>JAIUCV010000482.1:0-646550 GCA_026724425.1 Erythrophleum ivorense
CATGCTGGCCATAAGATGTTTCACAACAACCCATTACTCTGTTTATCTTTTTGCTTCTTCCAATGACTTGGATTTAGTCTCCCCCAAAAGAGGTCATTACCAACTGGTTCCATCTTGAGCAGCTGGAGAGACAACACTAATCTTTTTTCTTCTCGTATAAACAAAAAATCTGATTGAACAAATAGAGCTCATTATGTCAAGCTGCTCAAGCACACTTGAAGAATCTACACTCTGCCAGAGGGAGGGAGAATACATTCAGTCTGACATAATAGATTCCCCCCCCCCCCCCCCCCCAAAAAAAACAAAGCCCAAAAAATAAAAGTTTCCAGGGAAAGATATCTGAATCATAGCATGATAGATATATTATCATTCACATACTGAGGCCTTCTGATCTAAAGCACAAAGGATTACCATTTTGAGTTGGCTTTATATGTCCCATTAAACTAGTACTATTAAAGGGGACGTAGTGGCCAATAATGGAAAAGCACAGAAGAAGTAATAGTATGTATTACAAATGACAACCAATGTAGCCCCATCAACAAAAGTTAAACTATACCACAATTCTTCATGCATCTTTTTTCTACTCACTTTAAAATATAACCTCATAATTTTCAGAAATTGCCTCTGACATCTTGTTTCAAATCTCAAGAAACATAGAGTGTGTGTTGAATGCCTGTAATTTAAGCTATTGAATACGCAGCAAGCAAAAGAAAACTTACATCTCCTCAAATTCAGATCCTGCCCGATAGAAAAAAGGAACACCAGCCTCTCCAGCAATAGCCTTCATGGTCCCAAATAAAACAAAAACTATCAGAATAATTTATGAATTTCAAGAGATTAAATCAACATGTTGATGGCAAGAAAGCATTGTATCTTTTCAATGATGTTTATGAATTCATAATAACAAACATGAAAACAAAGTTGTCAAAAAAACAGGTTGATAGAGTGAAGTAATTCAATGACCTCTAAATTCCTAAGAAGCCATCATTAACAGACTCTTGAAAAAAACAAAAATTACTTAGTACTTAATATGGGAAACGTTCATATCCACAGGCCTACAAACACCCATATGTGAGACACTAGAATATAATATGCATAAAAACTTGCCATATGAGATAATTCATCACAGTCATACAATTGCCAGAAGATAAACAGGATGACAAATTGCTTTAGGCAAATATTAGCAAAGAATACTGGCTTTGGCAATTTTATTGAAAACCCTTTCTGGTAGGAACAACAAAAAACAGCATGGGCAAACAGGGAGAAAAGGAAAAAACATCATTCCAAAAACAAGAAGAGCTAAAAGAAAAAAAAAATAACTTTGGGTTTAGTTAACCGTAAAGGGACAGCAGAGTCATGATGTCAAAAACTAACTGACCTTGGCTAGCAGAGTTTTGCCAGTTCCTGGTGCCCCTGTTAAGAGAATCCCCTGTAGAAAGGAATGCCTTAGGCTCACATGATGAACAAAAGAAACAAGCAAAACACAACAATCAATGCACACTATAAGGCAAGACATTTTACTATAAGAAGACAATCAAGTTCATTAGCATAGCATGCAATGAAAACAAATAAAAAGCTATCATGATTATTACTGTAAACAGAACACAAATTGCATAAGTAGATGAAATCAACATGTCATCAACTCATTAAAAGGAATGGAAACCTAGTGCCTCCTACAAAGAAATGAGAAATCTATAAAAGTAAAGGAAAATTATGAAAATATGTGAATTGTCAGGCATAAAATATTTAACAAAAGGATGAAATAACTTTTACAAACCTTCGGCAACTTTCCTCCCAGGCGTGTGAACTTAGCTGGAATTTTTTAGGTACTCCACAACTCCTCAAGCTCTTGTTTTGCATCATCACAACCTTTCACATCCTTAAATGTTTTGACATTCTGCAAAGCAAAGGCACACATAGAAATAGAGAGATTATGCTAGGCAGAGGCAAAATTTCTGATTTGTTGGTAATATTCTAAATGCAAGATTTATCACATATAACGACTCACTTGATCAGATCTAATATATTTCATAACTTTTAAGGGCAGTAATTATGTTCTAGTTATTTGTCAACTGGTCAATGAATTAGCATTTTTATAATCTGATTAGCCAAAAAGAGAAACAAGGAACATACATGCACTATATAGCATGGCTGTTATCATTCATCTCTTGTGCTCACAATCTCATCGAAAATTCTTGGCGACAGCCCAAATTTCTAGTTGATCAATGCCTAAGCAATTAATTCAATCTAGTTTTCAAGAAATGCTGAAGCAGCTAAATGACATTTTACAAGGAAATCAGATACTGTTCATTATCACAGATCTTAAGAAGTAAACCTTCCCTGGCATCACTTCCTTGTTCAGCTCTTTTGGGGCATAGGAAGAACTTGAGCCGACACCTGAAGTTCCAATCCCACCCAAGCTTCCTATGTATTTAGTAAAGTGCAGCAGCACCCATAAACCTGAAAGATATTTACATTTTGTCAGGCCCACAAAGGAATTCAGGTAGGTAGTGTATACTATATGAGAGAGAGAAACTAAAGGCTCGTACCAGACCAGTCCAATAGCAATAGTAAACAAGATAGTTGAGATAACCCTCGTGTGCAAAAGGTGGTTTGTTTGATACTTTTGGATCAACCCTAAAATAGTAAACAGCCTTGTGAGATTCACAGAATATGCCATAACCTAAAATCTAAAAAAAGAAACATTGATAAATATTAATCTTATAATCAAAGAATATGCTAACTGCTAAAATCATTAAGAATAAAGAACATGTGCAATAATTTTTACCATAACCACATGTAATGGCTGCTTCTCAGACATTCCAGGTTTCAAAAAAAGGCTCATCCATATTACCTGATGCATGCTGCTTCAACTCTTGCAACTGCAATGATACATTTACTATTAGTAGAACAATTCAAACACATGCAAACTATAAAATATGTCAAATGATGCTGTTTTAATGGCACAAAAGGAAAAGTTGCAGAAACAGGAAATTTGTGAGATATGTATCTCATTTCTCTTTTCTTCTCATTATCATTAGAATATACTCTTCACAGAAACAAGAGCACCAAAACGAGCGCTGATAATAACAACTATAGAGTTGAGGTGGTGAGGCTAAAAAGAAGAAAAGAAAATAACCCAATTTAGGCCCATTAATAATCTTAACATGTATTTGAAGAGAACAGGGGCAAAAAATAATCTAGAAATGAATTACTACCTTCAAATTTTTATATATATAAAAGTTTACATAATATCTAACTTTACAGTTTTACCCAACCTATCACGTTGGTTTTGCATCATGAGTGATAAGACTCTGGGATAGATTTAGTCAAGAAACCAGGAAAGACAATATCAACTATAAAATCAATGTTCTAACATCTGACCCATGAATTGATGCAAAAGTTCAAAGCAAGAGTAAGACAACTGTTGTTTGAAACTAGTAAGTTTCTTTCAATCGCCATGACAATAGAAAAGATATCAGTTGAACACTTTGATCATAACAGTCACAAATATATTTGGCCAAGTGCAACACAAGAACAAAACGGATAAATGGAAATTATTCAAGATAAAACAAAATAAATTCCCCCCCCCCCCCCCCCCCAAAAAAAAAGAAACAAGAAGTCAATGAGACAATCTGATTACCAAGGTAGGAAGTCTAGAAGGCTTTCCAGAATCCTCATCCGGAAGATATTCAGCAATAGCATTAGTGACCACAAGAGCTCGGAGATATTCTGCAACTCCTCTACTGTCTACAGCATGATCCCTTTGTTCGAATCGATTGATAATAGGCTCGGGACTAGATAAATGATTGAAAATTTAGATTTAAATATCAATGAAAGGACAAGGAAACCACTGAAAAACTTTGAGACAAACTCCATGTAGAAGAACTACGAGCTAGCCTGTAACAAGTTACATTACCCACTTCATTTTAACGTAGTCCAACCTCTTTCAACTTTCAAGCAAGGTCTCCGAAGAGAAAAGGATCAATTCACTCTTATTCGTTTTCTCCTTTTTCTTCTCTCTCTCTCTCTCTCTCTCTCTCCATATAGAACATTTAATTTTACTTTAACGTCTGAGAAATTAAGTAGAAGAAAATCATAGAATGCAAATGTTAAAGCATCATGATTAACGCTAAATAATTTATGGGTGAGAAATTCATCAACTGAGCGTTCTATTCTAGAGTCAAGATAAGTAAAGAAATTTCCAAAAGTGCATTGCCAAACCTGTGTTTATTGAGTTCAACAAATAATGCACTCTACCTCGCAGCATCCTGGGAATTTGCGTCGGCCTCAGCAATTAAGAGCGTCAAACGCTTCTCCTTCCCCATAAATGGCCACCAATTTACAAAATCAGAGAAAGCCTTTTGGAAGCTTTCTCTCGTCCTATTCCTCTTTTCTACCCGAAGTCGCACTATTCCCTTCAATCTCCCCTACTCTCTCACCCTTCTCCTCACTGCCCACTTCGTTAGTCTCCAAACTTAATTCCCCAATGCCGCCCTGCGACTCAGTCTTCCAACTTTCAGCATCAATTCCGTCCACCCTTGGTTCTTCAGAAACAAAAGCCGAAATGCCTTCCGCTAAATTTAAACTTTCCCCATCAATGCTATTGACATGCGATTCTTTATGAACAGATTTTATATCGTCTCCCAAGGAATTCGATTCTGACCATGAACTCACATTCTCCGGTCGAAATGTACAGGGGTTCAACGTACCGCGCGAGCGAAATCGCAAGTTATGAAATTCGGGACTGATTGCATGAATAGAACGGTGTGAGGGGCAAAGTGAATTCAAGGAGAGGCAAGGAGAATGGTGATGAGCGGAGAAGATGAAGCGATGAAGATGTTGCTTTGTAGGCGAGGGAGACGTGAATGAGAGGCGAGGTTTGCAGAGAAGTGAAGCTTGAAGTGTAATCATTGCTAGGGTTTATCACTCAGCTCACTTCTCCCTCAATCGCCCGGAGAAGGGAGAACATAGAGTACCAGAACCTTATCACCCAGTATTGAAATTGGCGCCGGTTTAAGACTTCCGTGTGTTGATTCGTTTGTACTTCGCACTCGATTCATCGATATTGCGACTCAGTGAGTTGGTGACGTGTTCACTACCATCCGCAATTTAACGTTCGACTCCGCTGCCTCCGCATGGATTTATTTTTATTTTGTGTAAATTAATATTTTAGTTTCTAAAAGATTATTTAAGTTCACTTAACCATCAACTTTTGATTTTGACTTTGTTCGAATGACTGCTCTCAAATGGAGTTTTTTTTTTTCGGCCAGCTTAAAATGGAGTTATTTAAACAAATTTCACAAAGCCACTTCCAAGTGGATGGCAGAACAATGACATTTTTCGAAAAATCTATTTAAATGATGTTGTTTTTAAAAAAAATATGATCTGAACAAATTTTGATTATGGCTCTTGTTTACTAATTGAAAAAAAAAAATCTCTTATGAAGAGATCAATTTAATTGAAAGAAAATTTTAAGGATTAAATTAGAAGGACTTATTTTTAGAAGACTAAATTAAAATATGTATTTAATGGATTAAATAATTAATTTACTCTTTTTTATATCAGTTTTTTAACATTAAATAAAAATTACATATATATTTTAATATTTTAATTTTATGACTATCAAAGATTAAAGATAATAATATCTGAATTCAATTAGTTCTACTCAGATTTGTTAAGATGACCTCAATTAACATTAGATTTAGATGCAATTTGTTATATCTTTATTATCAAATTTTTTAAATAAAATATAATAAGTGTAAAATTTTTTTAATTAAAATATAAAAAATATATAATTAATTATAAAATTATATATTTATCTAATTATACACTTATTATGTTATTATTGGGAAATTATACACTTGTCATATTTGAATTACAATCTAATAACAAAATTATGAGAAGTTACATATAAAATTTTTTTTAATATCATTATTCTAAAATAAATTAAATTCTTGTGTTTTTTTTCCTAAAAGCAATGTTTTGATTTCTCATTAAATCATCTCACTACATGAGTTAATACATTACTAGGCTGGTACTCGTTGAATTTCAACATCTTCAGATTTGAATATGAAAATATTCATGTAAATGAAGTAACAATGAGAACAAGTATATTTCACATCACAAATCAAATATGCAAATTAGATCTTTAGGGAGCATTACAAAAATTCACGTCAATATTTATTTTAGTGCATTTAAAAGAATAATTTTTATATAAAACAATCATTTTAATCACCAAGTCAACTCCTTAGAATTAGAATATATTTATTTGTAAAAGAATTAAGTTGAGCAGGTTGGGCAACAATTATTAAATTTTTTGATAAAATATAATATGTAAAAAGTTATTTTAAAATAATTAATCACATAATATTGAATTATAAAAAGGTGAATATCCAACATCAATAAAAAAATTATGATAAATAATTAAACAAATTATATCTAAAATTGCCATGTCAAAAAAAGATTGACAGAAAAACGATTGTGTTAATTGCACCACTTAAATCGAAATTGGACCTGGACGAACAGAACTGATTTTTTCCTTTTTTTATATAGTATATGATGAATCGAAAATTCGAATTTAAACCGTTTGCCAATGCCAATACCACCAAGTGGCTTGTATAGATCTGTTCGGCTATAAAGAGCACGTTTGGTATAAGAAAAGAAAATGAATGGGAACTTAAAAACTTTAAGTAATATATTTATTTTTTTATAATTTTTCTAAAACAGAGGTACAATGACCACTTATCAACTACAAAATCATCTTTTTTTTTTCCTATTTCTATTTACATTCATAATTTTCTATATATTAAATGGCCCAACAACATTGCAGCGTCAGAAAGTGAAAGGAAAAAAAAGCATTCCACTTGGCATTTTACAAGCAACGCACAATTGCTCAGATACACCACCAATTGCTGACATAATTGTACTTAAATTTGACAGGAAATTTAAAATTGAGTCGAATTAGATCAGATATACAACAAATTATGCACAATTTCTGATTAAGAAGTATAAATAACCTTACTGTTGAAATGCATTCCATAAACTTACCGAGCATAGGCATTATAACAGTAACCACTCGTGCATAATCTCTTCATATCTTTAAGTTCCAGTTTTACCCCAGCAAGTGGCCAAGAAAGAATTTCCCCTGGTAGCAGTTCCGTTGTAACCTCCACGAAGCCGTTAACTCCCGGCTACATATATTGTAGCAGATCATTGAGTTCTGAAATTATAAGGACTCAAGAAAAGAGGAAAATTAATTTAAATTGAACAAATTGTTCCAGAGTATATCACTTGTGAGCCAACTACGAGGTCCTCACCAATTGCTTACAGAACTTCAAAATCTCAAGAGCAAAGAGAGAGAAAGGGAAAAGGGAGGGGGAGAGGGGCAGGTGAGAAACGGCCTATATAGATTCAGAATCATGTCAGCAAATGTAGGCCAGTTTCATCATATGGAGAACCCACATATAGAGCTCTAATTCTTGGTCTACTTAGGTTCAAGTGACAGGCATGCTATCGGATGTGACCAGATCCATAACTGGGCATTGTTGATGTAGGTGGGAGCGAGCTATGACTTGGATACTGCATCATTCCAGGAGCCATTGATGGCGGCATAGAGCCAGGTGGCATGTAATGATTATTATGCATCTGCGGTGGCATAGATTGAGGCACTGCTGGAGCAGCTGCTCCCCATCCAGCCTGAGGTTGGGGCATCACAGGCTGCTCAGGACCTGGAGTATACTGAACCCCGTTGTATTGAATAGCATGGCCCACCATGGGAACTGGATGTTGCCCCAATATAGAAGGCTGAGGGTCCACAACCGGTGCATTAGGAATGGTATAGTCTCTGCTCCTATCATTATTAACCTGTAATCACACAACAATCCATCAACTCAAACTCATGCTAGTAGACGTGCACCTCTTTCAGAAGAAACTAACCACAAATAAATTTGAGATTGGTATAACTGTTTCTCGTTTACCTCTTCCACATAACTTGACAAACACACAGACACACCCCAGGCCGCAAAATAGAAAAGAAAACAAGATGATCTCACTCAACAGTATACCACATATTATTTATTTGTAATAAAATTAGCAGTCAAATTGCTTCCACAATGGCGCAATGGGGAACAAAGATAGCAAGGGAAATCTGTTAAGCCCTAGCAAATGTCAAACCTACATCAGCCCCAACCCCACCCCCCCCCCCCCAAAAAAAAGTGTCCCAAATTCTGAATCCAGTTAACCCTTTACATTCCCAAAAACAAAAGAGCAGACTTTGTTTGCTTAGATAACTGATCCACCAATTTTTTATCATTGTTCTACAAGACCAAACCCCCTACTCACCATAATCATTCAAGGATATAGTTAAATAGCTCCTCATTTTATCTGAGTACCTTTATACTAAGATCAGTATGACGCGAATATGAGATGTGTAGCCTGCAAAATCCCCCATCATAAATGCAGTGTCCTTCCAAGGCTTCCTTGGCCACAACAGCAGTCTGAACATCTGTAAACCATGGCGTGTCAATATCTCAAACAGTAAAAGTTTTTTTTAAATAAAGGGAGGGGGGAGTGAAATATATCTAAATATCAATGATGCCAAAATCCCAAACGCCTTCAAGCAGACACATATAGTCCACATATAATGAACTAAGCCCACCAGAGACACTCACTGTTTAAGTGATATACAGCAAGTAATACCCATAATCCTAAATAGAACAAGCATATCTTTTAGATTAATTGCCTATAGGGAAAATGGCAAAAGAAAAAGCTGTTGCAACAAGAAATACAAAAAAATCTTTCTTACAGATATCTGTCCTAAGTAAATCAATCTCAGCAAAATATCACTTCTGTATTTCAGGATGATTGGATCACGAGGAACAGAACTTTCAAAAGGGGGGGGGGGGGGGGTGGGGGGATTGCATACAAGGGAACTCATCTAAGTGTATATAAAAAGGCTCACAGTAACACTTGCCCATTTCCTCACTAATTCACAGACCATTGCTGCTCATTTTCACAGAATCAGACTAGTATCAAGTTTAAACTTCAAATGCTTCACCATATGTATAAAAATTAAGCTAAAGTATATATTCCATCCCTAAAGTTTTGATTTTGTCCCTGAAATTGTATTTGGTCCAAATATCACTCTTGACGTTTCAAATATTGTTCAATATTATCATTGCCCTCACTCTATTAACTTCACTACCAGACCTCTCTTATGTTGCTGAATGGACTGAAAAAAGGTTTCCTAATATTACTAAATGGTTTCACACTAGTCCCCCATGTTTTTTTAAATACTTGTTGTTTTTACGAAGGTTTCAGTTTAGTCCCTATTTATTTTGTAACCATGTTATGATTTCTTGCAAATGCCATGCGAATTCCATGAGGTGCCACTTTATTCTTTTACTATCATATGAATCCCCACTAGACACGACAATAACCAAGATATCACAATCCTTTCACAATTGAGAGGGAGGTCATATGACAGTATAAAAGGGTAATGCGGCACCTCAAGGATTTGGCATGGCATTTGCAAGAAAAAATAGTTATAACACATTCACAGAAAAAGAACATGGCATAGACTTATGACAGTAAAAGGCTAAAATAGAAATTTTTTTAACAAACAGTGGGGAACAAGGACTAAACTGAACCTTTATAAACACCATACGGACTAAATTGAAAACTTTAAGAAGTATAGAGGACTAACATGAAACCATTTAAAAGCATCACGAAAACTTTATCCAATCCTTTCGGGCATGTAGGAGAGATCCGTTAATGGAGTTAACAGAGTTAAAAAAAAGGACAATATTGACTATTTTTTGAAACATTGAGGATGAGATTGAACCTTTGGGACAAAATCAAAACCTGAGTAAAACTTTAGGGATGAAAAGAGTACTTTAACCCAATAATTAACACCTAGACAACATTGAGAACATTGACAAGCACATTCCTTGCATAACCCTTTTAATCAAACAGTACAAGCACACTATCTCAGACAAGATGAGTAAAAGTTCCACATACAACCTTACCTGGGTATTGAATCAGAGCCTGTAGACCGCCATTCTTATCAAACATTGCAATCTTTTGGACTGGCCCAAAAGCAGAGAAAACCTGTACAGGCACCCACAAAGCAGGATCTTATTGACTAAACTTCAGGAACAAAATAAACTGTCAAAAATGGATGATAGTGGTTTAATATACCATGTGTAAGACATCCAAGGTTACAGCATACTGCATGTTTTCAATAGATGCAAGAAGAACATTACTCTCAGGCTCTAGTTTTTTCCCATCCAAACCCACAGCAAACTGCAAAACATAAATGAATTTTATAAGTACAAGAAACTCTAGGCATATCTCAGTAAATTGCAAGTCAGCAAGCATGGAAACCCTTGGCAGTAGGCTCACACCTTGCTGCTGTGCATGAAGGAAACATCAACATTAAAACAATTTGAAAAGCTTCAAATTGCACATACAAACAGGCCAGAAGAGATGTTTTATTGTTACTCCATTAAATCATACTAAAGCTGCCCCCCAAACATTACCTGTCCACTTCCATCTATGGCTGATGAAGCAACAGGAAGGTAAGGATTTGTGTAGTCTCTAAAGCAAGAAAAAGTATAGTTACAATAATGAAATAACATAGAAACAGAAGAGCTCAAAAACTGATAGTTGATGGCGAGTAAGATTGCAATATAGGAATGATACCCAGGAACACAAATAAATTAAAAACCAACAAGAGAAAGGAGGCAAGCATATAAAAAATGAGCATTCCACAAAAACTTAATTTCCTGCAAATCTAAGATACCAAAGAATCAGCTCTACCTGCTCCTGTGACTTTGGAACTTAACACTTAAATCTGTGTGTCCAGAATATGTGATTCTAAGGGTACATGGTCCCACATGCTCAGGAAGCAGATACCTGATACCAAGGAAAAACTTTACTAAACGATCATCATAAGGGAATAGAACTTTTGCAATAATAATGCATAGCTGGCACAACTTAATCAGTGGAGCCAAGGATTGTGCAAATAACCACTAATTTGTAGTCAAACCTAGCACAAAGGTTGTCACAAACGAGATCTTATGTAGAATTAGATGAAGGACAAATAAATTGAAACATAAGATCTAATTGAGGACTGTAAAATCTTACTACTTATGATCTAAAAATATGTATAGTTGTATAAATCCAGCTAGTGATCAGATTCAGCATATATGCAACGCTTCTACATCCATAAAGTCAACAGAAAATGGCCTAAATACCATGTCAAAGAAGTAATACAAGGGTTACCTAGGTATGCTTCTACCATCCAAAGCATCCTTTGCAGAAGTGGCTGTCTCTGCATCTGAAAATTGCACCAGAGCCTAAAAAGTGATATATAAAATAAGCTTGACTTCATGTTGTGTATATACATTTTTTTTCTTAAGGAAAAAAAAGTGACAATAAACAAAATTCAACTATAATTAAACCTGGAATCCAGCTGTCTTTTCGAAAGTAGTAATCTTATGCACAAATCCAAAGGCTGAAAAAACCTGCATCAGTGAGTAACCAACTTTGAAAATGACACATTAAGATGGTTCATACTCATTGAACAAAAAATGACCAATATCCGATACCTTTTAAGTTATAGTGTAAAACTGAGAAAATTAACTAAATCTAGAATTTACATATTCAAGGAATAAAATCCATTACTTACACAAATTTCCTCACTTCTTCAATAGCCACATTGTGGAGATGAAGCAAAAAGCATCAATAAAAAAAATCTAATTGACAAAAATATCACTACAAATGTTTAAGCAAAACATTATATCCCCTTAGATGCCTTCAGAATGGTGCTTTTGTGCCTTCATAATGGTGCTTTTATTGGGTCTCTTGGTGTCACATAGATCAACTATTGAAAGTAAAGATGAGGGGATAATGAAGCATCAAGAAAGAAGTATAAATTTGTCAGAGATTCACAGTTAAAAATAATTGATAAAAAGAAAGTTTGGCTGAGTGATTCAACTTAGATCATGGCTTTCAAAAACAAACAACTGTGAAAAATGTAAATGGCCACAACAAATTATATTACCAAGAGTTTGAAGGTAATGTTATCAGTCAACACTTAAATCCAAACAAAGGCTATATGAAATGAATTAACACCACAAGGTCCTCAACCATAAATCGTGTGATAACTAAGCATTTGCCAAGTTTAAAGGTAAAAAATTTAACCTGCTTTCAAAAAGAATGGTGAAACCTCAGCCACATCAAACAATAATATTAACAAGAATAAAAGTACTGAACAGAACATAAACCAGCAACTGAATCTACACATGGCACAAACAAAATACCATCGCAGATCACAAGTCAATGAAATTTTGATGCATAAAAGAAAAAAAAAGGGCAAGCAACAGCCTAAACTATGATCATGGTAGGAGTTGTGGGGAGAACAGGGAAGAAAGAGGCAGTGTTAAGGAAAGGAGAAAAGAGACAAACACACATGCGCTCTTTCTCATGCACTAAGCTGCCATCGAAGATATTGCCTTGACATTGGCCTGCTGATTCATTTGCATACATGTCAACAAAAGCTTTCCATAGCATGACAAAGCAAAACGTAATCACAAAACTAAACAACCAGCATCCTCATGGTCACAACTTTACATATTTCATGAACAGATATCCAGGCTATTGCTTACCAAGTGCAAAACATCAATGCTAACAAGGCGTGCATCTGCACCCTCAATTGTTACCAACAGTACATTTCCAGCAACATCCGCTGCAGTTTTGTTATTTACTATTTCTTGCCTATTGGAATATTGTAGATACACAGTTTTTCCCCGTACTTGAGCAGGCTCGGAGGATGAGGCATAGTATGATATCATTGCAATGGCTTGATTTAAATCTGCCTAAAGAAGATAAAATATATTATTTGTGACTAATAAGCAGACACTTTATGTAAAAGGCTAAAGAGAACAAAAAGAAAAACATAATCCGCTCACAAATTCAATAAAAGCTTGATTCCGATTTGCTCCAACATTGCACTTCGTGTTCACAACTTTACCAAATGGCTTCCCAAGTTCAATCAGTTCCTCCTCTGTGCACTCCCATGGCAAGTTTCTCAAATGAAGCACCTTTGATGGCGGTTGTGTGTAACGGAACTGTGGTTGACTAGATACTGATGCCATTTCAGACAAAAGCCCTAAGCCTGTTAAAAGGAACCACAAAATATTGCAGTCACTTGGACTACAAGCCATTCACAATCACATATCCTGTAATCAAGGCATAAATACCTTTGAAAGTACAACTAACTGCTTCCTCTATAACCATTAGTGAAGTCAACAACCATTGACACAAAAACGGCATATAATTCTACCAGGACAAGTACAGATACCATTATGCACCAAACTTCTTTTAACCCGGGAAAAAAAGGACATGATACAGCATGAAAGTTCCTGAATATGCTAAAACCAATAATAAAGATTTAATCTGGTCAGAAACCAGGATCCAAGAGCGAGTGTCGAGGGCAAAGAAAACCAATATGCTATGTTTTATGATGAAATTACACTGCAGCCGCAACTACAATTCCAAAAACAAAAACCCATAAATCTCATAGAGAATGGAGGCGAAGACGTACTACCAATTAAAAGGATATCCTCGAAATTAAAAGTTAATTCACATAAACGATTTTATCTGTTAACAATACACTCATATATGGTCAATCAATGCTACGCTATAGAACGATTAGTCTAATCAGGATCCAAAACTTAAGAGGGGTTAGGGCGAAGGAAAATACAAAGAAGTAGAAGAAGACGAAATCGGCTAATTAAGTCGCAGGGAAAGAAACAAAGAAATCAAAAAGCAATTAAGAGAAATCGGGAAGAGAAACAGGAAACCGAAATACTAACAATTACCTGAAAGACTCGGAAGAGAAGAGGTCCGATATCTGTGGTATTGCCGAGATTAGGGTTCCCAGCAGACGCAAACTTCGAGTAGGAAAAGAAAGGCAGAAAGGTCAAGGGAGGTAACGATCCTCTCTCCGTTACCTCCGTCTATTATTTGTGGCGCCCCGAGGGCCGTGACTCTTGAGGACTGTCTGTTGTGTTGTGTGTTCGCCCAACAGAATATGCGCTTTTAACAAATTTATGGAATTATTTATGTTATAAATATACTTTATTATCAAAATAATATTCTGGTTAGTCAATCTTATTTATTATTTTTAATAAGTCCTTTGAATTTGAAATATTTTAAAATAATTTTTTTAATTTAAAATCTAAAATCATTTAAATCTAAGAAATTAATTTAAAACAATAAATAAAATAAAATAAAAAGCACCGTAATACTATTTTAACCATATTTTTCTTATCTTCTCATGTTAGCAAAATCTTATAGAAGCCTTGCTCAAAGTTGCCTCGTATATTCTGCAGAATCAAGCAATATCAAGGCATAAACAGATATTACGGCGTCCTTGATCATCGCTTCAACTTGAATCACAGGAAGATTGAACCTATCAGAGCAAGCTACAGTATTAAATCTAAAACAAAGTGCTTTTTTAATTTCAATTAGCATCAGAGTAATGGCATTAGCATTTAGAAAAATTAGCATTTGGATCCCTGAATGGGATTTGAACTGCAAAACCTTCAATGAAAAGCATCCTGTCCAAATACATAACAAGCTATTGGCTATGATCTAATGGTGGGAATTAACAATAATACAAACTAGTGCAATAATTTTAAAACACTAAATATAAGATTAAGTTAGGATGCATCTGATTTTTCCATAATAGCAATTTTGATTTGCACGTAGTTAGATTTTCTTCTCTATGTCCTTTAAGTTGTTAGTGTTTATAGATGAAAAGGCTTATTGAATTAGAGTTAGAAAAGAGATTTAATCTAGTCATAAAATAACATCTTATTTAATCCTTTTATTATGAGTTTTAGTAAAATTTAATAATTTACATTTTTTATTGTTTAATATTAAAATATGTGTTGGGTATAATTACTTTATAATTATTTAAAAATTAATTAAGTCTTATAATATCTTGACTAATCATTAAGCAATTCAAATTAATAAAAAATACAATTAATGAGAGTCTATAAAAATAATTTTTTCTTAGACATTAGTGGTGAGAGTTTGTGTTTTTAATAAGAGATCATGTGTTTCAAACTTAAACCTCAACTCACGATTCATCATTCAACCAAGAAGCCTGAGCAGAATATTTGTTGATTAGGAAAATAACCCATTTGACCCTCGCACAGGAACAATTTAAGGAACGGAAAAGCACAGAAAAGCTCTTTATGAACCCCCTCAGTTCATTTATCTCTCCGTTAAGCACCATATTTTTTATCATGATAAAAGGTACACCAAAAAGAAAAATACAAGACTATGTTCCAAAGGTTCTCGTCAGAGCATTCTTCTTTTTATACCTGTGGTTAAAATAGTTGTTTTGGTTCGAGAGAAAATGATCAGACAAATAAGGAATGGGAAGAAATGACGATGGTATTATAAGGGGATCTTAAGAAAAGGAGATAATAGTGAGATAAAATAAAGACTATGCTCTTTAAATTTTGTAAGGTAAAGCTAAATGGCATGAATTCTCACTCTTTTTTTATTGTGTCATAAAAGGCCTCTACTTTTAAGTTTGTTAGACAACATTCTAATAATGACAATTAAGTCAATTTAGTTAATTGAACTGTAAAAGCCATCTAATTAGAATAGCTTATTTTGTTGAGATCATTTTATTAAAAGCAATTTAAATAATTTATTGTGTTAGTTTTTTGTATAAGATCCAATGAATAGCAACTATTTAGTCTTCTAAAAATGAATTGACTTGACTTGAGTTAATCTAAATACTTATGATTAAGAGTACCTTCTTAACTTTATTTTTTATTTCAAATTAATCTTTTAAGTTTAAAGCAATTCAAAATCCATTTCAAATTTTGATTCTTTACTACTATACACAATTTTTATGGAACAAATTTAAAACTTAAGAAATTATTTTAAAATACTTTAAATTTAAAAGAATTAATTCAAAGTGCACTAGAATATTATTATTATTATTATTATTATTATTATTATTATTATTTGTTGTATAGATTTTAATTGTGCATATATTTTTCACTTTGTTAAATTATTTTATCCTGTGCTAAAAATGAAAGAGTTAAAAACTTAAGACTAGGATGGCAACGGGGCAAAGCAAGTTTTATTCGAATCTAGGCTTCATTGAAAATGCTCTACCCCTGTTGTTATGATATCATGTATACATCTTTGAAATAGTATAGCAATCTATTATATAAACGGGTATGAAACAAAATCATATGTTTATATAATATATTATACTATTTATAAATATATATAAACTTATTTTTATGAAAATTTTATTTAATATGTTTTTAAAAATATTTTAAATAAAATATATATAAATAAAATATATTTATTTATCTATTTTTAAATCAATATAAATATTAAAATGACTTATATTTTGGGTAATTTTTTTTTATTCACAAGTACCTTTTTTTTAAGAATGATTTATAGTATTGGTTTAGAAATTGTCAATTTTTATTTTTTATTTTTTAAAAGAATATAATAATGATTGTTAAGACTAAATAATTAATTAGATTTTTTTTTGTCAAGTAGATTTCTATTACAATGTTTTTATTGAAAAGTTGCCAAGTAGTTGGCTAGTCTTAAATCATACTTATTAAAAAATATCATTGCATTATTGATTACTTTATTACTTTACAGATGTACATTTTTATTTAAGTCAATAAAATTAGTGGACAAATAGAATAATAAAGTGAATAATTCTCATTTAAGTGTATTGGTTGTTTAAATACTCTTTAATGACTTAAGCAACAATAATATTAATTTTATGAAATATAAGAAATATTTGATACTCTACATTTAATAATTTTAGAAGTTTAAAGATGTTAAAGATACAATGAAGAGAACTAGAGACTTGGGATGCATGCATTTTATATAGATCACTTTCTACCTTATAAATATGGATATTTTACACCTCAATTATCAAGTTTGTCAAATGTTAAAAATATTTGATTGAATATTGTTTTCATAACTATCAATTATTATGCTAAATTTAATAATAAAATATAAATGCATCATACCTAATATAAGATTTTCAATAAAGTACTATTCTATTATGGAATTATTTAATGGTTCAAGTTGACTTTTGAATTTAGTAGTGAAATCAAAGGAATCTCTAGTCTTTTTTGACATGTGAGTTACTAATATATGTTTTCTTATTATTTTTTAACAAAATTCAATAAAAATCGACATATCATTTAATAATATATATGCTATATATTTTAGAATTTAATTATTATTAAAATTCAATTATCTCATTTTAATGATATTAATATAATTTTTCAATATGTGATACATATATTTATTTTGATTATATAAATTTTTTAGATGATAAGAAAACAAATAAAATAATTATTAATTTTATCATGATTGAATTAATGTGAATAGTTTGAAATTTATATAAAAATATATTTTTAAAATATATGAAATATAATTCTTAATTAAAAAATAAAGTAGTAAATGTTAAAAATATATTTCTAAATAATTAAATTATATATATATATATATAATATTTTGCATTAATATAATAAAGGTGTATTGTTGAAGACATGGCAAAGTAAGAGCATTTCCTTACTTGAGACAAACGGGGAAACTAGTTGAAGGATATTTTTTAAATTCTCGCACAATGCTACAATATCAATTTAAATTGCTCAATTTCATCTGTGTCAAAATAAACAACATTTGGAGTGTATAAATAACATGCCTATATTATAGAAAAAAAATTAAGTTGGCATATAAATCCTCTGTCTTGCTAATTGATAAGATATAGAAAATGAAAGATAGCAACAGTGAATATAAAGGCATTAATCTTGTATTAAAATTATTCTTTTCACTGATATAATACAGTAACCATCAGAGTATATATATAGACTAGTAGAGGTGCTACAGAGAAGAAAAAGAAACGTAGCCCTAGATATATGAAGAATTCTATAATAAATGAAAGGATCTGAACAAATGACACAAAACGTAAATTATCAAACATCAACATTCTTGGGCTTGAATCATATTGGGTTGTAGCTTGGTTTTATTAGATTGGGCCTTTACTTCAACAACCCCTCTCAAGTTGAACAGCAGTTGTAACACAGTGAGGCTTGATCTGAGAGATTGGAAATGTGGATATGGCAATGGTTTGGTCAGAACATCAGCTAACTGATCTCTAGAGGAGAGAAAAGTAATATTCAGTGTTTTAGCAGCAACTCTCTCCCTGATAAAATGATAATCCAGTTCAATATGTTTGGTTTTGGCATGCATCACAACATTGGCAAATAAAAAAGTTGCACTAATGTTATCACAACAAAGTGTGGGTGCAGAAGGAAGAAAAAACACCTAATTCACGCAGTAAGGATTGTAACCAAATAAGATCACAGGTGGCTAGAGCTAATGATCTATACTAAACTTCAGTGGAGGATTGGGCAACAGTTTGTTGCTTCTTTGCAGACTAGGAAACAAGATTAGAACCAAAGAAAACACATAAGCCTCCAGTGGATCGAAGATCATCAGGGCACCCAGCCCAATTAACATTAGAGAAAGCAACAAGGGATGGAGATGGAGAAGGACGAATAAGAAGGCCATAGTCAATAGTATGTTTCAGATAATGTAAAATGTGTTTCACAGCAATCCAGTGAGTGGTTCTAGGAGAATGAAGAAATTGACAGACTTTATTTACAGCAAAAGAAATATCTGGTCTTATAAAAGATAAGTACTGTAAACTTCCTACAACACTTCGATACAGAGTAACATCTTGAAAGGCATGACCATCTAAAATAGACAATTTTGTTCCAGAAGTCATTGGGGTTGGGAGAGGTTTGCAATATAACATGTTAGTCTTCTAAAGCAAATCAAAGATATATTTTTGCTGAGATAAGACACAGACCATTGTAAGAAAACTTTGCTTCAATACCCAAAAAATAATGCAAATTACCAAGATCTTTAACAGGAAAAGTAATGCCCAATAATTGAATGAGATAGGTGACAGTAGTAGAATCAGATCCAGTAATTAAGATGTCATCAACATAAACTAAAACATAAAGAACACTGGAATTAGAGATTTTAACAAAGAGAGATGTATTTGATTGAGATGCAATGAAGCCAAATTGATAGAGATAGGCACTGAGCCGAGAAAACCAAGCCCATAGAGCTTGTTTGAGGCCATAAAGAGAGCATTGCAATTTGCAGACATAATAAGAATAATCAGGGTGTTTGAAACCCGATGGTTGCTGCATATAAATCTTCTCTTTAAGAAAGCCATGGAGAAAGGCATTCTGAATGTCAACTTGGGTGATGGACTAGCCATTGGTCATGGCTAAGGAAAGAATAAGCCGAATTGTAGGAGGCTTGACCACTGGAGAAAAGGTGTCATGAAAATCAAGTCTAGGTGTCTGATGAAATCCCTTCGCAACCAAACGCGCCTTATATTTGTCTAATGAACCATCGGACTTGTATTTCTTACAAGGGACTCATTTGCATCCGATGATCAGACGATTCGGAGGAGGTGGAATAAGAACCCAAGTGTGATTCTCATGTAAGGCTTGAATTTCCTCGGCCATAACATTTTTTCATTTTGGAATTTTCAGAGCAGTGACAGCTAAAGAAGGAACCTCGAGAGGAGTGCCAACTGATGTGGCATAGGCTCTAGGTGGAGGCCATCAAAGATTACCATCTGTGAACTGTTTAGGTTTGAGAGAGTGGGTCTGGGCTCTGGTGACCATTTGCGGTAGAGAAGAGAGAGGTGGTGAATGAGAGGTAGGCGAGGATGTCAAGTCAGAGGACGTGATAAGGGGGAAGAGGATGATGACTCATAGACACATGAGGGAGACGAGTGAGGAGAAACGGGTAGGGGATCCGAGGGGATAGGTGTGGACGGATGTGGGTTAAGGGAGGAAAGTGGGTTGGGTCGAGGCAAGAGATTTGGGAGAGAGGTATAGATAGCATGTTGATTGGGCTTGGATAAATGAGAAAAAAAAAAAGGTCCAGAAAACAAGTTTCATCAAAAATTACATCCCTGGATATGTAAACACGCCGTGTCTTGGGCTCAAAGCAGTAATAGCCATGATAATTGGATGCATAGCCAAGAAAAATGCACAGAGTTGAACGATCATCCAGCTTATGATGGGCATAAGGACGAAGATGAGGCCAGCACGCACAACCAAAAATTCGAAGAAAAGAATAGTTATGAGCATGATTAAACAAAAGTTGATATGGAGATTAAAGATTAAGAGAAGGAGATAAGAGACGATTAAATAGATAAACAATAGAATTAAAAGCATGAATCCAAAATTTATAAGGTAAAGAAGTATGAGATAAAAGAGCTAAGCCTGTCTCAACAATATGCCTGTGTTTTCTTTCAACGGTGCCATTTTGAGTGTGGGAACATGGACAGGTTATACGATGGATAATTCCTTGATTTTGTAGAATAGAGTGAAGAGCTTGAAATTCGCCACCACCATCAATTTGAAGGAATTTAATTTTGGTATTAAAAATATTCTCAACTTGTTTTTGAAATGAAGTAAAGGTTTTAACAACAACAGATTTTAAACGAAGAAGAAAAAATCAAGTGAATTTATTGTAGTCATCAACAAAAGAGACATAATATCTATAGCCTTCTAAAGATAAAATAGGAGCAAGGCCCCATACATAAGAGAAAACAAGAAATAGGGGATGAGGGGAATGATGGGAGGAAAGGGGATGAGGGAGTACATGGATTTTGGATTTATTACAAGCAAAACAAGAGGAAGAAGATACAATTTAGATATATAGAAGAGCATATTTAGATAAAATATATTGAACTGTCCTATAGGCTAGATGACTAAGTCTAGCATTTCATTGTTCTTTTGAAGCTTTGGTCCTATGACAAGCAGCAGGTCGAGAAGGATATAAGCAGTTATTTATTGGTCCTTGGAACAATAGTTTTTTGTGTGTAGGTCCTTCACAAGAAAATGAGAAACATAAAATTTAAAATATACATTCTTATCCAAACAAAAATGACAAACAAAAACTAAATTTTTAAAATCAAAAGGAACATGAAGAAGATCAAAGAGAAGATAATTGCCAGTAGGTGAAGATAAATTCCCAGAACCATGATGAACAATAGGAAAAGAAGTTCCACCAGTGGTATAAACATGATCATTTCCTTTGTAGGGTTTAGCATGAAGATTGAGGTTGGCAAGGTCAGAAGTCATGTGATTTGTAGCTCTTGTATCAGGCATCATCAGGAGCTATAATAATAAAATTATGATGTGCTTGAGCCAAGGCTGGAGGTGGTGGCGCTTGATATGAGTGATTAAATCTATGAAAGCAAATGTGTATGGTATGGCCATATTTTCTGTATAACTGGCACGACTCATTTAGATTAAAATTTGAAGATGAAATGGAAGGAGAAGATAATTGTCCACCATTTCACCTAGGACCAAATCTGCCTCTACCACCATGATGAAATGGAGGTCGTTCACCTCTTTCACGACCACAAAAAATAACAAGATTTGAAAAAGGAGTGTATTGACAGACTTGATTAGTAAATGATGGGCAAATAGTAAAATTAGCAGAGATTTTAGGTACTTCAAAAATAGAGTTGTAGTGAGACAAACAGGCTTCATGCATTAGTAAATAACTGAGCACATCTTCTGGAGTTAAATCCATAGCTTTTGTGGTTAAAGAAGCTACAATGGACTCAAAATCATATCCAAGGCCATTCAAAAGATAAGTAATAAAATCAAAATCATCAATGGGTTTCCCAGCAGTGCTTAGAGCTTCAGAAATGAGCATCGCATGCTTAAAATAATCATTGACAGACTCACCCCCTTTCTTTAAACTAGTAAGTTGATTATGGAGATGCATGAATCGTGCTTGATTTTTTGGGGTGAACAATTTTTCAAGAGCAAGCCACATTGAACGTGCTGTCTTGTGTTTGATCACCTGACCAATGAGAGATTTAGAAAGGGAATAAATAATAACAGAGAGAGCAGGCTGATCAAGCTGAAACCATTTCATATATTCAGGATTTAGTTCTCCATTTTCAGTAGTGATAGGGGGAGAAGGATAAGAGCCATCAAGTAATGAAAACAATTGTTGGCTATATAGATAAGGCACCATTTGAGCCTTCCATACAGCATAATTGTCACGAGTAAGTTTAATTGAAATAAAATGAGAGGGAAAGGCAGAAAAAGAGGAAGACAGTAGGAGAAGGAAAGAGGGAAGAGATGTATTGGTAGAAGAACTTGATGAGGTGGACATGATGATTTTCATAGCTCTGATACCATGATAAGATATAGAGAATGAAAGATAGCAGCAGTGAATATAAAGGCAATCATTTTGTATTAAAATTATTCTTTTCACTGATATAATACAGTAACCATCAGAGTATATATGTAGACTAGCATAGGTGCTACTGAGAAGAGAAAGACACGTAACCCTAGATGTATGAAGAATTCTAGAATAAATGAAAGGATCTGAACAAATGGCACAAAACATAAATGATCAAACATCAACATTCTTGGGCTTGAATCATATTAGGCTACAGCTTGGTTTTATTAGATTGGGCCTTTACTTCAACACCAATTTCATAAAAAGAATTGTATGGTATAAAATTTGGTAGAATATATTGGTGTAATATTAGAAATTAAGAGTGGGGTTACATAAGTAAACCCATTGTTTGTAATGTTATATAATTTAAAATTTTAAAAATTGTGTTTATTCATATATATCTATTTATAATTATGAATAAAGGTGAAAATGTATGTCTATCAGTTTATTAAGTAAATAAAAAATTAGATATATCTCTTTGTGACATAGACTTTCCGTATAAAAGGTTATAACTCCAAAGATTAAATATATATCTTTATAATATATATTTTAATATAAAGGTTATAATTTTAAAAGTTAAATGAATATATTTATATCTTTTATATGAAAAACACTTTTAGCTTTATTCTCTAAAAGATGCACATATGAGGCTTCCTTACTAAATATAAAAATATCAACATTTGAATTTGTAAAATATAAAGGAAAAAGTATTTAACAAATTTAAAATATTGTCTTTAAATTGTAAAAATGTTAGAAAATTTTTTAATAGTACTAATAAAAAAATTTACAAAAATTTTATTGTGTATTAAAAAAGTATCATCCTTAATACTTTAATAACTATATATAAAGATAAATATCATTTTTTAAAAAGCAACTTAATTATGCCTTGGAATATTCAGTCGTAACTGTAGTTATCTTTAACATTATTTCTTACATATGCTAGATAAATTTTTTAATATATCTTACCCACCTCACACCATACGCAATTAAGACCACACGTTTACAATAAAATATGGAATAATTTTCTTAAGAATTCCTCCGGAAGAAACCTTCGTAAGTGTAGATGAATGCCGGCTCAACTGGTTTTCTTCGTGCTAACGACTTTATTGAATTCAAACTGCCTTCCTGAATCCCCACCTCTTTTTCAAAGGACAAAAAAGGACGAGGAGGAAGTGGCAGATTTGATTGTTTGGAAAGAAAAGGAAATAATAAGAAGATAAATAATATCTTATCGAAAGGAGGAGGAAGTGCTGTTTCTGTCTTTAATAAAGTTGTGGATGCAAAGTTCTGTTCAATCAACTTGCTCAATATACACAAGGCTACTGCTGAATTCCTTTTTTTTTTTTTTTCCAGTCTTGAAGGCTAATGTTTATAGTACAGGCAAGACACAACATGATTTGCTACAAAATGTATGTAAATGGTAGATGGCACTAGAATTGTACCATCCTATTTTGACAAAAATCCTAGGACTAATGTGGAAACTGGGAGTGATCTTGAATATTTTGGTTAAGTACCTGGTTTGTTTTTATGGGTACAATTTGTTAAAATTGCACAAACCACTAAACACTTTTGAAAGTAAAACTAACTGTTTCTTCTATAACCATTAGCACAAAAATGGCATATAATTCTACTAGGACATTCATGAATAAATGCCATTAAGCAATAAACTTTTTTGTTTAAATTGTTTAGTGTGCTAAAAACTAGTATAAAAGATTTAATTTGATCAGAAATGAGGACAACCACAATCACAATTCCAAATACAAAAACCCATAAATCTCTGAGAATGGATGGAAGGACATAATACCAATTAAAGGAAATCACCAAAAATTAAAAGTTAATTCACATTAAGAGAGGTTAGGGCAGGAAGATATATTGACTGATTAAGTAATGAAGTGAAGCAAAAACATAGGAGAAAGTGGAAGAGAAAAAAAAAAACCACAAAACAGTTATGACAAATTGGGAAGAGACAGGGTCAAGAGAGGCAAGGATGGTGCCCTGAGGCCTGGACACATGAGTATTGTCAGTTATGAATAAGGATCCTCTATAGTTAATTCATTGAATGCTAAGTATAAAGCCTATAAAATATTTCTAAAATTGAAGAAAATATGATATAGGGAGTGGAAACTTATTTTTTCTCCTTACAAGTTTGGGAATCCAAATAGTGACTGTCTTATTTGGGGAATTTTTTTTTCCCTATGAGGATTGAGATGGGGGAGAAAATCTCCCCAAAGGTTATGTGAGGATGAGGATTATACTTCTTGCCCTGCAAGGTTCTCATCTTCGTTAATTTTATATAAATACTAAAATTTTATACACATGTCTTGTTACTCTTTGTCTTTTTCAATTATTTTACTCTTTATTTATATTTATATTAATTTTAAATAAACAAAACAATGTAAATATTTTTATTGAATCCCTATTTCTTAACTTGAGGTAGAACTTGTTATTTATTTATTTTTTAATTTTTTGAACTTGATTAGAGCTTGTTAAAACAAGAAGCTTGTACTTTAAACTTAAGCTTTTTTTTCCTTAAATATATATATTTTTATTTTATCTAATACTATTTATTTTTATATTTCTTATAAAAAAAAATTCAAAGTCCCCTCAAACCCAAGGATTTGCATCCATACGGGGAATGAGAAGAAAATGGGGATGAGAATAGAAGAAATTGATGGAGGGGACAAAGAGTGGAGAGGAACTCCTTGCCTCTTCACCCCTGTTCCTGTAGGATTGCCATTCCTGCTCTTTTTTTGTATTTTTTTATTTTAAAAGCATTTTATAATATTTATATTTTAAAAGGTCCAAACTCGACTAAACATATATATATATATATATATATATAGACCCATTTGAATGGTTTATCGCAATTTAATTCATGATATAATCTTATTTATAATATCTATTGTATTATTATAATCATTACTCAATCTCTTTCTATTATATTTTTAAAAGTAGATGCACAAATATTATTTTTATCCCTTTATTCAATTTTCACATTCTCTTTTTGTTTACATACCAAATATTTATTCAACCAAACAGATCCTTAAATGTACCATGCAATTAGATCCTTATGTATTCTCAATAAATTTTACGCTTTTTCTTTAAAAGAGAATTTTCAATTATTTATATAAATAATATACTTTATTATTATTATTATTGATGATAATTTATGAAATTTAATTGTGTGAGTATTTTTACTTTTGCACTGACTATTGTTTGTTTTGTGGAAAAGTAATTGAAGGATATTTTAATTCAGTAATATAGATTTTCTTTTTCAAAATTCTTGCATACAATAGCTCAATTTTATTTGCTCCAAAATATTTAATTTTTGATAATCTAAAAATAATGTAACTAAACTTCCATCTCCATGCTTACTTACGGCTTTTAATATTTTTCTTTATTATAATCTTTAGTCTTTACATATATATATTAGCGTTAGATATGTTCTGATTTTGCATTTAGATTTCTTCTTCAATAATTTTAAGGACATTTCTCCACATTGCCTAGGCATTTAGAATTTCCTTACAACATAAAATGAAAAAATAATTAAAAATTTAAAACACCAGCAATTGGGCATTGCCCTTGGCTCCTTTGCTTCTCAAAAGGAAAGCTAGAACATTGAGTTACGCATAGGTAACATTAATTAATTGTAATTAATCCATATCTACGTCGCTATAGTCGTAAGCAACTTCTATAACATAAGGGTCAAAGAAACAAAATAACAAAAAAAGAGAAGTTATAATAGGCAGTAAGGCAGCATCATCGAGTTTGGGTCCGGCCAATAAGAACATCCTTGTACGGAGTAGGAGCAGGTTCAACAATTTTGGCGTGTTGCACATGACGCCTTCTCCTCATCTGATCTTCCAGAATCAGGGGGACCCGTCCTTCCCTCTCACTCAATAGTCGCTCTTGTGCCCCACCTCGCAGCTTCTCAAGCCTCAGTCCATCAGTTCGTTGCATCTTGAACACTTTTATTACATTTGCCAATCCACCCATGAAGAGCAATAGGCTTCCAAAGATCCCAAGCCACACCCACGTTCTACCCTGCATCCATCATTAACCAAGAATAATCAAACTCCAAGCTCTGCCAATGCAGTTGTCATCAACATGCATCCCTCCTTGCCATGATATATAGGAGATGCAGGTATTGTCCCACACAACATGTACTGATCCATACAAGTCTTTTGTGAATTACGTTTGTCAATAGAATTTAGAATTGTAACTGGAAACCGGCTGTTTTAAAGTTGGGATTTTCTCTTTAGAGGGGAAATAGGACAGTATTTCTTCATACTCATTACGTTGTTTGTAACAGAGATGTTCATAATCCAATCCTTCTTGCACATCTAAAAGTTGCCTGTCATTTTGTGGTTCAACTTAATTCATATCAAATATGATTTACAAGAACATGACTTTTAAAAAAAAAAAAAATAAACAAAGGAACTAGACAAAACTACCTAACATGGATGGTAGTCAGTGTTACTAAACACAATTATTTCTCAATGTAGGACTTGGAAGCCCCACCCTCTCTTAAGCACACTCGTACAGGGACAAGACTTTATAGCTACTTTAAAGAATCATTATGTCAACATAAAATCAACAATTTGGTCTTTATATAGTTACTTCGCATATTAGTCTTTTGTCAAGTCATCCAAAAATGTGAAAAGAATTAATGTTCAGAAAGTTCATTATTTTCAGGACAAACACTAGACAAGCCTAACAATTCAGGATCAAATTGCTGATTTAGTTTTTCCTCAATTACACTGCCTTCGAATCAAATCCTTTGGGCTTATGTATCTTCATCACACATTATCATATGTGCAGACGGTTGATTACGGACTAATATGCACGCACCATTTGCTGGACTGAACAGACATTAATCAATAAGCAACTAAAGAAGTAGAACAGTTCATAGAAGACTACTTACAAGCAAGTGGAGGCCATGGTGGATCACTCTAGTCTGCTCATAATAATTGAGAATAGCACTAAGCAAGAATAACAAACTCCCCATCAAAAATGGGATGTTCACACTCTGCTGCAAGATTTGAACATGCCCATCCGCTCTCTCATAGATTTGACAAGAATTGTGGATGGATCCTTTCAACCATAACACAGGCCCAGCAACAAGCAAGTTCAGAGCATGCCTCTCCAATTTGTAGTAACCATATCCTTTCTCCTCCTGCAATTCGTGCAATAATCACCATACTTAACATCAACAAATGTAAATCTCACAAATTATCAATATCTAATTACATATCAAGTGTTTACACTTTGGATCGTGTCAATTTCAACGAGATTGTAGAGGAGCTACACACTATAGTTTAGTCATTCAAGTGGGTCCATCAATATGTTTCGACACACAAGGCCTCTGCCTCTTTTCGAAATTATAACAAAAATTTCCTAAAAAATTGAGAGAAACTAAATCCATGTTTACCTGGATGAAAAGGAAGAAAATCCCTATAAAGGAGAGAAGCGAACCCAGGGCCAGGATTACTGGAACTCCGAACTCGACAAGTGCGAGCTGAAGATCGAACTCCATCAAGGGTAACCGGAATTCGATACCGGCGAGATGTGCGATGAGATCGTGGAAATTGACAATGAAGATGAGGCCGAAGGCAATGAGGAGGAGGAGGAGACCGGATTTGGGTTCGGAGGAGAACTGAGCCGCAAACCCGCAAGCGAGCACTACGGTGGCGAACAAATGGAGACCCGCATTAATGTACTCGTAGCGGTTCCGGGTCATCCCGGGTCCATAGGTCCGAAAGTCTCGTGCCGATGCGAGCTTCACCATTCTGAAACAGAAATTCTCAGTGGGGTTTGAATCGGTGCGTTCCTGGGTTTGAGGAAGAGGGGAGAGTGAGCTTGCTGTGTTGTTCCGGGAAGGGAAGACGGGGACACGCGGCGCCATGCATGGAGTTCCGAGTTCTGTTTTGCACTCTGACACGTGGCGGAATTGGGACTCACTTGGGAGAATGGACCGCGCATAACCCATTTAGCTTGGGCTTGATTCGCATTCCCTTCCAAGTTTCAATCTATGCTAGCCTTGCGAATACAGTGCAAGATCATTTTTTAATTCTCAATTTCCCTTTTTTTTTCGGTAATAAAAAGTGAGGTTCTGATTTGTACATTGTAGACATAGATTGTCTCCAGTCTAAAAAAACAATGATGTAGAAGAAAAAAAAATGGAGAGGTAAGGCCCATGTGTCTTTTACCCTCCAACATGTTGTCTTTTAGGCCAGAAAAGGTCTATTAATATGCATTACTCTCTGGGAACAATGCACTTGTCGTTTTGGAGACTAATAGTTGTGGGTCACGGGAAATGTGAAAAAGGGATTCCGTTGTGATGCTTTTTGTCGCTTTGGCTGTGTTCAGGGATTATACATTCCAGTGATTGATTTGAGTTTTTATATACTATAGGCAATTGTGTATTACGAACGTTTTTAACTAGATAGATATCAGCTCAAGCAAATCATGTTAGTTTTATTTGAGTCGTTGCCAGCCATCAAATGTTATTATAAGAAAGTGTTGAGAAATTAAGTATATGTAAGTAAATATATTTAAGAACATTATCAGCCCTATGAAAAGTCCTTATTATACTATTACTTAACATGGTAGGCTGCCTCGTAGATTACTGGTTTATGAACGTGATAATTATGCAACGTCGGCAATATGGAGCGGATATATGATAACAGGACAATGACTGCCTAGTTTTCGGGCAAAGAACGAGGGTGGGCGATGTAGAAAACAAGATGATTAATGGAAATTTGGAATGCTGGCGAGTGGTATGTTGCCAAATAATATAAATCAAAACTGGCAGTGGATTAGGTATTGTTACGCAAATATGGATTTCATGTCCATATTTGAGTGGACCATAATTGCAGTCCATTAAAGAAAAACCCGACGGCCTAAATGAGACCGGGTTAAACTCCCAAGTGACTTCTGTATGGTAGGTTCTGCGTGTAAACGACGAAATAATGATTGGAAGTGATGCGTTTCACGGGGAATCAGTCACAGCCATGCTTCCAAAGCCTCGCCACCTCTAGAAACAGACGTTTGAATGAACGAGTATGCAAAAACTTTTGACAATCCCTATCTTCGTTGGTGACACGTAGAGAACCTTTTCAGAAAGATATCAGTGTATTTAAAGGATTTCTGAGAAGTTTCCAATTTGAAAATGGTAATGTTTGATTGTAAGTTCATTGTCTGGTCCCAAGGTCATTGTCCAGGTCTCCCTCTCCACCTAACAAAGAAGGCCTATATGCTACGAAATAAAAAGAAATTAAGCCGGAGCAGTAGGCCAGGTCATGTGACTCTGAACTTGTTGATCGATGTCAGATAGTTTTCTCTATCATCAGCTTTAAAAGTGTTTTGTTTTGATAAGCAACATTTGGAGTGTATAAATAACGTGCTTATATTACAGAAAAAAGTAAGTGGGCACACATCTTGTGCACTGCCAATTCCTTAGGAAGAGCCATACGATATAACACAACTTTTGTTCTTTCTAAAATTATGCAGAATGTTATTTTTTAGCGTGCATCTAGGAAATTATAATTGAAAGAGGAGAAATTCTCGTGCACTACATTGTGTCACGAATCCATGTCATAGACCAATCAAGAACAATTAAATTAAGTGCACTAAATAAGCTTCTTCTTCTTCTTTTTTCCAATTATCATTCTAAAGGGAGTCTCAAGATTTTGAGTAATAAGAACAGAAAGGAACATGGATAGGTATAAATCAAACTAATTAAGTTTATTTTAATTTTAATATTAAAAATTAAGGTTAGAGTCGTGTGAATTATTAAGCCATTGTGTGTGCTAGATAAATTTTTAATATATCTCACCAAGCTCACCCTATACGCGTTTAAAACCGCAAATTTACAGTAAAATATGGAATAATTTCTTAAGAATCCCTCTAGAAGAAACCCTGGTAAGTAGAGAAGAATGATGGCTGTTCAACTTTTATTCTTTCTGCTAGGGGCTTCATAGAATTCAAACTCACTTCCTGAATCCCCACCTCTTCTTCAAATGCGAAAAAGGACCCAAAAAAAAAGGAGGTATCTTAAAGCACTGCTATTGGCTACTGCATGTGAATTGGCCGGTTTCTTTCTTTCAATTAAATCCTGCAGCCTTGTAAAAAATATTCTGTATTTTGAAATGTGGTCATAAATTTCATTCACAATATTTTAATAGTAGCTTGCAGAATCATTTTCGCAACTAGCTAACTTCTACATTCTGATTTAGTTGTTCAGGATGTATATTATAAGCCACATCATATTGCTTGATTACGTGTATCTAAACTAAATAAATATTATTAAACAACTATCGGAAGATTCCTATGTGTTGAAATCGAATGTCATTTATATTATTTGGCAAGTAATACTCCATAATACAATCAAGTCATGCGTTAGAAACTTGAGCTGAGTGGCAAAACCAGTTGTCAGGGAAACAAAGCATGTACCTTATGGAATGAATACAATCATGGAAATACTAGCTGTGAACACTAAATAAGTCTTTTTTTTTTTTTGGGTTGGACACAGACATAAAACCCATAATCTGGGAAAATTTTCGGCCTTGTCGTTGATCAGAAGTTGCTCTCGCTTTGATCATTTGTCATATTCTTTTCCAAGTCTCCTTTTCCTACATCTCCCATTTCTAAGCCTTCCTTTACCAAATCTCCCTTTTCCAAGTCCTGCTTGTTTGGTTCTTCTGTAACATTTCTTTTCCAGTATTTGCAGTAGAGTACAAGTTGCAGAATGGCTAAGGGAACTCCAACCACACTTGGTCCCTGACAAAGTCGGGAAAATAAATGTAAAATCAGTATACTCGATCTTTTTCTAAGTTTTATGAAATCATGAACAATATTAGAGATTAGAATACAAACCGCGACGAATATATCGCGGATTAGAAGTCCATAAGTCAACCAGAGGACACCAGATAGGAATGAGCACAGCGATAGTGGCAATGGCATGAATTCCACACTCTTGGTTTGTATGACTTTCTTCTGCAAAATAAGATTAAAATTTTCTTATAAACTCCCCTGTTTTTGGTTTTGTTTCTCTCGATTTCCACTTGAGTTAAAGAAGATAATTTTATTGTAATGACTATGGAATATTTACTTACCATCACAATTAGAGGAGATGCGTACATTGCGACTGAAACCACAAGGCCAATGCTACCCACAAGTAGCTTTCGGTGACGATTATCATGGAAGGCAAAAGTTGAGACGATAGCAATGATGCAAAACACTACGATAACTGGTATGGCTGTCATGGCTACCTTCACCTGCAATTTTCATGGGATCAGAGACCATATTTTTGACCAACTATGTTTATGTGCAAGTAAATAGAGCGAGTTATATCTCTGCAATATGTTTGGTAAGTCGCATATTGTCTTCTTATGCATGCGAGTTCTGTTTGGAGCCATAGCAAATATTGACTTGTTTAATCCAGTTACAATAATGAAAACTTCTATGCCTTTTCCTTTACATCGATGAACAAAGAAAGAACTTGGACTATATAAGAGAGTAGAGCAAATAAGGTACCTTTCCTTTCGCTGAAGCATACCAGAAGTAAATGAGAACGTAGGATAACTCGAGAGCAATTCCAACGCCGTTAACTGTGACCAGAGGAAAATTTTCCCATTTATAGCTTACAACAGGTAAACCATACCAAGTGAAAAGGAGACAGTTCAAGAGTCCGATGATGTAAGGAAGGCATGAAAACTCCTCTGTACTTTTTTTCCTTATGACCCTTTTGAAAGTAACCCTGCAGAAAGAAACCGTGAAAAGGGTTTCAATAATTTTTCCCGTTCTCCAAAAGGAAGAAGACAAGCAGCTATGGAGTACTAATTGAAAGGTGAGTTTATAACATACGTTGGAGCAGCATAGAGGGATACTGAAGCAGCATTCCCTGCCAAAAAAATAGAAAATAAAAAAGAAAAGACTCCATGTGTTACTTTCTGTTGAAGACTCACATTAATCAGTAATGCTCTACAATGCTTAGCTACTACTAAGAAATGAACAAAGCAGTACCAAGAACTGCAACGGCCATGCGAAGACTCTCTGCCATCTTTAGCTCTTTGATATGTAATGAGATGAAGAATATGTGTTTTGAAGAAGAGCCTCGACGCTGATCTATTTATAGCTCCGTGGGAGCACTGTTTACCGCCAAGTGGAGATTTAATAATGTTTGGGGAGAAAAAAGAAATATTAAGAAAATAAAGAATATTTTATCGAAAGAATAAGGAAGTGCTGTCTCCGTCTTTTAATAAACTTGTGGATGCAAAACCAGGTTCAATCAGCTTGCTCAATACACAAGAGGCTACTGGCTAATTTCTTTTTTTTTTTTTTTTTCAATCTTGAAGGCTAACGTTATAGTACAGACAAGACACAACAGTATTTGCTACAAAAACCGAGTGTAAATGGTACATGGCACTAGAACTGCACCATCCTTTTTTGACAATTGCCCTGCGACTAATGTGAAAATTTGAGATTATCGAATGTTTTCATTATGTACCTCTTTGTTTTTTTGGGTACAAGTTGTTAAGTGGCTTCTGCTTTTTCTGAGAGCAAAGCATGCGTTAAAAAAATTACTAATTGAAGTGCTCTGCCCTTGGGGATGTGGCTTCCATTTTCTAGAGATATGGGAATGTATTTGGCAGCCAGAGGAGAGAGTTCATTATAACTGGCGGAATTATCATCTTAGACTTCCCTATGCTCACAAAAGAAACATTTCCCTATTCAAGTAATAAACTTTTCTTCCTTTTCTTCCACCCCTCTCCCCCGCGGGTATGTAACAAAAAGAAAGTGAAATAAAGTGCAATGCTTGGGGTACAGTTTTGTATTCTTGCATTTTAATGGGTTGGTGTGGCGTCTTATTATTATGTTATTCCATATTGTTTGCTTTTGACAGCAAACAAGTATCTGTATCTGTTAAATTGTCAAGTCCTACTTAACCAACTCAGTGGGAACACAAAGTAGAGAACACTAAACTATATATCATATAATAGGACAAATAAGGGTATGTTTAGGGATTAGGAGGAGAAGAAAATGGAAGAAATTAAAAACAAAAAACAAAAGAAGAGGAAGGAAAAAGATGGTTAAATGATAATTTTTGCTTCTCTTCGTTTGAGAAAAATTTTTTCTCAAATTTTTTTAAATTGAGAAAATTTAAAAATATAAAAGAGGAAAAACTTCAGATAATTTTAGAAGACTAGTTAAAAATTTTGGTGGAATGAAAGTCATCTGGTTTTAGCGGTCTGCATTTAACAAAAGAAATTACCTGAATTATATTCCAATTTACAGCTTAAAAAGTGAGTTATCTTTGTTGATGATGATGCCTAATTGAGACAGAACCATGTATAAGTAGGACTAAATGGGCGGAGGTCTTCCTAGTTCAATACCTTCCTAGTAAGTTCAGTGTAAATTAGGACAGAGAGCTTAGAAATAAGATTGTGATTTAAAATAGTTAATTGTTATAACAGTCTGGAAATTCAATATCCTCAACCCAGAACCCAGCAATCGGTTTTTTATGCCTTTCGTTATGTTTGGCTCTCCTTGTGTTGCTGATGCCACTCAAGTAGGCAAAAGGAATCTCATTTTATGACCAACTAGTACATAGCAGGCCCCACTTGTTCATACAAAATTTCACCTGCAACTAGCTGGAGGATCAAATTTACAGCAACACTATAACAAAATTTCACCTACGGCCAGCTGGAGGATCAAATTTACAACGAAACCTTCTTGACTTTAGTGACCATATAAATACATATGGGACAAAACTTATCTAAGATATTTTTGATTAAATTCTCTTGTAAAAAGATGACATACAACTCAATATTATATGAGTGAATTTTTTAAAAAAATGTCTCGTAATTTTATTGAAAAATTTAATAATAAACAATAAATGTGTGTGTATATATATATTTCAGTTTCTGTGAAATACATGTATACTGGCATGCTACAAAGTTGGGCGATGGATATAAAATATATCCACTTGGTGAATCCTTATCTTAGACCATAGACCATTCATTGGGTATAGTACTCTGGATCAGCAACGACCCATAAAGTGTATTTGTTTCCCTCCCCCGTAAAGTGATCCCTACGAGTAGGTAATATAATAGGGGAACATATTCTTAACCCAAATAGAATAAACATTGCAAATCCATTCTGTTTTTGTTTAATGTCAAGCGCATAATTCCCATTGATGTTGATACTTAGACGCAGCCTTAATTTGCACATGGTTCTGCTATCAGAATAAAACCCCACCTATTTTCAGAATGACTTCTACAAGAATCTGATTTTCACAGATAAGAAAAATTTTATGATACAACGATCGTTTCAATTAGTCACAATCAAGCATATGAAAGTTAAAGGCATTTGCTACTTCGTTATTTTAATTATAATATTTTAAACGGTAGGCAATATTTAATATGTTTATATTTAGTACACTGATATCTAAAATAATTTATGTCATCTATGATTTTATAGGATAGCACCATTTTAAATAATATCTTGTAACATGAAAAAAATTATAGAAATCTCACATCTACCGATTTTAGCTTCCTTTAACTTCTATAAATTATTACTTATATGCTTTTTATGACAATCTTTAGCTATTATATTAAACACGAATATCTTAAATATCATGATATATATTGATATCATATATCATGATATCTAAGATGACATAAGATAATTTATCAAAGGACCTTTTATTTCACAAAGCATTTACCTTTTGATACTGTGGCTAACTTTACTCATATTATCCTCAAGGTTCACCTAATTAAATTTTAATTTTAATTTGCAAGAGATTGGGGATCAGTTTCCAAAGATAAAAAGATAAATATCTAGCTACCGATGGAGAGGGAATAAAAGAACTGCGCAAGGGCGCCAAAATATCTCGTCTTTTTTGAGTTGCTATATTAGACCCTTTTTCTTTTTCTTTTTTGATTTCAGTTCCATAGTTCTAAACTAATCCCATTTAAGTCCACATGTGCATATTCCAGCAATTTTATATCTTGTAACTATTAACAGTTGACTAGATTATAAACCAAAATTTTCTTAGCTTGGGCCCCATGAAAAAGTTGACTTTACATAGAATCCCATCATTTTATATTCAAGATGAATCAGAAGCCATTATTACCTAACAAACCAATGAAGGGGTTAATAATTAAGAGGCTTGTGATATTAGAAAGCATGCGAAAATAATTGAACATGCTAAAATGCATGGCCATGTCCATATCCATGTCCATGCATGTTACAACAGTGTGCTAGGAAATGGCAATAAAACCATGCCTTCCAAGTTTCAACCCCAACTAAAAAAAAAAAAAAACTGTGTGATATTGATTCAATAATTATTATCATGTGAATAATTAGGGTAAGTTTATGGTGATATATACGACTTTGTTGTATCAGTGCAATAATAGTTGGACTGAATCGAAATTTGATAATTTTATTTTAAAAAACGTGAATTCAGTTTTACCTAAACTTTTTTTGGGGTTAAACTCAACAACTAAACTTTTTTTAACATGTGATGGTAAAACCCTTTTTTGGCCAAAAGAAAGATAATTGTTCCAAAAATTTGTGTCAACACAGTTTGATTTTCTCAATTAAATCAACCCTTGTTGACTTTTTCTTTTCCTTTTTCAACTGTAAAACACCTGGTCTATTTAACAATATAGCCTATTCGGTTTGTAAAAAGAAGGGATGATCACCTAATCCCATATACTCAATTATATATAGAGACGTATGCACTTCTGTTCTTTTAGAGAACACGACGTAATTATCGTGTGCTGGCAGGCATTATGAATGGCCAGCTTTGTATGCGAAGCGAAAGTTACATTGCAATTTCTTTTTTACGAGTATTCTCACATTTTTGGAATATGATACTAATCTTGATTGAGGTTTATGATTGTTCCTCTATACGCACAAGTATTTTTAAACGGGTTTAATTAAACTTTTGATATTACAAAAGCCCTCCACTCTTAAATACTTTATCACTTGAGTCATTTTTTGTGGGTGTAATATTGCACTTCATATTATATCATACCATATCATATAAATCTGTGTGGCGGAACTCAAATAATATTTGTTAGGAAAAGGAGAGGAAAGAAGAAGGAAGCTCGGAAAGGGGGAAAAAAGAATAACTAATAAAGATATACATCAAAAGTCTGAAGAAAGAACAGTTAGAAAAGTAAACAATGAAAACAGGCAACTACAAGAAAAATGAGATTTTTTTTTTAAATAGCTAATAAGAAACAGTGAAAAATGAGCAAAAACTATAAGCAGAAATCCCAAAACCAACAAGAATCATTCTATGCTAGTGGCTTTAGTCCATGTTAATGAATTGTTCATTCTTATTTCCGTGTCAATAATTCAATTTTCCATTTTTGATAAACAAAAAATTTAGAAGTTAAATATGCAGGTTGTTTTTGCTTTAACGACAAGACGCATGACAAAAATCAAGCTGAAGATATTTTGTGTCAACTTCACTCAATCTTGACCATTGATCATTCAATTTTTACTTCCATACCTACCTATTTAAGAGTGGGGCCGGACCCTTGAGAACGGGCGTGCGTGACAGTTCTCATTTAGTTCATGAAATACGTGTGTTTTTTATCTTAAAATTAAATTAAAAAAGAGGATTTTAAGGGACCAATCATTCTTTATACTGAAATTTTTATTGTGAGATCAGAAGATTCTAAACAGCTACAAAAGCATATTTGTATTAGATAAATAATTTGACTCTCATCAAATTGAAGTGTGAATGGATTTTTTTTTGGCCTGTAATTGATTGATTAATGAGGAATAAATTAATTGAAATTAACATTATTAAACTATAATTAGAGATGTTGTGTGGGCAGCAAAAAAATTAGAGTGGACTCTATCAAAAAAATAACATAAAAGAAAAAAAGGAGTTGTCAAATTATAAATATGTTAACTACAGTAATTTTCAATGATTTTCACAGAGCCATTATACATAAATGTTTTTATAGATAAAAAAAATTATAAATTTTGTTTTTTTACCAGTTTAACGGCCAATGATGATCAAGGAACCATTTTGAAAAGCTAATTAAGAAGAGAGATCGAAAACTTTAGAACGGAAATTAAGGAAAACTCAGACGCCATTAGCGGCACGAAGACATGACAAAAAAGCTGAAACTTGAGTTGGATTGAATATAAAGGAAGTGAATAGCAGCCGTGCGTGATTTTGGAAATGGTGGCGTAAGTTAATCAAAATTAAGGGTTGGTCTTCAACGAACACAATTTTGTCGCTGTTTGGAACACCTGAGAAGGGAAAAAGAAAACGAAATTCATGGAGCGTCAATGGGGTTGAAATTTCTGGAAATCTAGCACACCAAAATAGTATTTTTCTATTCAATATCATAATTTTGTGATGCTATGGTATGGGCACAGTTATTTTTCAATTAAATTTTTTAATCTCCAAAAAAGAAACCCTCAAAATTAATTAGGGCACCGCTTGTAGTAAAACAAACTCACTGTAGATGATTCAACAGTATAATTAGAATTTTTTAAAAAATAAATTTTTTATAGTTAAAATTTTTGTTTTTCTAATTATAATTTTTAGATATTTAATTAAATTTTTAATATTAAAAAAATCCTCGGTTAGTGCACGGATACAGTAAATACCTTTAGCGGAGACAATCCCGATTCCTATCCAACCTGGTAAAATTCTTTCTATTTTCAAAGATAAGTACTTAGTACGTACAATATCAATTTTGTGGGTCACGTGCCTTCAATTGCATCCCCAAGTCAGATGCCAATTTAAGAATTCTAAAAAATTATTAAAAAAGAGAGTTATTCCAAAGGGGAAAACGTCACGACAGCTTATCAATGTTTTAGACAAATTTTAATTATGTCTCGGTCACGGGCTAGTGACACGTTACGTACGTTAAGATTAGCCATTTAATATTCTTTTGTCTATTTTAATAATTAGTGCACGAGCAGATGGTTCTGTGCCACCATGCGAGCTCCAGGAGAGAAGCTTTATTTTCGTTCATTATTTCTTAGTGCCAAAGCTGCTTTCTCAGTGGATATATGCGGGAGATTATGGCCAAAACATGGTTAGGGGTGTGGGACTGAGGAATATAATCTTTTTTTTCCCAAGAGGGACATACCTCTCTAGCACATTTTGCAGCAGTCGCATATTCTTTGGAAAATATTACTTCTAGACAGCACATTAATGTTACTGATGAAGCCAATATTGATTAATAAACGGACCCATCCCTCTTTGAATCATGTTTCCATTTATTGTTTGTCTTATCTTTCAAAGGTTCATGCCAATTAAAATTTTCAACTATGCACGTGGACCCTACATTTGGAGGGGGAAGAGAATTTGATAGAAAACTACTCTGAAAGCCTAGATGTTCCCTAGTCAGTGGAAACATAATAAGAAAATGTTACCCAAGTACAGCTTATTGTAACAAATGTATGGGTTTTGCGTCAACACGATGTGGCATAGGAATATTAACATGATCATTAATGGGAAATATATCCAGACATGCACAGTAAGATGAGAGCCAGTTGGAAGGCAGAAGAGAGCTATACTGCAAAATTTGTCACTAGCTACCTGGAGTTTAGCTTGCTTTTCCGGACTTCACATGGGCTGCGTAGGCAAGAGGATCAGTTTCATGAAAGTGACATTTTACCTCAAACCTTTGTGATTTGTTAAAAGGCTTGCTTTTTAATATTACTATATGTGATTTTGCTGTTGTTTTGGACCTGGTAATATTCCTGCTAAGCCACTTAGTTACGCACTTTTTGGTGGATACACGGCTAATAGGGGTAGGAGTTTTTGACCTAGTTTGGAAAGTATATCATGGCTGAGTGGGTTGGCCGTGTGTGCATATATATATGTATATCCGAGATTGTTGGTAACCAAGTTGGATCTGTGTCAGTGCCGAGTAGTTCATGAGTAGGATTGAGGTATCTAGTTTGAGCAGAATCAATCATAGTGGGCGCACACTACCAACCCATCGTTTTCAACCTGGGTCTTCTTTTCTCAAGATTAACATCGTCTTACATCACATATTGCGTTATTTTAGTTGTATCTTATTATTTATTTCTAATTATATATTAAAATAAATTGGCTTATAAACTGAAATATTACATGACAAACAACATTTCTAATACCAGGAGATTTTATAAGCAATTTGACTTATTAAAACACACCAACGCTCTTGATTGAAAATAACTAACAGAACTATCATGTGATATATGTGATACAGAATTTTTTTTTCCATTTTGCTTTAATATGCTATTACGTACTATATATAGATAGATTTTATTAGTTTAGTCCCAGTCAGTTTCATTTTTTGAGTTGGATCTTACAGTCTTATATGCTAATTCAATAGTCATCTGTGTTCAATTTGTCATAATAACGGTTTTTATTGAAATGCCATATCCTTTCCCCATGTCATCCTAGCTCTAGCATGAAATGATGAAGTTGGGATATCTTAATTCAACTATAATTTTCTCTCCTGAATAACAACAAAAAGTATATTATATATCTTTTCAATTATATAATATAATTTAATGTATATTGACGTACTATGTTAGGGAAAAAAAAAGACAAAATATGCTTATACCAGCAAAACTGTTGATCTTCTCTTCAACGGCAATAAAATTTTAGTTTTTTTTTAAAGAGAAGTGAGTTAATTGAAATTAAGTTCAAAATTGATAATAAATTATTTTTTAGAGAGAGAGAGAATTAATCAGGACGAAAGACTAGTGCCACATTAGAGTAACTTATTGTAATTTTTTTTGATAGTACCTTTTGTAATTTTTTTAAAATAACTCTAAATTAAAGTAAGTAACTTAATTACTGTGATAATGGATTCTTCACAGGGGACATGAATATGATAGGTTTCAATCAGATATAAAACGTATCCCTTTTCAGTGCGTGGTAAGGTAATCAAATTAAGCCAGGTTACCACTTTCACCATTATATTAATAATGTGGAAACTTATCCCAGGTATTATTTTCAACGTTACATGCAAGTCCAAAATACTGATTTTCAATTGGTGAATCTCTGGGGGACCAAACACAAAAAAAAAGTAATGCAAAGTGCTGAATAATTCGTAAAAATAATTGATAGTACTGCCATGAGGGCTGAAATTGAAATAGCAAACAGAGCAGGAATTTGGCTAAAAAGTGCCCTAAGATATTTTTATGTCAACACTTAATTAACAGGGTCGTCAACGTTCTAATTAAGATAATCAAGAAACAGCTAGCAAACTCCTCATAATTAATTAGATGAAAATTAACTTGATTCAGAGAACCTGCAATGAAACATGTTGATGGTACGCGTTTGAAAGGAGGCTTTCACTCAACTATAATGTCTTTCAGCCAGCCGGAAATAATCAATACTTCATTACATACAAGCATCCCTTTCTATTTCTTTTCATTACAAACCTATTTTTGTAGGAAAAAAATTGAAATAAAATAGAAAAATCTTAGTTACAATTTAAATTTAAATTTTTTTAAAGCAACTCAATATAAATTTTGAATTTAATTAATACTGTAAAAAATTAAATTTAAATATATAATACTGGTTTAATTCAGATGCTCACGTAAGAAATTAATTTGTATAAAATTTGTTTTGTGTAAAGGAGCCGCAAAGTGCCCTAGGCTAGGTAGTTTTAGGGTTGAACCTATTAGCACATCTCACGAACAAGTTTTAGCCGCCCAACTTCGTAAAATCCCCGTGCTTAAAGGAACCATTCAATATGTGAGAAGTTTGATTAAAGTTTGACCCTCCTCTCTTTGAACCCCAGTTGCCCATAAAAAAAGGCCAAAACTCCAAAGGGAGATCGCATTATAAAAAAAGAATGGTGCAAATGCGGGAAAGAATTTGCCTGAAACTTTAACTTTGGCATTGATCTCAGACGATAATTGATGATGCCTACCTTAGCTAGTTTATTTGAGCGCATAAATATTGTTAAAAAACATGGATTGACAATATATATATATATATACACACGTATATATATAGTCAAAGAGAGAGAAAAAAAGATATGGCAATACTGGAGAAAAACAATTGAGGGCCAAAATGACATAATAGATCACCATGGCTAGTTCTTGAACCATGTCTCCATCTTTTTTTGTCTTCTAATCTTTTAGCACCTAATTTCCCATTACGTGGACCCATACGATGACACAAAATCGCAGACTGTGTTGGTTCAATGCTTAGTTAGTGGGAATGGATCGAATATAATATAGTTTAACTTTTTTCTTTTGACATTATGTTTTACTATAAATTAAATTCGGAATATCCATTAAGCTTTTTGCCATACCCTATGTATTGTATATATTATCTATGAATTCATATATATATATATATATAATACATGTCACGTGCTGCAATAATTTGTTTTTTTTTTGGTGTGATGCGATATTTTTTTAATTAAATTATGGTTAGAATATCCTTAGACTCTAATCGTGTTATTCTCTCTCTAGGCAAGTTTAAGAATGAATTTCACACATCAATATGATATATTTAAGATTTTAACCTTAGAGTACTCCGGATAAATCGAAACCAAGTTGCTAAGAAATACTAATTTTAAGACCTAGGCTACCCCATTTGATATTGCAATAATTAATTAATGCAAAGCAATTGACAAGAGCAAACCAATTCGCTTTTGCATTCGCTAGTTGGAGGGCAATAAAAAAAATCGTCCCTTACCACATGCATATATGTATACCAACTGTTGTACTCGATCGCTCTTCAAACTTCATATGAAGCATAATTATCGGATAACGTCCAGGTTCATCATATAGCAAATTCAATTTTAATTATCACATGTTTATTAATTTAATCAGGAGGTGTTTCCTTTGTTTAGATTTTTCAGTTTTATTTTTATTTGCCTAAAAATATGAACTTAATTAATATCATTTTTTGGTACGTTATTCAAATTACTCACTACTATAGAACAAATCCATTGACTTTCCTTTTATAAAGTTTCGATTCTTTTAAATTGTACAACTACCTCATTTGTACATATAGACTTCAGTTCACATAGACATGGTTTTCATGCATTACCAGGCTAATTCTTGTTGGTCACCCCAACCAAAAAAAAAAAAAAGAGGCCAGCTAATTCCTAGTCAAATGAATTAATGCCTTGTACGTTGTGCTTAATTAATACTACATAAAAACTAAATATGAACGAAGATGTAAAATTTTTGGCCCTTTTATTACCATTGGTTCGAATGACCAACATCAATTGAATTATATATAGGAGATATGTGTGTGTGTGTGTGTGTGTGAGTAGGGTTAGCAAAGCTTCATGTCCTTGTATACATGAGCCATGATGATCGTGAAAATATAGGAAGTCAGAAGTAATTAACAAGGATATATATACATTTCTTTTAAAAAAGGCACTCTCTTTTGTTTCTCAGGTGATAGTGATATTGATTTTCATCTATCTCACTAGGCATTCGTGCTTATGCACTCCTCTTGCATCTTTTCATTTGGCCTTATCGTGGCTCTAAACCAGAATCGCGAACATTTTCTGCTTTGTTATACTAGATATATTTAATGAGTCAATCTTAATTAACTCTCAACCTTTTTCTCGTTCATTCGTCCATTATAGCTATTTTCTCTTTTTTTCTTCTTCCTTCTTAACTGTAAAGCTTCTTGCATTATCCATGTGGGCAGATTTAACTTTGTAGAATACATGTAAAGAAATACAAATGTGGCGATCATGATAGCCCATTATTAATATTCGAAGATATTCTCTGAACTTTGAAGTTCATTGGTCTATATATATAAAAGGGCAAGGTAACCTCTTCTCCACCGTTGAGGCAGGTATAGAGTTTTCAAGTCTATATTCCTCTCATTTTATAAGCACAAGTGGCTGTTTCTCTTACTACATATATAAGCTCGACAAAATTATATTATACATACACCATATGAATTGTAGGAAAAAAACTAAAACATTTTAAAAATGGGTGCACGTTAATTTTTAAAAAATAAGCGTTTTGAAAGATATAGCTTGTCATTGTCATAGACTAGCTTAGCTTGCACATTTTGGAGTCCATTGCTAAAGAGATATTAGTTTCAGTGACTCAGTGGTTTACATTTAAAGGGTGTGCATGGTAGACCTAGTGAGTGCTTTGGAACATGGAATAAGATTCTTTGGATTTTGAAAGATTATAGGACAAGTTGAGCAATCACGCGTAGCTAGAAAGAATTTAATTATATGTGCTATATAGCCGACCCAATTACTTCTATAAGAAAATGAAGTCACTATGCGGATTAAGGTTAACCACTCTTTTTGACAAAAAACAGTGTTCTTCAATTAAAAGTCTGAGACTTTCCCAAGAACATTTCTATATTAAACAAAGCAAAGATTACCTCAGTTTGTTAGATAAGCTTATTAGATGCTTATCTATATCTTGTAACTTATTACGCTGCCAGAATTCGAAGATTTTGTGCAGGTATTTATTGTTCTATTTGGAACGATTTTAGCTATATTTAGTTGAAGTGGATTTTGAGATGATGAATATAGTAAGTAAAAGAAAGGAGGATATGATACCTCCCACGTTTACCGCACACACACACACACAGAACAAAAAATAAAAACGAATTAAGTTGGTGAACATATTTCTATGTATCTTTTCATTGACAAAATTTTTGTATATCCAATATTTTATAAAATTTAGATAACAATATTTAATTTTCGCATACTGAGCAAATTGAATTAAAGAAGTTGTAAATAAAGGGGCGACTCTGAACAGAATAGAATACTTCTATTTCTCCCCTTCTACTCCCACCAAGCAGGGACACAACAATGTTATTCTATTTTCTAACTTTTCTACTAATTAAGCAATCAAATATACGCAGAGTGCTAATCATTCAACTAGTGAAAAGTCACTCTCTAGCTATCTCATGTCACTTTTCGCGCATTCCATTTCTTGTATCAATTATGCTATTCCTTAAAATTCATTAAACATTACAGTCAAAGAAAGTTTACAACCATAATAAGGATTACACTATTCATCAAGATTAATATTTTATTTTACATTGCTAAAAGTAACATATATCAGATAGGACAATGTTGATAAAGTTTATATATTTATATTGAAATTACATGTGAATTTTCAATTAATAGATAATCTATATAATTAACGCACTGAAATTTTTGATATTTGACCATAGCAACTCCCAATGAGAAGGATAAATTTTTATAACATCTTTTTTTTTTTCATTATAAGCTAGAGATGGCTCCTTTTCACAAATTTCCTCTCAATTTCTAATGAAAATTTTTTGGGTAGAATTTTTCAATGAAATTTTAACTCAACTATACTAAAATGAATTATTCGGTGTTCAACTATTGGTATCCAAATTATGGTGATAATTATTGATCCTATTAATGGAAGAAGGAACACGTTTTGTTAGTGTTGCTAAAGTATGATCTCTTGATTAAAAGTTGAGCTCTTTTATCAAGAAATCTATACTATATTTTTTACATTAGAGACTTAATTACAAAATTGACATTTAAGATTTAAATAGTAATAAGACATCTTCCTTAATGTTTGATTAAAATGAAGATGATAAATTTCAATTACAATTAATATATATATATATATATATATATAAAGATTAGAGGAAACTATAACTATTCATCAACTTTATAACAGTATCAGCTCTCTCTGCATTGAATTTTGTGCCGCTTCTTTCTTTCTTTTTTTATTTCGATGTAATATTTTTATAAACTAGTATGTCATATCATAGGATCCACTGCCTACCTGTGGGATCTACGAACAAAATAATTTAGTTAACTATGAAATGTTGTTTCCTTGTTAACTATGAAAAGTCGTTTCCTTGCTTCAAATATCATGACAAATTGACATCAAGTTAGGATGAAAAAACATATATAAAAGGCCATGTGACCTGTTGTAAATAATTTATACTGAAACTTCATATTTTTATTTTATTATAAAATTTAAAGAGGTGTTTTATTACATTTTAAAATTATTGTATTAATTTTATAATTAAATCTTACTTCATGAAAATAAAATAAAATATTTATTTATTTACCCTGAATGTGTATTTTTGTCTAAAAATTATTTATAGAATAAATAATACATATCTCTAAATAAAAATAAATTAAGTAAATATTTAATAATAAAAAAGCGCATTCTCTGAACAACTCCAACACTATTATATAAAATGTGTTTTGTTGGCAGGCCAAAAAGTCCAAATGCACGCCCTGATATAGTGACAAGACAAAGGATTTAAATGACCATAAATTTTTCTATCTAAATTTTGGTTGGCTGACACAATGCATCGGATCCAACCTTAAAAGCAAGAGATGTCACAAAGAGGGGATGCGTCGTGAGACTCCATATTCTTGGTGGATGTCAATTCAATTGAAAATTTCATGGTGGTGACGGCTATATGAGGAAGAGTCTGATTTTTTTAAGGGTGGTGTTGTCTATAATTAGTATGTGAGCCTTGCAGGACCAATACATTTAAAATGATTCAATTGATGTTGGCAAGATTTATACTACTAGAAAAGCTTTGCACAGTTTTAGAAGACTACAACTATTGGTGTAAATCCTTAATTATAAAAGAATAAAAAAATAATGTCAATTTGGTTGATAACAATTCTCCATGATGGAATGAAGGAATGGGAATCTCTTAAAAGCATATTTGGTTCCTTGCCTATTTTCATTTCCTAGTTCAGCCCATTCTTACAAATTGATATTTGACGGAATCAAAGCTATTATTGGAATCAATTGCGAAATGATAAAACTACCTTCAGCTATTTTAATATTTATTTTCTATTAATAGCAGGAAAAAATAATTTTTTTGCAACTTTGAAAAATAAATTTGAATATTTTAATATTCTCTTCTATTATTGGTGATTTAAAATATATATTTTAAGATTTAAAAAATTGATAAGGAATATTTTAATACTTTTAGTAAGAGTATTTAAAAATATTTTGTTCAAATTAAAAATACAGAATAATATTATAATATTTTTATTAAGATTTAAAAATATTTTTTACTAATTAAAATAATAATAATAAATATTTTAAAATCTTTTTACTAATTATATTATGATTATTTAGTTAACTTTCTTTTTCTTTTTCATTTTTTTTTAAAACCAAACATTGTAATGAAATATATTTCTTATTCGTTTTAATGTCATATCAAACATAATAATAAATTAAAAGATTCTATTTCATTCCCATTTTTATTTCTATCAAAATTATTTTATTCAACCAAACCTAGCATAAACTTTAAACAAAAGGAGAGCCCATTTACTCTCTCTAAAAATTTGTCACCTTATGAAAAAAAAATTACTATAAACTAGCAGGCTTCAGACAACCCTAATCTTCTCTCTAAAATTAATAGTAAAAACTCTTGTATTGCTTTTGTACTAAGCAACATAATATATTTTAGCTAGACTAAATTTCTTCATTCTTGCTTTGCTATAGTCTATTCTCCAACAAGAATTTTTAAGTAATTAAATTACATATTAAAAATTTAAATAAAAAATTTATGTAATTAATGATTAAAAAAATCAATTTCAGGTTATATTTGTAATATTACAAATATACCTAACATCACATTCTGACTCAAAAAGTAATTTTATATACACTGCATTTGTCAGCATAAAAATAATAACAAGATTTATTTATGGCAATTATGTAATTTACTTATAAGAACCAAATAATCAGACAATGTGATTATTCAATTTGAAGTAAAATTCAACCTAAATTGTATGATTATTTGATCGTATTATCATTAGTACTTATAGGTTTAGCTCTTACAGTCTCTTTTTCCCTTTTTCTGATAAAGAAATTAAAGATAAAACTTCATGAATATATATTAAGACAGACTAAATTAATCCATTTCCTTAACAAAGTTGTTTTAATCAAAACTATAATTAAAAAGATTGCTTTATAAAAATCAAGAAACTATTTCCATTTGGTTTTTCAATCCAACGCCATCCTTCGCTCCGCAGCACACAAAGTGCATGTTTGGATGGGCGTTTGGAGGCAGAAAACCATGGTTTGTAGGGAGAAAGCTATAGTTTGCAAGAAGCAACAATGAGTAGCTTTTGTACAAACGTGATTTTGTATCAGAAATCCAAACATGCACCAGGAAAAATAGCAAGATATTTACGAACTCCAATGATTGTTACAGCAGGCACACCGACAGGCCAGTAGCTTCATTTTATTAATAAAAAATGTGCTAAATGAGTAGCAAGTTTATTGAAATAAAACTCTTTGCATGAAACATGTTCTCCCACTCATCAAAGTCTTTTCTTTTCCTTTTTTAGAGACCGATTAGCCTAACTCCACTATATTAGCTTACCTGGATTCAGGTCACCCTTCAACCATAACAGAAGAATTGTTTCCGTCCTTCTCACTCAGGTTGGAATTTTACAAGTCAAAATCACACACTCAATCCAGGATACTCTGATTGGTTTTCTCCCCCACAAAAAGAGAGAGAGAGAGAGAAACTGTTGCGGCTCTGTAATTTTGGTCTTGAATGACTAAATGAGCACATTTTATATATTTCTTTCTATGTCAGTTAACTAACTACTCGGTATATGAATTCAAAATTTCAACCCCAGGCCACCGAGCTAATAACCAAAGAGATTTGGATTCCATAAGATTTCTTAACAATGCTTTGATATCCGTAAAGATTTAAGTAGTTTTCGCTTATGTCAATTGGTAGACGTGAAAATTATATATTGTAAAACGTCTGATATGCTGTTTAATATGGATCTAAATTTAAAAGGGTTTCGACACATTTGGGGGTTGAGCCAGAATTTCTCTGATCGTGTTCAATGCAAAGGAGCCGAAAAGAAGAGATCTATAGCAGATGGTGTATGACAAAGAACATGCAGGGAAGATATATTACTTGTAACACGTATAGGTGGTTATGTATATATTTATGTGCAATCTCAAGACTTTCTAACATATTACATGGGTGTAAAATTATGATTTCGTGTGCTTAAATGACTGATACAAATAATCAACATCGCCCTGCTGTGTATGACTACATAACGCGTCGGATATACCATGACAAAGGCAATTCTACAAGGGAAGCATATACATTATATATAGTCAGTTCATACAACATAACGACGAAGATAGTCCAACCGAGTAGGATGCTTGAGTTTCATCAGAGCCTTGATTTCGTGCTTCCTCACCATTTCCCTAGAAATATTCAAGTTCCCAGCAATTTCTCCTAATGTTCTGTCCCCCTTACCATCAAGTCCATATCTCTGTCTGATCACCAAGCTCTCCTTCGGCTTCAGGGAATCAAGCTACCAAAAACATTTAAAAATTAGTCCCAAGTATTACCATCAGAAAAAAAAAGGCTTCTTGATCATGGAGCTTTTAGTGCATAATTTTTCACAAATCTCAAGTCCAACAAACTTTTGGAAGCTTATTATGCAAAATCCAATTATAATCATAGTCATAGATTTATAGAATGACCGATTATGATGAGTTATGCAGTATCAAGGCAGGGTTCCAAGAGATTAGGCCATTACCACATCATCAAGAGCAAGCCTAAGAACAGCAGGTTGCCTCTTGCCATCGCCATTAACACCATCAAAATCAGTGACCCCATCAATAAATTCCTCTTGTGTGGTTAGATGCCTCGAATGAAGGGAAAGTATAGGTTTTGAGGCCTTCATTACTTCATGGTATCTTTCAGGAGAGATCCCAACTCTTTCTATTATCTCTTCCTCTGTTGGTGACCTCTGAAGCTCAAATGTTAACTCAAGTTTAGCCCTCTGAATATCCACTCTAACCTGCTCAAACACAAGTCACGAAGTTATACAGAGAACTCAGGCGCAGCCAAATTGTCTAACATAGGTCTTCATTGTTGTGGATCTTTTTCACATCCACATTGTGTTTGAGTATCTACAGCCAGAATAAGATATGGTTTTCCACCAATTAGTTTTCATGTGAAATCCTTCTAAATCTAATGACCAGAGAAAACAATTATGGATTTTGTCTTATTTGAACTACAACAACCCGGTTGATCAGAAATTTTTAGGATTTTGAAACTGCTATGAATCTGTTTAAATGGAAAAAATATGTTGTTCACTTAAAAAGGAGAATAATGGTAATTCAATTATATGCTACTTAACCCATAGCTTTAACATCTAACTTATGTAGGAAGGAAGCATACTGATTCAAGTCCAAAGGGGACACGAGTGAAGCTTGAGAGGGTCATGGAACGAATAATGGCATGTCTTATCCAAAACAGACCGTATGTGGACAGCCGAAATCTTCTCTTTGGCTCAAAACGATCAATTGCTGTGATAAGTCCCTTAACCCCTGCCTGACAAAGATCTTGGAACCTTGAGCCATTTGCAAAATCTTGAAAATATTTGTTGATCACAAACAAGACAAGCCGAAGATTGTGCTGCAACAGATATCAGTGTGATTTCTTAATTCTCAATGTATTACTTCTTCCAAAGAATATCAACAAATCACTCCAAAAATAATGGAATCTAAAAGAAATGAAGGCAGAATGTAATCTTTTGATCATCACCTAAGTCAATTTCCGTAAACAAATACAGATAGAGAGTTGAAAATTCTAGTTACCTTTATGAGCTTGTTTCGTGCAGCTTGACCAACCTCTATTGCTTTCTTTACTTGAATAATGCTCATGTTTGTCGCATCAGCTAGTTCACCCTCTGTTGGTTCTCTTCTCAGATCCTTTTGTAAATCTTCTTTTACTTGAAGGAGTGCCTATATGATAACAAATATGTACAGTGTTAGAATAAAATTAAGTCAGGATTTGATCATTTATGAAGTTAAATTTTACCACAGGTATTTGTCATTCTTCAAGCCAAAAGGGCTTTAATACGATGAACATGTTAATATAAAATCTACTCTAAGGCTTCATTTGGCAGCTTAAGCTTTTAAGTTAAATGAATTATTGACACATAGAACTGAAAATAGCTACACTTTTATCTTAAGAAAAATAAAAATAAAAATAAGAACAGAGCTATTTTCTCAATAAAAATAAATTACTGCTCACCTTCATAGGTTGCATCAACTTGAACAACCAAGTATGCTCTGAAGAGGGAAGAACTGGGGGTATCTTCATTTTTTTCCAGTCCAAGCTGACAAAATCGGTTGCTGCTGAATATCCTCTGACAAGCTCCTCTATTTTCTCAACTCTATTCTTCACATTTCTTTTCTTTTTTGTTGAAACAATCGCATCCTGTTTTCTGTTCTTTTTCATTGCAATCCTCTTATCAAGACTCAATCGTTTGACCTTTTTATTTTGGTTTCTAACCACATTATCATTATCTATATGACTGTCATCATCAGTCTTCTTCCTTCTCCGCGAGACTCTTTTGATCCTACCATCTATATCTTCCTCATTACAAGTATCAGATAGTGGGCTGAGTTTGTATATATTTTCAAGTTTGGCAGCAGCTTCATTGTAGTCCACATCTAAGGTGGATGGAGATGCTTCATCAGTAAAGACAGCTTTCACTCTGTTTGGTAATTTATTAGTTTTTCCTATCCTTTTCTGGCGTGCCTTAGCTGTTTCTATCAGTAGAGGAATTTGCTCTTGTGGTGCAACCAAAGCTGTATCATTGGATCTATCTCCTTTAAATGCAACAATTGTGGGTTTCTTCAGTGCAGGCCGATGGCTTGAGAATTTTGTATTCAGTCCTAATGGAGTCCGAGCAGCTGAGCTAGATACAGTCACAACTCCCATGCCAATTTGTTTAAGCTGAGTATTGAAATGAATGAGCAGATTTTTAGTGCAGAGACCCTACAAATGCGGATAAATTTTCCATATAAGTTTTTCTGCGCTGGAATTGGCATTTTCTCATACAAGTGCAGAAACTAATGCAAAGCTTGACAGACTCATCCAAAAGAAAGCACATCTTGATTAATTACCTACGTAATCAGTTATCATCAATACCGTTCTAGAGCCTGTGTGGCTTCAAACGACTACCAAAAATAACTGTGTTAGAAAAGAAAAAAAAAATTAAAATTCTTCCTACCAACGGAAGAAAGTGATTAAACGTATCCGTTTCTCTCAGCTAACCAACTAATAACATTCACCAATCAGTGGTTCTTCTAGCTATGTTAGTAGGAAACTCTAGCCTAGCTAATCAGCCTAAACAACGCACATTAATACATTTAAGCAAATTTAACTTTTGTTGTTGACCCGAATTTTTGCTAAAAATATACCTATAATCCAATTTCACTGATTGAAACACAATTTCTGTAGAATATAAAAAACAGAAACTGACTCGATTCAGTAGCTGTAGATCCTTCAATTGTACTTATTAGTTTCACACACAAAACACTACTTGAACTAAGATACCATTAACCCTGTTTCCCCTCTCTTTCTATCTATCTCTACTCAGAGAAACAAAAACACACACGCACAACACAATTCACCAACCACACTTGTGCTTATCACACATACGGCAACAAAATAGCAGATGGTGAATGGGACGCCAACAACTAACAGCGCCGCTAAAATGTTGAGAATCCCTTCATAGAAACGAGATTTCGCAGGAAAATTTTGCGGTGCCATGATCAAAAGATAACAAATACTTCAAGACAGACAATTAAGTGGGAATTTGAAAGTCAGCAAGAGAGTACCTTTGTCTGATTGAGATGCGATGATGTTGGAGTGAACTCTCCGAATGTATGCACACAAATTTCCCGGTGAATCTGCAGGTTGGAAGTTCGCAGAGGTTGTAGTCTTAAACTTGAATTACGAGAATTACGGCGTCCACAAATAATATCTATGATAAATCAACGACGATGTGGCCATGGTCATTTAGATCTATGGTGTAGGATGGTACGCGTGGGCTGTGATTTGGAAGATGTGTGAATGATGTGGCGAATAGCTGGGAGCGAGAAGGACCTCGTGGCGCTTTTGTAGTGGGGGTGGAGATATTTTGTGCGAAGTTGTGGATGTCATCTTTGACACGTGGTTGGCTATCACCGGAGATCCCAAATTTCGCCACTATTGTGTGGGACCCAATATAAGAGGTGGTCTATGGGTTACGTTGCCCTATATCAAACCATGAATTAATTTAAGTGTACCCCGGACCTTTTGGGGATGGGGGCTTCGTGTAAGGCACAATCCCTTTTAAATTGTGTAATTTAATCTAGACTAATTATGAGCCAAAAAAATTTATTCATTTTGATAGGTTTAATTTTTAAGAATATGAATATGAATTCCAAAAAAAAAACTCATTTTACTAAAACTCGTTTTTTTACCCGAACTTTTTTTAAACTTGATTTTGGTACGATAAAATTATGTATTTATATATTAATATTATAAAATTTCATTCATTTATTTTCTATCATTAAATTTAAAAGTTTTATTAGTCTTGTATGATGAGTTTATTTTTATAAAAAAAATGAATTTTATGATTTTTAAAAATTGAAGTATTGTTTGAATTAATAAAAAATTTTATTAAGAATTTGAATAGAATAACTCTATATGAAAATGTTTTGAATATGTTTAGTTTCATTCACTAGTAATTTAAATATTTTTTTCTTCTCATAAATAGTTTGATGAAAAAGGTTTCAATAATGAATAAAATTCTATTGCTTACCTTGTACACAAGTTTTATAACGATGACCCAAAAGAAATGATAAAAGCATGTATTATTATATTTAGAGTTAATTGTATTTAAATCTTGTTTTTTGAATATTTTATAATGATGTTATAATAAAATTACATAAATTAGATTCTTTTAATATTTAAGTATATGTTGAAGTCTAGATGTTTGGACAAAAAAAAAAAGAGTTTATGGAATTGGGCCTAAGCCTACATTTTTAAGTACTTTTTTTTTACAAGTCATGTCCATTTTTATTCAAATTTGGCTCATGATTAAGTCCATTTAACAAAAATGTATATTTATCATATATTTTTCAATGCAAAACATTAAGAAATAAGTATACAAAATAAATGACAATTAAATTTGGCTAAATTAAATTTGATATTTGTCTTATTTTAAAAATTATATTTAACTTTCCTTTAATTTATTTTTTAGTCATTTTTATTGTCTTATTAATAATAAAATTATAATTTCATGTTAAAACTTAACATCAACTTAATTATCTAACTATCATATTAAAAATAAAATTATAATTTTATATTGTGTAAGAAAAAAGTTAACTATTGATAAAAAATAAATTGAAAGGAATGTTTCCATAATATATATCAAATTGTTAAAGTTAACTTTTAACAATTTCACTTTTTATGATAGTTCAAAGAATAAAGTATTATATTTTAAAATTCAACTACCACTTTTTTAGTTAGATTATAAATTAAAAAAAATGCACTTGTTCCATTAAGTTAAAAACACTCGATCAATATATATATATATATATATATTATCACATACTCAAAATTTACAGAGGAAATATACTCATTGTAAAAAGCATTAAACTAACACAATTAAAAATATAATTGCAAGCAAAACAAAGGGGTTTTTTCTTTCAATGTTTTAAAATATTTCTTAGTATATGTATATAGTATTACCAAATATAAATAATTAAAATAACATTTTCTAATCTCATGCGTATAATTTTGAAAAACTATTTTTAAAACATAAAACGGTTAGGTTAAATTATACATCTAATTCTTATACTTTATTTGAATATTTATTTATTTATTCTTATAATTGAGTTTTAGATAAACAATTCATTACACCTTTATGTGAGTTTCAAACAAGTCTCCAATGGACATCAACTTCTTATAACACCATCAAATTCATGTCAATTTGACAATGGATTGCTTATGTGTCACGATTCAAAGTATATTTAAACCTATACAATTTTAATTTAGTTTCTCTATTTTCACCAAGTTTTTAATTTGAGCTCTCATACTTTACTATTATTTTCACATAAGACTATGAATTACACCTAAGAACTTTGTTAGTGAATTCAATAATTTTGTTTATAGTGTTGTGAAGAAGTCTTTTTTTTTTTATGGAAAAGATTGTAGAATTGCATTTTAAATAGTTTAGACATGTGTGGAGAAAATATATAGAAGTTCCAATAAAAAGAATAGTCCAATAATTAGATGTAGAGGAAAACTACAAAAAACTATAGGCGAAACTATTAAAAAATATTTAGACTTAAATGATTTATTTAAAAACATGATATATAATAGAATTTTATAATGTTATTTGATTCATGTAACTAACCCCATCTAATGAGAAAAGACCTATTGTTATTGTTATTGTTGTTGTTGTTGTTATGAATAAGTCCTTTTCATACCATTATGTATCTCACTGTTTATCATTTTAACATGATTAAAAATTTTTTAGTGATCTCATTTTTCACTTATAAATAGCTTAGATACTCTTCAAATGAGATTATGCTTTATAATCTTTTGAAATCTCTTAACCCTTATTGACTTAAGCATTAAAGCTCATGTTGGAACTACTATTCACCTTGTTGACCATCGTCTCTCTCTTGTAGGCTTACTACATAAACCTCTTATCACCCAGTTGAATAATGCTAAGTAGTAAGGGACATAGTGTAAGCTTGTTGATTCTTTGAGGTGCAATACAAAAGAAATTTAGACGTGGCATTGTAATGATATGCACTCTATGAGATCATGGTCATACATGGTACCTAAAAGGCTATTATAAATTGAAAAAAAAAATGCTAATTTGGCTAATAGAATACTAATTATTTATTAGTAGCATTTAAGTACAAACAATAGTAAAGCACACCAAAATTTAAAACAGAATAAAAGTATAGAGGTTAAAGTAAAAATTAAAAGTTTATATACCAAATTAAAATTGCATGTAGACAAAATAAAATTTTGATTAGCTAGCTTATGACACATAAGTAATTAGTTAGTCAATTTAGCATGAGTTTTATGGTGTCATGACATAAATTAATATCAAGACTTGTTTGAAAATAACAAGAAATCATAAGAACTTATCACTTGCAAAAAATTAAAGTATAAGGACTAAATTAAAATTTTGGTCAAAGTATAGGAACTACATATATAATTTAATCAACCAATTATTTATAATTGTTTAATCTAAATAATAATTCATAATTAACCATAATAAGAATTTTTATTAATAAAATTTTAAAAATTAATTGAAAAATTAATTTTGATAAATAATTTATTTATACAAATGAGTAATTAAATCAAACTTGTAATCTTTTATTTAAATTCTCATTCTCCCAGTCATATGAAGTTATGAGGTTGAGCTATGAGATAGCCTCATGTGACTAAAAGAGAAAAAAAAATTCATGCTAATCTCCAAATTTTAAAGTCTAAAATTGTTTAGAAAAATATAATAACAACTTAAATAGTAATTCAAACATGAAAGAGTTCAAGTTCATTAATTATAATTTAGCCAAATAATATTGATTTTATTCAAAAGCCATTTTAATCATCCAAGCATGTCTTTTTTGTTAATCATTAGAAATTGATTACTTAATCCAATATATATATATATATATATGTATAATGATTGATAAGTCTCTTTCCTTGGTAAAAGCTATTAGTTTCTCTCCTTTACGAGTGTTTTCATATTCTTTCTCTGGTGAAGGTGGTTGTTTGTGGATCTTTATGGTATTTTTACTCTTATTAATCTATGTCAATTTTGATAGAGATAAATTTAGAGGAAAGAATTGGGGATCAAGATTTGGATGGCACTTTAATCAATCTTGATTGGAACGATGAGGGAGTAAAATAGGGCAAAGGAGGTGTTTTTGTTAGGAAGCTCATCACATAAAAGTCATTAAATAAGAATATGGTATTATCAATGATAAAGAAGACATGAATCTGAACAAAGGACAAGATACTTTAGAGATAAATAATAACATTTTTATTTTTAAATTTTATAATGTTGTTAAATATGAAAGGATCCTAAAGGGAAGGCCATGTTCAATTAAAGGCTATCTGTTAAATGTCTAGGAATGGTCCAAATATATGGTTTTTAAAAAGGTTGACTTTAATTTTTGCCTATTTTAGGTTCAATTTCATAACCTCCCTTTGGAAGCAATAAATAAAAACAGTGCTGAGAAGTTGTATCTAGCAATTATTGAGGTAATAATGATTGAAAATCTAATTTTGTGTGGTAGAATGCTAAGAAATTTTATTAGAGTTAAGGCATTAATTGATTTGAGAAAGCCTCTTGTTCTTAAGTTTTGGATTCCACATCTAAGTCAATCAAAAGTTTATGTTACTATGAGATACAAGAGACTCTAAAACTTTTACTATAATTATAGAGCTAAAGCATGACTTAAGGAATTACAGATGTCAGAGGAAGAAGTCAGTTGTTAATCTAAATGAACTTGGATTGGTATGCCTATAGTTAAGAATTAGTAGGATGCAATAATTAGGCATAATGAGAATTGATGTGAAACAAAGGGAGGAAGGAAGAAGAAGGCACGTTATGGCCACATAGATGAAGTGAATAGGTATAAGAAGGTGCTGAAGGATAACAAAATGATGAAATTGAGAGCTAGAAATAATGATAGTTTGGATAATGATTAAAGAAATGATAAATTTGTTAGAGGCACAAGTGTAAAAAACCTTAAGGATAAAGACAAAGGGGGAACTAATATTAAAATTAGAAAATCAAGTCATTCTCCAAAAACAGAATTGGTGAAGATAAGCTTTAAAAAGCAATGGGTTGAAAACAAAAATAATCTTACTTGAGCAACTGAAGCCTAGTTATTTATGGCTCATAAGAAAGAAAGTAATGTGGTAGTTAAAATAGAAAAACAAAAAATATAATGTATTGAGAATAAACAATATAACTTCACACCATTAAGCTACATTATGGAACTTCCTTTTGATGAAAAGGAGAATAGGAAAGTTGTCATCCCATTTAATCAAATCTCTCTTATGCCTAATGTTATAAAAAAGATGAAAGAGGTTTGTATCAAAAGAGAAGATGAAGACCCAAGTAGCCCTTTGAAATTAAAGAGAAGGAAATTGTTTAAGACTACTATTAGCAAATCAACAATAATGGCTATTTATGTAAAAATCAAGAAGTATGGTGAAAGAAGAGGTGTGAGGAAGTTGAAGCAACAATTAAACAGTAAAATTGAGGATACTATTGAAAGCTCGGTGAATATCCTTATAAATCTTAAAGTTGACATCCTAGAGAGATGGTTTGTCTTCAAAGCTAGGAGGGATGAAAGTGTGGTAAACAATTTTGTTATGAGTTTTAGTTGTTAGCCTGATGTAGCCACCCAAGAGCCATGGTTCTCATCTTTTGGAGTTGTCAAGGCCGTTATTGGGATGGCCTTGGCAATAAAAAAATTCAAGAGAGATTTGTAAGAAAAATAAACTTTTTTATAGTATTTCTTATAGAAAGAAAGCAGTTAGTATAAAAGGTTTAAAATATTTTTTAAAAAATATGCAATGGTGAATGACTAGTATGTGAATCTTGTAGGCTTTTTTAGGTGGATTAGCCTTATAGTACAATGTGGATGTGGAGATGGATGTTTATTAAGTTCAAGCAACTTGCTTTACATGAAAGTGAGTTCTTCTACTCTTAAGGCTTCTAATTTCATTACCTTTGTTTATGGCCCACCAAAAAAAGGGAAAAGAAGAATGGTTTAGGGGACAATTTGTTGTCTTGTTACTGTAGTAAATGATTATTGGTTATGTATAGGAAATTTCAATGACATGCTTCCCTAATCTAAAAAGTAGGGCAAAAAGCCCAGAGTTATAAGAAAGATTATTAATTGCCAAAATTTGATGTTTGATTCTAATCTTGACTTCGAATTTAAAGGTACTCAAGTTACTAGAGTAATCAAAGGATAAGGAAGGCATATATTAAAGAGAGAATTGATAGAGTGTTAGGTAATGTAAAGTTTATAGAAGCTTTACCTAAGACCCTAATGTTTACTGTGGAGCCTATAAAGTTTAATCACCACGTTCTCCTCATTGATAGCCTCTTCCAAGGTTATAAAACTTTTAAAAGTTTTAAGTTTGAAATGTTTTGGGCAAGCCATCTTGATTTCTTAAATATTGTCAAAAATAGCTAGAACAAGCAAATAGAGGTAAAAGATGATAAAGTGGTTAAACTAATTAATAGATTAAACAGGTGCAAAGAAGAGTTGATCATATGGAGTTTGAGGATATTCCCTAATAGTAAAAGGCTTTTAGATAGCTTAATGAAAGATCTAATTACTTGTAATGAGGAAATGCTAACTAAAGAAAAAGCGACCAAAGCTAAAGAAATTATTAAAGAAATTGAGAAAGAATGGGATATGGAAGAAAGTGTATTGGTAACAACAATCAAGGATTAGCTAATTGAAGGTGAGTGACAGAAACATAAAATTTAGGAAAAATTATGTTTAAGGACTAAGAAGTAAAAAAAATTATTTTTAAGGACCTGTTACTAGTAGGTTCAACAGTTTGTTGCTAAACTCAGTGATAATCATCTTAAAACAAGTGATAACAGGTCCTTAAAATAAATTTTTTTACTTTTTGGTCATTTATTATTATTTTTCCTAAAATTTATCTACTTTTTTACTATCCAAATAAGACAAAGGAATTAAATTCTAAAGCTAAAGAATGGTAAGGGCAACTGAATTAAAAAAGAAAAGGAAATTCAAATACCATTGTTAATTTTTACACTAAGTCTTTACCCCTTTTGGTTCTAGATTGTGAGAGTTGGCTTTGAGTTATATGAATAAATGTGTGGGTGTTGCTGAAAATGCAAGATTTGTAAGGCTTATATCTAAAACTGAGGTTAAAAAAGATTTTTAACTTAGTGCTTCAAAAGCTCTAGGCCTAGGTGGATTTTTTTTTAGCCTATTTTTTATCATGCTACGTGGAAAGAGATAAGGAATGATGTTTTCACAATAATGGAATGTTTTTTTTTAAAGAGGGGTGCCTTTGGATGATCTTAACTAGACAAATATATTGTTAATTTCTAAAGTTGACAGGCTTGAAATAGTTAGACAATTTAGACTCATTAATTAGTTTATGTAATTTTTTTACAAAGTTATATTTAAAATTCCTGCTAATAAGATGAAAAAGGTCTTAACAGATTATGTCTTCTCTAATAAAAAAGTCTTTACTCTAGAAGGTTAATCTAAGATGACATAATTATAGCATATAAGGTATCCTACTATTTTAAAAACAAGAAAAAGGAAGGAAAGCTTAAGTTTGCATTGAATAAAGACGTGAACAAGGCATATGATAGACTTGAATGATATTTCTTGGAATAGGTTCCTAAGAAACTTGGTTTTTATGATAAGTGGGTAAAATGGATCATAAGGTGTATAGCCTTTGTAAGATTTAATTTGCAACTCTTTAAAAGGAAGGTAGTAGAAATGGTCCCTGAGAGAGGTTTAAGACAAGGTAATCACCTCTCACCTTATCTTTTCTTTTTGGTAGCAAATGTTTTATCTGTAATAGTGCTAAATCATATGGATAAAGATGAATTAAAGGATGTAAAACTAGTTAGAAATTGCCTAATGCTATCCTATTATTTTTTTCACTAATGATGCATTTTTCTTCATGAATGCTACGGTGGAAAATTGTAAATTATTGAGTGAAATTCTATCTATCTACTGCAGTCTCTAGTCAGAAGGCTAACTTAGACAAGTTTTGCATTTTCTTTTTAAGCAACACTTCTTTTACTATGAGGGAGGAAGTGAATGAGATTCTAAGTATGAAGAACACTAAAGATCTTGTGAATACTTGGGCCTACCTATTCTATGAGGAAGATCCAAATATGAGGCATTGACCTGTGTGAGAGGCAAAATTTGGCGTAAGATCTAAAGTTGGAAACAAAAGTTATTATCTTTTGTAAGAAAAATAGTCTTGTTAAAACTTATAGTGAATGCAATGCCTATTTTTCCTATGTCTTACTTCAAGTTTTTTAAGAAAACATGTATCAAGTTAGATAGCCTAATTGCTAAATTCTAGTGGAGCCAAGGAGAAGATGAAGCGAGGATTCACTAAAAAGCTTGGAAGTATCTTACAAAATCAAAGAATGAAGGAAGGTTGGGTTTTAACGAGTTTTTTTTTTTTAGTGATGCTTTGCTGGCTAAGAATGCTTGGAAAATGCTTCAAAATCCAGATGATTGGTAGGCTAAAGTAGCAAAAGGCTTATACTTTCTAAAATCAAATTTTTTTGATGTTGTTAAAGGTCATAAGGCCTTTTGGACATGATTAAGCCTAATAGAAGGGAGAAATTTGTTAGTTAAAGGCCTATATTGGCAAATTGGGAAGAGACCCTTTATGAAGGGTTGGGATGATAAGTGGATTCCAAACTTGGTAGGATATAACATAAATTCAAAAGGTATTGATGGCGCAAGGAGATAAAGAGAAGTTGTTAATCTAATTGTGAATATAATGCAGGATTTGATGCCTTTAATTAACAAGGTTTCAATGGTCATTAAATAAAAAATTGTTAGTATTCCCGTCTCTTTGTCTTACAAAGAAGACAGGCTTATGTAGGCTAAGTACAAGAATAGTGCCTACATTGTCAAGTTTGGTTACTTTGAAGCCAAAAAAAAAATGGTGGGGAATTCTTCTTTAGGACCTAGCAACTCTTTTGAGGTCCCTTAGGGCTTTTAGATTGCTATATAAAAGTTAAAGGTACCCTCTAAAATCAAACATCTTATTTGGAGAGCCATTTCTCGAGACATAACCATTAAATAAGCTTTGTTTGAAAAGAAATGTGCTATAACTCTCTCTACCCCTTTTGTATGATGGAGCCAAAAACCATAGAACATATGCTATTTCTAAGCTCTTGTTAAAGCTTGGTTCGTTTATCTTTTGGCCATTATAATGCATGAACATAATATAGTTAGCTTTAAGAAATGGTGTATGGATTTTTTGGTGAAAAACATAACTCTAGATGATTATGGTAAGGCTTACCTAACTTGGCAATGTTAGAATATATGGAAGGACACAAGTGCTACAGTGTTTAGTTCTAGACAGGTGGACCTAAAGAGAGTGATTTTCGTCACTTTAGCTAGGCTCAATGAGTCTTAGCTGACCATTGATCTCCTAAAGCAATATACTAAAAGTAAGGATTTCAAAAATAGTTATTCTTTTTAGAGATCCTTTATTGCTAATTATTTTAAAATTAACATTGATGGCTCATTCTTATTTAAAATGAAGAAACGTGAAATTGAGGTGATTTGTAAAAACTTTAATAGAAAGGTTATTTATGGTTGTAGGAAAGTAGTTATTGCTAATTCTATATTCATGGTGGAGGCTATGGCACTAGGAAAAGCTTTATCTTTGGCTTATGAGTTTACTAGTAAGAAGATTATAGCGGAAATGGATTATGCTACATTGTATAAACATATGTCTAAGAGGAGATAATTGTCATTGGAAGAGTTTTGAGGCATTGCAAGATATGCTGAGTTAATGAATTCTAAGGCTATCATCTCTTTTTCTCTAACTCCTCATGAATAGAATAAAACTGTTAATTAGATAGTAGTATCTGCTATAAAAGGAGTGTGCTTAGAAAGGTGGGTATTTTCACTTTCACCCCTTCTAGCTAATATTCTAGCTAAAGATTCCTTAAGTTCTAGTGTTGATGCTACAAAGGATGACAGGGGAAGGAATTGGTTACAACTGTGCTTTTGGCTTTTATTATTTTGTTGTTTCTATTGGTGTTATTGTTTTGCTTTCATTTTATTTTATTTTTTGTTTTTTAGTTGAAAATTTATCATGGTTTTGTATTTGTATGCTCCATGGAGCTTTCATTGAAATGATTATAGATATGAATCGGTTAAAAAAAATCCAACATATATATGGGAAAAAAAATTGGAGTGTGAAGTCAGATTTGAAATTTAGTACCAAACAATTATTATGTTAATAGTAAAAATATAATGGTATTCGAGACATTTTGCTCCCCATTATGTTAATAACTCAAAAGACTTTTCTTTTTGTTTATTTTTAGTAGATTGAATCACTTATTCTTTTTAGGTGTAAAAACCACATATTATCACAAAAAATGCATAAGTTTTAAATAAGGGTATTTTCAATTCAAAATATATTTTTAATTAAAAAATTTAGAAAAAAAAAATTTACCCTGTAACTAAACTGAACAATTTGTAAATATATAACGGTATTACGAACAAAAAATATATACTTTAGACAGAAATTTCATTTTTAAAATATACGAATATATGTTAATATTTTGTATAAAACTTACATAAACCATTATTTGAACGAATCAATGAATCGTAAAAATCCGACCACAATTAATTTCTGTTGCGGGCAAGCACAAGCGCAACCTTTAAGAGTTTATGTAATTAGGGCCGATCATAAGATTAAATGCTTATTTGTGTTCCCCAGGTCATAAAGTCAAAAAGTAGATAAAATAAGACACTTAACGAAAAGATCCGAAAGAAAATTTTTAAAGTAGTTTTTTCTTTTTCAAAATTCAACCCATTGATTTAAATTATGACTTGTCTGGATACTATTGACACATGGCTACTTAGACGCCACGTTACTGAGGTTTGTTCGTTACTGACTAAGTCTGTGATTCTTTAAACCCCCCCCCCCCCCCCCTAAAAAAAAGAGTCAATATAATCATTTCTATTCATTTTTAATGGAAAAGAGCGTAGAAGAAATTGAATAGATATAATCAATGGTTGAAATCTGATCTCATTAACGTATTATACCTTATCTTTCCCTTTATAGAAATAATTTATTTATATTTTTAATCTTCTCCACTTACATTCAATTATCAAGTTAAAACTAAAGTAATAAAGTTTTCAATTTAGATATAAATATTAGGAATATTGATATATCTGTGTTGGATTTGTAGCTCGTTTCCAAGACTTCGTATCTCATTTATACAAATATATATATATTAAATTAAATTAGTATTTCAGTGCTTTAATTTTATTTAATATTTTAAATAATTTTTAAATTTAAAATATATATATTAAAATAGTCTCTTTATGTTTTGGTGTTATCAAAACTCCTTTCTATGGATTCCCTTAACTCATCAATCCAATAAGATCTGTGTGCTAACATGGTAAATATGGTGTACATTTTTTTTTATTATATCTAATCAGAATAAATAATTTTTCCACACTTATTCTTCTCCGTCTTTCCCCCAAAACACATGTTAAGTTGCTATTATTCCCTGGAGAATGACTTCTAATCTATATTATAAAAAGAACTTTTAAGACAATTTTATAAGTCACATTGCAAAAAGTTGTAAATCTATATAATCTTTAAAGGCTTGGGGGCTATTATATTTGAGAATTAAAGTAATTAAATATCTGTTTAAGAATGTAACCACTGTATTTAGCAGGAAAATCATCTTATCTGATTTCATTTGATAAATTGCATCTTTAATCTCCCAATATAGCTTGTAAAATATTTCTTTGCTGCTCATTGAGAGAAGGGATATGGTGATTATCAAGTTTTGCTATTATATAATCATCAACTTGATGCTCTTCTGTGCTGGCATAAACTGATTGGAAATAATTACTAGCAAGCTGTTCAATTTTCATATAATCTGATAGTCATAAATCCATTCTTCGTTTTCGTATTGTGAAATGACTGATGCACCCTTTGACCTGGTCCTAGCTCTAGAGCTTTTCTTCTCTCTGTTGCAACAGCTTTTTGATGCTAACGGGTCTGGTCATGGTCAGTACAGTTTACGCATAGCATACGCCATGGTCTTAAGGCCCAGTCCCCTTCTAGATAGCCCGTGAAATTGCGGCTTGTCTTCGTCTATATGACTATGTCCTTGTTCCCACCAAACCACCCCATTGAGCTTTCGCTTTCGCTTTCGCTTTTGGTTTTTTTTTTTTTTTTTAAAGCTCTGGTTTAAGCCCCTGCTTTCAAAACGGCTTGCACCTCTTTTTAGTGGCACAAAGATCGTTGGTAAACTTTTTTCCAATCATTGGGATTGAATTGGTCTAATTTTTCTGGATTTGAATGTTTCAAGAGGAAGATCATGCAATAAAGAAGTATAAGACCCAAGAAAACACGAAACATGGCATTGAAACTGAAAAATACGCACTATTCTCTTATGTTATAAAACTTGAAACACAACAAGCTTAAGACTTACCGATAACAGAAATTGAATTTATTTAGCAATAAGAGAAGCTGAAAAAAAAATTTATGTGCATGGTTTTTGTTGTTTTGGCAAGGTATTGATGAATTAGGAAAGTCAACATTTTAAAAACTAATGAGTTCCAAACTTACATTTTTTTCGTTTCGAAATGCTATAGGTGGACTTTGTTTTAAATGATATAGTGCTAAAAATGCGTTCCACCCTTAGGATGGATCAAGTCGAATATATAAAACAAGAGAGAGGTAAGAAAGTCAGATGTGGACCACTTCTTCATATATATATCTTCAATAACTATATATGCTTCTGAGTTGAGTAGTTTTTTAATACTAATTTCATCAACCAAGTAGTCAAAAGAAGTTCTTATTTGGCAAATATTAATATTAGATCGATGCGCGTTTAATGTTAGAGCAACATGCAAATAAGAAAATCTTAATATATAATCAAGAAGCAACCATTGCAACTGGGAGAACAACTGATTAGATTCATATGTATGTTGTCTGCAATTTAAACTAAAGAAAGAAAAATTGTGGGGAGCTAGTAAGCTGTCAATTTAATGTTAAAGGGAGTGCTGATGCATGTATCGGGCCATAAAATCATCAGTGTTTCACGTGAGGGTTCTTAATTAAGTATTAGTTTATATTCAAATTGGAGAACAACTAATCAACCACGTGTTCAATAATATTAAACATATAAATTAATGACTTAGGGTTTTGATGATACCTAAGATATAACTTACAAGTAAATAAGATTTAAGTAATTTTTATTTATTTATTTTTATTAGACTTTTAAATAAAAGTATAACATGTAGCAAAATTCTTTTTGAAAAACTCAATTTAAATATAGTTTTAAATTATAAAAAATATTTCGTTTAAAAAAATTTAATAATAAATACTAACAAATTATAAATAAGATTGATTAAACAATAATTAACAGGACACAATTACACATACTAAAACAACCAGGAGAAAACCAAAAATAATCAAGTTACAGTGTTTGTCATTTTATGAGAATAATGCGGTTATGATTTTGAATTGTCTTAATTTATGATAAAAATAAATTATTTGTTTAGATTATTTAAGAAATATATAAATTATATTTAAAAAATAAATATATTATTTTTAATAATTTGAATGGTTTAAATTTATTTAAAATAGTTTCTTTTTTTATATATATAAATTGAAGTAATTTAGACATTGTCTCAACTTAGAGTAAATAATAATAATAATAATAATAATAATAATAATAGTGAGAGAGCCACTTCAGCAGCTGATGTTGACGCAAGCAGACGTAGGAGGTAAACGTCACAGGCTGGTCTCACCAAGGGACACCCACGTTGGAACTTGGAAAAGCAGAAGCAATACCGACGCGGAAGGAGGTTTTGAAGATTCCTGGTCTTCGTTTTCCCCCAGGCCCCCTTCCTTCACTCGGACTCTCTCTCTCTCCCCCTCTCTCCCACTCCAAAATAAGAGAGAGGTTGTGGGTGGAGTGTAAATAATTAAGGGTCAATGAGAAGGAAGCTTTGTGCGTAGAAGTGGTCAGCAATTAGACTTCTCATCCTCACCCTTTGAAACCACGATTCCTATGACCAAAGACTAGTCTTACCTTAGAAATTCCACTCCCCCATTTTCTCAGTCAAATTTTCCTCCTCTTCACTGTTATTTTTCTCACACTTTCTTCTTTCAAAACCAACCTCCCTCCCCTCTTAAAATCTCATTCACTTATCACCTTCCTTCCTCAACTTAATCTTGTCATCATTCTGACACTTACGCAAAAACCCGATATCAGATTCACTCTTTCCCATGCTCTGCCCATACAGCAAAAAGCCTGACTTTGTCTCTTGTTCGTTTAAACCATTTTCTATCTTTGCCTCTACCCAAATCTCAAAACCCAAGTCACATATTGGCCAACTACACATGTTGTAGGCATCTTTCGGCTTTGTCTTTGACCATCCTCTGTTTTTGCCTTCTTTGGCATGTGCCCCTATAAGTTGTGAGTGCCGACGTTAAAATTGTTCCATTCTAGCTTCAACCAATAATTTGGTATCAGTCTATCATTGCACAAATCAGCTCGCTGGCTAGGTTTAGTGGCTACATGGACAAGGACAACATGGGAGAGTTGGAGAAGAAGCTTGTAAATGAGCTAGTACAAGGTAGGGAGTTGGCAAGGCAACTCCAAATGTGTCTCCACGCACCTTCATCCCGAGAAACCCGTGAGTTCTTGATCCAGAGAATCTTAGCCGCATTTGAAAAGGCACTTGCAACGGTAAACTGGAATGGTGGGCCGTCGTTGGGTGAGGCATCACAGCCTACACCGGTTGGAATCCGAATGTCTGAGTCACCACCTTTGAGTGGAAGTCCTCGCAGTGAAGACTCTGACAGGGATATCCAATACTACAGTGCTTCCAGAAAGAGGTGTGTATATATATATATATATATTAATATATGTCTCTAAGTCATAAAGGCCTATTTTGAAATGCTGTAGCGTTATCTTCTAATATGAATTTCTTGTATCACAGAAAGAGCATGCCAAGGTGGACAAAACAGATTCAAGTTAGCCCAGGGATGGGAGTGGAAGGGACTCTTGACGATGGATATAGTTGGAGAAAATATGGCCAGAAAGATATTCTGGGAGCCAAGTTTCCAAGGTATATATAGCACCAAATATATATAATCTTTTGTAAAAGCTTAGTTATTTATTAACTACAGGTCATTCGTGGCTTACGCTAAATTTGGTGCAAACGCAGAGGCTATTACAGATGCACCCATAGAACTGTTCAAGGATGCTTGGCCACAAAGCAAGTGCAAAGATCTGATGAAGACGCAAACATATTCGAAATCACTTATAGAGGAAAGCACACCTGCACACAGTCATCCAATGTGGTTCCTCCATCTGGCACTCAAGAAAGCCATGAACTAAATCCAAACACTGCAGATCCTCAGCAGCAATCACAGGAACAACTACTTTTGAACCTTCGGGCTGGGCTGAGAGTCCAAACAGAGAATCCAGATGTCCCGAACCCAGAGCAATCATCATTTGCTTCATTTCTTTTTGCTTCAACCTCCTCCATTATGAACCATGAAAATCAAGTGTTTACAAGCCCCATGATGGAAAACAATTTTGCTGAAAATTTCAGTTCTGATCCTTCCTATATGTCCCCTGCCACATCAGGAATAGCCTACTTTTCAGCGTCTCCAAGTGGGGTCAATAACAGCTTGGGTGGGCTGCCAAATTTGGCAATTTCTGGGTCTGAGATCAATGACATGGTCTCAGCTGTTACTTCAGCTGCAACAGCCGTTACTTCAGCTGCAACAGCCGTTACTTCAGCTGCAAACTCTCCAACCGTTGGTTTAGAGTTTCCATTTGATCAGTTCGGATTTGACGGCCACAACTTCACCTTTGATAACCCACGATTCTTCTAATTATATTTGCATATTCAGAATAGCCAAATCGCAGGGAAAAAAAAAAAAGGAACAAAGTAGAATAAGCATTTGATGAAAGACAGCCAGCATTTGTATTTTGTTCTGGAAAGAAGAGAAATAATAACATTTCTTTATATGTCTTAACTACTTGTACCGTAGAGATGTGGTGGTCAAAAACATTTTTTGCTTTCCTATGGCCGGTTGATTGAATCATAACAGAGCTTTCCTCGTTCAAAGCCTTAAGCTTACTAAAGTCAAGGTGGTTCTTCCCCAGTTCCCCCCATGTTGTAGTAACGGTTATTGGGTTTGTTGCCATATATGTTTCTATGAGGAAGAGTAAACCCGCGATGCATTATCTTTGTTTCCAATAATCAAATAAGTATGAAAAGAATATTCAAATTCACCTAAGGACGAAACGACGAAACAGCTTTAAGATCTTGGTCGTCCTCGATGGAAGTTTGAACGTATGCTTATAGAACTGCGTTTTAAGTGGAATTGGTCCACAAATGCTCCATTTGACCAGGAATGAGAGATGACCCATATTGGCCCATTAAGAAATAAATGGAAGGAAAGCTCAATGAAGCAGGAGGCCCACGCTTGACATGGTCTGTGCTTACCTGTCTCAGACCCAATATGGTTTCCACCGATGTGGGCACACGTGAAATCTGTGGAGTCTCCCAAAGCAGGCCCACATCGCATAAGCTGCTTCAGAAGTCCTCCTAGCTTGATCTAACTCAAAGAAAAATAAAGAATTTATAGGATTAAATGAATATTTTTGGGTCTAAGAGGGTGCGTTATGAGCTAAAACTAGAGTTCTAAAGAGGTCTAACAATGTTAATTCAAGTGACACTTTTCTGCATATAAGTGTTGTTGTCACTTCTTTTTTTGTTTTCCTTCACTTCTAAGGTTATGTTTGATAAAGTAAAATTTTTTTAAGGGAATAGAAAAGAAAATAGAAATGAGAATAAAATGAAATTCTATAATTAAAAATCATATTTAATATATGAAAAGAACTTATAATACTTTTTTAATTTGGATGTTGGATGGAGTGAAAATAGTATAAGAATGAAAATTAAAGGTGAACAAATAGCTAAAATACCTTTGGAACTAAAAAAGTAGTAAAAAAAATAATTTTTATTAATTCACATAAAACAAAAAAAATTATAATTAAGGACCTCAAATTAAAAATATTTATACAAAAGGACATTAAATTTTAAAACTAATCGAATATATCCAAAGACTAAATATTTAAATTGTACGAAAAAATTATAGTTTATAACCTTAAATTAAAATTTTTGGTTATTGAATCTTTCAAAATAATTTCAAATTTTAAGATTTTTTAATACAATATTTTTAATTTAAGGTTCTTAATTGTAATGTTTTCAAACAAAATTAAAATATCACTATTATTTGAGATAAAATAATATTTTTACTACTATTTCCATCTTCAATGGTAACTTCCCTTTAACATTGTGATAAAATGTACAGTGCAGCAAAAGCAGTGGAACAAAATCCATGAGTGATTACATTTCAAATGTACCAAACATCATTTTCCATCTCCTTTCCCTTTTTTCACTTCTCCCTTACATCGCACTAAACCTCTGTAACTTTCATGATCTTATAATACCTCCTTTGTGGAAAAAAAAAAAACCATAAAATTTGATTACTTTTATTTGAAAATTTTTAATTAGAATTACTAATATGAAGCAATGTAATTATTTGCTAACTATCTTTTGCCCCGCTGAAATTTAATCTTTCCAAAACATGTAGAATTTTTTTGGCCAACTCTTGCAATTTTGTATTAAAAATAAAATAAAATCCTATTCAAATGACCTAAAATCGCACAACATACTCATAGGTGAAAAATGGCTTGGGGTAGTGAGTCTCCCAAACAAAACAGGACCATTTCCCGCATGTAGCTTTCTCTAACTTTAGATTGATTGGGTTAGCAGACAGATGAAGAAACATTGTGGGTCAGTTTAAAGGACTTCACAGATTTATGGCTAGGGGAGAAATTGAGGGGCGGTGGTCCCACATGTGTGTTAGGGTCTTTTATTGATAAAAAGAAAGTAATTATTAAACAATGTTTGTAAAATGGGTAAGTACCAAAAACTTGATGGAGATCTTGATGTTGTGTAGGCGTACCATTCAATGAGTATTCATTTCATGTTAATTGGCCCACTTGTGTTAAACGGCGAGGATTGTTGTCTGATTTTTAGTTTTGCTTGGTTTTAGCAATCATCAGGTGCCCCAGTCACTTCATCCAAAAATGCAGCGCAGGAGGCAAGGGGCATATTTATTTCCATTTGCATAGCTCTTTGTGAGGCATTGCATATGATAAAATGAGCTTTTTCATATCCTTTCAAGTTTTTTATTATAACATTTTTGTAGATTTCAGAGGAAAAAACAAGAAAAATAAAGTAGGAGAAAAAAATGGAAATATATATATATATATATATATATAGAACTCATTTTTTTCCTATTTTATTTGTTTTCCCTTTCTTTTCTCTGAAATCTACAAAGATAAAAGACTCTAAATATTATACTCTTATACACACTATTGTGTGCGTATGTGTGTGTTTATTTAAAAGTTCGGATGATATATATGGCCCAATATATATTGAAAGAAATTATATAATTTCCATCAGCATGCGTATACGATGATACGATCAATGGAATGACTAATCTATTAATTCATGATCTCTATATATTTGATGATTTGCCTAACTAGCTAGTAGGCTTAATAAATTGTTCCAACAACAATAATGTCATTGATTCTAAGCAAAATAAATTTTAAATTCATTTTTATTTGTGAAAATTATATTTTTTGTCTATATAGTAAATAATAAAAATATAATAAAAATGATAACAGTTATGATGAAAGTGACAATAAAAAAAATTATAGGATTAATAAATAATTATGCTTTCACTGTTTTTTTGGTAGAAGTAGAAAATGATTAGAGACAACAAAAACCAAAACAAAACACAACTAGATATGACTATGGGTAAAATATCATAGTTTCCATCTCTATATATCCATAAAAATATATTTCCCTCATCTGTAGACTTATAATCAGGAGAAATATTAACAAACTAAATTCCATCATCTTTTTTATTGATAATCTTTAAATCATCAATACCAAATGCATCTACTTGGAGAAATTAAAAAAATAACAAGTTTTTCTTAAATTAAAATTGTTTACATGAATTTTGTTCGTATGAAGCAAAAAATAAAATATCTCAAGCAATCATTAATATAATTCAAAAACAATGTTTTGTGTGGTGCTTATTTATTTATTTTATATATTAAATTGATTAATATATAAAATAAATAAATAAATATACTCTATGAATCTAGTTAGGTTGGAGTAGGTATCATACCACTAAGATCCAGATTTTGACCCTTAAAAATAGCTGGAAAGATTCCCAAACCCATACCCATATATCCACTCTTGTATTCAGAATTAAATAAATAACTTTTATAAATATTCATAAAGTATCTAAATATTTTGCCATCCCCAATCAGGAGGCAGACACAACACAAGCTTAACAAAGTTGGAGACTTGCATTTTATTTAGAAGAAATGACTAGTTTTCTTATTTGATGGAACGATCATTTTCCCTTTCCAATTTTTGCTAAATGAACACAATGTGCTTCGACATGGTGAAGTGGAAATTAAATTCGTAAACTAAATTTAAAACTTGACAGCAGTCAATTACAAGAGCTATACCTAATACACGTCTTGACCAATTACAAGAGATTCACACTAACAGTTACGAGAAATACTAGTAAATGGCTGTGCAGCAATAAATATATACGTACTACTATCGATAAAATGAAGGTGCACTGCAAAATATTCTTCCATATATAGTTACGTGACTAGAATGTAATTTTAAACACAAACTCATTAAATAATATTAAATAAATTAAAAATATTTTTTTTTCAAAAAATAATAATTTGGCATTTTAATTTATTTATTAATATTTAATGAGTTTGTGTCTAGCTGTATGTGCCTTACCATCCTAAGTAAGTTATGGGAGAAGCCAAGTTAAGGAAATATACGTGGCAAGAAATAAGCAATGCATCCTTAGTAGACTTGGCAGAACGTTTGCTGGACTTGTTGAGCCAGATCCTCGGCACTGAGTTGGCATTCAATTCCAATCTATATATTAAGAATCACATCCATCATTAATGGACCAAAAAAGAACACGTCAATACATAGCAATATAGCAGTCAATACATAGCAATATAGCATACCCAATCATTTTGGTTCAATGCTATCAATTTAAATCACAACGACACAGCAATGTAAAATCAATTGCTTTTAATATATATGATTTACTCAAAATAAAGACAATGCCTGCGAGATGCCTTTAGCTTTACATTTCCTGACACCCAAACACATGCAGTGAAAAATATACTGTTCAGTAACCAGTGTACCTTGATAATGCACTGCACAGTTCGGTACTGGCCAAAAAAATTTACCATTATTATTGTTATACTTCAGCCAATATCTAATATCGTTTTAATTCAAAAACTAATAGCTACATATTCGAAAGAGAAAATCATATAATTCATTACACATGTAAAGGAAAGAGATTAAATAGAGCAAGAGTATATTGTCAGTTATATACCTTAATGGTGAATGAGTTAAGCATGCTTTCATCAGCAGTGCTGATGCTGACGTGGAGGATTTCAAGGGCTAGATCTTCAAGAGCGGATATGATTTTTAGAGCTTGGCCAGGGATTGGAGGAGATAAAGTTTTCAAGAGGACGTGGGGCCCCGAGAACTTGACCTCCACGTCGGCGATGGGAGACTTGGAATTGGCGACGAGCTCGTTGAGATTGTCGTTGATGGAGGAAGAAGCGGAAGATGTGGGAGATGGTTCGAGAGAGTTGGACAGTCTGGGTGGAGGCTTGTAGGGGCTACCTGGTTGTGGGGACCTTGGGCTAATGGGTAGGTTTAGCCTAGGGCTCACCGGTGGCATTCTAGGAGAAAGCCTTGGGCTTGACAGAATCCTAGGGCTCAGAACTTCGCTATACACTTTTCTCTGTTTCTTGGCCTCCAGGGATTGTAGAAGCTGCTGCAACTCGTTGATGTACTCCACCACTCCTCCTATTATCGATGCTTGATCTCCCTAATTAACCCATGTATATATACATATATATGGAAGGAGTAAGTTATTTACTTCACTATGAACATGGCAGGACTACATGCATGAGTACAACACTTTTATCTCCTAAGCAGTTCCTATATGAAATAAAAAAGAATTTAGGGGGAATTTTTTTTTAGATTTTTGCTATAAGTTCTTGTATAAAAACAGGATAGGTATATATCTTTTCACAGCTCAGCCTAAAATTAATCTAAAGAATAATGAACAAAGCTAGTTTTAAGAGGCTAATAGAATTTATGGTATGTAGAAGAAAGCGAAGCATGCATAGTAAGGTGGAAAAAGTAGTAAGTTGTGAGTGTTGAGATAAGACTCACTCGTTTGACATAAAAGCAAGGCATGAGAGACCTCAAGACGGACAAATGCTCGTTCATTTGTTTTCTACGGTTGCGCTCCACAGTGATATGAGATATCTTTGGTTCCTCAGGTGACCCCGCAAGCTTCTGTCTCTTGGTTTTGGGTGAAGTTTGAAGCTGAGTTCGTGAATCAGGTGGAAAAGCGCTCGAAGTTTCCTCGTTCTCTTTTGAATTAACAGTAAGGGCTTCATCGATGGGAGGAAAATGGCTGAAGTCCTCAAGGGAGTCCAAAATGGCAAGTAGATCGTCTCCACCCAAGTCCAAGTCTCTGTCTTCAAAAATATCAGAGAAGCCGTCGTCCATAATCTCAAGCTCTTTGGGGTCTCCTTTTTCTTCTCCGGGAAAGCTGCGAGAAAAGGACTGAGGAATGAGGATTGTCAAGATCAAGTGAGAGGGCGGCCAAAAAGGAGTAAATAAGAGGGCAGATGGTGTGATGGAGACACAACGTTAGGCATCAACTGGTAGTAACGTTGGGGTTTTATTTGAAAACATGGGGATCTCTCACTCTCACGCTAATCAGCAAGGGAGTGCTGCACTGAATCCCAAGGAATTTGAATGCAGAGCAGAGCAGAAACAGTATCAGACTAAGAGGACAGTAAAAAGCACTGAAAATAATTAAAGAAATGACTCAGCTCAATAAGACCCGTTAGAGAATAGAGAAAGGGAGAGGGAACAACAAGAGGAAAGAGAAGGGTTCTATATAGTGAGACTGTGAGAGCAGAATACGTTGAAGATATAGTGGGAATTAACTGAGTAATGGAGGCAGTTGTTGGTTAATGCTATATATATTAGTTTGTGTTAATTATTTTGCCCCATTCAACCACTACCACTACAACTCCAACTCCAACCCCAAGATATATGCATCAGCATCACCAATGGCAATGACCATTCTTTTGTTAGGAGAAGGATATAATTTTGGAGCATCCACAAATGCCATTCATTAAACTTTTCTTACATTATCAATGGACAGAAATATATTTAAAACTTGAACGTACATACATAGTTAATTAAATACTATTTGGGGATGTCTTGTATCTCATCGCTATTAAATGGGGTAATTTGTGTCTCAAATTAAATACTATACATTGAACCTCTTATTTTCACTCTCATCTTCACTCCTCAATCCCTTGGCTCTTCTTCTTCTTCTAGTCTTAATTATTCCTTCACATCGCCATTCTTCAACCACCTACCCACGTACTCAAACTATTCCTTCTTGTTCATATCTCCAACGTATTTATTCAAGATAGAAAACTGAGGCGTCTCATTTGAGGAAAGCTTCTTTCGATGTATCAAAATAGAGATAGTTATTTGCTCCTATATACTTCTGATTCGTTTTCTTGAAACTTGATTACTTATAAATTCACTTATTTCTTTGAAGTTGATCTATATTGTACCCACTTCACTGATTCGCTCTCACCAAGCATAAACTGGGCCTCATGTTATCATAGGAGTTTTTTAGTTTTATCGGCGACAAACTTGCTATCAACGAAAATGAAAATAATCTGAAGTGGTGGCGTCAGCGAAGGAGAAGCTAGCAGTTGTATTAAATTTTACAGAATGTTTGGTACCTTAGAAGAGGAAAGTAAAGAAAGGGGAGGAAGATGGAAAAAAAAAATCAAAATGTTGTTTGATACGTGGGAGGAAGAAAAATTGATGAATTCCATTCTATACTTGTTTTTGTTATACTGTTCATTCCATTCAAATTATACAAGTTATCGTTGAAGATGGAAAAGAAGGGAAAAAAATTATTCTGTTTTAATAACCTTAAAATTTGAAATTAATATAAATAATTAAAAATTAAAAATTTTAACTTAACGCTTTGAATTTTAATTTTAAAATTTTTTATTTTTAAAATTTTTAGAATAATTTCAAGTTTTAAAATTTTTATTATAAAATTACTAATATCTTCAATTCAAAATCTTAAAAAAAAATTATTTTATGTTAATTAAAAAAATTAATTTTTTTAATTTTAAGAGTATTTTAATTATTTGTTTACCTTTCATTCTTATTCTTATATTATTTTTATTTTATTAAATATTAAAATAAAAAATTTTAATTTTTTCATATCATATTAAACATAATTTAAAGTCATAAGATTCTATTTTGTTCTCATTTTTATTATCCTTTTCATTTGTTTAAAAAAAATTTTTACTTTGCCAAACATAATTTTTTGGTAAATATCCTCAAACCTTTCACCTCACTACTCAATATATAATTTTAAATCTTCAATGTGGGGAACATTATGAATTAATTGACAGAAAGCACAGCTTATAAACATGAGTAATAATTAATAGGAGTAATATCATATCTGTTATGAAGATTCAGAAATCAAATCATGTGAGGTCCCATCAGATTCATATATATATATATATATATATATAGAAGGGGCAGAGATGACAGTTGGAACAACTTTTGAACTCATGCTATCTGCTTTGTGGGGGAATGAAGAAGAAAGGGAAGAAAAAAAAAACAGAAGAAACAAGTGGCAGTATCAATATGACTGTTCTAATGGGAAAAACCGTTATAGTTGCAAAGCCAAAAGAGGAGAAATGTTGTGCCCATGAAATGATACAATTACCCCCAGCCCACTCTCACTTTCCTATACTTTTTAGATTCTATCTGAAAAGCCTCTATTCTTACCCTTCAGATTGTGAAACCACCTTCTCCCCTGGCCCTTTTCTTCTTCTTTTGTCTATATCAAAGTTTTAATAATACCAATGTCACTTCTTTTTCGGCTCTATTACATATTTTCTAACCATTTCAAATTAAAAGATTGGGTGTGGTATGGAGGTCTCTTCTCACAGAAAAGTAATGTTTATTATGAAACTGATATATAAGGATTTTAATTTCTCAAACCATCTAAAATTTTATTTATAAGATATTTGAAAATAATACATTAAAAAAATATAAAATTTACATACTGTATATGCCTTTAATAATACAAGCATGTTGATTTTTAACATATCAAGCCAATCTTTTTTATAAGTAAAATTTTAAATATTTGAAAAATTAAAATAGTCACATATATACTAAAGTCCACCTAAGTGTTAAATGTTACGCTAGGGTCAATTATAAATGTTAACAGGTGCTTATCCCAAGTATTTATTCATTTTTTCTTCCTCCTATGAGTATAACCAGCTCATCTTTTTTTTGGGGGGAGGGGGTGTTTAAAAAGAAACTATAATTTAATATTTACAAAAACTAACGACTTACATCAAATTCTTGTAACCATTTATTGTGCATGTAAACCGTAAAAACAATGAACACCTCTAGTTAAAAGGATATCAATAATTAATAAATATAAACTGTAGTATAAGAAACTAAAATGATAGAAAGTAAAAGGAATGATTTAGTTAATAGTTTAAATTTGAAAACTGCAAGATAGCCCATGGGTTGTCCCATGTAAAACCTTTACTGTTGGTTTAGAGTTTAATTGAAATATGGCATTTGGAATGATGTGATTAAATAAAAGAAATTGTACCTGACTAATAACTATAGATCTAGTGAGAAATGCTTGATCCACCACCTACCACATCACCAATAGATAGTCTGCCCAAATTAAGACAATTTTTAGACAAATTGTATTAAATAAATAAGTGTTAATAAGCAATAATCATTTTAATTAAGTTTATAACAGACTTCACTTTGAAAAGCATGTTCTTAATTATTGGTTTACCATGCTTATTTAAATAACATTGTTTATTTACCCTTCAGTTCGTGAGGGAGAGTAATCAACTAAAAATTCAATACGCAGAGAACTGTACCTCTTAAACATGAAAATCTTTTATTATTAAATATACTGCATAAATTTTTATATCAATAATTTATAGATTAAATTATATAAATTAAAAAGTCGAAGTAAAAATCTAAAAATGCATTTAATAATAAAAGAGTGTTAAAATACAAACTTAAATAATTCTTAACTCAAAATCTAATGACATTAGGGTAATGGATCATTTCACTTATAATTCTCACCAAGTTCATTTTCTATTGATGTTGAGACTTCTTACTCATGCCATGGTTGAGATTAAGAAAATATTTAATGTCGAATTTTTAAAATTTGACATCAGTTTGTCTTTTAAAAATTGGCCATTCAACCTAATCCGATTCAAACCAATTAAGATTAAATTAGATTGGTTCCATTATGACCAAAATTTACAGCATTAACTGAATGAGATTTCTAGCTATCTAATTAAAGCAATTAATCCGAACCAATACAAAAGGTTTGTTATAGTGTATATTTGAAAAGGAAGTCTCAGGAGGAAATGAGAAAGATCGAGGACAAAATGAACAAATACGAGCGTTGATGAAATTAATACAGGAAAGAAATAAATGTGGGGATGACAGGACAAGGCAGCAGACGGTAGCGATGACGATTGGGACAGAGACAAAGCTCTGCAACTTGTCTCCTTCCTATACATTTTCATATTGATCCTATCATTATTATTTGTTATGAAGAAAGGTAGGCTTTCAATGTGGAGGCACGGCATCTCCGTGTCCCCAATTATCCCTCATTGCAATTTTCTGTCGAATTTAATCACTATATATGACTATACAATATATCATACATACAAACATACTCTCTCATTATCGCTCTCCCCCTCTCTCTCTCTCTCTCTGTGAATGATGGGTCACTACAGGGGCAGGGTGGCTGGTACGAGTGTGTGACAAATAGGCCAGCAGTAATTGCTAGATTCAGCGTGAGAATGCATTTCATTTAAGTGATTTTGATCAGTCTACATTTTCTGGACTTCCCTCTCCAAATGCGTCCATTTTTTCCCTCTCATACATCAATTTTCACATTTACCACCCCCAACCAACATCTTTCTCTCTCCATAATTCAGAACATGCCAATTCCGAAACCAACTTGGCTTTCAATTTGAGCCTATATGCGTCATTATGAGAAGAATATTGGGGCTCTATTACTGAGTCCTCATTCCTCAACAGTGGGATGCCTATAATAGACACACATCTTACTTTTAAGCACATGTTATACAAAAACAAAACATCAGATCAGAGGATGCTTAGGAAGTTTCAAAGATTTAACTTGCTTCTTCAGATCCTCATAGAGAAAATCTGATGCTTATTAAACTGGGTTTTAGGCTACAAACCTTCTGTGTTTTGTTCCCACAAACATCCTTGTCTTCTAGCATTTGACTTTTAAATCATCAACGTCATGCAGAGCTTCCCTCTGGTTTGTCCCTCTGTGCCAACATAATGTATTTTGATTATAATTTTTAAGGGTAATTTACATATAGCGCATGGGATTTACACCAAATGACATTAACCGTGAGTTTAGATCGAGGGAAAAGTGAGGAGAAAGGGAAGGAAGGGGGAAGAAAACGAAATTTTATCCTGTTTGGTTTAGGGAAAAAATTGGAGAGAAAAAAAAAATAGATAAAAAAATACGGTATGTCTTATTATTTTTTTTTTCTCTCCAAATATGGAAAGATTGGAGGGAAAAATGGACGTATCTATATCTGACTACAAATTAGTCAGAATATAAAAAATATTAAATATATATTTAATAAAATTTTTTAAACATTTTAATTAGTTAATTAAAAAATTAATGTTACAATTAATTTTTATTATTAAATTAATTAATATATTTTACAAAATAATAATATTTTTTAATATAAAAATTTATAAATGATATATAATTTTTAAAAAATTATATATAATTTAAAAAAAATTCCGACTGCATTACAGTAGGACATACATGTCCGACTGTAATTTGGCGATAACTTTGTCCGACTGCAATTGCACATATATATATATATATTATATATATAATATTTACATAATATTTACATATTACATATATATTATATTATAATATAATATTTATTATATTTAAATATTTTATATTTAATAAAATTTTTTAAACATTTAATTAGTTAATTAAAAAATTAATGTTACAATTAATTTTTATTATTAAATTAATTAATATATTTTACAAAATAATAATATTTTTTAATTTAAAAATTTATAAATGATATATAATTTTTAAAAAATTATACATAATTTAAAAAAAAATTATAACTGCATTACAGTCGGATATACATGTCTGATTGTAATTTAACTACAATGCAGTCAAACAATTACATATATATATATATATAGATGCGTTGCATCCGACAACACACACATATATATATATATATATATATTATATTATATGTATAATATTTACATATTATATATATTATATTATAATATAATATTTATTATATTTATATATTTTATATTTAAATTAATTAATATATATTAAAATAAATATTAATATTTATGATTTTAAAATAGTAATTTATAAATATTTTTTATCAAATAAATTTAAAGAATATATATTTTTAAAATATTTTTAAAACTTAAAAATATGTTTTTTAATAAATTTTTTTTGTTTTATTCAAATTTTTTTTTTGAAATTATTTAAATATTTTTTTAAATTAATTTTCATATTTTTTATTATTCTTATTTTTAAAAAAATATATATGTAAAAATTTAAAATAATAACAAAATTATTATTATATTAAATTAATACATTTTTTTATACGTTTTCTCTCCTTCTATCTCTCCTTCCATCCAAATGCATGGAGAGAAAATATTTTCTCTCCAATTTTTTCTTCTCTCGCCCTTCTCTTCGCTTTTCTCTCCCTCCTGTTTTCTCTTCTCCCATCCAAAAGTAAATTACTACTGTCATGACATATACTCTTCCTAATCAGACAAATGGGACAGATAAGGGCAACTTGCATGTTAAGGTTTTGCAATGGTAAAACCCATGGCTATTAATGTGTCAGCTAGCTAACAAGATATAGAAGAAACTAGAACTTTTATGTTATACTGTTGTGGAATATACCTAAGGAGAAGTGGAACTTTATTGTTATGAACCCTACCTAAGTGGAGAAATATAGACAGTAGACTACGGCAATGTAGGTTAAGAGGTTCTTCAATTTGTTAACCTGTCTACAAGATTGAAGACTAATAATGACTGACTTAGGTTGTAGCTAGGTTTGTTAATGTCTCTTAATTTCTACTTTTTAAAATATTTATCAGTTAAGGTTAGCGGTTTGCTTTCCAGGGAACGAAGGCTAAGTTTGAGCTTCAATACCAACCATGGCAGCTCCTGCATACATAAGCCATTCTTATTTCGTATCATAAATCTTTCCATGCTTGGGCTTGACAAGCTTACAGAGGTCTATATAAGCTAGTAAGCATGCATCTTTGAACACTCGTACCCAAATTAAATTGAAGCATATAACTGTCTCGATCATTAATAGTGTCCCCTACACAATAAAAATGGGAATGGGGGACAAATTTTAAAAACAGAGATTTAAAAAAAAAAGGAAAAGAAATGAATAGGGTGGGGTCCGGGCCCTAGGAAAAAACTTCATTGATTTCGCAATCTGAGAACACATTGAATAGCACCCACGAAATGTATGAGAAAAACATTACTGCTCTTTTCATCTAAACATGTCTCTCTCTCACCCTCTTTTTGTCCTTAGCATTGGTGATTGTGTGTATTCACTATTCACTATGGAATTGGATGATAGAGGTCAGAGTGTGAGACCCACAACTCGATTCTCTAGTAGATTTCCATGACCCATCTTCCACGTCTTGTCCTCATCTCCTCCACATTTAACCCTTAATTAAAGTTGCATTTTGTTTTTGTTTTAACCAGTTATTTTGGTTTAATATTATTATTTCTTTCCTTCTTTCTTTTAGACTGAATAAATGCTGAAATGGTAACTTAAATTCAATTCATACCTAAATTACACTATTTTGCTTCTTTTGAGTGGATGAAAGGATGAATTTTATAGCGTTAAAATGATGAGAAGAAATAAAATGGTATAATATAAGCCTTTTTTGGATTTAAGTTTCCACATTTACATTTTATTTTACTCCTAAAGTCACATATAATACTATATATGTCAAACATTTTAATTAGTAGAGTTTTCATGGTATTAGTAAAGGGACAATAGTAAATCCTTTTTAAAATTTTGCAAATTATATTAAACTAAAATCAATTTTTAAGTTTAAAATAAAAACTTATGTAAAACTCAAGGATTCAACGTGATTTAAAAAAAAAAAATCCAAACCCTTTCATAAGAAACAAAAAAAAGACATTATGCGGCCACACACTGTCCATCATCTGTTTAAAAAAAAAAAAATTAAATGAAGCGATGTCAGACGGTAGGTGAGTACGAGAAAAGACAAATGATGTATCCACTGCTTCCAAGTTGTCTTTTGGTAAAATTATATTTCAAAACTTTAAATTAAAAATATTTATATTAAGTGATTTTAAATTTAAAAATTATTTTAAATAACCCTAAAATTAAAAATTTTGAATTGATGTCCTAAATTATAACTTTTTATATATTTTTTAAAATTGGATTAGATTTAGATATATTTTTTGATATCTTTATTATCAAGTTTATTAATGAAAATATAATTTTTTTAATAATAATATAATAAATATATAATTTAATTAAAAAAATTATACAGTTATATATAAAAATTATACACTTATTTTATTATTATTAAATAACTATACATTTATTTTATACTTTAATTAAAAAATTGGATAGTAAAAATACAAGTAACTACACATAAATTTTTTCTCTTTTAAGGTTTCTGTGTTAGGGATTTCTAAAATAATTTAAAAATTTTTATTCTAAATATTTTTAATTTAGAGTCTTAAATTATAATTTTGTCTTATCCTTTAGATGCTATTATTCATTACATCTTCCGGCCCCATGTTATAAAAAAGGTGATGTGCCTGCCATATATAATCCATTTGGCAGAAGAGTTTGTCACCGCGCTAGTTTGAAAATGCGGTAGAAAATCACGTTGACGTAAACATGCTATCATTGTCTTGCTTTGGAGGTGTACACCGCGTTTCCAAACATGCTATCATTGTCTTGTTTCATATCAAACGTGATTTTGGAGGTATACACTGTGTTTCCAAACATGCTAATAATAATTTTGGAAAGAGAGTTAAGAAAATGGGTATTTCAATAATGTGTGTTGTGATTCATTCTAATAACTTCACTTGGTATAATTTGTAATATAATAAAATATATTTAGTTAGCCTCTCTTAATTGTTTTTTGCTTATTACATCCCATAAATTTTCTGAAAGGAACTTGGCATAAGTAAAGAATTAGCTAGCAGAAGCTATAGAATATTGCAGGATGAAAAACAATTTTGGTTCGTTCATTTCGGCATTCCAATACGCGGACATATGGTGTTTGGAAATGGAAGATGGAGGAAGGACAAATGAATTAGATAACACTGGTATGTCATGATTTCTTGAATCAAAACCAGCAGGCAGAGAAGGCATAAATGTTTTGAATGCTATTGTTGGCTTGCCGGCCTCCATCCAGTACCAAAAATTTGAATTAGCCTCTCTCTTTTGGCGATGGTGACAGGCTAGCCATCAGTGCTTTGCTCGTTCTATTTGGATCATGATACTTTCCCACGTTTTTCTCTTTTCTAACTACTAGCTAAATTTGACCTTAGTCTAACTAACGCGGTCTTATCACTATCATAACATCGTGGTTAGACTTTTTAACTTGGTTTAAGGAGCTGAGCATGAATCAGCATTTTTATCAGATTTTATATGAATCTCTTGTGAGCAATGGGCCTTAATTATTGGGGTTTTTGTAATGTCTGATGACTCATGAGAAGAAACAGGTCTTTTGCTTCCTAGGCAATCCGCAAATGATAAAATTTTGGCTCCAAATGCAACAGCGAGTGTAATTGAACCGAGTGCATTTAATTCCACTTTGCATTGGTAACTTCAGTCACACTAATGCAACGTCTTTGGAAGATATAGAGGTTGGTTGCTACCTGCTACCTCTGACAGTGATAAAACTCGGAATAAATCAGTCTTAGAAACGCATATCAATTGCGCCATCACATTAAATAATTATTAACCAACGACAATGCTGTGTAAAGGATCAACTTTTACTAACTGGGGTCACCTTCACCCAGGCCATGGATGAGAGATTGCTTAAAATTTAAAATATACAACAGACTGTGCCTGAGAGAATCCCTCCAGCAAACCTTGAAAATTTTCTTCTGTACACTACATACACATACATGCAATTTGTACATGATGCAGGGCCTACATATGGATCAGATATAGACCCTTGGTATACACAAGAAATACTGTGGTCAATTTTTGTCACTTGCCAATATAGCAACAAAGGCCAACGGAACCTCTGGAAATGCCATCCTTATTGTGCTCAACAGTGCTTTGGCAGATTTTTGTAAAGGGGGTGGGGGGTACAGCAACACCCACAAAACTAATTAGAATGTCTGTTCTTATGCATTTGTGGCACCAAGTTCCAAAATTCCCATTTCCTCCATCAATACCCACACATTCTATGCTATTTTCTTCAATAAAAATCCAGCAGACTCACATAAAATACTAATATATTCTCTACCATGCTTGACTCATCAATGCATCGAGCGTATAGGCATTAAAGAGCAAATGTTGTAGCTCCCGTAAGTCTTAAATCTTAGTTTCATAATTGACTCCTTCCAAGGAGGTAGCCCAGCCCTTATAAAATCATCAGAAATTCTCCATCCTCATTATCCAAGAAATAAGAAAAATGTGAAGGGGAAGTCATATAATAATAATAATAAGAAAGTCAATTCAAAACAATCATAAGACCTTGATTGAATGTATCATGATGAGAATGAGAAGTGAGTGGCTCAAAGGGAAAAGCTACCTGAAAATAAAAAATAAAAATAGTCAAACGGACTTGCAATAACTTGACTGGACACGAGACACTGAATCACATAGCCAGCCCAAACCCGAGTACCAGTAGTGAAAGGGTTAGCAGGGATGGAGGCCTTTGTGCTTTCTGAGAAATAGTGAGTAAATTAAATGACAAATCTGAACCTCATGTAACTTTTGGACTAGAGTAGGAATATATTCAAATCCAATTAAGACAAATATAAGAAGAGAAGAAAATTAAAAAAAAAAAAGTTATCATCCTAAGGCCAAGCAGAAGTGCAGAACAGAAAAGTCTTCACTAAATTACGAAGACAGAGTGCCGCACAGGTAGCAGTAGCTGCATTGTGAAGTTGGTTACTTCCAAGTTGACATCTAGTGACACGCGAATAGCTATAATCATCAGTTGCTCATAAAACTTCCTAGTGGTCATCAATGATGAACATTCTAGCTTCCTTGATCTCAAACATAAAACACATAAACGTGGAGGCAGAGGCATGAGGTGCATAAATTTTTTGGAATTCAAAAATGATGCAGTTCAAGACAGGACATGCAAAGCAACAGTGCCCATAAATGGTAGCCAAGAGATATACTCCTTTACCTAATTATTATCTTTATATATATATATATATATATATTTTTTTTTTTTTTCTGGGGTGCATCATCTTCATATATTTCAGCACATATTGTCTTTATACTTCCTCACATAAAAAATGGAAAAGAAAACGGCCCCCAGGATGCTTTCATTTAGTGGTCGCAGGTAGTCAGAAACAGAAACATGTCACCTCAAAGTTATGTCTTACACTGCATTATCTAATGAAACATCGAAAGCTACGGAATACAAGTTGGTACAAGCTTCAAGCATTTCTTGATGTGTATCTCTATACAGCAGAATTGGCAAGTTCTGCCTTTGATCAGCTGCGATCCAGCATAAAGACATCCAAATTTTTGCAGCAAAAGCTATATCCAAAGGATTGAGAGTGAAAATCGTTCGATAATTGTGTAAAAGGGCGCAAAAGACTCTGAGATTGGATTAAGAATTTGAATTCAATGTTTGATTTTATTGTACTAATCAGAATGTTTAACAAGCTAACTGGAGGGGAAAAAATGCTTAAAGAAAATAGCAACAGGAATTTTTAAGCGTGGTAAGAGAGTACGTAAACTTTATAAATTAAATGTTAATCATTTAAAGATGCGTGGGGTCTTACTAGCTGTATTGCAACATCTTGGCTTAAGGGATGTCAAATGGCTGTAGTTTAGGGGTAAGGATTCCACGTTGTGGCTGTTGAGGGCCGGGCTGGAATCCCCACAGCCACATTTTCTTTCTTTAATTTAAAAGTTTAATATGGAAATGGATGAAAATTTCTTTCTCTTTGAGTTTTACTAAAAATGAATGACAGGGTGAGTACGGTAAATATTAGATTATAATATAGTCTATATATTGAAATGAGGAGATTTATATTACTAGTTGATTGTCCTGAGAAGATGTATGAACATACTTGAATTATAAGTCCAAGCAATTCTTTTTTTTTCTTTAGTCTGTATTTTCTTTGGTCCATTCTTTTTTTTACTAATATATTAGTATATGAATGCAATTTCAGCGGAAGAAATAAATGAAAATCGAGTTTTATATGGAAATTTAAATATGATGACAAAAATTTTAGATTTATAATCAAGCATGTGAAAGACAATGGAGTGAAAGTTACTTATTTAAAAGAACAAACGTGTTAACAACACGATATAGTTAGAGTAAACATTAATTGAAAATAAAAGATAATATTAAATTAGATTATAAAATTTAAATAAAAATTCCATTTATAATTAAAAATTGATGTTTCCTCCCTTTACCCCTTAATTTGAAGATAAGCAAAAATTAAAATTATAAAGAAAAAGGAACGAAAAGAGTTCTTTTTTTTTGGTTGCCTTTCCTTATCTTTAAAATTTTTACATAATAAAAAGTCTTTTTTCAATTTTTTATTATATTTCATCGGTTCTCATATGTTTAATTTTTTTTTTACCAAACACGTTTGAAGGCATCTATTAAATAATTCAAACCAAGTTTCCATTTGAAATATATATATATATATATGAGTTTTAGGCCCCACTTGATTCATGAAATATTTTATGAAAATGAGAATATGAATGGAATAATTATGTTTGGTATATCACAAAAAAAAAATAAGTATTTCATTCTATTTTTGTATTTAGTTAGATGAAAATAATACAAAAATAAAAATAACAAATAAACAAATAACCATAATATTTTTAATATAAAATATTTATTTTTAATTTTTTAATTTTTTTTAAATATGAATTTTTCATCTTTTTAATTTTCAAAAAAAGTCAAATATGATAGATGAAACAATAAAGATGAAAGTGTCATGATATAAATTCTCATTCCATTCCTTCAATTACTTCATTATTTTATCAACATTTTGAAGGAATCCAAATTTCTCAATTTGTGAGAACAAATTACTTTGTAGAATGAAATGAAAATACATCGTTGCCAACCAAACATGTATAATATTAAAATTCCATTTTCGTTCCTCAATGCACAGTAAACAAATCTGCATACATGTTATTTTGTATTCACTTTTCCTCACTACTTTTGAAAAACGCACACACTCCTCAATCCTTGGTATTCACCTCGCTAATGCAAATTACGAGCACTCCTAATAATTAATCGATCAAAGCTTTTTTTTTTTATATATACAGAAAATGTTATAGTGAAATTGGAAAGAAAATGCTAAATAAAATGAAAAGAAATTAAGCTTATTTGGTATGATATAGAAAGAAAACAAAATATTTTTTTATTTGTATATTTGATAAAATAAAAATAATACAAAAATAAAAAATAAAAGTGTAGTAAAAGATATAAATGGCCTTAGTCAAAAAAAGTGAAATGCCCTTTGTCTGAGTTTTACTTTTACAGGAGTGAGATGTGAAATAAACAAAAGAAGCACAAGAAAATTCTACAGCCACATGTGATGAAATTGTATCCCATCCTGTGAAGCTGTAATACGTCAAAGGGGCAAAAGGCCCTTTGTTTGAGTTTTACTTTTATTGGAGTGAAATTGTGAAGGTTAACTCTAAGATTTTATGTTATAAATTTTGATGATATCAAATGTGTAATAAATAAATTATAAATATATATCAAAATGTATTTATTGATTGTTATAAGTCATGAATGATTATAGATAAAATTACTTGCGCTAAGTATGTTATAAGTTTTAATAATAAAAAAATATTGACAAATATAGTATTAATATGTATTTACTTATTTAATCATTAATTCATAATATTTTATTCTTAAATCATGTTTTGTCTCTTATGTGTAAAATATGTTTACTTATAATATATCCAATAGATTTTAAGGTTATATATATAATTTAAATTGAATATATAAATTATAAAAATCTTATATACATGCTAAGATTATTTATATTATACTAAATGCTATTATGTCATGTATATTTATAAATGTGAATTATACTAATTATTTAGTTTTTAAATTAAATATCATTCATATAAAATGACTCAAATGGTGCTTTATTAAAAAAAAATAACAAGTATAAAGAAAGAATGTTTCAAGAATTAAAGAAATTAAAGATTTGAATATTTGGAGACTTAGTTGTATCAAAATAGTTAATGGATTTAAATAGGTAATATTTAACATATACTAAGAAGTTTTTATTGAAAATCAATGATTAAGATTCGCATTAAGTGACTCAAAACATTTGAAATTTTAAAATATGTATTTTGAACTAGAAGACTGTGAGATATAGTTTTTCTTACAAAAATTTAGTTTAACCTTTAGTCATTATTTTCATTATATTTAAAAAATCATATAAATTTTATATATGAAACTTGTTTTACTTAAAAATAAACTTAAATAACTTTTCAAAAATAGATCCTTCACTTAAAAGAAGTTCCAATGAGAAAGTTATAGTTATTTAAAGTTAAATAATGAAATATTAATTTTACATAAAACTTTATTCTAACATTTGGGCACTCTTTTAATGATATCTCATAAAATCTATGGAATTTTGAAGTGAAACTTGTTGCATTAGAAATATAGATTTAAGTAGATTTTCAATAATAGGTCATTCACTTAAAATAAATTTATAATAAGAAAAATATAATCATTTGAAATTGAGTTTATATTAACAAGTTGATTAACATCGAAACTAATCAACTAACCTTATCTAAAATGACACTTGTTACTTTCTAGACATGACTAGTCAATTGTTCGTGGTCGACCAATTGACTGATGCCTAAAAATTTAAGTTAACGATTGTATTTTATATAACAGTTAACTATTATAATCTTGACAATTGATTAGCAATGTCAGGAACAACTTTTTTAAAGTATGTAATAGCTCTTTTTGAGCCCAAATAAAAAATGGCTATATTTTATTATGGGCTATAAATATGACTTTTTAAACATGTTTTTGACAATATATATGAGGTATATATAATGTGATCTTAAATTTATTCTTAATCCTTCAAAAGTGAAAACATTATTATTAAACTAAGTCTTGGAAATTTTTCATCATTTGGTTCTTAATACTTCATCATGTATATCTACTCTTTAAGAAAGTTTCTTTAAATAATTTTATTCTTTTAAAATCATAGTAAAGCAAGGGTGTTGTATCCCTTGTAAAAGAAAATAAGAGTGGGAAAATTCTTGGAGAAATTATCCTTTAAAAAATGAGGAGTATTCTATTTTAGAGTGAAAAATAATTTTAAGTTAAGTTGGATGTTATAAAGGCTTACATATACCCAATTAAATTTGTGAAGAAATCTCAAGTTGAAACTTAAATATTGGATGTAGGGTTAGGTTGGAGTTGAAACAAGATGAATTTTGAATGTACATTCTTTCTATCCATACTCTCTTTATATTTCAAGTTGTTTAATTGATATTATATTTTTTTGTATTAATATTTTACATGAAGTATTAACTAATTGTTATTAGATACATTTAGCTGCATCAATTTCAAGTAAATTAATTGTTGAAAAAATTGTGAAATTACTCTAGTTTATTTGAAAATAAGTTTTTACATCAAGTTTAACTATATATATTGTTAAATGCTTTGTTTTTAAAATATAAATTGTGTTTTTCATATTTTAAACATTTATATAAAATTTTATTTAATTAATATAATTGTTGTTTTGCTTAATACTTTTTAAAATAAATTTAATAATAAATATTTTGATAAATTTTTTTAAAAATAATCAAAATTTTTGCAAACTTTCAAGTCACTCTCATTTTGAGTGTTGGTTGCCTTGTCTAACAATGAAATAAACAAAAGCACAAGAAAATTCTATAATTACACATGGCGAAACTATATCCCATCTTATAAAGCTGTAATATGATAAAAGGGGCAAAAGGGACATCTTATTATCTTAGCTCCATACATTCTCCCCTTCTCGTACTAAAGAGCTGGAAAATGCATGGAGCTGGACTTTCCCTTTCCATTATAGGATTTAGCTGCAAAACATATAAAGGAACTGGAATCCATTTCAGTGTTTTTTTTTCCACTACACTACCAAATAGGGCTTATAACGTTTTGTTTATTTAGGTTATAAGTTTTTATTTTTCAAGTAAACTGACTTTTTATCTCCAAAAGTATTATCATTTTAATTTAATTTTTTAAAAGTTAAACAAGTAATTTTATTGAACCGACAAAATATATTGAATTAATCAAATTGGTCTGTTTAACTCATTAAAACGATTAATTGAGTTTAGATTTTACTAACTTGTACAACTCTAAGGTTACTTTGGCCTAACTCATTTAACTCCTAATTACACAAGTTGTTTTGTATAACCTTTGGGTTAGCCTTTAAAAAAGAAAAAGAATATAATTACTATTGCAAAACCCATTAATTCTTGATAAATAAACTCTTTGAAACAAGGTTTAAATATTTTGGATGAAAAAATTTGAAGAATTTTATATTTAACTTTGTTACAAGTGTTTAATTTGATACTTTAAGATTTAAGCTTGTTATTTTTGTTTGATAATATGATACGATGGTTGTTGAAGGAACTTTTTAAGTGTTTAAAATTTGAATTCAAGAGTTTAAAATTAGTTGTGAGTAGTTGCTATCCAATTTTCTTTTAAAATTTGTTGGTGGATATTCATTAACCAATTTAACGTCAAAATTAGCTACAATTAAACGTAATATTTAAATGATTGAAATAAAGGAAAATTTTGATATAATTTTTTATATCTTTATTATTCTGTCTTTAATCAAAACATAATAAGTATATACTTTTCAATAATAATAAGATAAATGTATAATTTTTTTAATTAAACTATATAATTATCATATTTTAATTAAAATATCATATATTTATTTTTTAATTAAAAATATGATAACAAAGGTTTAAAAAATTACATCTAAATCTAATCATAAAATAAAATGATTAATTCTTGAAAGATCAGATTAAAACAAAGAGTGTGTTTGAAAGATGAAAGTATCAATTTACCTTTTTCCCCCCAAATACTTGGGCTGTTAATTTTTTTATTGGTAAAAAATTTGGGTTATTGCCTTTTTCTTTTTAGGCAAATTTTGGATATTTGTTCATGTAGTATAATCTGGGCTTCACTTTTATTTTGTTTAAAAATGTATTTTCGTATCTCAATTTTATACGAAGTTTTTCTTTTATTTGTTTCACTTCAATTTTAATTTAGTTTCTTAACTTTACTTTAAGTTTTACTTTTGTTATTAATTTCATTTAGTTTTAATTTAATCATTTAATTTTATCTAAGATTTTATTTTTATCCATTAATTTAATTTTATTATAATTTAATTTTTTAACTTTAAACCACTACTTAAATATTTTCTTCTTTCTAACACTATCAAATTAAAATATTTAATATAAAAGTCTTGTATAACTGTTTGGTCATTTAACTTTAATAACTTTTTACCAACTTGGATATATATATTGTAATACTCTTTCTATTACTAGATTTAAGATATTGTATGCATATTATCTATAGAACTAAACAGTGACCTTGATCTCTTAGCAATAAAACTTAGATGTGAATAAAATGAAAGTATTAGTTGGATTAGAGCAATAGCGTAACAATATATAAGAAAAGAAGAGAATCCAAAAACACAAAGTATAGACGATAATAAAAAGGAATATTATAACAAGCATAATTAAGTCGGCAAGAAGTTATAAGGGCGATGCAAGATCTATATGCAACAACCTTTTTATTGATTAATCTGGTAGTTGTCAGATAACAAGAGATATTTAAGTGATTTTTATAAATTAAGAGATTAAATTAGAATAAAATAAAATTAAAGAATAGAAGTAAGTTTTAAAATAAATTTCAGGACCATATAAGAATAAAATGGAATTAAAAAATAAAAATAAAACTTGAAATAATATTAATAGATAAAATTGAAAAAAATAAATTTAAATGACAAATTAAAATCTAAGATAAAATTAGAAGATTATAAGTATATTTTTAACAAGTCCTTTAGTACACAAAATGTTAGGTATTAAAATAAAAATTTAAAAAAAAAGCAAATAGACTAGATAAAAAATAATCTTTGTATTTATCTTTTGAAAAAAATAATAAAAATAAATTAATATAACAAATATTGTACAAAATTTTTCTTTTTTTTTTTTGTCTTTTTAGGTTTAACTACTAAACCACCCCTCATTTTGTATCTAAATCCTTTGAGGAGAGAAAAAATAAATAAATAACTTATAAATTCTAAACATACTTTAAAGAAGAGCCTACGCCTTTATTTAAAGAAAAATTATATTTAAGAACGTAAATTTTAAAAAATTATAATAAAAAATATTAAAAATTAAAATTATTTCAAATATTAAATAAGTAAATTTTAATAAAATTATTATCAGATTTTTTAAAAAATTAAAATTTAAATAATTGTAATAATAATAATTTTTAAATTTAACAATAACTTTCTTAAACAATAAGTATCATAAAACTTATTCTTTATAGCAATTTGACTTTTAAGTGTAATTTTCCCCAACTTCTTCTTCGGAACGTTTCAATATCTGCTTGGTTCCGTACCCCCTTTGTCCCCGTAACTACGCCAGTGTCCCAGTAGAAAGCTTTCAGGGAGGAGATCTGCAAGAAACCCCTCTTTGTGACTTTGACTTCATAGATTTTTGCCTGCTTTTTTGAGGAAGTTCTCCGTATCATCCTGTAAGTTCATATCAGTTTTTCTGTGGAAGATTACTGTTTTCTGTTTGATCACCGAGAAAATTTAACACAACAGGCAAGACAAATCTTTATGGGAACTCGTAAGTGATGAAATTGGTCGCATTAGTTTGCAAGAAGTAGAATCTGTATTTACTACGCTCTTGTTTGTGTTTGTGTGCCTCTATTTAACTGACTGTGCATGGGGTTTCTTTCTCAACTTCTGTTTGGGTGCTGATGAAAAGACAAAAGAGTAACAAATTGAACATCGGATAGAGAAATTTTGACCCAAAAAGAGAAAAAAAGGCGACGATATTGGGGGCGAAGGGTCTAGGGAGGAGGTAGGACTGACGAGAATTTGGTTTAACTAGGGTGAAAGATGGTTGGCATTGCAATATCGTCTTTACGTGCTCTTTTTCTGCCGGGAAAAGAGTAGTCGTTCCCCAGACTGCTCAGGATTTTCTCTTAGGTCTCTTTCGTTAATTCTATAATGAATTTTCATTTTGTGAAGTGTCCTTCTTTTTATTGTTTGAGAATTTTGAATGCAGGTTTCATAAATGAGCCTTACCAGAGAAAAAAGAAAGGAAAATACGCTGACTGTTTCAGACTGAAAGAACTTTTGGGGTTGATGGAGATACATATGGAAAAAGTGGAAGGAGATACGGAAATGATAAACTGCAATGTTGTAAACAATTCAGAAATTTGTCGATGTAATGAATTGGAAGAGAGAAGTGAGAAGGCTGAAGCAAGGTGTGCTGATTTAGAATTAGAGCTTCAGAAGAAAAAGAAGTATTGTGAAGCACTTGAGGCTAAACTTAATGCACTGGAGGAAGAAAAAATTGCAATTGATGATAAGCTGAAGATTTTGAGCATATCAAGTGAAGGACTTAAAGGAAACCAATTGAGTAGTGAAAGAGAGAAAGAGAAGAAAAGAGATGTTAATTTAGAAGAGGAGAATGAGGGGGAAGATAAGATTGTTCAACTAATGATTGAAATTAACGTGTTGGAGTATGAGAAGAAAAAGGCTGAGAGTGAGGTTCAGGTCTGGAAAGAGAGGTTCAAGAAATTGGAATCAAGGGCATTGGAGTTGGGGCTGAAATGGGCCAATTTGGATTGTCATGAAGAAAATGGAAAGAAGCAGGATAGCGTCCAGGTTAAGCCTGAAGGAAGTTCACATCTTGGAACCAGCCTGAACTTCCTGCAGAACCAGGGGAAAGTTGTGAATTTGGATGATGTTGCTTCTTGTAATTCTCTGTCAGCAGGTAGTAACCTAGCTATATATGGTGGAGCTAGAATTTTTGCATTTCTGCCATCAATTCTTCGGTTAATGAAGTAAATGGGATTTTCGTATATTTCATTTGTTTGTATATTTTTTTACTTTTATATAGATGGTTATGAGTTTCATTTTAGAGCATGGAATTAATTTTCTGTGAGTCAGGATTAGCTAACTGTGTTTTATACTAGTTTTGACAATTAGAGGATATCCAGCAATGTGTCTTCTCCTGTTAATTCAGTTGAAACTATTTAATAAAAAATAGTTTATTTATATTGGTGGACACAATCTTTGGCATCCTAAGCACCTTTTGCATCCTTAAGAAATGTTGTCGGGGCCAAATTCTATGCTAGCTACTTCTGTAATAAGTCTTGTAAAGATTATTGAAGCTAAAATATAATGAAATTACAATGAGATAATCTTTATTCCTGAAGTAAAAAAGTTATTTTTATCTTCTTCTGATCTTAAGCTCTGTTTGTGTATGTGTGTGTGTGTTTTTTTTTCTACCATAGTACATTTGCTAGAGGGAAAAAATGATTTATCATGTATCAACTTATTACTTACAAAATATAGACATATAAGCAATTCCTGACAGTGTCTGTTTGTACTTCCATATCTGTGAGACTTTATAGCAGGGACCCCTTCTTATGAAATGTGTCGGAGCAATCTCTTACATTCCAAAGCACAGATTGACAGGAGAGCTAGAAAACAATTGGCATTTGAATCTGAGCAGAGTCCCAGCAAAAAGATGGCTCCATCTACACCCGTTGGTGCAAAACCTGCTTCTATCAGTGTAATTAACATTATTGACAGTGATGATGAACCTAATATTGCCCAACAGCCTATGCTGGATTGCCAGGATAGGGGAAACATATCTTTTTCAACATCTTTTGCAGCAGAAAAAGAAAAGCTATCTGATAACAGTTTGAAAGGGAATTCTTATGTTGAAAACAATGAAGAAGATTTGAATTTTGGTGCAGACGTTCCATTTATTGCAACACCTAAGAGGAAACGAACTTGTAATGTTGTTACGAGTGAGTCTGAAAGTGATGATGATGATAATGTGCCAATTTCTAGACTTAAGAGGATGCATATTCAGGAAGTAAGTCCTGAACAAGTCAGATTTGACTCGAATAACTCAGTGACTGCCACATCTTCTGTGGATGACAAGGTCACTGGTACTGTAACCCCTAGGCGGCGTCTATTGCCTCTCAGAAAATGTGTGATTAAAAGTCAGGAAGGTAAAAAGTCTTCATGTGGACCTAGTGAAGCCAAGCATGAGCAAAGTATCCCAACAAATGAAGAGGCTGGTGATGATGAGTTGGAAGAGGTTTTGTCAGGTAGTGAGGAGGGAAGCTTAAGTAATTTTATTGTCAATGATTCTGATGCATCTGATTGTGAAGACACATCTAGCAAGTCACTAGATGCGTCTGATGGTGAGGTAGACTCTGATTCACAGGATATATCTGATAGGGATATGAAATTCAGTGAGATTCTTTCGAGAATTCAAAGGAATAAAGACCAGAAAATGAAGTGGGAATTTGAAGCTGACATGCTTGCAGCATTTGGAAAGGATCCTCAATTGTGCATGAAGGCTGTATGTACTCTTTATCGCCAGCAAACTTCTGAGGAACAGGTGAGCAAGGGATCATTGTACTACAACAGAAGGGGATTCAGCAAGTTTGATGCTCTCAGGTAGGTACAAAAGAAATTGTGATGAATTATGCAATTGGATATAGCTGTTATTATATGAGAACTGATTGCTAATGGTTCATGCCTGTCTTTACTCTCTATGCATGCTGGAGACTTTTTACATAATCAATTCATCTTTCGTCTTGCAATAGAAGTTGCACTTCCTCTTTTTCATTGTTTTTTGACGTGATGAGGAAGTTTCTCTCTCTATTAATAACTCTCTTTTAATCTATTAAATTACTTGGTCATATCATACAATGTGCTCATTTACTTCCTTTATTTTCAGTTCAATTTTGGACCCTAAATGTTTCATTATTGTAATAATTCTACTTCTATAAATTTCACAAGGAATGGGTTTAATATCAGTGGAGGATCTTGACAGAGAACTTTTTCACTGAATGAGGATTTTATTTAATAAAAAAGCATGTGATAAATACAATTGTTATTCTTCCATTATATTCCCTTACATTCTCTCTTTATTATTAAATTTTTAGTAGTTGTCAAAGAATCACATGGAGGTTTTCTGTCTCTTTGGGCGGCACCCCCTTGTTAGTTTTCTAAATATGTTATGCAAAAATGTGTTTTGGCTTCTTAATACGCGGCTAAACTTTTTTTAAATTGGGTATATTTGCTCCCAAACTGAGTGGAGGTTCTGATTATTGTGGCTTGTGAACTTGGATACGAAGGGAGCTTCTTCATTCCATGTGTGTGTGTGTGTGTGTGTGTGTTTTTTTTCGGGATTTTGTTTTGTTTTGTTTTTTTAAATCCTTTCTTTTGTTTTCTTCCAGCTTGGGAACAAACTTGAGAGCATATAGGCTATAGCCCCTCACATACCTCTTTCAAGGAAACAAATTCCTAGAGAGGGTAGCCATTGGTTTATCAAGCATGTATTTCTGATTTGACTTGTGTAACCTCTGCTTCATGGACTATTGGACCATTTTGCTGTGGAATAAATTCTTAGCATTTTCATGCTATGTATTTGGAGTGCATCTAAATTCTTAGCAGTTTCTTATGTTTTCTTGCTGTACTCTCACTTCTACAGAGGCAGTACTTTGGCTGAGTTCCTCACCGATGGAGATCCCCTCTGTGATTTAAAGAAGTCTGTCAAGGAGTTGCAGGAATATGATCCCAAAGCAGTTGAACTGTGCAGAACAATGGCGATTCGCTACTCAAAGCAACTGTTTGAAATCTACAAGAACAAAGAGGATCCTTTCTTTCCTTGAGTAGCCTAGTAACATGTACTTGTGAATATCTCAGACTCTCGGGTGGTGTAATTATATTTAGGATTAATGATTAATACGTTAGTAGTTTTTTTTTTGGGGGGGTTCGCTTCTAAATATGTATGTGCTATCGTGGCTATGTAAACGCCTATGCTTTCATGATTATCCGAAAATATAGTTGTAGACTGTTCGTTTATCTTTAATTACCATATGCATTATTACAAGGAACTCGAACGAGGTCGCTGAATGTGAAGTATAAGGGTTGTACACTGAATAAATGGGTTGGGCTAGTAGACCCCACCTAAAGTATCAAAGGTTTGGGTGAAGGCCCAACAAATTTGAATCAATTTAAATTTTAGTCTGTTTGTGGCGTGTCAAAATTTTACCTACTGAAGCTCCTTCCTAATACGTAGGTTTTGAATGATACGCATAATAAAAAAGAATTATTTGAAAAGAGGAATAAAATAATTTTGAGAAAAAATTTTGAAAAAATAATATACATTGTTGAATAATAATTACATAAATATAATAAATATTACATATAATTGATAAAAAAAATTACTTTTCATGATGAACCAAACCAGCTGTTAGTTTATGGCATGACATTGTTTTATATAAGCATTCTATTTTGCAATGAGTAAGAGTCGGAAGGGTTGAGGGAGAGAGGAACAGAGAAAATAGTTGTTTCAACTCATAGCTTTGAATTTTAGTTTTGCATGCTTTGATTTAGAATAGAACTTTCTGCATCACTATCATATTCAGTAATTTCAAATGAATAATATTTTTGGTCTTTTGGGGATCAGTTCTTATGATTGTAAGCTTCTTTTCTTAGCTCTTCTATTTGACAATAAATTAATGTAATAAAAATTATGGCCCTGAAATTTCCAATTAGGGAAATGGTTGTTTTACTTCAAAACCGTGCTTTTCATATTATATGGGTTGGTCTGTTCCAATTTGTAATGCCTTCACCATTTTATATCAAAGGATCATTCTGTGGTGCCACAAAGGCGCTATCCCCAGTTAAGTGGCACCATCATATCCATTAAAAAAAAAAAATCTAATGATTGAGAAATATTGATAACAACCATTTCAGTAGGCTATCCAATTATATTTTTTTGTTTTGAGCTAAAATTTTAGAAATGTCCAAATATCATTTTAAAAAAATAATTCCAGTATATGTGTCTATGGAATAGAGGAATATCATTCAAATGAATTGGGTTTTTATGTGTTAAAAATAGTACTAACGAATTTTTAATCCATATCATTCAGCTGTGATATGCTTAAAAGATTGATATATATATATATGAAAATAAAAATAAAAATAATAAATTTTACACAGATTGTTAATTTGACTTATATCACTAATTGTTATATAAAGTAAATTATTTTTCCGCTTGTATAGTGTAAAAATTTGAATATTATAAAAGAAAAATTTATAGTACAATATTATAAGTATCTAATATTGAATATATCTTCTGAAAATTTAGTATGCGTTTTGTTTTAACCTCTTTATAAAAATAAAAATAATTATTTAATAACAATTCGAATAAATAAATAAATAAAATGCCTAATTGATTTTCAATACTTCAAAGAGTTTAATATTTAGAATCGAAACAAATATATATTTGTTCACCTGAAAGCTTTATAAATTTTATTTTTATAAAATAAATCTTATAGAAAAAAGTCCATTGCAACCGAAATAAGTTTTAACAGCAGAAGGTTGTTTTATATTTTACTCTGTACTCATCAAATATATATATATATATATATATATTTCTTAAATTTTGTTGTGGTATATTTCTCGAATTATCACAACCTTTGTGGATTAAATTAATATTTTAATATGATTGGCTTTAGCAAGTCAAAAATTTAATTGGCCTAATCATATAATATAATTGTCACATACTCTCTGGTTAGTCAGTTGAGACATTATGCCACATGCCATACAAATGACACTGATGAACCATCCTATATGAAATTATTGGAGTGCAAGAGTCTTAAAAACAATACAGTTTTAATATTAATGATGCTTTATTGGCATGTTTTTTAAACAGATGCTCCAAGGGCGTGAGACGACTTCCAAGGAAACTGGCTCTAGGTGAAGGTATTTTTTCAATTTAAAATATTTAAATATATAATTTTAAATTTTTACCTTTAGTCTTCCCTTTCTTTTTTTTTTTTTTCTTTGATTACAAAAGAGATATAAGGTTTTGGAAAAAGTTGAAAAATAAGAAAGGAATAGGATAGAAATTGAATCTAAGGGCATCAAGTACTCCCAAAACTTAAGTACAGTAAAGTACCACCCGAGTAAAAACTCTTTAATTAAAGTCATTGTCACTAAAATCCCAAATCTCCATATCTCTTTTTGCTACTTTCCTGTTTAACTCCACCCTTTAGGTACGTTGGAAACTCATATTAACATTTTAGTATGAACATTAGTATTTTAAATTTTAAAAACTTAATGTTGAGTCAGATGTCCCAACAGGATTTTTTGGTTAAAAAGGTTTTAATAATGTCAAATTGAAAGATGGCTTTCGCAAGAAAATTATTTTGAAGAGTCAGATTATATATAAGATTTTGGAAAAGAAGTTTGGAAAAGAAACTAGTCCGAGTTCTATCATTATACTAAGAAAAGTTAAATGGGCTTTAGTGAAAAGAAAGGAGAAAGAATAGATATTAACCCTAGGAAATACTATTAATGCCTTTCAATATGGCTCTTGTGCAGTGGGCCGAAGTGTATTCTGAATTCAAAAGAACTGCACAAGCAAAAGTACAAAACATTATAGATTGTTCAAAACATCCTTCCTTAAAAATGCAAGGATTTATGTATCAAAAACAAAAAATGCAAGGATTTAACAAAACTATAAGAGCGGAAAGGAAGGAAGATTACCATAGAAGCAAACTAACCCTATAACGATACATCTTTTTGTTACTCCCCACAAAAGCTACAATTTCATGTTTCTTAAAAAGCATGAAAAAGTTTTGATATATGTTATATCCGAAATGTGACCATAATGTACAAAAAAAAAAAAAAAAAAAATTTATGATTTTCAAAAATGAAAATCAAATAAAATGGAGTTTGACCAAAATTTAAATTTTACAAGACAAAATTTTAGAAATTTTTTTTTAATGAAAAACAAATGGTTTGCAAACTAAAAATATGTATGAGAGTCAGTTATGTATAAAGAAGGTGTTAACATTTCACAACATCCATTTCTAAAAAAGTCACCCTAAGTTAATTATGAAAAAGATATTATGGCCTCAATCTTATTTTAATTATCCTTATCAATCATATCTAAATAAAATAATGAAAAAAGAAATTAAGAGAATAAAATAAAAGAAAAAAAAATTATTTATAAGGACGAATTTGATTTAAAATAAGAGCTTAGAACTTAAGTATCCTATCGAATGAATCAAAGTTCATGTAGTTCAATTGGTAAAAATTTGTATCAGTTGGTGGGTGATTTTTATTATTTTTTAGGAAGAAGAGAAGGCATCAATTATTTTGATATATGCACCTGTAGCAAGAATAATATCTATTAGAATACTTTTATCTTTAAGCTCAATATATAATTTGTATGTACATTAGATGGATGTTAAAACAACTTTCTTAAATAGAGACCTAAATGAAGAAATCTATATACAACAAATTGAAGGTTTTGTTCTCCTTAAAAATGAAAACAAAGTTTGCAAATTGATAGAGTTATTTATGGTCTAAAACAAGCACCAAAGTAATGGTATGAAAAACTTGATAGTGTTACTTTGTCCAATGGATTCATTTATAATTATGTAGACAAATATATTTACTCTAAATTCACAAATGAGTATGGCATTATTATTTGTTTATATGTTAATGACATGTTGATTTTTGATATAAATATGCTTGGTATCTCTGAAACTAAGAAGCATCTAACTTCAATCTTTAAGATGAAAGACTTGAATGAAATGGATACAATATTGGGCATAAAAGTGAAAAGATAAAACAAAAAAATGACTTTAACATAGTCACATTACTAGAAAAGTTTAATCATTTAGGAATAAAGGAGTTTAATACTCCCTATAATTCTAATGTCAAGTTGACTGAAAATTCCAAAAAAATAATAGCACAATTATAGTATGCAAGTACAATAGGTAGTATGATGTGTGCAATACATTGTACTAAAATTGACATAACATTTGCTATTTGTAAACTTTCAAGGTTTACTAGTAATCCAAGCAATGATCATTGAAAAATAATTGTTAAAGTGCTTGGATATTTAAAGAAAACAAAATACTTAGGAATCCATTATTGTGGTTTTCCTACAATGTTAGAAGGTTATTCTAATACAAGTTGGATAACAAGTGTGAATAATAATAGATACACAATAGGGTGGATATTTACTTTGCGTAGGGGTGCCATTAGTTGGGCTTCTAAAAAGTAAAATTGCATTTCTCACTCTAGTATGGAATCTAAACTTTATAGCATCAGCAGCTATTGGAAAAGAAGCAAAATGACTAGGAAACTTGTTATTGGATATAAAGTTATGGATACAACTTATGCCAACCATTTCCATATCTTGTGATGGTAAGGTTATAATGCATGTAGTCCACAATAAGGTGCATAATGGGAAATGAAGACATATAAGCTTAAGACATAATTATATAAAAGAGTTAGTAATAAACTAGACTATGACGTTAGTCTACATACAATTAAGTAATAATTTGGCTCATCTTCCCAAAGCATTATCAAAAGATATAATACAACAAACTCATGAGGAAATGAGGCTTAAACCCTTAAATAAAATAAAACATTAGTTATGAGAACCTAACTTTGAGTTAGTATACATTCTAACAATACAAGTTTAATGGGTAAGAACAGGTTACTATGTGTTGACTAAGCACTAAACTTCATAGTAAAGCTTTATAGTAAAGTATGTTGTGCAAATTGTTACAAATAGAGTTCATGGAGTTAAAAAGTGTTCGGAATAACAAAGACATAAAACAAACTTCATAGTGTATATTGTTATGAGAGGAAGTTGACAAAGGTTTTAATCGGGTTGTTAAATGTACAAAGTATAAAGGACATAATGACAAAATCTACCTATATAAATATTGAAACGGTGCTGCTTAAATATTCAGGAAAACCACAATTAGCACATGGTCATAACAATGCTAAAGCAAAATGCTGAAAGTTCTTAACATTTAATAATATATTGTTTGTGATTATTTTAATTTTGGCACAAAGAGTTGTAGTTCAAATTTGAAGATACCAATAACTTTGTTAAAATTTTAAGGGATTTACGCTAACAAAAAATTTAAATAATTATAAGATACTTTCTGATATGCATAATATTATGAAACAATATTACAAACTAGTGGGGGATTATTATAATTTTGTAATATAGAGTGGGATTTAATATGTCGTATTGGGTATGAAATATGTTATTTTGAGATATAAAAGAGTAAACACATTTAGTATGTCTAAAGTTATATATATATATATATATATATATATATATAAGACTTAGACTTGAACTTAAGGTTTCTAAAAAAATAAAGTTTGATAATCTTAATTTAATTATTTAAAATGTTTGAATTAAAAATTAAATGAACTAGTATATTTGTTAAACTATACACCCGTTAATAAAAAGTAGACATGTTTATTAAAAACCAACAATTAAAAGAAAATAGGTATATCTGTTAATAAAGAATAAATATATCTATTAAAAAATAAATAGATATGACTATGTTTAAAGTTTATAAATAATTTTCTTTTAAACTAAAAGCACTAAGTTCTTTTAAATATTTTTTTAAAAATTTTATTATATCTTAAAAGAGCATTATCTATAAATTTTTAATAAATAGATAATCACTTTTTAAAGATAATAAATTTTCACGTTTCAAAATTTATTTTTGATTTCTTATTTTTAATTTTTCTAACACATTTTTCATAATTTACTCTTGTCTCTCTCTCTCTCTCTCTCTTTCTCTCTCTCTCTCTCACACACACACACACACACACACACACATACACACAAAAAAGAGAGAGAGAGAGTATGCGCGCGCGCGTAAAATGAAATTGAGATGCCTGATACAGGTGGAATGACGTTATATGATGATAATGAGCTTATATCATTGGTGGTATGCAGCTTCATATATAAGATACTTATATATATGATTTGTCCATATGCTTTAGGTGGGTGCTACACATATTCACCCAAAACATATATATATATAACAAAATATTATAAATTATATAATTATAATATATATTTCAAAACATTACATATATATAATTTTAATTTGAGAGAATTATAGATAAAGATTCAAAGTTTAAAAAAAAATATCTTAAAAAATCTATTACTACTAGATTCAGAGAATTTTACTAAAAGTAAGTGATAATCTATTCTAAAATAATGGTTATAGGTCCTTCAAAATAATTTTTTATAAATCTGGATTCTTAACTATAATTCTCTCTTTTAATTTTCATAATATTATTAATAATTTCTTAAATTAAAATTTTGATAAATTTAACTCATACAATATATTTTCAAAAGCTTATATCATCGATGGCGTGCAGCTTCATATATAAGATACTAGTATAAGTTGTTTTATATATATGATTTGTCCGTATGCTTTAAGGGGGTGTTACACATATTCATCCAATATATATATATATAACAAAATATTATAAATTATTCATATTATAATATATATTTCAAAATATTACATATATATAATTTTAATTTTCATAATATTATTAATAATTTTCTAAATTAGAATTTTGATAAATTTAACAAATTTTACCCAATCTCATTTATATTAAGCTTCTCGCAATAAAATTCAGCCATTTTGCTTGTACTATGATTACGTGGCTTTTAATGAATGCAACTGTTGGACCATTGAGAAGTTGGGCTGTGGGTTTGTATATGTGAAGGAGCTACAGCCACGGGCTCAGTTACGGAAAAGCAATAAAGCGCCATGCAAATGACGTAAAAGCAACAAGGAAAAAGTTAATTACCAGGAAGTAATAAAACTATGGAATTCGGATGCCATGAATCCGAATTTGAAGTAATTTTTTTTAAAATTTTTTTATAGAATTCGGATGCATAGTATCCGAATTCAAACTAAGTTTTTTCATATTTAATTTTGAATTTGGATGCTATGCATTTGAATTCAAAATAAATTTTTTAAAAATTTTATAGAACTTGTAAACATGGCATCCGAATTCTATAGAAGCAAATTTTTTAAAATTCAATAAAAAATTAAATTGGTATACTCTGAATTTTTAGTAATTTTTTTATTTTATTAATGAAAAAAGATTTGATTAAAAACAAATAAATTAAAAAAGATACTTATTTATTAAAATAATTTTATTTATTAAAATATTAATAAATATAATAATTATATAAAATAAAAAGATGATATATGTATGAATAAATTAGTTTCATTTAAGTTAACATCTAAAAAATAATATCGGAAGCTTTAGGTATAAAAAATAAAATATTAATTAAAAAGTAATAAACATTTGAAGTTAAATTGGGTAATGATGCAATTTTTTTTTAAAAAAAGTGGTTTGCTTTAATTTGATTTTAATATAATATTTTAATTTAAAGTGAATTTAATAATAAAAAATTATTCATCAAATATTTTTAAATTTATTTTATTTAAATAAGATAAGAAATTATGCTAGATCCCTTTTGAATTATAGTGTATTATATTTCATAATTTTACTTCAATAGGTAGTTAAAATATTTTATGAAATTTTTGTCATAAATATTTTATTACTTGTTAAATATTGATTTGATTGGATATTTGTTTCATAAAATTAACTTAATATTTGGTTGATTAAATTAACTTAACATATATTTAATATTTTGTAAAATATGATTTATAATTTTGGGATGGAAAAAAAAGTAAATAAAAGATAACATTAGACAAACAAATGATATAAGATTTGGTACAAAAATTACAAAAAATTATAAATATATTTACAGTAAATGACTTTTTGTACCACAACGAGGTCTTCTCCTTTCACGGCGTGGTCGTTGTTATTCTAATTCTTCTGGTTCTTATTACTCCTGTATTGTGGGATTTGTATTTAAATCTAAGGATGATGAATGAATTGGAGGAATCGGTTGATGCGACGTCATAAATCCTGATTGCGATGATCCTCTGGCTCAAAGGAACTATGATGTGGCGCATTAAACGTTGATGTATCAAACAAGAACTCGACAAATGATCCAAAAGAGCCAGAAGAAGGCGAGGGCTGCACGTACGAGGAGGGACCTACTCCACTAACGTTGCCAAACTGGCCTGGTAGTATAGGATAAGATGGACCAGACACACCTATATCCTATTGCACTAGAGTTGGAATATACGGAGATACACCAAGATTATCGAGGCCAATGTCTTGTTCCAATGGGTCTTGCTATTGCTGGTTACTTCTTCCAATAGTAGGCTGCTGGGTTGGTAGGTAACCTTGATGTCTCTTTCCTGGTTGATCTATCGGAATTTGAGGTCTAAGAAGATCTGGTGCTTGGTTAGTGGGTTAAGAAAATAGTGAAAAATAAAGCCAACATAATTAAATTAAATTAACCATATAAAAATTTGAATTCTAATTCATACCTGAAACCAAGAGGTGGAAGAACGGGATATTCCTCAATCTGAGGGTCAGGAGTAGGTGGGATCTTGGGTGCAAGCATAGGAAGTCTATCTTATGCTCACAGATGTAATAACGTCAAGTATCCAGCGATACCAGAATCATTCTTATATGTTGCATTACAGAGCTCATGATAAAGATAAGCCAATACTGCTGATTTCCAACTACATCGACTAGCCTGCTCAATATTATCCAGTAATGGCAGATACATCAGGTAAACTCGATAACTAGATCTATCTAGCATTAATCACCCTCCAATCATACAAAGAATATAAGCACGAGTAAATTGACGTACTGCCTCATCATCTGCATCACCTGCTAGTTGTGCAAAGTTTTGTGCTAACTAAATAATGGACAATCGCTGTTCATCAATGTAATCAGCTAGTGGTGTAATTCCTAAAAGTTATTGACACACTTCTAGCCAATTGAAACCTGTCCCACCTACAACGGGGTCTCCATTGATCGGTAGTCCTAACTACACTACTACATCCTCAAGAGTGATTGTGCACTCTCCTCTAATAGTGTGAAATGTATGTGTCTCAGGACGCCACTATTCTATTAGTGCACTCACTAGTGATGTATCGTACTTAAACTATCCAACTCGCGCAACACCATAAAAACCAGATTGCCTCAAATAATCGAGAATGGCCAAAGACGGATCACCTAAGCGATCATCGTGCAAAACTCGTCAAGGGCGAAGTATCCGATCATCCTACAAATAAAGATAAATTATATAACAAAATGATTAAAAGAAACAAAAACTAACAATAAATCTTTTATCTTACCTCACCATCCTAGATAGCCTGTGATATATGTCGCTCTTGTAAGTATAGAAGTGACACATCTTTTGGACCTGGATCAATGGGTTAACTAACTTTAGCCATGGCAGCTATAGGCAAAATTAATACAATTGGCCTAATGTTTATCTAAAAAAACATAAATGATTGAAAAAAAAACTTATCATACAAAAAAAATACTTAATTCTATTTCAAGTTACCAGTATAAATATACATACAATTAGGGTCAAGTTAACGAACACATAGAGAATGAGTCATTTTTTATATTTATAAACAATTACAACTTTTATTAATATTCTATTGAGGGGCAACATTACGATGCAGGCATGAAGAACGATTATGACCAGTTTATCTGTAGAGACTACATCTACTTGATTGTGACGAGACTTTGAAATCTATTTCATTTCAATAACGAGTCGAATGAGGTCGACCTCGCTCTCGAAGCATTGATGGATTAGGAATTAATTTTAAACCACTTGGTTGCGGCCAATATTCTTGTCCTCCAATGAGTTGGAACATATTGCTATATGCATTGCGCATTGTTTCTAGTGTAAATACAGGGTCTACATACTGAAATGACTTAAGAGTTGCAGCAGCACATGCCGCAAAAGCATGCTAGCATGAGTATTTCTCCATTTAAAATTTATCGCAATCAAATATACACTCAATCAAATTAACCCTACAGCAACAGTTATATTGGTGATTCATTTGGTCATATGACTCATCGACCTCGAACAATGTAACTTTCTAATTGAACATGCGCACAACACACGAGTGGGAGCACTACACATTGACAACTATCCTTTTCATTAGAGTTTGAGAGTAAACTTGACCTGCATTCAGTTGAGCATTGATCTATTTGGAGCGTTGGACAAAATACTGGCTGACTCGATAATATGTTGCTTTCGTTATGCCTGACATAGGCAAGGATCTGATCCCCTTCAAAACACCATTCATGCACTCTGTTAGGTTCGTTGTCGTGTGACCGTATCGTCTACCATGTACGTCATACGCACGAGTCCATTGTTCTTTGGGTATTTCGGCAATCATTCTAGTTGCTTCTTCATGTATAACCGCTATTTCAGCTAGCTTCTCATCAACATACCGACGCTCATATGCATAACCTGTGTAACATGGTTAACATGTCTATTATTATTTGCTAATCATCTATGACATATATAACTAGATAGAGAGAAAAAATATACCAATATTTTTTAGCTTTTGTTTTAAATCAGATGACCTATAATACGTGTGAAGGTTGCTTGCCACATAACGAAGACAAAAAATATGATACCCATAGGGTGGTTGCCAACCCGTCTGTGGATTACCGATAGCAGCTAAAATCGATGGATGTCTATCTGATATCAAACAAATACCATGCTGCCTAGGCACAACTCGTTTACACAAGTTATACAAGAACCATATCCATGCTGATTGTGTCTCCCCTTCAATGACCGCAAAGGCGAGGGGAACAATATGATGGTCACCATCCTGTGCCATTGCCATTAATAATGTCCCATTGTATTTGTCATATAATAAGGTGCCATCAACTTGAATCATTGGTTTAAGGTACTCAAATGCATCTATACAAGATTTGAATGCCTAAAATACCCTTTTAAATACTGCAATTGGCTCACTAGTAGAGGCATTCTTTGAAACTTGATTCATCACAAATTTAACATACGAGCTGGGCATGGACTACTGTACTGTAGCCATCCACCGAGGCAATGTAGCGTAGGAACTCTTCCAATTTTCAAAAAGCAATAGCGGCAGCTTTATATTTTGCTCTCCATGCTTTTCTATAAGAGATAGTATAACCAAACATGCTCTTCATCCGCTTGATTATTTGGCTAATAGGAACATCAGGGGTCTCCGTCACCATTGCTCCAATACATGATGAGATAATATCAGAATCTAATTTTAGATGATCTTGTGATAGGACTGAAGACAAACATGTATGTGGATCCCCATATCTCGTAATCTGCCTGAATGAACCATTCCTTTTGCCTTTCTTACATGCTCTGACCCGCCATCTACAGTTCTTGCCATAATTCACGCATCGACATTCTTCATATTTTTTATTGGTAAAATATTTCTTAAAATTATGGTGCACCCTCACAGAATAGAGTTTCACAGCAAGTCATAGCGCTTTTTGATTTGAATATCTTAATCCAACCGATAACTCTTGATTGTTCAATGGTGTTTGATTTCTCACTTCTTCGAATTCATCACCTTGTGAGCAGGCCAAATTAACCTGCTAGAAGAACACAACTGCAGGGTCAACATATTCAGATATTGGTTCAGCATCAACGGCTTTTTCATCATCACCCTCACTGTCATACCCATCATCATCATCGTCATCGGTCTCACTGTTATCATCTTCATTGTCATTGTTGTAATCGGGGTCAAATTCTGCGTTGTATTCATCTTCATTTTCAAAGTCTTCCAATACATTTTCTTCTGAGTTCTGTGAAGAAGGAGGTGCATCATATCCAATTACTGGATAAGAGGAACTCGGTTGCGAACTACCTGCTATTGGCACCATTTAATAAGTTGTTGATCGATAGAATAGATCAGATGAAGGTAACACTTCATTTACTGGGTTTGGTTGAAATTCAATGTTCAAGTGTGAGTCAATACTTGAAATGTTCGCATATATTTCAACTAAATTCAATTGTGATGGGAAACATGAGTGTGATTGCCACATTCTCTACACATTACCATCATCTTCCAGCGTAATCGTTTGGTACCATGTTGGATTTATTGTCGTCGGGAGCCTATATACTAAATTAGATACATTTTGGTTGGAAGGAAGGCGTAGCTTTTGACTAACAGCTTCTTTCAACTCTTCCAATATGATATCAGTGCTAACTGTTATATATTTTGACATTACACACTGAAATGTTGCACCTTGTGCACTGTCATAAATTCTTCCATTTGCATAAATGCAAATAATCTTATTTCTTCTGGCCATTTTGTTCCCCTCAAATATCCTAATTACAAATATACTCCACATAGTTATACTTGTAGCATACTTTATCGAAACAATGCAGTATATTATCTTTTACAATTGTACATTTCTTACTAATATAAAATTTTCATTTAGTTCTTATACAATAATTTAAAGACAAAAATTAAAGTCTTCTTAAAAGCATAATTCTTTAAAAGATCAAAATTATTTTAAAATTTGACAAAGATAAATGTATGACTTCCATGACAAAAATATAATAATTAAAATAAAACTTCAATGATTGAGTCACTTAAATCATATGTCTATTTTAATCAATAAATTAATAACTTGATTAAATAAAACTTTGTATAATATTGCCTACAAATCAAAATATATAAATGTAGAATTCATATTTAAACTCAACTCATCAAAAGAAAGAAAGCTAATAGATAATAGAAATTTAAGTGTTACAAAAAAAATAGACATTAAAGAATTTAAAATTTATTTTTTCAAATAGAATAAATTACAATTATTTTTTAAAGTGTTATTGAAATTATATAGACATCCTCCTTATTTTTAAAATATAAAATTAAAGGGCTTACCAGCCCTTATACCCTAAAACTTTCAGAGCCTGAAACTGTACAAAATCATCATACGACGAAGATTAAAAATTAAAGCTATTGGGGCCAGCTTGCTAATTAAATCAGTCATCAATGAGTTGCCAACAAAAAATAAGATTGTAGTCGCATCTATTTTTGGACTTAATTACTCTTTAATTAGATTCTTACAATTTAAATAATTTTAAATTTAGCCTATGTTATTATGTTTTTGCCCATATTTTGTTTTATATATCACTTAATTTTATTTTTTTATCTATATTTTGTTATTATAAATTATACATATTTAAAATGTGAAGACAATATATAATTAGTTATATCAATAAAATTTAATAGAATATTTATAGAATTTTAATAAACATAAAACTTATTAAAATTAAAAATTTTGCTCTTGTTTCTGAACTATTTAAATTATTATCCTTTAATATTATTTTTTTCATTATTAATATTAATATGAAGCAAAACTAATATCAATTTTTTAAATAATTACTGAAGCATATATTTTTATTTTTTTCGACTATAAAATTTATTTCTTAAATTTTAACATAAAATTTTTCACAATTATTCATCAAATATTAAAATTTTTTCCTTCCTTCTTTGTATCTTACGCATTGAAATAAAATATATACTTTTTTTACATTTATATAAGTCCATTTTCTTACAAATATAAAATATTCCTATTTTTTTCTAACCATTTAAAATTTCCTCTCCTTTCTCATTTAATTTATTTCAAATAATTATCATTTCATATTTTCTTTCTCTGCAAAATTTCTTGTTCTAATCATTACTTCCATTTTTCTTAGATCTTTTATTTTTCCATTATTAAAATTAAAAATTTTGCACTTCTTTCTAAACTATTTAAATTATTTTCTTGTAATATTATTCCTTTATTATTAATATTAATATAAAGCAAAGATAAAATTAATTTTTTAAATAATTACTTAAGCATATATTTTTACTTTTTTTCCCACTATATAAATTTATTTCTTAAATTTAATATAAAACTTTTCATAATTATTCATCAAATATTTAATTTTTTTTCTTTCTTTGTACCCTACACATTGAAATAAAATATATTTATTTTTTACATCTATATAAGTTCATTTTCTTACTAATATAACATATTCCTATTTTTTCTTTTAACCATCTAAAATTTTCTCTCCTTTATCATTTAATTTATTTCAAATAATTATCATTTCATATTTTCTTTCTCTACAAAAATTTGTATTGTAATAATTACTTCTATTTTTCTTAGTCATTTTATTTTAGTTTTTCTACTCTAACTCTACTTTTTAATATCTTTATAGTTATAAATACATTTATTTCAAAATATTTTTATTTTCATTTTTACTTATTTACCAATTTCCTCTTTCTTCTTCCATTTTTATTTTTTCTATGGCTAGTTTCCATTATCATGCAAAAAAAAAATGCAACAATAATTAGAAAAATTAGAACAAATAAACAACCAAACAATCATTCATATACAATTATATATTATTACAGAAAAAATTAACAAAAATTTATACATTTTATGATACAAAAAATATTATTATCATAATAAACATGTATCAACAGATGACATTTCTCTCTTGCTACTAAACAAATATTATATGAAAAATAAAATTATAAATATATTTTAATTGTTAACTCTAACATACCTTGATTTTTGCTATGAAATGCTAATAATTTTGAGAGTCCTCCCTCTTTGCTTTGAAGCAAAACTAAAACTAAAAAGGGTCACATAAAATAATTTTCACTTATATCTCTCAAAGAATTTGCAAGAAGAGACGGAGGAGGAGGGAAACCGAGGTAAAAGAAGTGAAGCAAATGAGAAGTTTCATGTCCATTTATAGCCAAATTATAGAGGATATTTTCATAATTTTATTATAATATTATATATCATTTTATTTTATGGCCAATTAGAATTCAATAAAATCTATTAGAATCAATCATAACTCGCCACATATCTTCAAAAATAGTAATTTTTATCTTCCTCTAAATTTACATTCGTGACCGGTCAATGACGGGTCATGTCGGTTTGACCGGTCAGTCCAGAGGCTACAATCTAGGCCTGCAACCTACAAAAAACTCTGAATTCGGACACCATGCGTCTGAATTTAGCAGTCAACAAGGCAATTAATTGCCTCGTTGCTTTTCATGCTTGCAAATCCGGAGGTTCTGTGTCCGAATTCAGCTTTTTATTACTCTTGGGACAATTAGTTTTTATCTTGTTGCTTTTCGTGTAATATTTATTCTTTTTATTGTTTCTCTGCCAATTAACGTACAACGACGTCTCTCTCTCTCTCTCTCTCCATTTTTTTAAAATTATTATTCATTAACCTACAAGCTTACATTCATTTTAATGCCTGCATATTTTGCAATTGTATATAGTTTTGCCTTGCTGAATTGGTTTTCTATTATATATACATAAATAAAGCATATTTAAATAAGTGCTAACTTTGTAATATATATATATATATATATACACACAAATAAATTTGATTAAAATTGATTCATTTATGACCATAGTATTAAATAAATTTTAATTTCTCTAAAAAATTTAATATTTGATTATTTGTATATTCTTTAATTCATTTAACTATTTAAGTCAAAATAATTATTCTAATATATTATTACCTACCACAAAATTTACATAACTTATGTTAATAATAATAGTTAACCATATAGGGTATCCTAGGTAAATCAAATCTCATGATTTAATTTTAATTACATGATCTAATTAGAAGGAGATATTACACCGCTAAATAGTATTAATAACAATTTTTTTGGTCATTAAATATTATTTGTTTAATGACAAATATTTTATTGCTACTAAATATCTTTTATTATAGTAGCATTAATTTTGACTTAGCGGCGACTTTTTAAAGTTGTTAATTTTTTTTTTGTTTTTTTGGTTTTAAGTGAAGTCATGAAGATGTAAGCAATCAACTATCAGCCACCTTTAGATAAAAGTGATTTTTAATGGTTAGCCTTAATCTATGACATTCAAAAGCTTGCTCTTTTTTTTCTCATTATTATATTTAATATTTCTATTTTTTTTAATTTAGGTATTTGAGTTACATAGACATAAAATCTTACATATTAGCTAATTGAAACTCATAAAATAAATTGTCACCCATGTCAAAAATATTTTTAGGTATCCCTTTAACATATGTAATCCATTTAATTATTTTAGTTAACTCTGTAACTACTAAATATAATAAAAAGAGAAAGTAAATATATTTATCCATTTAATCTAAATAGTTTAGAAATTAGAGAGACTAGAATGGGAAGGCTGTGGAAGAGTGCAATATAAAGTTATGGCTTTGTGGGCTATTATGGATCAGGCATTGGCTTTGAAAGGGTTTAAAAATAGTTATGTATGAATATAATTGATTTAATTACTAAAGCTAGCTTCAAAATCTTGGTTAATGCAGTTTGAAACCAAGAACCGTAGTTGGATTGGAGTTGCAGGATTGTGGTGAAGGTTATTTTACCTCAATGAGTGGATATCTTCTTTTCGTCTTTGCCTGCCAACTCTGTCAACAAGATGTCTCTCAGCCCCATCTTCAGTAATTGAAATTTTGGAGCAGGATGCTACTAACTATGGGACTAAATGCTTCCGCTAAGTTGGGACCATAAAAATGGATTAGGGAGATGGTTAAATTGGGAATATGAAGAATGTTTATTGGTTTTCTATTTTTGTTGGGAATGAATGCTTCTATTTTACGTTACCGTTGTACTTGTTATGTGTTTTGTTCTGTTTTTCAATTAAGCATTTCTCTTATATATATATATATTTGGAAGAGAAAACATTTAAATACTTTTGTTGCATGGGCCAGCCACTCGTTAATAAGGAAATCCGTCAACCACTAGTTAATAGGGAAAAAGAAAAGCTCAGATTGGTTAATGATGTCGCGTAAAGTGCGGGTGAACCCTTGGTTTTACATCTCAAGAAGGATGACTGCTAGGAGAGCCTGCATTATAAAAGGGAACTTGACAATCCTTCATCTTCACCAGCCGAACATCTCTCCTACAAGTTTTGCATTCGGGGTTTCTCTCTCTTTTCTTTCTGTCTTAAAGTTTGAAGAGAGAGAGAGAAATAGAAAGGAGAGAGACAGTAAAATAGAAACAGAAAAAAAATGGCTGTTTCAAGTGCCTCATTCGGGTTGGTCGTTTTGGTGGGCCTCATTTGCGCAGCCCTTATGTCAGTGGCTTCTGCTCAATCCCCTACTCCGGCTCCGGCTCCGGCTCCCACAAGCGATGGTTTTTTATTATTCTTTCATATCTTATTTTTAATTATTTTTTTTATTTTAATCCAGTTAATCCCACCTGATTTATAGATGACAAGCCCAGATTCTGCTCACTTTATTCATTTGAATTTTTTGATTGGGGGTTCTGAACAAGAAACCTTCCTTTTTGTTTTGTTTTTATTCAATATGAAAAATTTGTGCATTCATTAATATAGGTTAAGAATTTAGAATAAAAAATCTTCCTAAGCCGCATTTTGGTGGAATCGGCTAGAACTTCTAGCAGAGGAATCATAGATGTCCTTCACCATTTTAGAACCTCCAGACAATAAATCTAGGCTCTTCTCGGCCTGATCAGATGTAAATATGAAAGAATTAGAGAAACTTGTGGGGTTAATTAACCATTAATTTCTGATTAGTATAGATTTTTTATCCATGTACATATATAGTCTAGCTTTTAAAATATTAAATTGTTTTGCTACAAATTGCAGGAACCTCAATTGACCAAGCGGTAGCGTATATCCTGATGCTGGTGGCGCTTGTGCTGACTTATCTCATTCACTGAGCCACTAGCGGATTATGGTGGGTTTCTAAGGCAGAGGTGCACACACATATATATTTGAACAGAAATCTAGACATGTCAATCGAACAGTGCCTTCTTGTGTAAATTTTTATTATCCAATGATAATCTTGTTTTGATTTGTGGATTTCTCTAGTTATTTTCATCTTTTTATTTTTTAATTTAATTAGGGCCGTTAATTGGTAAATGGTGAGGGGTGAGGGAAGAAATATCTAATGTCATGTGATCTTTTTTTCCTATTACATTGGTCGAGTTTTGGCTTAATTTCAAACCTAATTAGACTTACTTATTGGGTCTATTTTTCAGCTCCAGGACTCAACTCACCATGTATAGCTTAGTTTTTGACTCTGTCAAGTTGGTCGGATCAATTTGGACTTCTTTTAGTAAAAATTTAAAAATAATTCTTAAATTTTTTTTATCTAAATCTTTGTAAAATTATATATTACCTACATAAAAAAAATTCATATGAATCTCTCAAAAATAACTTTAAATATATATATATATATATGTATATATATATATATATATATAACCAAGACGAAGACAAAGTACTTGGCCCAGAAAGTACTTGGCTCAAAACGTGGGCTGACCTAATAAATCTCTTTAGGTCTTTTTTTTTTTTGGGCTCAGTTTGATTTGGTTAGTCTAAATTAAATTTATTGGATTAATTAGGTTGATGGGCCCTAGATTTTTAGTAACAAATTTTTTTTTCTAATGATTTGTTATTTTTAGAAGAGGTAGATAATAAAGGATAACTAAAAAAATGTATTATTACAAATGTATAAAATTGATGTAGAGCTTATACATACTTTTAAAATCATATAAAGAAAGATCTAAATTTAATTAACATGTAAACTAATTTGAGAATACTTTTATTACTAAAAAAAAGACGTTCTTTCAAGCTTTAAAATTTTGAGGGAGAACACTAAATAGAAATTCAATATAAATTATTTTTTTTAGGGGGGGATTAACACTTGTGTTACGAAAAAATTATTAAAAGTTAAAACAAACAAAGCTAGGGATTCCAAAATAAAATCTTGTATTTTCATTTGTCCGCTCTCTCAGAAGTAAGAAATAAAACAAAGTGAAATGCAACAAGCTAGAATGTTAATTAGTTAAAAAAAATTATTAATCTTTTTGTTGGTGCGTATTAAAAAAAATAAGTGTATCCATATAATTAATAATAAATTTTAATTATATTAATAATGACCACTCAATGTGTTAATAATTTAATATTTAAAGATATTTCAGTGTTCAAATGTAGAAAGTCAATCGTTAAAGCAACCTTCCCTTAAAAATAAAACGATAAGATGGGGTATGAAATATATATCACACAACCACGTATGATCCATGTATTAATGATCTCCAAATAATTTTTTTTTTATTTTTTTCTACCTTAATCAAACAATCATTATCTAAAACCAAGGTTGTCAAATTCACGAGTTTAAGTAAACTCATAAGGAGAAGGTGAACTCGTAACGTAAACTCGTATCGTAAACTCGTAAGAGTTTATATTTGTTAATAATTACACCTAAAATATATTATATAAAAAGAAGTTCATTTAAATACAATTCAAATCATACTAATTTTTTAAAAAATCTAATTCCATAATTCATATTGCTCAACATAAAAATTCCAATCAAATTCATACATAAATAGTCATTCAATATATTTAAATTTAAAAATATAAAAAATAAAAATTCAATAAAGATCTTCAAAAGTCTGATTACCATAATCTTCACCTATCTCACCGCTATTATCACCAAAACCACCATCATTATATTCTTCTTCAATGTCATCATCCAAAGTCATATTTAAAGCATCACCACCTATATTATCAACATTCAAATCAACATTTAAATCAACCCCCAAATGATCATCTATCTCTATCACTGGCTCAAGAGTAGGATTAATAATATTCTCATTAACTTGAATAGGCTGAAAAATCCCATCATCTTCTTCCTCCACATCATCTCCATTTCTCCTCCCTTCAGTTATCCATTCATCATCAAAATGAATATCGTCAAAGTCATAAATATGGGTTCTACTATTTTGCTTGCTTCTTAACTTCAAATTGCACATCACAAATGCCAAATCATTCATTTTTTTTTGGTGCAAGCGATTTCTTTTCTTCATATGAATCTAAACAAAATAAAAAAAAATCATAAGTATTCTAACCTTTAAAATAATATAAGTGAACATGAAGAATGAAAGTAGTTTATATCAAGTTTAGTTACTTACCATTTCAAAAGCACTCCAATTACGTTCACACCCAGAAGAGCTACAACATAAGCTAAGAATGCGAATTGCAATTCTTTTAAGTTCTGGGCATCCATCTCCATAGGAATCCCACCATTCTGCTGGAGCCATCTTTGTTCTTAATGCCTGTGCAGTGTCACGGCTAAACATGCCTCGTGCATAATGGAAGTCAGTTAGTTGAAACTCAATTTTATTTTTCTCATCTTGATCTTCAACCATTCTTGTCAAGCAATCATAGAGTCCTTGCTTAATTCCATAAGTAGGTTTGAAATCAGTGTTATAGTGGAAGTAAGGATTGAGGTAGTATGCAGCTGCATGTAAAGGCCTATGTAATTGAGTTTCCCATCTCTCATCAATTATATTCCATATAAGTTCATAACTACAATAATCAATAAAAATCAAAGTTAAAATATAAAATTTGCAACAATAAAATTAAAGATATAAACATTAAGTTTACTATTTAATTACCTTTTTTTTAACATTATTAAAGTTTTCCTTAATCTTTTCCTTTGCACTTTCCATTGCTTCATATATGAATCCCATAGCTGGCTTCTCATCTGAGTCCACCAAGCGAAGAACTCTAATGAGAGGAGCGGCGGCCTTAAGGCATGTCACAATGTTCTTCCACAAACTATTATCCATAACTATTCTTGCTACATCCTTTCCATCTTTGGTAGATGAAAACTTACTGTCCTTCCACTCCTTAGAACTAAACAAATTTATCAATGTTGCTTTATGTTCATTAAGACATGCAATTGTCAAATAAGCAGTGGCAAATCGAGTCACAGCTGGCCTAATCAAATCTCTTCCTTTTGTGAATTTTTTTAGCAAGCTAATAAGTATTGCTCTTGTATAAATATAGGTAGTAATTCTTCTACCCTTACTTATGGTTTCTTTATGCAACATAATTTTTTTTTCAAAGTCCTCCAACATCAAGTCAATACAATGGGCTGCACATGGTGTCCAATACAAGTATTTCCTCTTCTCCATTAATTTTTGTCCAGCTGCTTTGTAATTTGCAACATTATCAGTTATTATTTGCACCACATTCTCCTCTCCTACTTTCTCCACAACTTCATCAAGCATGTCAAAAACTTTGTCAGCAGTTTTCGAAATATCAGAAGTATCTAATGAATATAAAAACACAGTCCCTTTAGGACTATTCACTAAGAAATTGCAAATGGAACGCCTTTTTTAATCAGTCCACCCATCAGACATGATAGAACAACCATTTTTTTTCCATTCATTTTTGAAATCACCAAGCATTGCATGTGTATTTTTCACTTCTAGATTTAAGTATTTCTCTCTGATTTCATAATAAGGAGGTTTAAACCCCTGGCCATATTTCCCAATAATCTCACACATCTTTGTAAACTCGAGATTTTTTACACAATTAAAAGGAATAGCACTTGTGTAAAAAAATCGAGCTACTTGTTGGCAAGCTTCTTCCCTTAAGTCTTTCTTGAACATTTGATTAATAGTCGATTGCATACCTACTCCACTGCTATTATTTTTAGTACTTTTCAAGAAATTCATGAGTCCTTTCCCTTTCTCGTGAGATTCAGCTTGTGTTTGTATGCCTTGATCCTCCTCCTCACCAATATCAACCCATTGTTTTTTTCTTTTAGACGATGCACATTTGGCTTCATAAACATGTTGTAACATTGTTGCCCTCACATCATCCGAAATACTAACACAAGCTTCAACGTCTATTTTAGTACCAGCTAAATGATGTTTAAACCTATAAATGCCTCCACTAACAACTTTGCCACAATATTTACACTGTACTTTTTTACCATTTCCGTCAACATCCATCCCATGTTTCCACCCTATATCAGACCTATTACCAGGATAGTTTTTTCTTACAGCAACAACTTTTTTTTCAGTAACCCCACTTGCACTTGAAGACATATTGAATTCAACAAAAAGCTCTAAAATTAAAAGAGAAAAAAAAATATTAAACAAAACTATTCACTTATATGAGGATAAAATATATCAACAAGTACAAATATAAAGATAAAATCATATTTTACAAACATACAAATTTGTGAATCTTATTTTGTGACTACTTGTAAATAAAAGATAACTCTTATATTCTTATTTTGAAAAAAAATTATTAAATAATTATTAAATAATAGTTATAAAAATATAATAAATATTTTTTAAGCTACTTAAATTTAAATGGTTTGAAATTCAAATATAAAAAAAATTTTGAATTACTCAAATTTATCAAATAAAAATTATACTTTATCATATCTTATTAAATATAAAAAATAAGACCTTTTTATAAATTCAAATATAATTTTAATTCTACCTAAAATCTATCAAATATAAAACATATTATTATTTTTGTTAGGTCCAAATTTTTTATTCATAAAAAGGATTTAAAAAAATTACCTAATGAAAAATATTAAGATTTAAAAATAGACATTAAATATAAAACTCAAATTTTTTACTTTAAAAAAATAGAGAAAAAACAATATGATGATTGCTACGTAATGATGCTACTTTAAAACTTCAACCAATTAGATGATGCTATTTTAAAACTTCAACCAATTAGATGATGCTACATTGCTACGTAATGGAAGGCATGGAAAAAAGCAAATGTTAAAGGCTGCAACTTCAGAACTTACTTTTTGAATTCCTTTGACTTTTCTTCCAATTTGTCTTGCCTTTATCACTTACTCTCTCTCTCACTTTTCGTTGCAAAGTTGCTGAGAAGCAAATGCTTTATTTTCCAGTGTTATTGCTCAACGAAGGAACACATCAATGAAGGAATGGTCTGGTTCTCACTCTCTCACCCAGATACAGAATAGTGTACCACATGATGGTCTCGCACTCTCTCGGCTTAGTGTAGAACGATGTGTTAACTGGTAAGTGGTCTCACTTGAAAGGTCTGGGGTTAGGCTTCGGTAATCAAAAATAAAAACTAAATCTTGCCGCTGGACCTGGGGTAGAATAGAAGAAGGGAAGAGATTCAAAAGCTACAGAATAGAAGGAAGCAAAAGCACCGCGCAAAAAAGAACAACTTGATGTGGGTATTTTCATTAGGGTATAATTTTGTTGATTCTTTTTTTCTTTTAATTTTTCTTTACTATTTTTGTATCTTTATTTGCTGGGTTAGGCTGAGATTATTTTTTTTTTTCAAAAATTTAGTTTAACTCATTTATATGTAACTCAGTTAAACTCGGTTTAAAAAACGTTGAGTTAACCGAGTTTATCCGAATCAAAGACGAGTTAAACCGAGTTTATACTGAGTTCGAGTTTATCACTGAGTTGACACGATTTTCTTAAATAAAAACTTAAACTTGGTAAACTCGCCGAGTTAACTCGCGAGTTTGACAACCTTGTCTAAAACCATATGAGAAATGCTAATTTCCTTACTAATTTCGTAAAGATTAGCAATTCTATTACATTTTCAATTGAATTAAAATATCCTTATTATTCTATATAAAACAAACACTACAAAAAATCAAGATTTTTGTCGCGAAAAATTTTCATGGAATTTATATACAGAGAAATTATTATAAAATTTCTTGCAAATTTTATCATAGTTTATAAGTCTTTTACAATTCTCATGATTTTCTTTTGTGAGAATTTTTTAAGAGAATAGTAAGAGAAAAGTTGTAATAAAAGTCTTGCGGTATAGCAAGAATGAGGTGCCAACAATTATTGTGGAATTTTTTTGTGAAAAAAAATAACAAATATTTTTTTTAATTTTCACAGAAAAATACCATAAGAATTATAGAGAAATAAATACTAATTTTTTTTGATATTCTTATGATAAAATGCTATCTCACGGTAAAATACCGTAAGAAAAGAAAAAAAGATTGAAATCTTTTATATTGTTACGATATTTTACTATATGTTCTTATAGTGTTTTATTGTAAGAATAGTAAAAAAAATTTAGCATAATTGGATGACTATGTGTGAATATTATATTTTGTCCAAGTATTTCCAAAAAATACATTAAATTAAAAAAATATTATTTTAAGTTTTTATTTAATTTCTGAGTCATCTTTACCACTAGAGTAATTTTAATTTTTATGTCATTGGAGTTAAGTTTAATTCTTGGGCCAATTTTAATTTAGTTTTGTTAGCAAAAAATATCTAAGTCATGTTACAAGACATTATCCTTAAGTATTATTCCACCTTCACAGGTATCTCTTAGGATAAAAGAGATCCTCTTTGATGTTGGTTTAGGGACACAAAATTGCAGAAGATAAACATTCAACCTAGATAGAGAGTGAAAGAAGGAAGTGCGGATGTTTGTTATTTTTTTATATATCTATCAAATGGGCAGATAAACCTATATATATATATATATATATATTGGTGAAAAGCTAAACGTTGGAGACTTAAAAAAATTGGTAATTTAATGAGAAGGGCATTGGAGATTAAAGAAGGTTTACAAGAGGAGGTTACAAAATTAATGGTATTAAGGAAAGTTGTTACACAATTTCTAACAAAAAATTTTGAAAACTAATGATAAAATTGAAAATGATGTTGCTAATTTTATAAAGTAAAAATTTTAAATTCTTCTAAAAGTATCATTCAGTTAAATCAATTTGTACAAAACTTTTCCTATAGCATATTATCTTGTGTGTAGGGGAAAAATCAACAAATTTCAACTGAGATAAACCCAACTTAGTCTGTTCTTGTTCATGCGAGCCTATCTTCTTTCTTTGCTCTTTTATTAACCAAATAACATATCCTAAAATATATACACTCAAAATTCTCTTAGTTTGATCAATGTAAGATTCAGCCTTTTTTAAAATACTTTTTTTTTTTACTTCTATAGTCAGTTGGTTTTTAGCCAATAAAATTAAAGAAAACAAAGGAGTCATTAAAGTTGAGTTTAGTTTTTGAGTCAAATTTGATTTAATTTTAAGTCAATAAAATAATAAAAAGCCATTAAAGTTAAGTTTAATTTTTGAATCAAGTTTAATTTAATATTAAGTCAATAAAATAATTCAAAAAAAAAAAGAGAAAAGAAAATGCCCAAGGTAAAAGTTCCAATATCTTATTTTGTTTTTAGCCCAAAAGGAAAAAGTGACTCAAAACCTATTACTTGAAAGTTCAGTCATTTCCCTAATCATTTCTTGATAAGTAAGGAACATTGAAAATAGGAAACTCCTAAAAAAAATTATTAGATTAGCTCTAATCTTAAGAGGAGAGAACTAAATGATGATTTAAAATTTCCTTATGAGGAAAACCTAAATGTTTGACTATAAAAGGATAAAGTGGGATTGAAAGAAAGGGGTTAGTTTTTCAGAAGGAAAAAACAACCATAAATTTTTTAGAGACAATAGTAGCAAATAAGAGAGTGAAAGAGTACAAATTAAGATAAGGCGAAACTATGGGATTGGAATAGCAAAAGCTTCAACAAAGGTATTCTATAAATCTGATAATCACCTTCAATGTTTTGTAAATTAAAGATGAACAAATCTATTTGAATTTTGGAGACCAACCTTATTCTTATATGGCATAGTAATTTGGTAAGGAAATTAAGGGAATTTAAGCCTGTTTTGCTTGATATGAATGTTTAGGACCAAGATTAACTTGCTTAAAATTAGTTGACTATTTGCTTTATTTATGATATAAATTTTGGTAAAAATCCTTGCTTGCACTCTTTCTCAATTATGTTTTATCATTAGCATGGCAATTTCAATTTGATTTATTTGGTGAGTTTATTGGGCATGCCGATTTGATTCATAAATTTGGAATTAGGTTCATTGTTTGCTTTCCTTATTTTGTGTTGGAGGGTAATGACTAAGGGTTTTGATTAAGAATGGATGTATACATAAGCTTGTTTGATGAATTTATATTGACCTAAAAGAAAAAAAATACACAAAAAAGGGAAAGTTGCTGGTGCAGATTTGACAAGCATGAATATATGTTATTATCTATCCCATTTATAAAGATTGAAGGCTATGCTATGGCATAAAAAGTTAACTTGGCTAATGATAAGCCTTCACATAATTCTTTGGCTTCATTTTATAGGCATTTTGGATGAAATTAAGTTTAGCTCATGTCTTGTTTGTTAATTCCTTCTTGTGCACATATTCTCATGCACATATATGAGTTTGTTTGATTTTATTATCTACCCTCATATTATGTTTTTTATCTTATTTTTTTAGTTATCATATGCTTGTTAAATCACTGATAAGCATGATATTTTATACATTTTATTCTCCTTAATTTAGACATGTTAGTTCCAAATATGGTTTTAGGAGTCTAATTAAATGGAATTTGGTTTTAATAGCCATTTTCTACATTTTAGGAATTAATTTATAAATTATTGAATTTTAATGCATAAATTTATCTTAAATAATTTTGTGAAAATTCCTATTTGATTTTTCCCACTCTTTTGTGCAAGATTTTCAATGGACAATTAAAGCTTGAATGGTAAATTGATTTGGAGAAGGGATGAGCTTCAAGTATACATGTGTGCAACTAGAGAGAAGGCTTCATTTACTATGATAATCATAAGAAAACATGTAGCACTCTTCTCTCAAGTTCATCCACGTAGCTTCAAACACCATGTAATTCTGATATGGAGAAAAACACAAGAGACAACACGAGACTCACATGTATAGTTCCACGTTGAGCACACCCACAGGCCAGCCTTGCACTTCACTCTCATGCATCCACACTAGCCATGGTTTACACTCAAGAAGGCAGCATCTCCATATTAACTCCTTTCACATGCATAACTTCCGCCACGTCTCCAACATTAACACACACAAAGGCCACGAGTTGGAAAAGAGGGGGGAAGGCACATGTTCACCATAATGCAGCAGTAGCTCTTAACTTCATGCACTACAGTAGCTTAAACGAGAGAGCAAACAAAGAAGGTATTGGATGGGCACGAGTAGAGAAGAGCTCCACATGGAAGGAACAAGTAGTTTGAACGTGTGATACAAAAAGAAAAGAAGGAGCTTTTAGCTAGAATGAGCTGCACGATAAGTAGAGGAAGCAATGGGTTGGTGAGCAGAAAAACACACACATAGAGCACGAATAAAATGCAGCAACGTCCAGCAGAAACATGCATGAAGAGAAGAGCAGTTCACGTTGAGGAATTACATGGAGAATCACGAGGGAGAACAACACGAGCTGAGGTCTAAATAGCGTGAGCAGAACAATAAAAACGCTGAAGCAAGAGCTGGAGATTAATGAGCTGCAACGTGGAAGAATATGCTTCTAGTTGAGGGGAAGAGAGTTTGGGTATTTGAAAAGAAGAGGAAGCTGGAAGCACAGTAGCCAACATGGGGAAAAGCACGTGAAGAAGCTGAGCAGAGAACGATGAAGTCGCATGAAGAGGACCACGTGATGGAGGAGCAAAGCGAGCTGAACGAGAAGAAGAATAAGCTGCATGATTCGAAGAAAACCACGTGAGAAAGAGTATGGGTTGGAGAAAGATGTGCATGGAAGATTCAAAAGCTACGTGTTGAGTAAACGAAGAAGTAACCATAGGCTGCAGCAAAAGAAACACAAATGTGTAAAAGACGCTGAACTGGGCAGAGGAAGCTGAAAAGAATGAATGCTACTTGAAGAGTTTTTCTCTTTGGTCTGAGCTTGAGCAGAGGAGACGAGGGAGAGAAGGAACTAGCCATGTTTCTGAAACGAAGGAAGAAGGGGGCTGCATAAGAAGAAGCTTTGAGCTTGCATGGGACGTGAAAAACTAATGAGGAGCAGTAGAAGGAATCACGTGGAAACCATGCTGAAATTTACATGAAGAAGCTAAGAAGCTACGGGCATTAGGAGAGCTGAGCACGTGGAGTTTAAAGGAAGCAAGTGGATCATTATATTCACAATGGGGGCCCACTCTCATACACACATCCATGCAGCTCCAAGCATGATACACACGGAAAAGAAGAAGTAGGCACGTGATTTTTAATGAGGAAGGGAGTATAATTCATTCACGCCTCTGCAATTCATGCACGCCTCTTTTTTCGGAACCCATCATCTATATATTCATTCATCCCATTCCATCGAAGGAGCCATTCATTCATTCATTCGGCCATCATCCAATCCATCCTTCACCCTTTCATTCATCCTTCGACCACGCCATCTCTTCCATACTCATCTTCCATCCATCTCCAACATCCCATGAAGCTCTAATCCATCTTGAGGCTAGCTAGGAGGAAGCTCTTGGAGAAACTTGAATCCATGGATGAACATAGAATTTTTGGCTAAGAATTTCTTTATTTTCCTACACTTGTTCTCTTTCATATATTATCTTGGTTAAGTTGTATTTGATAGGGAATTTGTGTAATTGTAATTAGTGGCTGGTTAGACACTAATTAGGGAACCTTTTTGTTGATTAATTGATCTGATTGGACATTGATTAATTCCAATATTATCTAATTTCCCATGTGTGCTTCGAAGGTGTTCGATAAAATACATGAGTGAGATTATTTGTTTGAATGTTTAATTTGAGGATTCCTTAATGTTTAGTTGGTTAATTAAATATTTAAGATGATTCAGAGGCTAATTAATTAGTTAATCAATTAAATTGGGTGTTCATTGATCTTAGAACAAGAATTGACAATTTAATACGGGAGTTGAGGTTTCAATTCAACGTTAGATCGTTAATCTTTTGATTATTGCGTGGTTACCCAAGATAATTTGTTATGAACACAATTAGGGACTCTTAGGCCAGAATTAATCATAATTGGATTAGGATAAGGATAGTGGATACCAAGGGATGAATCCAAAACTAGTCACAAGTCTATTTTCAACTATAATTCATATAATTAGATAGCAATTAGGAATCTTAATTCAATTTTATTTTAAATAGTTTAATTCAATCAAAACCCCCTTAGTTTAGGAATTTTTTAGAGTCTTTTAACATTTGGAAAACTCAATTAAACATTGAACTCCAATTCCAAGGGAGATGACCTAGGTTGTGTCACTAGCTGCATATTTTATCAACCTAGTTTTATTTTGAGGGTTGCACGACGAGCCACTCAATCACTTTCATAAAAACATTCAAAATAATATATAATTTTCAAAACTCTAAAAAAAGAAAAGAAGAGAGAAAATGAATAAAGCAAAAAATTGAGATTAACTTGGTTTTCATAAATTAAAACAAACTCACCAATTCTCAAATTAATTTTATTTGCAAAATCAAATTAATTTTATTTTCTTATTCTGTTCCAAAAAGCTAAAAATAAAAGTTATCAACCTAATGACATGTATTTTTACCATTCAAATTACATGAGTTCACCAAGTATACAAGTTCTTGGTTATATTCATAGGTCAAGTCTATTTTTTATAATTAATTTATTTTGTCCTTTTTTTGTAATTATTTTATTTTCTTTGTTTTTGTAAATATCTTTTTTGGTATATATTTTATTTTCCATTTGAAAATATTTTCTTTTACTTTTATTTTTATTTTTTTAATCTTTGGTAAATACTTTATCTTATTTTATTTTTCTTTCCTTTTTCCTTTTTGCATGTGTTTTGCTAAAAATAGTTAAAATAAAATTAAGGCCATATTATTTTGTACACTTGACTTAATGTAACTATTTTTTGAAATACGTGCTGTGAGATACCTAACATCTTCTCTATGCACCACGAATTCTCAAATCAATTTTTAGTTTGCAAACTATTTTTTTTTAAAAATATTTTTCTAAATTTTTGCGTTTTTAAAATTAAGACTTCAGTGGCAACTCCATTTCTTTTTGTTTTCATTTCCAAAGATCAAAATTTTTCTTTTTTGGTGCCATGTAGTTACATTATGGGTGTGGCATTGTGTAGCAAATTTGTTTACTATTCTCATAATATATTATTGTAAAAATTAAAAAAAATTAAATTTTTTATTTGCCTAGTAATTTATTGTGAGAATAGTTAAAAAAAAGAATACCTTCCAATATCATTAAAATTATGGTAATTCTCATGATTAATTATCGTGAGAATTAAAAAAAATATGTAATTTTTTAATTCTCATAGTATTTTATCATGAAAATAAAAAAAAATTGAAAATTGTTTATTGACACGATAATCTATCATGAAAATGTAAAATTTTTTTTATAAAATTTAAGAGAAAAAATGTGTTTTTATTGTGATAATAATACAATGAAAATTAGGAAAAAAAATAGAAAGCTCAAAACATTCATTTCACTTAAAATTACAACTTCAAAATACTATTCCTCACTGCATTCTCCACAGTAAAATATTGTGAAAGTATTAGAAAATAATAAAAAACTCAACTCTCCCACACTTAGTGGTTTTTTTCTCCTTTCCTACATGACCTTCCTCTTTTCCTCTGACCCATTCCCTCTAAACTATCATTATCAGCCAATTTCTATTATTTGGAGCAAGAGATAACTCGTTAGGCGACGACAGGCAATGACAGTGGTGTCTTACGTGTGGTAAGACTTCTTTGTATCATAACTAGCTTCATTTAAACTTATTTATAATAATACTATTACCAAATGTTTGACAGTAGTTGTGGTCCAATTTACACTTTAAGAGTTATTGGAAGGGTCAAATTTTTGAATTTATTTTCTTTTTCACTCATAGCTATCATAGACAACTTTGTTTTGATCCATAAGGCTAGAATATGTGACCCATATGCATATGGAGGCTATATAACTCATTTTGGCCTTTTTGACATAATAGGGCATAAAATTTAAAAAATCCATAACTTTTTCTATATAGCTCCGATTTATACAAATTAGGTGTTTATGGAAAACTTGTAATATGAACTATATTCTGTAAAAATTTCAAATAAAATTGAATTCATTTGGCCCTTAAAATAGTGCAAAAATAGTGGATGTTGCGGTATGAACAGTATTGCACCAATTCCATAATTTTGTATTGATTTTAAAAATTCATAAAATATTTTGTATAGCTCCTAAAATTCCCATTCTTGGCTTTTAGAAAGCTATATAAATTTTCTAAATGCTCACCAAATTTCAATTTCAAATAAGGTCATTTGGGTTATCAAGAGTAAATGTGCAACTTATGACTCAATTGGACTAAATTTTGGTTTTAAAGTGATTCAATTGATCTCTAATTCCCACTTTTCCACTTTGTTCAAATTTTAATCATTTTAACCATCCAATCCATAAAGTTCATTACATAAAATAAGGCTTACATCAAAACATGATCATTCAACACCCAAAGTTACATATAATCCATATAGCATCTAATATACAAAGTTATGTACTTATATATATAAACCATACATCAAAATGACTCATATTCATATTCTTAAACTTATACTTATATTTCTATTACAAAACCTTGTCATATATATCATGAGTCATCATAAGTACACTATGTATACTAGCCATATGATTCTAATACATCATCAAGTTTAGATACATACAAAATTCCTATTATATCATTTTCTAAAGTCTAGCTTTTCTTTATTTCCTTTCCTTTGCTTGGAGAACTTGAAATGGTTAGTGGGAGGAATATGGATAAAATGCTGGAGAGGATTTCAATAGCAGAACTCAACAAAATCAATGCATACAATAATGCTATAAGGAAATGCAATGCATGCAGTGTAAGCATGTGATTCATATGCATTATATAACTCAAATATAACTTTTAGCATGAAAACTCATTTCTCATCAAGCCATGGCAACTTAACATATTGTTTGGGTTCAACTAAACTCATTTTTAGACTAAGGAAGAGCTATTGCGTTCAGTTTCCAACCATAAAGAATTAAGAGCCAAAAAACATATAATACTATTGTATAAAGCTCATAATGTAAATCATATCAAAGTATAGCTCATGAATACATCAAGTAACTACACATGCAAATATTTCAACTCATTTCAACATTCAAATGCATGCAAGATAGGGAGATAAAGGTACCTTATGACTTTAGAAACTTGGAACTACTACTAACCTACTTGTTGATTTTCTTTTCTTTGGCTTTCTTTGACTTGGCACCCACAAATAAATGAGCTTAGGCTAACTTGGCCTACGTATAGCAATATGTAAGGCAAAATAAGTCATTAGGATCCATTTAAACTCATATTACTATCATCTAATCTTATTAAAACTCAACATACTACTTTAGGCAAATTTAGATTTCTTAAGAGGCAACTCTTAGAATTCACTTTCTGAGCTCCAAACTCTCACTTGCTATGAGCCATATAATCCTGATGGAACTCATTTGGACCATCATAAGCTTGATTAAACAAACCTAAGACCATTTTGCTTCTTTAAGTCCATATGAACCCTAAAATTTCATCTTTCAATTTAGGCTTTTAAATTCAATCTAATGGTTTCATTAGTATTTATTCATAACATTTAGTCCTCTTAAAACATTAGAATCCATTAAAGCACTCCCTAAGAACTTAATATTGAGCTTACCCAAGCCTATGCCATAATAAAAGGCTTTAGGAGCTTTATGATTTCTCTTAGAAATTTGGTACATATGGAGGTCATTAGCTCCTTTCTAGTTTAGATATGATCTTACATGGTTTGAAATGTCTTTCTAAGATTCTAAAACTTTCAAAGTGTTAACAAAACCCTAGTTATTCTATCTTGTATTTTATAGCTTTTTAGTTAGTTCCTTTTGTATCATATAATTCTTTATGCTCTTAAACCTTTAATCCTATTATGCTTCAGTCAAAATCAAATCTCTTCTAAATTCTCCATATGTTGGCTAAACATAGGGAGGCATGGAAGGTTAAAGAAAAACAAATTTCTCATATGGTGTCATACCTTATTTAATTACTCTTGGAGTGGTACTTCTTGTAATGCAATTTCTTTCTTCAAACTTTCTCCTATTCACAAGTGGCCAGCCACCAAAATGGTCTTTTTAAGAAACTAAAACCATTAATGGAAAAAGTCCAAAAAGGAGGAAAAGGTTCCTTACTACCATGAAGCAAGATTTTATACATTTATATACCTATTTGCCTTGTCTTGTTCTCTCCTTTCTCCATCTCTTGGATGCCCTCTTTGGTTATATATCTAAAGCATATATGTCAATTATGAGGGCTATGGTTGGTGTGGCTAGACATATATAAAAGAAAAGGAAAGTTTTAAAAACAATTTTAAAATATCAATTATGTTCCGAAACTTTGACTATTTCATTTGGTTTCGTTATAACTCCTTTTTGAATTTCATCAATTCCATATGAAATTCATGTATCTAATTTATTAAAAGCATTTACTTTAAAATTTTTGAGATTTAAAACCATATGGAACAGTTTAGTCAAAATTTTGATTAATTGGACACCTTAAATTACACACCGTTAGGGATTTTGTCATCTAACGGTTCCTATAGCTTTCAGGGGTCTTAAAAACCCTAACAAGCTTAACTTTACTATTTAATTTTTTAAAAAAATTTTTGAAATTTTACCTAAAATTATGATTTTGTCACTGTATATTCACTTTAATCCATTTAGTCGTTTTGACTCAAATTTTAGGCCATTACTGGTTTCTTATTCTCATTTTTAAATGCTTTAATTAATATTCTATCATTGTTTGGACTTAATTTATATTATTCTAAGGGTCCTCTTTTACTATTTTACTAATTCTAATTTAATTTTCGAAGGACCGAATGTTACACCTCAGGTGAACTTAATGTTTTTTCTCATATTTCTTTTGAGTTTTCTCTCTTATTATTGGATTTTCTCTTGGGTCTTTAAAGCTTTTGATATTTTCTATCACTCTTGATACTTACATTATTGTTTAAAAGCGTTGAAATGGCTGGTTAGTGTTATTGTATGTTCTTGACCTTTTGAGAGTTTGTTAGTAAAATGGGCTTTTCAATTAAGTGTTTTCTTGTTATATTTTGTTAAAACTTGGTTAGGACCTTTCATGTATATGTGATTTAGATTATTTTGAGTATTTTTTAGACATTGTTTAGGTATTAGTAGGTTTTTTAAGAATTAAATCCAATTTTGCATAATTTAATGAAGGTATTTGTTGTGAACTTTTGCTGAAATTGATTAGGGGTTTTATTATATATGTGATGTAGTTCATTTTGAGTACTTTTGAGAATTTTTAGAATTGGCTTGCATATTATTAGATTTTTTGGAAATTAAATACAAATTTACATTATTAAATTAAGGTATTTGTTGTGAATTTTGATAATTTGTTGTATATGTAATGTAGTTTGTTTTGAGTTTTTTTCTTTTTTAGAATTTTTGGAATTTGCATATTATTATATTTTTAGGGAATTAAATTAGAATTTACATTATTAAATTAAGGTATTTGTTAAAAACCTTGATGAAATTGACTTGGGGATTTTATTGTCAAGTGATGTAGTCTATTTTTAGTATTTTGGAATTAGTTTGCATATTTTTATTCTTTATAAGTTTAATTTTTGTAAATAACTTAGTTGTTTTCTCATGGCTAAATTAGAAGATGGTATGTTATTTTGCATATGACTTGTTGAACTTAACTTCGTGTATTTAATTTTATGTTGACTTTGTTAACTTTTAAGTTTAATTCTTAAGCTTTGCTTGATTCTTATATTTAATTAGTTTGATGAGAGAACATGTATTATGCTTAAAAATGATGGTGTGTTTGATAGCTAGGCTTTTAGGGTGTTGAGAAATAACTTAGAAACCATCTATCCCATATTTTGGGACTATTTTTGGAGAAGTTCTATTACTAAATAGAAATGAAGACTTGTTTTGTAATTTATTCAAATAAATTTTGCTTTGTCTTTATCATGTTTCTCTAAGTACATATTTACTAGTTATATAGTATATTTCATGTACTTGGAGAACCATAGGGAGATTTTGCCAAAATTTACTTGGTTAAGTTACTTGTATAAGTTTTTATTTGTTATAAAGCACACTCCAAAAATGGGATAAAAGCCATACCTTTAGATTTACAAAAAAACTTATGTGTTGACCCTAATTGTTGAGCTAATTAAGTTGTGAAAATTTTTCATAGTTAAGTCTGATAGATCTTCCTGAGCATCATTGTTTGATGTACAATAAAATAGAAAGTAATCATCAAATGACATAAGAGTTCTTAATAAGTGTGGAGGATTTTAATGGGTTTGCAAGTTAATTAGATGTATTTAAACAAGAATGGAGGTTTAGATATCCATGTGTAAAATGTAAATGTATGAAATATCATAACTCAGATAAAGTAAGAATGCATTTGTATAAACAAGGGTTTATGCCTAATTATTACTATTGGCATAATCATAGAAAGGATTGTCCACTATTAGCTCCAATTGATGTCAACATCTATATGAATTTTAATCCATATAAGCATATGGTTGCGGATGTGACTAGGCATCATTTGACAAATATGACATGCCTAAGGATCTTAATCTAAATTCTGCAAAGTTTTATGACATGCTAACCACTGCATAAGCTCCATTGTGGGATGGATGTAAAAGTCATAGAATGTTATCGATTGTGAGACTGTTGAGTATCAAGTCTAATTATAATATTCCTGAGGTATGTACTAATGAGATTATCACATTGATAATTGAAATCTTGCCTACTAATAATCAAATTCTTGCTAACTTGTACCAAACTAAGAAATTAGCTTTAAAATATGGTTGTGGTTATTAAAAGATTAATTGCTGTAATAAGGGATGTATGCTATATTATGACAATCTAGTCAATGGTAAGGAATGTTAATTTTATGGTTAAGTAAGATTTAGGGAGGCAAGAGTAAGAAAATGGAGGTTTAAGGAGATTCTTAATAAATAAATGTGGAATTTACCAATTCTTTTAAAACTCCAGAGGTTGTTTGCATCTAATACTTCAACCAAGCATATAAGATGACATTATAAAAACCATTGTGATGAAGATATGTTGTTGCATTTATCGAATTGGAATTCTTATAAGCATTTTGATTAAACTTATCCATAATTTACATTAGAGCTGAGGAATGTCAGGTTGAGGCTTTGTGATGATGGTTTTTATTATATTTAGTCTGAGTTCTAGGCTATACTCTTATTAGCATGTAATCATTACTCTATATAATCTTTCACCTAATATGTGCATGTGATAGAAAAATATTTTTTTTAAACAATAATAATACTTGAGCCTCATAATCCAAATTAAGATTGATATTTTCTTATAACATCTAATTGATGTTTTGAAGTTGCTTTAGGAAGAGAGTGTGCAAACATATGACAATTCTATGAAACAAAATTTCAATTTAAGAGTTGCCTGTATGTGAACTATTAATGATTTTTTACTTATGGCATGCTTTAATTAGACTATCTTTGAGTAACCCCATGCAAATAGGACATCCCAATCTCCTTGTTGTTTTCCAACCACTCAATTCCTACTAATGAATCATTCATTTCATCAGAGTGAACAAAACTTCATAAAAGAACACTACAGAAACTTTACAACCACTACTGAAGCATTCAGAAGAGAAATTGTATGAGCATGTTAGAAATTTCCTAAAATAACATAAATTTCAAGCTTATCTTTGAAGTGGTATGGTTAAAACCGTAAATAGACTAAACATAATATTTTTTGGGACCTTTCTTATTGATGCGACTTTTTTAATTCACATAATATAGATGTAATGCATACAGAAGGGAATGTCTTTTAGAATGTGTTTAACATAGTGATGAAGGTGAAAGCCTACCTTACACATGGAAAATAGAGGCAATGGTAAAATGGCAAAATCAAAATTAGTGTACACATTTAATATGGAGCAAAAATGAACATTATGTAAATAGGTTAAAATTTTAAAGCTCTTATATGGTTATAATCCAACTTTAGACATTATGTTAATGTGAAAAATTAGTAAGGATGAAAAGTTATGATTGTCATATTTTTATGAAAAGGCTACTATCAATAGTATGTAATAAGATTCTAACCTCAATCTCTAATACCTTAATGGAGTTGAGCCTTTTTTTTTTTTGAGATCTTTGTACTCCTACTTTACAAATAAATAACCTTAATGTGATGAAGCAAAATATTCTTGTCATTTTATGTAAACTTAAGAAGATATTACCTTTTGGTTTTTTTAACATCATAGAGTACTTACCTATTCACTTGGTGTATAAAGCAATAGTAGGTAGACCTATACAATATAGGTAGATGTATCCATTTAAAAAGTTTTTGTATACACTAAAGAGAAAAGTTAAAGATAAAACCCATGTTGAAGGCTCTATTTGTGAAGTATGTATACTTAAAAAAATTTCAACTTTCTATTCTTGTTTTTTAGAGTCATATGTTCACTTAAGAACTAGTAAAGTTCCTTGAGATAATGATAATGGGGAGCACGATGATCATCCTTTTATCTCTATCTTTAACTATCCTAACCAGCCTCATGGAAAAGCTATTCATAATACTCGTTATCTTATTGATAATGAGGCTAATACTATAACATTATATGTTATTCTCAAATGTCTAAAGGATAAGCCTTTCCTCAAGTAAAATTATCTCTTAGTTTGATTAAATATATAATTATTCTTATTTGTATTGATTATGGTTAATCCTTTCGTTATATAATGCAGTTTATAAGTTGAGGCATTACTCTATCCAATGAGTAGGTTGATAAGCATATCTCATTTGAATTTCTTGAAAGATTCATAACTTAAGTAAGTTCATTTGAATTTCCTAAAGAGAAGTTATAAATTCATGAAACTAAACTTCTTATATTATGTTTTAATAATGTTGTTTGTATTTTGATTAGGTTTTGAATCCTTTAAATGAGATACAAGATGTTTTGTTAGTTTCTTTGGTTTGGGGTCCTTTAAGGTCTGTGCATAAATGGGATCAATAGTTTGTGAATGGTTATAAGTTTCACATAGCCATTTAGACAAAAGAGAAGAAGACAAACAATAGTGAAATATGTCTAAAAGGAATTGGTTATGATAAAATTGATGTGTTATGATAAGTAAAGTTAATGTGTTACTATTATTTTTTTTAACCTAGTAAGATTTGCTTGTTTTTATGCAAAAAAAGTATGCTTAGGATCCGTGTGTTGAGTGGTAGATTTACAAGATATGGAGAATCAAGTGTAGTGCTATAATGCGTGCATCCTTCAAAGATATTCGCAATAGAAAAATCAAATGTGAATGTTAATTTGAAGTAGCTTAAGTTAAGCTAGATGAGTATTGACAAAGCAATAACTTTAAGGCCAAGTCTATGTTTGATAAGGCAAACAGGACTATAAATACTAAAAGATGCCTACATAAAGGTGAGTGCATGCCATTCTCAGAGTATAAGTGAAATATAGTAAGCATTCTTTGAATGTGTTAGTTTCATTGGATTAATATTTATATTATTTTAATTGATGTAATTCTAATATATTTTATCTAAGTGTTGTAGGAAGTAGATTTGGGTAGAGAGGTTCAGATTCCCAAGGTATTCAAAAGGATCTAACACAATGAGAAGAAAGGGGTTAGGTTGGGAAAAAAGCCTTTAACACTTATGTAAGCCATTTAACTAGTTTATAAATTAGATTGTTACTATATGATAAGTATATAGTTTATTTGTTTATTTGATATGTTAACTCATGTTTACTTTGTTAAGCTAATTTTTTTCTTACCTTTAAAGATATTATGATTACTTTGTTCAGTTAGAGCATATGGTTAACTTTGATGATTTTATGCTTACCTTATGGATTTGATATTTATCTATTCTCAATGTAGAGCCAGTAAAAGTAACTGAGGTATAGTCAAGAGTTCAAATTGGATGACACTAATTCTTTTGCATAGCTCAAGGTTGTCTATAGAAGGAACAAGAGAGGCTGTGCATATAGGTTTGGATTAAAGGTTGATCTCCTTAGTTTTGATGGCACATAAAACTTTAGAAAGGTTTCAGTGAGCTTTCTTAAATGAGATAGTGCTTAAAGGCCTCTTTTGAGAAGTAATCAGATGAGAAGGTCTCCTAAAAATTGATTGAACAAATCTAAGTTTATGAGGCAGCCAAGGTTATTGCTAAGATGCAGAAGGTCTGAGAAGTTAAGATAAATTCCTTCATGAAAAAGATTATGTGTCACATGAAGATAGACATTAAGAGAGGTGGCGCTTCTTAACCTTAACCCACTCATGATGATAATAATGATGATGTTGTTGATAAGGATAGGGATGAGGAGGAGGATGATGAAGAATGATTTTAGGGTTGTTATGTATGTGACATTATTAAGGCTTTGTAATTTGTAACTTTATGATTTTAAGTACATAATTATCTTATGTATAATTTACTTTGTGACATTTTTAACATATTTACTACTTATTTATTGATTTTTCCTTATCTATAATGTTTTATTATTAGTTGGTTGCATCTAGAATTTATGTTTCTTGGCTGTTTACACAAGAGCCGCTTGTTTAAACAAGGGATGATAGCCAAATGAAATGTAAATAATAAAAAATTTGCAACATTTTTGTTAAATTGTTGCATGAGAATGCTACAAATTCAAAAATTATTATGTTCTCACGATATTTTATCATGAGAACACAAAAAAGTTTTAATATTTTTTTTGTGTTCTCACAAAAAAAAAACTATGAGAATGCTAGAAAAATTTGTCAAAATTAATTTTTTTTGGGCATTCTCACAATAAGTTATTAAGAAAATCATAAAAAATGGCAAATTTTGACAAATTTTTTGACAACTCTCATAATAATTTATTGCAAAAACAAAAAATTCAAAATTTGTTGCATTCTTACGATAATTTATTATGAGAACTATTAAAAAGAGTTGCTTTGGTTCATAATTTTTGTATGCTTTTCACAGGAAAATATCATAAAAATACAAAAAAATTTAAAATTCTTTTTGTTCTCACAATAAACCACCATAAGAATTTTGTAAGGAAGTCAAAAATTTCATCACAAATTTTGAAATAAAAATTTCTCACAAGGCATTTTTTATATTCTCACAAATATTTTTCGTGAGAATATTGTTTTCATAGAAAATTTCTATGAGAATTGTGAATTTTTACCATTGTTTTTTTTTCACAATCTAAGATTTGTAAGAATTTCTACAAGAATAGCAATTCTGATGGAATGTTGAGATTTTTCTTATGAAAAAATTCCATGAGAATTTGTTGTTTTCTTGTATTGAAAAAATATTGTGGAGATTTAAGTAATTTTCAATAAAGATAACTATAAATATTTTATATTAAAAAATCAACATATATAAAGAAAAGTTTCTTTTTTCAAGCTCACTCTCACATACACTTTTTTTTTCCATGTTCTTCCATCTTCCTTCTTAATTATGTAATTATCAAACTAATTTCTAATGCGCATTTGGCTTAATCAAAGAAAAGAGATTCCTTTTCCTTAATTGTATGTAATATTTATTATGCTTTTATAATTATTGTTTAATAATATCTATCTTTTTTTATTATTATTTTAATGTAAGAGTACAAGAGTCAATTTTTATCTTTAAATTTACTATTTTCTTTTTTATTTTCCTTTTCATCCTATCAATTTTGCACACCAAAGGAGTCTTCCTTTTGTAGTAAAAAAAGAAAAAATAAAAAATAGTATAAAAATAGTTACCAAATAATTAAAATGTTTATCTATTAAACAAAAAAAATGTGTTATCAAAGAGAATTTATCATCTATATACTACCCAAACTTTTGCGGGAGGCTTAAATATGAATATAGCTACACAAATTAATCAACTCAGCCAAAGAGGAGACATGGTGTGATTGCCATCCTCGTGGATTCTTTACAGTTGGACTTCTGACTATAGGGGGTGCAGTCACCCCATTTTGAGTTATTGTTATTATTATTATTATTATTATTATTATTGATATTGCTAAGATTCAAGTCACAAATTACGTGTTTAAAAATTAAAATTAAAATTAGAGGACCAAAAATTGTAACTGTAAAAAAAATTACACTTCAAAATTTTTTAATTATGATCACAATTATAATTTTTGACCCTCCAATCTTAATTTTTATCTTTAAACTTATAATTTGATACTTAAATCTTTAAAAAAATCCATCTTCGTTGCCTTCTTTGTTAGGATCTATTTTGCAGAACTAGAAATTAGAAAACCTATCGTTAGTGCTCTCATATATATATATATATATATATATATATATATATATATACCTTATTGTTTGATTACACAAGATATCATTGATTTTTCCCGTATCTGTCGAGGTTATCAAGATCAAAAGATTACTGGTGTCGGTTCAATACACTGCATCGGGAATTATGACAGTATTGCATGAATTTGTTCTTGTTGAAAATACTACGAGAGTTGTGAGTTTCCCTAGGTTGTGGACATATAGTTTTGTGGTTCTAGTATGGTATCTACCCTCCCCGTACCCTTGTACCAAATCTTTAGATTAAGAATATAAGAATATCCATTTATTCCGAATAACATCAATGCAACGGGAATACCGTAGCGATCACAATTTCCTAGGTCATATCCCCTCAAACAAAGCATTAGACGTCCCCTCGTTGTATTATATATTAAGTACAAATATCCCAACAGCAAAACCATAGAAAGTCGCAATAGCGAGAGGCACAATGGCCTTGGCGGTGCTCGACGCCCTCGACTCCGCCCGTACCCAATGGTACCACATTACCGCCATCGTGATCGCCGGCATGGGCTTCTTCACCGACGCCTACGATCTCTTCTGCATCTCCACCTTATCTAAACTCTTAGGCCGCTTGTATTACACCAACCCCGACCTCAGCAAGCCCGGCAAGCTTCCCCCCTCTGTCAACAACGCAGTGTCGGAGTCGCCCTCGTCGGCACCTTCGCCGGCCAACTATGCTTCGGCTGGCTCGGAGACAAACTCGGTCGCAAGAAAGTCTACGGCGTTACCCTCCTTCTCATGGCCGTTTGCGTCATATGCTCCGGCCTATCTCTAGGTTCATCCCCCAAGTCCGTGATGATCACTCTCTGCTTCTTCAGGTTCTGGCTCGGCTTCGGCATCGGCGGCGACTACCCTCTCTCCGCCACCATCATGTCGGAATACGCCAACAAAAGGACGCGCGGCGCTTTCATCGCCGCTGTCTTTGCCATGCAAGGTGTCGGAATCATATGTGCCGGATTGGTGTCCTTGCTGTTTTCGAGTCTTTTCTTGTCCTTCTTCCCTGCGCCCTCATATGACACAGACAGGGTGTTGTCCACACAACCTGAAGCTGACTTTATGTGGCGAATGCCGAATAGTGCTCAGTTGGAGCCATCCCTGCGCTGTTGACATTCTACTGGCGAATGAAGATGCCGGAGACAGGTCGTTACACGGCTCTCATAGATGGGAACGCAAAGCAAGCGGCTGCGGATATGGCTAGAGTTTTGGACATTGAAATCAAAGTAGAGCAAGACAAGTTGGCTCAGTACAAAGCCGCGAATGACTATTCCTTATTCTCTGACGAGTTCTTTCAGCGACATGGGTGGCATTTGATGGGTACGATGAGCACGTGGTTCTTGTTGGACATCGCGTTCTACAGCCAGAACTTAACCCAGAAGGATATTTTCCCAGTTATGGGACTGATTGACAAGGATGGAACCATGAATGCGTTGGAGGAAGTGCGGCAGACGTCACGTGCCATGTTCATTATTGCCTTGTTGGGCACATTCGCGGGGTATTGGTTCACCGTGTTTTCCATTGAAAAGCTTGGACGCTTCGAGATCCAACTCACTGGCTTCTTCATGATGTCATTTTTCATGTTCGTGATCGGTGTTAAATATGACAGCCTCAAAACCGACAAATTACTCTTCGCTTTGCTGTATGGGCTGACCTTCTTCTTTGCCAACTTTGGGCCCAACAGCACCACCTTCGTGCTGCCGGCGGAGTTATTTTCGACAAGATTGAGGTCGACGTGTCATGCCCTGAGTGCGGCAGCAGGGAAAGCGGGTGCAATGGTGGGGGCGTTTGGGATACAGTACTTCACGTTGGATGGAAATCCCAAGAAGATCAAGATAGCTATAATGATATTGGGGGTGACCAACCTGATTGGATTTTTCTGTTCATTCTTGGTGACGGAAACCAAAGGGAGGTCGCTGGAGGAAATCTCCGGCGAGGACGACAGAGAGAATGAACTCACCTCACCCCCAAATGCTAGGGCTACGGCGATGACTCGACAGGGAAGTCGCACTGAATCAATGTGAAGGATGAACTTCGTCAATATAATATGCATGCAGAAGGCATGGATAGGATACTATATATGTGAAGACCAAAACTACATATTAAATTATAAAAAGAAAGGCTATATATGTGGCGGGATGTGAACAAATAAGAGCATTCAGTGTTGGGAGATAGTTTGAAATGGACAAAAGAAAAATGTTTAAAACGGGTGAGCTCCATGCGTTTGTCCGTCTTCTCCTCCCACCTCTCGTTTTATTTCCCCATTTTGTAAGGTCACTTTAATGTGTTTTTTGGATTATATATAATAATGCGGTAAATATATGTGGATGCTTTTATAATATAATCTACTTCCTCTATATATAGTTTATCTACATTTATAAAGTGGATTGAAATTTATCAACCTTAATTAGCATGATAAGAGTTTCGAATCGAGCTAATTAAACACGCTTATAATCTTGAGTCGTCAATTTTTTTAAAAGAAAAACACGATTAATCGAATTTTAATTATACAATGAAGATATATCACTGTTCCTTTTTTTTTTCTTTTCTTTTTGCATCATTATTCGTCTATCAAAAACTGATATATATATATATATATATATATCCTAAATTTTGTAATGTGTATTAGCTATAATATGAGAAACTCCTTTGAATTTTACTTAGTTAATAATTTTGATACATGAATTTTAAAATATAATAAATTATTTTTCAACTATAAAAAATTTAAAAAACATTACATTATCAACAAAAATAACAAATAAAAAGTCATATGATTGTAACATACAAAGGAGAAATTGGAAAAAGATGGTGGAAAGGTAAGGTATTACACAACAATCACATGACTCTTAGACATTATTTTAATTTTTAATTTATATGTGATATTTTCATTTTATGTGATAATTTAAAAGCTAATTTTTATGTTTTAAAGTTATGATGAGCTCATTTGGGATGGTTGCAGATTTCTGCTATTTTGAAATCGCTTGTTTTTTCAAATGGAGTTTCATAAAAATTATCGTAAGAAAGAAGAAGTCTGTATTTGGCAAAATTATCTGATAAACACTTTTTTGGAATATTATTGTGTTTAGCAAATCTTTAAAAAACAATTTTTTCGGTCAAATTTTTGAAAGAGACATGTATAGATTTGACTTTGCAATCAATATTACTTGTATGGACAAATAATTATAAATATTCATTAAGGTTATATTTAATTTTTAATTTAATTAAAATATAAATATAATATAAAAAAATATTTTAATTAAAATAAATGAATATAATATGTAAAACTAAAATAAATATATCAAAATACATCAAAACAAGCATAACTAAAAGTAAGAGAAGAAATGAGCACAAAAAAAATGATGAGGCTATAGTAAAAATGTTAAGGAGTAATATGGTAATATGATAATTGATGGTTTAAGGTAAGAGAAATTTTTTATATAAAAACAATTTTACGCTTTAAAGGAGAAGCAATAAACTTTCATTAATTTCCTCTCGCAGCAGGAAAACTGCTTCTACTATTACTTAAAAGCAAATTGAAAAAATTGCCAAACACTTCAAAATCTAAAACCAAGTACTTTTGAAAAATTAAGCAGCCTATTTGCCAAAGTAAGTAATGTCAAACACCCCTATATTTACCAACATTGTAATTAGATTCAAGAGAGTTATACATAGTTTTATACGATAGTATATCAAGAAAATAAAAATAAAAAGAGAAAAAAAAATCATATGGATACGAAACTGATGGTCCATGAAGTATAAGCTTTACACAAAAACATTGGTGAGGGTGGGGAGTAGTGACTTTTTGGCACAAATATTGATGCTAAATTCAGGAAGAGACTCACAGATTTCTAAAGTTTATAGAACATAACATTTACCTCAAGGGGCCTCCTGGCTAGTTTTTGGTGTGGGGCATATAGTGTGAGCGTTGGCTCTGTAAAGTGCAATACAAAGAAGACTTGAACCTGGCAACACACTGGCGTGTGTTCTGCACTATGGTTCTCATCATGAGTGGCTATTGTAACATTGTTAAATTACTCATTCGGCTAAAGGAATATTTAGGTGTTAAATTGAAAGTACTTATGTGAAAATGATAGAAAAAATGAAGTGAAAGTATGGGAATCGAGTTAAAAAGAAGAGAATGTTTAGAGACCAAACTAAAATCGTAAGTGGACAAAATGAAGTCTGCATCAATGCTAGCTTATGACATGCAAGTAATTTATTAGTCAACTAAACGTGAATTTGACAGTGTTGTAACAGAAGTTAAGGTCAAGGACTTGTTTTAAAACAAAAGTTGAGCATGAAGATTCGTTTGCAACAAAATAAAATATAAGGACGTAATTGAAAACTCAATCAAATCCTACGGACAAAATGCATAATTTAATCTTTAATTTATGAATATCAGCCAAATGAAAGTTTCAAATCGAGCTAATTAAACACACTGTTCTTTCTCTTCATTTTTTTAACAAAAGAAGGATTATTTGAGCTAATCAATATACAATACTATTAAGTCTATGTAAAAACGATGATGTCCTAAATTTTGGAATGTGGATTAGCGATAATATTATAAAGAAAATAAAAAGGAAAAAAAAAATATGTGGAACTACGAAAACATGTGTTCCTAGTTTTAAGTTTTGGAACAATTACAATCTATATGACGCGGTTTCATGATGATTTAACAATTCACAACAAAGAGAAGAAAAAACTACCATCCAAACAAAATTATATCTCGCTAGAAACTATGAAACTTGAGTTGAAAAACTAGGGCCGCGAAACCGCAGCAATAAACTCAAGTAAAAATCTGCTATCGATCCCAACGAAACAAATTTTCTTGTGAGATTTCTTTGGTATCAGAGGAAGGCATACGCTGGAATGAAAATGAAGTCAAATAGATTATCATTAATTTGCATCTATACCTTGTAAAATTGTTTTTTAATACAATAAAAAGTTGTTCATTTGCATTTGAACCAAAAACATTTATTCAAATCTATCACTTTCCCGATCCACTTAAGTCCGGATGGTTTTAGACTCTGTTTTCAAGCGAATGTTGAAAAGATTTGTGTAACAGATAAGAAGTTTTAAGCTTAACACTACAACAATATTCTAAATTATCGACTGAAGTTTTATTGACTAATTTCTAACTATTTGAAATTTTCTTTTCAATTTTTAACTTAATTTTTCAATAGACTTTTAGAAGTAAAATTCTATAATCCATTAAAAAAATTGCTCTTCAAGTATTAAAGTTGCATTTTGCAATATTTTTCAAAAAAAAAAAATCAGCTAGAGAATAGGACTTGCATATTGACTGGCTGAAATTTGGTACCAAACTTAAGGTTTACCATTCATGTGTCCCAAGTTATTATTTTTCAACTAAAAATCAGTCAATAACCGCTTATCAATCCAAAAAATATCGATAGATAAGGCGACTGATTTCTTTAATAAGAAATAATCTATTTTTTATTGAATTGACTTTTTTTTAATTGACAGTAGTTGATATTTTTCATTTTTTGTTGTAGTGTAAATAATTGGCAAGGGAAGATCAATTTCAATAAAAAAAAAAGTTTTCAAGTAAGTTAAGTTTGCACGCGGATTTCATTAGTAACACTTTTTATTGTGCTAATAACAACTGATTAAGGTGATGGCAACTTTACTTATATGTCATCATTGGCTATTATCAAGACATTAATTAAATGTTATCATCACGTTACAGGTGTTACCAACACAAGAGCACGTTATTAATTGTATTGGCATACTCAATTCCATAATATGTAGCGACAAATCCACTAAGTTAATAAAATTAAATAAATTAAGTTAATTATAAACAAATAAGTAAACATATGAGGTATTTTTTGGTACAAAGACTTTTTCTTAATAAATCTCACATTTCATATGTTTTATATATTTTTTCATGATTAATTTGATTAGTTTAATTTTTATTTAAGAGCCTGTAGTTTAATTACATTTAACTTTTAGGAAAATTGCAAAAATCTCCCTCAAAATGTAAGTCACTTGCAAATAGTCTCATGAAGTTTTAAAAACAAAAAATAAGTCTCTAAATTATTTTGTTTCAAGATTTAAATCATTGTGTCTCTATTTTTTTCAAAATGCAGTTATCTCATATGCTAGCTACTTTTGATTTCTCCATCTTTGATGCGGCAAGCTAATCTAATACTAGCTTGTCCACCGAGAAAAAATATCTAAATCTCCATCCCTTCATTTACAAACATAGATTGCCCTAAAATCACAAATCTCCTCCATTTCTAAATTCTCAACCAAGAACCCTAAACTCAATTGCGCATCCAAAATGCAATAAATTCACCCCCAAAAAAAAACTTCAATCCGACAAATTCTTGTGGGAATGGGTCTAGGGTTCCTGGTTGAGAATTTAGGATTTTAGGAAAAAGAGATTTGTGATTTTAGGGCAATATGTGTCATATGAAGGAATTGATGGATATTCAGATTTTGTTTTTTCGGTGGATATCGGCATTGGATTTGTTTGGAGATATAAATGAAAGCTTGCTACATTAAATATGAAAAAAATGTTATAATGCGATAGTTTAAAGACATTTTTTCATAGTATGACGGCATATTTGGTAAAGTGAAAGAAATAAAAAAGATAAGTGAAAATTTAGTAAAATTATAATTTTATTATTATAATTATTATTTACTATTATCTATTAATTATTATCTAATTATTAAAAGTAAAGATATTATAAATATTTTTTTTATAAAATTATTTTTTATTTTTTATTTTTATTCCTAACCCTAACTTTCTCTGTGTAAAGGAGAATTTTTACTTTTTTTTTTTAATTTGAGCCAAAACATTTATTCAAATCTACACGTGTGAATGGCTCAAAACAGTGATTAGGGATGCTAGCTGACAATTTCTATGGCGTTTTAAGTCTCAACGACAGCCTTAAGTTAACTCTTGAACAATGTAGACGACATGACGTTGAGAAACAAAGAAAGCTTGTTTGGGCCTCATCAACAGGTTCATCTGGGTGTTGCTTCGCTGGCCGCAAAGCAAACCATGAAATGAAGTGGGAAATGGAGATGGAGGAAATCGAAGCGATTCTGGAAAAAATCTGGGACCTCCATGACAAGCTCAGTGACGCAATCCACTCGATTTCCAGAACTCACTTCCTCAACTCCAAAATCCTCCGCAAATCCCACAACCACAAATCCTCCGACGACAACGGCCCTGGTTTCGTCGTTGTGAAGGACTTTCGGCTCGATGGTGACGACTCATTGATTCAGGAGGCCAAGAGTCTCAATGCCATTAGGACCGCACTCGAGAACCTTGAAGACCAGCTTGAGTTCTACCATGTGAGTTTCTTTTTTTCTCGGTTTTCCCTTTTACCTTTTCTTGCGGGAAATTTCAGAAAATTGCAAGAAAATGAGGTTCCGATCCTATTTTACTATTGTAGATTTGAACTCGAAATTATGATGATTCATGTAGGTTGCCTGCCCTGTGCATTCACAGGGTTCCCTCCGAATTTGATGCGTGAAAACCGAGAAAATATCATATTTTCGGAACTATTTTTTGTCGTGTCCTTAAAATCACAGTTAAGAGATTGGTGAAACCAGTATGTTGATTTGTCTTGTAATTTGTCTTGAAAATTACGGGGCTACTCAATTCTTACAGTTATTGGGGATTAAATTAGAAACTGCTAATTGTTAACTGTTAACAACTTTGTATGCATGTAAAATTGAGTTACTTCAGGTTCAGCATAGAGTTTTCTTTAGGGCAAAAACACGGATAAGTGACGCACAAAGCCACAGGAGATGGTTACAAGAATAATAATGGAGGTGTAGGTGTGTGTCGACTGTAGATCTACCACAACTTGAAAATCTGATTAGACAAGTCACTCGCCAATGCCCTGAATATATCAGCTTCATATCAGGGCTTAATTGTTTTATAATATTTGATATTTGAAAATTTAAATCTTTTGCTTTGAAATGTGAACCTACTTAAGAATATGTTGCTTGCATGTTATACATGTATTATGCCTGGTATTGGTTGTGTCTTGGACATGACAACACATGATGTCCTAGGTTCATCATGTAAGCTGGCAAAAGAAAAGTAAGAATGAAGAATTGTGCTTATTAAAATTCAGGGGAGCATTGTGCAAACTTCTGTTTTAGAACTGGATGCAAATGGACAGTTAATTTGATGTGTTTAGATTTAGTTCCCACTATTGAACAGTTGTCAAACCAATGGCGAGTTTCTATTCGTCCAGTGCACTAACAAAATTGTGCATAATGTGTATGCAAGAATCTCCTGTTCCCTTGAAAGGCAAGTCTGTATAGTAATTGAAGGTGCCACAGGAATTAAGGATGATCTAAAGGGATTATCCTGATTTATAGATATAAGCAATAGACTTGTCCATCCTCTACTTTGTTCTGGAACCTAAGAAATTTTAGCATTCTATTAATCAATCCATTGCAAAGAAATGTTAGGACCCCAATTCAGCAAGTCTATAAGGGAGGGCTTGGGCCTAGAGACTCTTTAACTAGTGCCCAAATAAGTGAGGAGATGTGTTACAGATGAGGGGCCGAACCAACAAGTGAATTTAGGCCAAATGCCGGAGGAGGAAGATTTTGCCACTACAACAAGGTGAAACAAGGGAGGCCACAATGGATATGGATGACTAAATTACCTTAGAGGGAGCATGCAAAAGTAAGGGGACCACCAAATGGTTGCTGCTAATGTTTTGCCAGCTAAATGATTATCTTAGATATTTTACATGTTGTCTGGTTCTGTTATTGATTTGTTTGGCAAGAGAATAGGATAGCTCTTGCTTGGTTTTGCTTTGTAATGCAGACTCTTAAATTCCTCTGGTTCTATAGTAGTTGAAATAGAATTTGGAGTTTTTCTCTCACTTGAAGAGTTGTTCTTCCTTGTTAGTTGCTAATTCCCTAGCTTCTAATGAATGCCGCTTTCATTGCCTCCTCCCCCTACCGCCATTCTACTAATTTTTCAGCTTCCCTTTACTCAGCTTCCTGTTTTCCACACAATACTTAAGCTGAAGAATGTGGATGCCCAGATGCAGACTAATGAGCATCCTGTATTCTAACTGTGGAAGCAGTGATTCCTTGTTGCCGACATATCCGTGGAAAAACCTAAGGCTTCATCTTCCTCCTCTGTTTCTCCTATACCCATTCTTACAACTTATTTCCCTCTTGTTGCTACCCCCACCGAAGAAGATACTTACCAAGCACAACAAAATATGAATGCAGCACGCACCCATCTACAATCGAGTACAGAGGAGGTAACACCACCAGATCAGTTCCCGATTTCAGAGGGGGCAAAGCCTGAAGAAGAGGAAAACGACGTGGTTGAGCTTGACCTTGAAGTACAACCAGCAGAGGAAACTGTTGTAGTTGAATACGAAACGAACGAACCAATAATGGTTTAGTTCCCAACTTCGAAGATCACTAACGAAGCACCACACTCCGATGATGGTTGCAAAGACAGCACTACAAATCTTAAAATCTCTCTGGTGATTTATCATGATCTTTTGGATGTTTTAAATGATCCTTGGCTTCTATTTGACAAAATGCCGAACTTGTCAAAGAACCTCCCCAACAAAAGTGAAGTCTTGGACGCCCCTGAAGTGGGTAATGAAGGTAGAATTCACTACCCAGGAATGCGACTTGAACCCGTTGGCGCAGAAGGTGAATTTGGTTCTTTGTAAACAATTCATCCTCCTCCATGGGCTTGTCACTTAGGATGACCAAATGCTCCGAATGATCATTGTCCTACTTTTGATGAGGACTTGGTTGCGTCTAAGACAGACATAGGACTATTCTCCCTCCTTGGATGAAGTTCACCAAGTGTTTGACCTAATTTTCATTCAGGATGTGATACTAATTAAGAATATGGCTAAGGCCATTGATCACATAGTTTTGCATGATACTTTCTCTGCATTTGGGAATATTCTTTCTTGCAAAGTAGTTACAGAATCATCTGGCTAGTCACAAGGCTATGGCTTCATACAATTTGCTAATAAGGAATCTATTCAAAAAGCCACAAAGAAGTTAGATGGTATGCTATTGAATCATAAACAAATGTATTTGGGGCCCTCCTTTGGTAGGCAAGAGAGAGAGAGTGCAGTTGGTACCTTAGTCGTTGCCTTTGCCATTCCTTGGATGAAAGCTGGAATGATGCACTCAAACTTGATGTTAACAATTAGTCCATATTTATGAATTACCTGTGAGTTCTTGAGACTGGCATCATACCTTCATTGTATAATTAATGCTGATGATTGTATGGTCCATGATAATGGAGCACTTTTTGACATTTGCATCAAGACTCTTAAGCTTGCTTCCTCAAGCTTTGTAGACTTGCATCATTTGATATAGCAAACTATCAGTGGAGTTACTTGTTGCTTAAGAATTCTAGTTTAGCTCAACTCAGACCTGCTAAAGCTAGCTGTGACCTTCATCCTCTATCCACGACTTCACTTCTTTATTAAGGCTTTTGTTCCTCTCACATCTCAAGGATCACCAGAGTACTGTGCATTGACTATACTTAAAATCACGCAACAAATGTAGGATACCAAGAACATGATGTGGGCAGCTAATCCTTGCCATGGGCATTACTTGACAGCCTCAGGCATGTTAAAAGGCAAAATGAGGACCAAGAAAATAGTTGAACAGACATTGAATGTGCAGAACAAGAATTCTTCCTGCTTTGTTGAATGGATTCCCAATAATGTTAAATCTAGTGTCTGTGAAATCCCTTCCAATTTTGTCTTTGGCATTGCAACTTGAGCTTATCATATAGAAGGTGTTTGCAAGGAGAGTGGTAGGAGTGCAAGTATATGGGATGCCTTTACACACACCTCTGCTTTTATTGACCCTGCCAGCCTCTGGCTACACCAAACCCAAGGCAATAACAGTGAACTGGTGCAAGCCTTAACCAATTCTTGGTTGCTCTGTTGCACCAAGAGAATTCCCTGTGGTATCAACTGGTTCTTTTGCTTTGGATATAGCACTAGGAGTTGGTGGACTTTCAAAGAGACGTGTTGTAGAGATATATGGTCTAGAGGCTCCTAGGAGAACAACTCTTGTTTTGCAAGTGATTGCAAAAGCACAGACGCAACGAGGTTATTGTGTTTTTGTTGATGCTGAGCTTGCACTTGGTCAAACACTTGCAAAGTCCATTGGTATAGATACTGAGAATTTGCTTCTCTCGCAACTAGATTGTGGTGACCAAGCACTTAGTCTTGTGAATACCTTAATCCGCAGTGGTTCTGTTGATGTAATTTTTGTTGACTGTGTAGCTGCCCTTGTTCCTAGATGTGAACTTGATGGTGAGATGGGTGATGCTCACTTGGCAATGCAGGCTAGGTTGATGAGCCAGGCACTTTGGAGATTGAGCCATGCTTTATCACTATCATAGAAAAAAATTATTTTTATTAACCAAGGGAGGTCAAAGCTTTATACTTTTGGGGGATTTGGTGGGCCTACTGAAGTTACTTGTGGTAGTGGCGCATTGAAATGTTATGCTTCTGTTGGGCTAAATATTGGGAGAATATGGTTTATAAAGAAGGATGAAGGCAACAAGATTGTAGGTGTTGTCCCACTCTATCTTAAAAGCCATTCATATGGTGAATTTGTTTTTCATCATTCTTGGGCTTTCACTTTGACCAACTTCGCTAAGATGTATGCCTTAAAAGTTAGAGTTGGTGTCATAGTAGACTCTTGCAAGACTGTGCCACTGGATAGCAGGAACTGGATCATTACTATGATCAAGTTGTATTTACATACAACTCTGTCAGTTGTGGTAGGACAAAAACTTATGGAGGTTATTCTGATTTTGTGATTGTTCTTGAGGGGATTGTTGCTGCATTTAGCGTAGGAATGCTCTTTATAAATGCTATTCATGTCAATGATCTTAGTTTGAAATTTTCCACCAACAACCCTGAGGACGAGGTTGTTTCTCAAGATGTGGATATTGTCACAAATGAGCGGCTGAACCAACAAGTGAATTTGGGCCAAATGCCAGAGGAGGAAGATTCTGCCACTACAACAGGCTTGAGTGCTAGAGACAAGAGGAGGCCGCGATGGATGGATGATTACATTACCTCAAAGGGAGCGTACAAAAGGAAGGTGATCACCAAATGGTTGCTGCTAATGGCTTGCCAGCTAAATGATTATCTTAGATATTTTACATTTTTTCTGGTTCTGCTAGTGACTTGTTTGGCATGAAAATAGGATAGCTCTTGCTTGGTTTTGCTTTGTAATTCAGACTTCTAGATGCCTCTGGTTGTACAGCAGAGGCTAAGGAATGAATTAGAATTTGGAGTTTTTCTCTCACTCAAAGAGAGAGTTGTTCTTCCTTGCTAGTTGCTAATTCCCTAGCTTCTAACAAGACAGGAAGAGGGAATTCTTGTGATAAGTCAATGGATGAACTGGTGGCAGCCAATGATGGCCTTTATAGAGAAAACGATTAACAGAGAGAAAAAGGAAAGAATAAGAGGGGCTGGAGGGGAGGAGGCTGTTCAAGGAGGAAATTAGAGTGGGTTTGTCGGGAGGAGTCTAGCTGCCTTGAACGTGCTAGAGTTTGTTCTCTGTTACTGTACATTCTTCAACCATATTCCAGAGGTATTTCTATTTGTCTACTACCTATAGCTCTGTTTTGATGAATTGTTGTTATCGTGGTGGTGGGTTCCATCAGTTTCTCAGCGGACTGTTAATGGTAAAATGGACCTGATTTATAGATACTTTGTCTATCCTTTAGCTTCTTCTGGAAGCTAAGAAATTTTCGCATTCTATTGATCAATCTTTAAGGATTCTACTGGCATCTTATTACCATTCCTTGATGACTTGAAGAAATGGTCCTTTCCTAAATTTAAATTCAATTCAATGTTTTGTAGACCATTCAAACACAGCAGCGCGCTGAGAGAGATGCTGCAATTGCAAGGTTAGAACAAAGCCGAATTGTTCTTGCAATGAGATTAGCAGAACATCATGGTAAGAAATACAAAGTCATTGAAGAAGCTCTGGCTTTTGTTGGAGATATACATGGCACAGGCCACGTTCTTTCACGTGAAAACCTTTGTGGTCAACCATGCTGTCCCTCTGGTGAGAATTTTGTGACTGACAAAGGGAAGAAATCTAATATCCTTATCAATGTTCTCCTTTCAAGCTTGAATTTTGTGAAGAAAGCCTTCAGATTGGATAATATGAGCGGAATAGTGAGCAATGCTGCTTTGGTTGCAGTCAGCATGGTTGCTTTGCTGCATTTGCATCACGTAGCTTATCAGGAGCATCCACATAGGCAAGAAAATAGTATCTACAGCAACAGAACTGGAAGAAGAAAAATTCAGCTGGAGGGGTCTCCTTCCAATGCCCAATCCAGTAATTTGAACTTACTGTTAGCTAGGGGTTAGGGTTAAAAATAGTGCTCTCTTTCTTAGACATTTAAGCTTTCCCTTCTTAGCCTCGATGATTTTTGACGCCATTTAAAGGAGCAGCGGAGTGCTTAAGGCGGGTATTAGTTATGGTACACTTTAAAAGTTGAGGTGCTGATGCTTGAAGATTTTTTATAGTTTTATCTGTTTTCTGTGCGGAAGTCGATATGTATATTCCATGCTAAATAGAGTGCTGATGCTTGGTTTTGGTTGGATGACGCGAATCTTTATATGTTCGGTATTATGCTTGCGCTGAATACCTACTTTCTTATGAAGTAGATGTTGTTGTGTTTGCTTTTGAAAGAGATTGATTTTGCAATATTACAATTGAAGTCGTTAGAATGTGCTGAAATAGTACTATCCTGGACTGCAGCTTGAGATTTTCTTCAGCTTTCTCTTAACCATCCATTCTCAGAGAATTATATTTAATTTACATGTGCGGTAAGCTTGATTTCTTGATTATACAAGTCTGTAGAAACCAAGCTATTACGGAGCCCATAAATGGCTGTCGTTTTGTCCCTATACAATATATATATATATATATATATATATAATTTTGTTTTTCTTGTCAAGACCATGTATATTTTAGGAAGTTGTAAATTGCAACATTTACTGATATAATGTTGTGTGAAATGACTCTGTGGGCTTTAGCCCGCTTTCCATTTATTAAAAAGAAAAGTTGCGTGAAAAGAAAAAATTAAAGCTGTGGAGTCTTACTTGTAAAAGGAACTTAATCCTCATATTGTTGGCCAAGAACATGAATAAGAACTTCTATCATATGGGTTGAGCAATGTTTAAAAAATCAAATTAGGTCAGATGGTCATTGGTTATAGTATCGATCTATTTAGATCATAAAATTGGCTTATTAAAAATAGGTTAAAAATCAGTCAAAATTAGACTAATTAAAAAGGAATTTGGTTTGTAGAAAACCTATTTGGACCATGGGCTTTTGCACCATCCAGCAACCCAATGCAAGAAGCACATAAAAAGCTTGCCTTTCCTTGTCCTTTCATACGCCTTCCTCTCCACTTCTCTCAAAGCATCCAACAACACGGGACTTCTTATATACATCATATATCTATATTCTATAGGCTTTGAGCCAATTGAGAAACACTTCCCACAATCCCACGGAGTCAATTCAAAAGCAATAGGATGAGAGCAAGCAAGTCTCAATTTTAGAACCCTCTCTGCTTTTTCAACTACATGATCATCCTTAAGTCTCTTATCCAAAACATCCAGTATCCTTCCTTCACGATGAAGAAATTGCACCCAATCCACCAAGAACTGGTAGCTCTCAATTTTGGTCCATGGCCTTTGCCCACGTGCCACCTCTAGCAACATCGCCGAAGCCATAGACGTTAGACGTGGGGGTGGCCATGCCAGTGTGGAAGTGCTTGGGGGTGATGTAGCTTGTGGTTCTGGGGATGCTCTTAAGCTCAGCTTAGGGGCGTGTGTGTGTACACATATACACATATATGAAAGAAAAAAATAAAAAAATTAAATTAAAATTTGTTATTATTTCTTATATTATATTTTTAATATATAAAATTAAAAATATTTATATTCTTAATTATTATTAGTTTCATTATGATTATATTATGATCAAATTGACAAATTATAAATTAATACTTCTATTGGTTTTTTAAAAATTGTTTATGAGACATTTGATACTTATCTGTCTAAATTTAAAAACATTAATAATAATAAATGAGAACTTTTGACACATGGGTTGTAAGACCTGTGATTGTTGCATCCAAACTTTAACAAATGAGTGGTTTCTTTGTTGACTTGATATTGTTCTTTATAGGAAAAATTATATTTAAAGATTCAAATTTTGTAAAATTTACAATGAAAGACATTAAGAACTCAAATTATTCCCAAGGACTAAAGTACCTTATTTTTGTCATGAGTGGATGAAAATGCCCCTATAATAAGAAACCTATAATTTGATAGTAATAATTCTATGAAGTTTTTTGTAATTTAAAAAAGCCTGAGTCGTAAGTTTTTTAATGTTAAGAGTTACAAAACAAAGTCATAAGAAACCTTAAATGTAATAGTAATAATTCTAAAAGTTACTTATAAGTTAAATAAATTTGAATTATAACTTTTTAATGCTAAAAGTTGGGAAGTACGGTGATAAAAAATTTAAAATCTAATGATAATAATCCTAAAAGTCCCTTATAACCTAAAGAATTTTGAATTATAACTTTCTAATGTTAAGAGTTAGGAAGCAGGTGGTAAAAATCTTAAAATCTAATAGAAAAAATCTAAAAAATCTATTGCAACTTCAAAAAGTTTAGGCGGTAAATTTTTAAGAAAAAAAAATAGTTGGATGCATTTTTGTCCACTCATGGCAAATATCAAGTTTGTTTATCCTTGAAAATAATTTGAGTTTTTAAAATTTTTATTTTAAATTTTATAAACTTTGGATCTTTAGATACAATTTTTCCTTCTTTTTTGGGGAGTGTCGTACTTTGGTCCATTCAACTAGATATTCAGATTCGGTTTCCATTACTATTGCGGGCACAGAGATAATCGATAATGCGGTGCATGTATCAGACGCAAAAAACAGGTAATGTGGTGCGTATATAAGTTAAGAAATAGAGTCAACTTGACATGTAAACAAATAATAACGTCCAGCTTCTTGGTAGTTGTTCTGTCTGCTTACACATTAGATCCTCTAAAATTTTGTTTTGGATTTAAGATATCAGCATATATGATACATCAGTATTTCCCGTTTGTTTTATACAAAAAAAGTTACAGTTATCAAAAAGGAAAATATATGCAATTTATAGTTTATGAAGGTTGATGAAGTCTTTTACTAAGAACGTACTTTTGTCAAACTTTGTGAGAGGTTTGGTTACATCATATATATGCATTACAATTTTTCTTGAATAACGATATTAAAGCACCTGTATATTACATTCAAATATCTACAATACTACTTATTTGGATGGAGATGATGGTATTCCGCATACCAGTTACTTCATTTTCTCTTTTCCTCATTCTACATAAATGGATGAAACTGGTTATACTCAAGGCTCAATTATGTTATGACCACAAGGGCACAACTTTTCCATCACACTGGGTTTTCCTGTACATGTGGACCGAACTCGAAAACATGCAATAGGGTCAATACGCGATTGGAGCAAAATGTCAACGAAAGAAATGTCGGAAAGTTTTTGTTTCTATATATATATTTTCCTCGCAACTTTTTGACTCTTGCTTTAAAAGATTTAATTATAATGGAAAGGCAAGAACAAGGAAATAAGGTGAGAAGTTTGAACCCATAATTAGCCTCGTGATAATTCACCTTCGTCTAAACACTTCAGTTGACTTCCCATTGGGTGCAGTAAATTCACAAAAGGTATAAAACAAATTAACTAAATTACGCACTAAATTATGATAGACAGCCAGAGAACACCTCCTCCTTTATTGTCCAGCTTTTTCTTGTCATTCTCCATTTTTCTGTTCCTTTGCTATTAATCAACTTTTCCTTTTCATGCTTTAATGATCTCCTGAGGGCCATGAAAGATTGTGTTTGGATAGAAGTTGTTAGGCTCATAAAGATAGGTCAACTTGCAAAGATTAACATAAAATTGTAGTAAATTCAGACTCTACTTCTATATAGGGGTGGCGACTAGCAGACGCTACTCAACTCCCGACAGGGAAAACAGAAAACTTTCAGACAAATTAGTTATCCATATTTGAAAAAAAATCGTCAAAGGAAAAATGAAAAAATCAATATCAAATCTCTCTCTTTCTTTGGTCTGTCTGCATGGAAGAAAACATCATGTCCTACTTGACAGTCGACAGTTGACAGTGTCTTTTCCAGTATATGTTGTTGTGGACACGAAATATGTGAAAATTCGTATGATGTCAATCTCTCTTTTGTGCATTGGAAAGACGTTGATTACAACATCCCATTTCAATATGATGGTGTGGAGTCAAAATTGTATTTTAAAATATACATTACAACGAGCTTACTCATATTTCTTTCTTTTTTACGATGAATTACAATTCGCATCAATTTTATTGGTCCTATATGTCAAATTATAAATCTTTCCCCTTAATATTTTTTTTCCCAAAAAGTGCATGGAAAACTTATATTGTAATATAAACTAAAAAAGTTGTTATGGCATGGATTTCCAATCGATAATTGTACTGAGAAGAAAAGAATAGGTGAGGCACACCTGACATTGGAAAATAGTTTTGGCGAGTGAGGGTCTTTGGAGGGTCGTGATTGTGCAGTTAATTGCCGATTCCCTTCATGTCGGTGGGTGAGCGTGAGGGCTCACGGTCTCAGACCTCTCTAGCGGGGCTTTACCTACACGATCATGACACGTGTCCAATGATAAGCATGATGACGCGCCCTCATCATGGCCACGTATACTTATAAAAACTAATCTCCTACTTTTTATCCTATCATATGTTAAAAAATTTGAAAAAAACACGCACACACAGAAGAATGATAGGGTTTATATCGTCCACTTCTTTTTTTTTTAATTTATTTTTTATTTTTTTAACTGAAATTAAAATTCAATGCACATATATGCCATACGTATTTCACGTGATCCTCCCCCCACCTGCTTTTTTTTTTCCTAGTATGTTTACTTTCCTTTTGTCTTTCTGGCAATATTATTCTAAAAAAATTTATTATTCAAAAGAAAAAGAAAAAATTATATTTAAGGATTTAGATCTTGTAAAATTTATAATAAAAGATCTTAAAAATTGTAATTACCTTTAAAGACCACAATTATTATCATATTTTAAAAAAATTTACTACTGAATTTTAAAAAATTACTATTAAATTTAGGAAAGTGACAAACTTTTCTAATTTTAATAATAATTTTTGAAAATTTAATAATATTTTAAAAAAAATTTAGTAATAATTGTGATCTTTAAAAATAATTTTGATTTTTAAGATTTTTTAATATAAATTTTACAAGATTTAAACTTTTTAAATATAATTTTTATTTTTCAAAAAAAAAACTTACTTTGAAATGAAGGCAAGGCATGTGAGGATTTTGCAGGTAGTAATTTAGGGAAGGGTGGATCTGATTTTGCGGGACCTACAAAATTGGGGTTGGACTTGGACGTTTTCCGTACATTTAACACGTGACACGTGGGGATACATTGTCCGCCAAATTTGTTGAAGGCGGTGTTTGGACTTGGGTGAGGAGAAAGGAATTCAGTGGGGCCCTTCTTATTTGAATATGAAATCGTAGGTGTAGACGGCCCAATAGTATGAGTCCATCTGTCTGGGCCTTGACTTCTCCAACCACACCCATCTTCATTTGTTTTCTTTATTTTATATCGCCTTGGAAGAAAATAAAAAGGGATAATTTAACATAATTTGGATGAATTAGAAAGGCATGTAATATTTAAAAAGTGGGATAAGAGCTATGGAACAGGTGGTGGAAGGTGGGGGACCAAACAAGGGGACACAGTAGCTCGGTGTTGTGTTTGTTCATTAAATTGCTGAACAACAAACACATAATAGAGCTATGCACTGAGCCCTCTCTTACAAAAGCCTGCCACACTAGTCCTCACTTGCCCTCCCCCACACCAAACCATTCAAATCATCAATTTCTTAACCAAACCAACTCTTTGGGATTCAATGTGGCTTGCGTATCTAGTTTACCTTATGTGTTAAATTATCTCATGGATGCATTCACACTAGCTAAATAATAATACAAGTTCTCCACATCTTGTTTGGCATTGAACGGTATAAATTAAGTTTAAATACACTTTTGATCTCTTTAATTTTATGAAAAAAAAATTATCCATTTAATTTTAAAAATAGGTGATGTTTTTCTCTTATTTTTAAAAATAATTCAATTTTATTCCTTTATCACATTATTGTCATCCAAAATTTAACGTTAAATTTAACAAGTAACTGACTAGGACGTTAAATTTGGGCATAAGTTAATAATGTTAGGTAATTAAAAAACATCTAAATCACCACGCGGTCAAAACCCTATTTTGTTGTTCAGTGTAACGTGTCATGATGAAGTGGCTTCGTTTAGTCCACTGTGGCACTAGATAGAAGAAGAAGAGAGAGAAGAGAGGAAGTGAAAACAAAAAAAGAGAGAAGAAATGGAAAAAAAAAAAATCAACCAACATGCCAATTAAGATTAAATATCCTAATCAACATGTCAACTAAAATTAAAAAAAAAATCCCCAATTAGCATACCATATCATATTTAACGGATGTCAGTTAACTACATCAATCTATAGGATTTATTTAGAATGTTTTTGAAAATTATAGATTTATTTGAAATAAAAAAATATTTTTAGAACTAATATGAGCTTATAAATTACTTTTAAAACCAAAATAGAGTCTTGACCATTAATATACTACCAGGTTTATCGTTATATTTTGAATATATAATGTGACAGAAGAACGAAATTAGATTTTTTTATAAAATAATAAGGCAACTTATTCGCTCTTGAACCAGGTAGATCAAATCAAAATATTTACAAAATTACAGAAGGAAAAGCAAAAATGTATTCAATAAGCCTATAATTTATAATCTCATAGGCAGGCAAAGGTGAATTGAGGAAGTGTGAGCCACCCACCCTCCCGTCTTCCCGCATAAATTCCTACCTCTTTAAAGTCAAAACAACGTAAATTTCTGTATGCACAGTACAGTACTGCAGCTACTCCGTCCTTGTCAGGTTTTGGCTATATATATATATATATATATATATAATGTAATACCAGCGTTTGTTACGGCTTTATCAGCTTTACAATGTCACAAAGTACTCCGTTAAATCACCCAATAGGATGTGCTTCATTTACATTATACTGTGTCACTTTCCTTTGTTGTTAATTGCCTCCATTGACACTTCGTTTCGTTCGTACCCAAATTTCAGAATACCATCCTTATAAAGCATTTGCTGCAAATGAAACCCAATACGGAAGCGAAAGTGGTTCTAAAATCAAACAGTGCCTAGAAAACGTCTTTTCATTTGTTTCAGTTCAGTTGTATTTATTTAATAACTACATGCCTGCGCGTATGACAGGAGTACGTACTATCAGATTACAAGGTGAACTAGTTAAGGGTGCTGCATATGACCTTATGGACAATTGGCAAGTTACAGAAATTTAAGAAGGGAAGGAAAAAATGAAAAATAATAGGGTTGTTGTAAAAAATTTAATAAACTACCAGAAATGTAAGGTCCTTTGTATATAAAGTTTCTAAAAGTGATCGACCAAAGGCTATAATTGCCCCAACTGGTACAGTTAAAGTGAACCAAACTCTATACACAGTGTATTAAAATCTGGTGGACACAGAGTGAATTGAAGTAAGTTCTAAATTTAATTATATCTCACGTGAAAGGAGATATCATGAAACTTTGACATTAAAAAAAATGAGAATAATAATGATATTATATACTTTATTAAGCCAGAGCTATCGTAGGATAATGTTTTAAATTCATAAAACTTCTTGCAATCATGAATCTATCATTTCAAACAAGTCCTTTCACCCAGCCATGCCTAGAGCTTGACGGCCTTGGCAGAACAGAGCCTCCTGGAGCCGGTTCGCGAAATTTTATATTTATAGGAATGATTATAGTTTTAAAAATGTAAACTTTGGCAATTATACCCTGAAAATTATGATATTTTTAGGGTTGGTTCATCCAAAGTAATTTTGAAACTATTTTTTTGTACATTTTAAAAAATTTAATAGTTTATATTTGATTCATATTTAGAATTACATATATTTATAAGTATTTTACAAATTATATGATATTTTATTTTTTTTATATTTTATATAGTTGCTATATCGTAGTATTCATTATTTATTATATTAAAAAATTTATTTTATGACGTACTTTTTATGTTTTTATTATTTATAATTTAATGTAATTATTTTATATTTATTTTATATTTATTACTTTTTGAAAGTATTTTACAATGAAAAGAAGTAAAATGGTCTTTTATTATTATTAATTCTAAAACATTGCTTCTTGAGAATCTAACATTTTCACCTTCCCATGAGAATGAAAACGGGGCTGAATTTTCAGGAATGTCATATTTTTAAAAGAGTTAAACTTAGTTGTAGTTTTTTTTAATATATTTTTCATTAAGTTTTTTAGTTAAAATATAATAAATATATAATTTTTAATAACAATATCACATACATATGATTTAATTGAAAATTCATATAATTATTTATAAAATGCATACACCTGTTATATTATTGTTAGATAATTATACACTTTATGTTCTAATTAGAAAATTGAAAAATACGAATATTAAAAAATTATATATAATTTTATTTAAAATTTAAATTAAACATGTGAATGTATCATTGCTGTGAAATGTTCCCAAAAATTTAAAAATGATTCCGCGGACCATATATCGCCCTATTGCTACACCATGACCTGGTTTCTATAACCATATTTTTGTGTCTCTCTTGCAGGCACCTTTCTGAAGTTTCTGCAACTTTCTTACATGTCACAGACTTATGTTGTATAAATTAGAATAAAAATATACGTCAAGATGGAATTATAAAAGTTAATTAAAAAAAAGAGAATAAATAATAGGAATATAAACGGACACACAGTACTCAAAGGAAGAATATATATATGTGGTTAGGTGAGATTTGAATGCTTTGAAGGTCTGTGGATTTTATGCATTGGCAGAAGCATAGTAAGGAAAGTAGAGAGATAATTCAAGGCTTGAGATTTAATGCACGAGAAATATTAATTTCAATAGGTAACTTCATCAGGTGACTTACAAGAAAAATATGAGGAAACGAACTTCATATATGATGAGGAAATTATTTTCAATACAGAGAGAGTTGGTAAGTTGTACGTCAAAAGAGTAATGGCTTCAAAACAACAACATTTAATTTCAAGAAGCCATTCACCTTTCATGTCGAAGACTACCCATCCCATAAGCATTAATCAATAGTTCTATTCAAAATTCATACACACACACACACACTGTATACATACGAATATACATACATACAGTATTTTAGGTATAAGGAATATAGTGAGTCACGTGGCGTAAACATGGGAGGATATATTCTATAGATAGAAGCAACGTTTTGGGTTTTCCCATCATAAAAATAAAGGAAGCAGGTGCCAGCTAGCTGTATAAGTATGCGAATTCATATACATTAGAACTGCAATTTGGGGGAATTATGGTGCCGGAATAATGTTGTTGTCATTTTCTACTGTAATTCTCCTTTGGTCACGTTGGACACTGTCTTTTTCTCTCATCATTGTTTTTTTTTTTGGTTGGTAGGTGGATTCAGGAGACCATTTGACAACTTAACCCTCCAAAAGAAAGAAAGAAAGAAAGAGAACCATTCGAGAATGATGATACGCCTTTTTCCCTAAAGTGCTGTATCAAAATATCTTCCAATACCTTTAATTCATTGTTTGTATTATGGAAATGATTCATGAAAGAGACCTAAATCTGTAATTAATTGCAACCTTTTTCTATGGTTATTCTTCTGTGGCCTATGGGTTCTCTTCCGCTCTTTAAGTTACTGTCTTATTAGATAATATTACACTTTGTCAAATTAAAATTCCAAACATGCTTAAATTCCTGCAGAATTTGTAATGAATAAAATGGTATTCAAAAGAAGTAGTGTTCTGGTGTCTCATGAAGAAAGGCATGAAGTAGACAGGAAAAGGAAAATTATAGAGGCAAAGTTCTATTCTTGTTGTTAGTTGAAGATGGAACAGGCCATAAGAACCACCGTGGGCGGAGTGGGAAAAAGCTTTGGATTATGTTTGACCCCTTCCTCTTATAAAGTATCCCTTTTACGCCGTGTAATGGAGCCCATCTCCATTTCTATCCCATTAATTCTTTTTCAAATCCTTCTCATAGCTATTAACATGGAAATTGAGAAAATTAAACCAAAAAGGCAAATATAAATATGAAGAAAGAACTTTTACTCAGTCTAATATAATTTTCAGGGTGAGAGTGATAGAATAAGGAATGGTGAATTTGAAATGGACATATATTTATGTAAGTTGTTTGAGATGGAAAAGGATGTGGGCATATGAGTTTCTCAATGATGATTCAACACTTCCAAGTTGAGAACACAATAATGCAGATAGATTCTGGGAATAGATGTTTGTGAACTGTGATGGGTGAGGTGGGCGAGTACGGGTGAAGAGGGCGCGTGACTGTAATAATGCAAACTTATTCTCACATATGGGAGCCTAATATTGCTTCAGACATAATCATAATCATTCACTTGCAGCCCCATTTGGCATATTCAATTTCGTGGAGTAATAGTGAAGCAATTCTAGTGCATCCACATAACACTTCCATGCTCATTAGTATCATGGCCTCACTCCTACACAACCATATGCATATATGTCTGTGTGGGGTTGGTTTTATGCTAGAGCTTCAATTCTCCTCAATCGCATGAGATCTATAAGAAATTCCAAGTTCTATTTATTTATTTTTTTACATTACAGAAAACAATCTCCACAGCAAATATGGTTCTATCTTTTTATGGGACCTAATGGGGTTTATTATGTATTCAAAGCTTTTCCAATTATCTTTTATGGGAGTAGCACTGTCCATGGGTAATTAGTAAATTAGTTGTTACTGGTTTAAATGATAACGAAATAAAGTTTATCGGTAAATTTCATGTTTCTGAAAAATGGATTAAAAATTATATGTGGAAAGGATGAAGAAAATATATTAAATCTCAAAGCATATATATATTGAAAAATTAATTGAATATTTGAGAAAAAACGAAGAAGAAAGGTTTGAGCCGTGGAAAACAACTGTAGAGAGACACCAGGAATCTTTAATTGTGTCGATATTACGCTTCCTGTTTTGTCCTATACACAAATTGTATCCAAGTTTTTTTTTTAGTTTTTTTTTTTTTCTGCACAAGGACATGGTGTTTCTCATGGCACGTTATCTTCTCATTGTATTGAATTTTTCACATTTTTGGGGAGTAAATAGTAAACTTTGGTGTCGGCATTCACATTCAGCATGCGTCCCAGTTTGTGTCACATCGATCTGATATGAATTCAAAAGGAAAGAGAAAAAATTCAGGATCCATCATTCCTCGGCCAACTTGCCCAATCTGACTTTTCAACATTATTTCCCTTCTCGTACCCATTTTACGGATTGACCATCCCAATTCAAGAGCCAAAACGCTCCTCCCCCCTTCTCCTATTTGTAACAATGGAATGGAACCAGGGTTATTTAAAACTGAAGAACCAAAGGAAATTAATTAAAACGTTCAACTATTATTTTCAATTCAAAAGTGAATTCATATCAAGTTGAAAATTTTGGAGGAATTGCAAAATTGAGATCAGGTCGTCTCGAATAATGAAAGGAAGGGAATTTTTAGAGGTGAAAAAGTCTCACACACTGACAATGAAGTCACTCCCTCTCGTCTTCTTTGCCTTTTGATGTACACGCACTCCTCTTCTTTACGCGGCTGCTTTGCGGCCAGCACTCGCGTCAAAAGCCGAAAGCAACGCAACACACGCACCGTTTTTATTTAGCTTCCGTGCCTTAAACTTTCACTTAATTTCTCACTTAATTTCATTTCAATCCAAATTTCGTGGCTAGCCATTCACACATGCCTCACACTCCTCTGGACCCAACCCACTAACCTCGCCGCCCACCACCGCAATCAACGCCTCCTCTTCCCTCTTTCAAATTAATTATATTTTACATTTATAAAAATAAAAACATCTACTATTCCGTTTTGATTATGCGCAATGAGAAGACCCAGGAAAAATAAACACCGGGAAGAACTGAGTACATCTGGATTAATAGTTGGGACAATATATTACACTCTCAACAACGCTAATTATTAAGGAACCAAGTGTAAAATATTAAAATCTAAACAAAACTTCACGCTCAACTCTCTCCATTAGCTATTTATAACGGAGTTTCAAGAAACAAATAAATAATAAGAAATGCTGATGATATTTATGGTTGCCACCGGAGGAAAATGTGGCAAGTAACGGCGGCCATACGCAAAGCTCACACTCAAGTGAGGGGGTGTGTGTGTGGGTGGGTGTGTGACAGTCTGAGTCTCACAGCACCACCAGAGGGTCTGAACCTTGCAAAATGTCTTGAAAGTAATCGTCCATTTGGCACAACGTCGATGGCGAGTACGATTTCTCGAAATCCAACTCTGACTCCCCCACAATCATATTGTCCACGCTGAAATCTTCGTCTGCCAAGATCGGCGTCGTTTCACCCAGAAACTGTGAAGGTTCTTCGAACAGCAACGAGTATTCTGGCTCTGGCGTTGAGAAATTGAACACCTGCTCCCAATTTGGCATATCGAACCCGAAATAATCTTCCTTCTCCTCTAACAACCTCGTTTCACCTTCACACTCCCGGAATACCTCTCCTACTTCCGGTCCCACTGCCTCTTCTTCACTCTCTTTCTCCTGTTCACTTGCCCTTTGCGGTTCGGTCTCTTCGCTGCAATTGCTTCTGAATTGCAGCACTGATGTGGGAGATGATAGACGATGTGATTCCTCGCCGGAATCGTACCCAGACCCCGACGCTTCTGACTTCACCACCACAGTCACTTCCGGTTTCACTCCCACTTCTGCATCTTCGGCCTTCACCCTCGGCGGTGGGGTCACGAAGTTTGTTAAAGCGTCGGGTCCTCGTATCTTGATCGCCGCATTATCATAAACCATAGCTGCTTCCTCGGCGGTGTCAAAGGTGCCTAACCACACGCGTACACGTCGCGCAGGATCTCGAATCTCGGCCGCCCATTTCCCCCAGGGTCTTTGCCGTACTCCCCGGAACTTCCTACCGTTATTTGTAGAAGAAGCTTTCACCGGCCGCCGGCAAGATGGAGTTTCGCCGGCGGGCCTCTTTCGGGGATTGGGAACGACCGCGTTCTTGCAGCTTGCTTCGATGTTAATCTGGTTCACATAACGCTTTACCCTCTGACGACGAAAACAGTACTCTCCCTCCTCGTCGCTGGAGGAGTCTGTGGCATCTGGATCGGTGACGGATATCCGTACCACTCTGGGCTCTACGGGACTGTGGGCATCGGAAGCCTTCTTCGCCGCCCCCGGCTTCGTGTGCTTCTTGGTAACGCTGTGATGCACAGTGTATTTGCATAGGATGCTCTGTTCCATGATTTCTATCTCAAACAGGGCGTATTCTTTGCGAAACAAATAGGCCCGGCTTTTGGAATAAAAGAGAACCGTGAAGAAGAAGACTGAAACTTTAAGAGGAGCACCCCAAAGGTCTTTTGCTCATAAATCTGACAAAAAGACATCCAAAGGTGGGAGGGAATGGGAGGGAGAAAGCAAATAATAATAGTATTAATGAAATGGAAGGGGGGTCACTGAGGAAACGGAAATGGTAGAGAGAGAGATTGGAATAAAGAGAAAAGAGGAGCTTTTAACATCATTGGGGGAGAGAAAGAAACTATCGGGCGAGCAAAAAATTTCAGTGAGAGCAAATAGCGCTTAAAGGAGAAGCTGAAGGAGAATTATTGAGATGGATTCCGATAATCTTGAGCGATTCTCGGCGACACCTTCCTTGAAATTTCCAAAGGAAAAACTGTTGGCGCCCTTGAAGAAGAATATAGGGATTCAAATCAAAGAGAATAGAAGGGAAAAGATGCAGATTCTGGGGTCCTGAACACTGTGTGGCTATGAGTCTGGAGAACAAAGCTAAGCAGTGGGAGTGCTGGTTGAATGGGTAAGAGAGCGAAGAACCAAGAACCAACAGTTTAGTTGTTGAGGGGACCGAAACACCGAAATCGCTGTTTTATAGGATCGAATAGCCGAAACGGGAAAGCTCGCAATATCAGACTATATTTTTTCTAATAAAATTTAAATGCAAATCAGTTTTTTCCACCAAACTTTATTTTTCGGAGAAAAAATAACGAATTCTTAAGATATTTCTTTTTCCTTTTACTCGGAGTGGGGGAATGAACCGGTGACGGAGCACAGCAGAATGGTGCGACCCGCCGCATCCTTAAGATTTTGACACGTCGCGGAAATGGGACCCACAGAGGAGATCTGGACCTATGGAGAAACATCAACGGTGCAGAGTAATCATATGACCCCAATCTCGAAGATTGCGATGGGAGTCACGTGAGGCCCAAGATACCCGGTCACTTAATATTAATCGGTCAAATTGTTTTGACCAACCGCAAGGATCTTTGATTCCAATTTACTTTTTTCCCTGACGTTATGCCCCAAATTTGCCGAGGAACGCGAGTGGTTACGGTGGGACCGTCAAGGGTGGTTCAGTAATAATATGAATTTCCGTAAACACTTCATTTTGTGCTGGCCAGTGCCCATTTGGGTGGCCAATGATTTTTCCAGCGGTTCGAGATTAAAAAAAAAGCTCCTATTTAAAATTTTGATTTTGTGGTTTCGTTTTTTTTTCAAACAGATATTTCTAATATTTACTTTTTACAGCTATGAACTAACGTGGCGAGCAACCTAGAATTCGCCGCCATTTACAATTCGGTTCTGTACGTCTCTGGGTTTTTTTTTCCTGTTCACCGTTACTAGTATCGAGATATGGCCATTCCACGCGCGGCAAGGACTCGTGCTACAACTCTCTTTACTGAGACTGTGAAATGAAACGTAGGAAGTGAAGTAGTGCATTATGCATCATCGTCGTCGTCATATCATGTAAATTGAGCTTTGCCTATGTTTAAATGGGAGGACGGGCCTTGAGCCACTTTAGTAACGTTTGAATTTAATTTAGACTAGTAACGTTTTGAGAATAAATGGAAGTTTATGTTGGATCCATTATGACGTACTCCTTTTAACATTTTTTTCCTATAAAAACTTAAAATATTGTGTATTAATTTCTTCACTTTTATAATACACAAACATTATGTCATTGCTGCCTCGTGGGGGAAATGTTTGGTTCTTCAGTAAGTCAAATGATAAATCAAAAGAAGGAAACTTTTTAAACTGAAGGCAAAAAAGTTGTTTCTTATAAATCCAGTAATTGAAGAATGTTAAGTATATAGTAGTCAACGTTTATACAGGGATTGCGTCCAAACAATAAGTTAGCATTTATATGAGAAAGGGACAAAATGTGTAATCATACAATATTCAATTATTTACTACAATTATGAAATTTCAATCATTCTAAAGTTTTAACCAAGACTTTGTATGTGTTTATTGTAATTTAGCAACTTTCAAATAAAACGGGTTTTTTGGGAACACATGAGCATTACACAAGAGCGAGCATCTTTGCTTTTCAACGAGAAGAGAGGTAAGCTTTTGCAGGAGTAGGGGCGCGTGTGGTTAATAAAAAATGGGAGTATGGTGGGCGTGCTTTAGCGGAAGGGATAAGTTGCCTAGCGCAGAGGCGCACACAACACATCGCCCGTGGCAGTGGTTTCACAGCACGTGTGGGGCCCGCAGCCATAGCACCTTTATTCACGTCCACCTCCTGCTTTCTCTATGTAACTAACCGCGGCAAGGTGACTATAGAATTCAAAAAAAAAAAAAAAAGATAAAATCAATGAGGGTATATATAGAATTTACTTTTTAATTAATTTTTATTTAAAAAATAATTTACCACGTATTTATTCAAGGGAATATAAATCTAGAAATAACCACCCTTACTTCCTCCATACGTCAACTTTTTTGTTTATTACTTGGTAATCACCACTTACAATGAGCTTCTTTCTATCTTTCAACACCAAATCTTTTGATAATCGTTATAATGCACTCATCTTTTCGTTAATTATTGTGATATAAATGCTAAATTGCAATGAATCCTAATATTAACGGGGGACGAGAATTTATGAAATTGATATATAATAATATTTCTAAAGTGAAAATTTTTATTTACGTGGATGGACCACTTCAAATCATAGGCTATACCCAACCTAACACCTGTAAGTCATACATTCATCCACCAAAGAATGTACTCAAACCGATAATGATTTGCTCTTTTTTCCGATTATTAACCTAAAAATAAAAAGGTTCCAATATTATCTTTTTTTTTTTATCATCATTATTTCTATCAACGAAATGTCTGAGGCATGAATTAATTACAAACATTTTAGTAACAATTTAAATTTAACTCGAACCTAAACTACATTGCGTTGCTTCTGTTAAATATTTTAATGTTCAAAACCTCATCTCTTTATATTTTTGTTTGCCACTTTATGTAAATTTAAAAAAAAAAAAAACAGACACAACCAAAACTATAGTTGGTTTCTGATCATTTCTAAATACTCTTCTCTTATTATTTGTCATTTGGCCTCAAGTTTCGTGCATAGCAATTTTTTTCTTTTTCTGGGTCCAGTTACTATAGGTGAATTAGCGTATATGACTGCCTTCACTTTGCTGGCTGTTAGTGCGAGAGCTCCAACAACTAGGGAACTAAGGGAAGTAGCTAAATACATGATTCAAATTGCACACACCTTGTCCTGTTAATCTAAAAAAAAAAAAAGATATATCCTATAAAACTATAAAATTTAACATTAGCCAATGATATTTTTTTCTGCCCACTATTACAAAGACAAGCATCACTCACTATTGAAAATTTGACTTTAATTTTGTCAATTTTACTAAATTAAAAAAAAAAAGACTTAGCAATTGGAATATAAGATGATGGGCTAAGTCCGGCCCTAAAAAAATATCCCGCACACCTAAGAGACTAAAATAGTGGATAAAACAAAGAGGCCGACCTGTTTGGTTTTATCTCAACATCTTAAAAAATAACAAAAAACAAAAAAAAAGCAAGTGGTGGAAGTTTTCATGCTTCTGACCTGGCTCTCCCAAGTCCAGCTATGACAGACGTCGTTATGTGTCACCCAATGATTGGTGGTTAGGCTTTCTCATTTAGAATTAGGCAATTTTGGGAAAAGAAACAAGTAGAGTGTTATTAAAAGTGCACGTAAATTCAGAAGACTGCTTTTTGCCGATTTGGATGAGAAGGCTGTTTTGGTTTATGTTGCATCGGTTTGTAGATAGATACATGTGATTTCAAGTTTTGGAGATTATAAGTGCTTATTATTTTAGAAAGGTTGGTTTGAGAATTGAGAAAAGCTGTGTGGTTGTAACGTAACAAAACTACTATATAAGAGTATTATGAATAAGAAAATATAACATAAATTTTGCCATTATCCAAATTTCGGACCTACTCCAATTATCAATTGCTTTACTCCGGGTTTAAAATATTCAGAATAGATCCTCTACTGTCTAATGCTCCTTACTGTGCAGGGATTCATTGTGTTTTAAAAATTTTTGAAGTCTTAAAAAGATGCCGAGGCATAGCATCTCTACTATGCTCCGGAGCACACTATGATGAGGTATTGCATTTTTTAGGCACAAATATAGTGGAGCACAACCATACACCTTTAATCAATTGCATAAATATTTGTCAAGGCCAACTTCCAGTCCAAGCATAAAAACTTAAACCTTATCGTTACTGTGCCAAAATTTTCCCAAGACCTTACTCAAGTAAAGCCTTGCTTCTCTCTGCGTTGCTAGCAGGTTTCGCTTCGCCGCAGTAATTGTTGGCCTCCACCTGTCAAAGCGATTGTCAATTCCAAAATCTGCTCATCATTTAGTTCATTAATTTCTAATAAATTAAACTAAATAAAAAACTTTGTATCCGAATATGGTAAAAGTGAGAATCACTTAAAATATGCACAACTATCTATTTATTTTTTATTAATTTTCTTCATTATAAATGAATTAATATTGATTTGAATGTGTATATATATAGAAAAGTTAAACGTGTATACTATGTATGTACACGCATGCAAGAGAAAAAAATGAAAGGAGTATGGAACTAATTATGGGGTTGATGGTGTCTCACATGATGATGTACGTTTGTGCCATTTTGATGCGTTTGGTTCTTGGAACACATTAACTCTCTAAAACATGTGGTGGGTTTGGTGAGTGGATGTGTTTGTGTATATTGTGGTGTGCATAAATTCATTCATGTGACTTCAGGATTTGATGTTTCCCTAAATTGGTTAAAAAGCTGTGGTACTTCCCATGTTTTATCCACTTCTTTATTTATTTCCGCAATTTTGTTTGTTATTTGTTCACTGATGGAAAATCTTTCTGTGCAAACTTAATATCAATTTATTAAAAAAAAAAAGTAGTTCTCACATTAACCCAAAACCTATTTGGTATTGATATTTTTTTAAAAAAATAACAATAATTCATACAAAAACATTTGAAATTAAAGTTGACATTTGCTTTTGCAGTTTTTAAGACGACGCTTTTTAATCGAGGCTCACATAAAACTAGGGGGTGACTACCAGGTCGAAGAGTATTGTGTAGAGTGTGTATGTTTTTGAAGATCCCATGGATGAAGAGAGCAAAGACAAAAATCAAGGTTGTATAGGATTAGGAAGTCATAGGAAAACGGCCCTCTCGGTCTCCCCCATTGAGCCAAGTGAAGCTTTACATAAAGACAGTCACAGACACATAATAACCAAACAACACCATATTCGACAAAAATCACGCCCTGTGGGCCGCACCTCCATTCAACTTGTTCATTTATTTATTATTTGTAATTAAAATAACCAAAGAACGTCGTCGTTCTCTTTACTTCTCCCTTTCTTCCCTCACGACACACCTAATCTCTACGTGTTGTGCTCAGCAGCTCACGTTCTCTTATTATATTAATTAATGTTTAATCCAGTTTTAGTAACGCTAACACTGACTCACTGTAGTTTGCTAACAAAACTACTTGGAGCAGGCTAGTTAAGTCAATGAGCATCAAGTCCAAGATCCTCCTTGTTGGATTCTTTGAATTTGTGATTAATCTGAATTCATCAATCTTTAATTTCTTCATCCGAATCCTTCGCTGTCCCCACGCAGATGCTCTTGATTTTCGTGTAACCGCCTCATCACGCTCCTTACTGTTTCAATTTACCACTAATCTTTGGTGTAACTTCAATTTTGATCCACTAGCACTAAATATTGATTTTTCACTATTTTCTTTGTGTACGTTCCCTTCTTCCTTCTAATCTTCTTGTATATATTTTTTTTAACTGAATATTAAGGCATGTCTCGTCCCTTGGGGAACATCCAATAAAATTGGAACCACAGAGAGTAATCACTATTAGCCATATCTGTAGAAAAAGTAGTCACTTTATTATTGTAACGTTGTGATCTTAGTGTAAAATAATTTTTGTGAGTAACTTATTTTCTAAGATAATTTGATTACATTGTCCCCCCCCCGGGTAATATATAACATGTTTGATCTCAATATATATTTTATATTCATTTTATTAAAGTTAAATATTATTAATTATTATCTATTAATTGTTAACTTCTTTAAAAAAAATATTTTGTGAATATATTCTTTATTTTTAATAGTCATTTTTTTATCATATGATTTTAATTTTTTTTAGTTTGAAAAATAACTATTTTATACTGGACAAATATGCTTGTATATTCAATACTATATAAGAAGATTTTAGTTAAAATAGATATAGATGTAACTTATTTTTTTAGTTTTAAGAAAAGTCTATATTTAAATAATAGAGGATAGAATCATGTAATTTAGTCACATTTTATGCCGATGAGAAGGAGAATATTTTTAACTGAAATTTTCAGGTAAATTCATAGTAGATGTAAACAATAGATTAAATTAATTTAATATAATAAATATATATAAACATATTATATATATATATATATATGCCCTAATAAAAATTTACTTGACAAATTTAGATATTCATTTGTGATAGTTCGATTTCCTTTTTTTTAATAAATTGAGTCTACATAAAAATTTTTTGTTATTACATTTTGTTTGAGTTCATCAATTTAGTTTACCCAACAAAATAACACTCTATTTTAAACTTTTCATTGTTAGGATTTGATTAAGTATAGTTCTAACTAAAATAAATTTGACTAACTAAAATAAATTACCTTAATTTGCATTTCTTTTTTTTTATCATGGAATTTGTATTTATTTAAAGGGGATGATGATGCAAAGTAAAAATAAATTTCAACCGAGATAATAACAGGAAAATATAGTTTTTCTTTTTTGTTTTTCCTTTTGTGCTTTGAATTTTCGTTTGGAAATAAATTAAGGAGAAGATGTAGCGTTATATACTAATTAGTAATCCCTATGCTTCTGTAATAAATCCCAAAACACATAAACTAATGAAACCAAGATCTATTCTAAAAAGAAGGGTCATTTGGTTCAGAGCTTGGAAGCTTTATTATCATGTGGGTCTTAATATCTGTGTTGGTGTGTTAGATCAAACAACGTATAGCTCGCTTTTCCGTAGAACCAAAAATTTAAAGGTGGTGGTGGCAAGATGCAGCAGGATGGTGAGTTTTATAATAATACAAACATAAATGACATATTCATTTTATTCTTTTACTGTCCATAAGCTTCTCATCGAAGCAAGAGATGTTGGTCTTCTTTCTCTGTCTTTGTGTGTGTGTGTGTGTTTGTTATAATCTTGAACCCGAAGACTGCATTTGAGAAAAAGAAAATACAATATCCTTTTTCTCATGTTTACAGTAAAATTTTTATAAGAAACAGAAAATGATGGCCTCCATTTCTATCCTCAGTAACTTAAAATAACTAGCAGTAGTGAGTGATCGTTGATGGCATCATTCTAGTTGGTAGGATTTTTCTTTTCTTAGCTATGGTGTGTTTGGAAACCCGATAGCAAATCACGTTTGCATAGAAGTAACATTTTGTTGCTTCAAAGAAAATGTGGTTTTGGAGGCCGCCACCGAGTTTTCAAATAAACACTTAATCTGCGAGTCAACTTGACACGTACTTTCTCCTCTTTCCTCTTTTTTAAGTAGTTATGAGGGTTATCAAACATTTAAAAAGGAAAACCCTTTTATGAATTAAATTGGAAAAAAAGAAGTTTGCCCTTTATATGAAAAAATTTGATAAAATAACAAAGATGCTGCAATGAATATATTGCCATAGAAGGAAACCGAAGAAAAAGTGAACAAGGGAAAGAAAGACATTGTGCACGTAGTTTATTATTATTATTTTTTTCTTTGTGATGAAAAGAAGGATTTGCCTCATTATACTTTTCTTGTCTATATTCGATCCCTTTTTTTCTATTCCAAAGTGAGTAAAAGCCTTTCGTCCCCGAGTTGAGTAAATTTTTTTGGATTAAAGTCTTCCTTTGTTCTTCTTTCCTTAGTGAAATGCAACTTTATTTCTTGTCAAGCTTATTTTGTGTAAGAAAAAGAATCAGATTAGCCCAGCCACATGCCTTTTTCTCCATCTTTCTTTTCCTTTCCATGCATCAATTTTAGTGAACTACCACTACCAGTGATGAGATTGATTTACTACTTTTGGTGTTAGGGTGGGGCCATTAATTGCACTTTCTTCTCTTGATCCATTGGTGATTTAGTGTGGTTGTAATGTCTCACACACACACACACACACACGATCAAGCAAAATTAGCTGACATAAAATTCTCGAAACTAAGCTGACATGCGTACAATAAAATTTTAAAGAAAGAAAATAAAAAGAAAAAAATATGCAAACATAGCTAGCTAGCTAAGTTCAATATAGGGGCATGGTAAGATTCACATTTTCAAATCAATAGATTGTCGATGAAGATTCACTCTTATTGAAGCAGATCACGTGCCCCTCTCTGGAAAATTTTTGAGTTACTTAAACAATGGTATCTTATAAGCATTGATCTAAATCTACTAATCTTTTGCAAAAGGGACGTGTGTAGGACGTGCGTGAAAGTGGTATCAGTTGCTCTCACTCCCATGTTAGACCATTCACAAAGTTTGGTTCCAAAAATTAATATTACTAAAAGGCCTTTGCCATGAAGTCATTTTAGAAAGACTTCTGTAAATTTGAGATTCTATATATATATATTATATTTATATTTATATTTATATTTGTGAATAATTAAAAAAAACGAATCTGTATTTGCTTCCAAAAAATTGCAAAAAGTGCGGTGCATTTAATACTGTATGAGCATCGCATGTTTGCATGAATATTTTAAGATGGTTTTAGTAGGTAAACATTTTAATTCTCCATAAACATTTGTATATGAATATATTTAAAAAATATTGGTTAAAATATTATTTTCATCCTTATAATTTTATTTTATTTTTATTTTAGTTATTATAATTTAAAAATTTATAATTAAGTTCCAACGCATAGTTTTAACAAATTTTATATTAATTGCCATCGTTAAACTTACATTATTAGTGTGCCCTTAAATTTTGTTAAGATAATTAATTATATATTATTTTAACATTGTAAAAATATATAATTTAAGTCAACTTACCTAAATGGCTTAATATAAGTTCTATTACATGCTATACATATGAATTAATTTTGCTTCATTATTTATGTTTACTTCTTTTGTTGATATATATTGATAATGCATATTCATAATGTTATAAGAGGACACTTGATCAGCCATGTCAATAAAGCTTAAAAGCATACAAATGAAGGTTAATAGCAGAGACTAAATTTTAAAACTATTAAAATTATAAAGATGTAATTATAAATTTTTAAAGTATAAAACTAAAAAAATTAAGTAGAACTATAAAATCCCTCAGAATAATTTAACTTGTATATTTGTATAATATTTAAGACACATGCAAAATATAAGTATTAAATCTGCATGCTTGCTTTAAATAAATTTTTATATACTTAAAAAATCAAATTACTGTATACCAAATATCTCAAGATAATTTAAAATATATGAAAATGGTATTGTGAGCGACGGCTAATGCGCTAAACCGTTCCTTTGAGGAGGGGTTTTGTCCCCAGACTACATGACAGAGAACCGTGACTGGTCAGCGCCGGTTGCCGGCGCTGTTCACGGTGAAGCTGGAAGTAGCACGTGTACTTCACCATGTGGAGATGATGTGGCTTTCATTGTTCTTATTACTAATTTTATAATTAATTATCTAATTTCCAAGATATGATTATGGAGTGAGAAACGTACGATTGCATAAGCTTTGGGTACTTGTAGCGTGTTGATTTGCACATGGGAATCCCAATTTTCTCTGAATAAGAGGCAAAAATGGGAGGATTTGGTTGTAACCCAAAATTTACTGCCTCAAAATGCTTCGTTTTTTCTCCAAAGCTTTAATCCCTTGATTTAAGAATAAAGCTACCAAAATGGGTTTGGTTACAGACATAGAGAATAATGTTTGGTTTGTTATTGGTTGTTACTTGTTAGGTTTAAAAGAAAAGAAAATGTAAGAAAAGAAGTGAAGAACCAAAATCAAAGAAAGATAAGCTAGCTAAACCCAGGAAATAAGGGGGATTCGGCAGATGAGAAGCTCAAAGACAAAAAGCCTGTCCTGTAAAAGCAAAGCTCACTAATAATTTCTATATGGTTTTCTGTAGAGAATCCATTAGTTAAGTGAGCTGAACTTTATTCGTATTCTGTAGTGTGCTAAAAATTCCCTTATCATTCATATTAATATTGCCAGACATGTGATTTTCTTGAGATCTTGTCTCAGCAAAAATGAGGTTGATTCCACTTCCTAACTTGCCATAATTCATTTTTTGGGTAACATTATTTGAAAGTTTGAGTGGGCTACATGAGTACCCACCCACATATATATAATTCTTCTTCCCTTTAGTAGGTGCAATAATACTTAATTATCATATTATGATAAAGATTAAAAAGTAATTAATCTTATTCATCTACATAAGTCCAGCTCAGAAACTGCATTGACTCCAAGTGGTGACATGTAAAATTCCACTGTTTATATACAATAGCGTAGTGATTAATATTAGATATCTTTTTAGGTACGGTATTTGTGTGGTTTGTCCTCAGAAAAGACAAGGCCAGAAGTACAAGGAAGTAAGATTAGGTCTTTAGTTTTACAACCTAATAAACCAGACTTTCAGGGGCCATGCCCTTAAACCCACTCGTGGGCACGATCCATTTGCGAGATTTTTATTTTTGTTTTTTTAATTAAAAAACTAAACTGATTAATTTTTTATGAAAGCATAATATCATGTACATTTTGGACACGTATGATTGTAAATAAGTTGATGAGATATTCAGTAGAGCCATGAAAAGAAATAATATTAAACATACACGACATGGGTCACGACATTGTCCTTTAGATATTTAAACATATTATTAATTATTAATTAAATCATAAAAGTAATGTCTTGTGGGTCGGCTTCTTCTCAGCAGCTGAATATATATATATATATATATATATATATATATATATATAATGGATTTTGGCATTCCAAGGCCTTCTCGTCCGTCAAGTTTTTGTTTGCTTGCAAGCTAGTGTTGTTATTAATTTTCATGGTCAACAGCGAGACATAAAAGGTATAAATACTTTATCGTATATATATGTTTCTTTCAAATGATAGAGTATGTATATATATATACAAAATTATAATCCCACGAGTTATTACAGAGCTCAAGGTATGACCAAGAAAATGTGCCTTGCTAATACCATAATAAAATAACTAATTTGAATCGATCACGATCTAGTTTTGTGTGTAATTCATACTAAATAATCTCTTCAAGTTTCATGAAATTGAGTCAATATTTTATGACCTTAGACAACAGTCATAAATGCTGGGCTTACATATGCTTCAAATATGTGCTATAAGTGAAAAGACTGGGAATCAAAAAGATATTAAGCACACAATCATACAACAATATTTACAACTTATTTTTTTATTAAACAGATGAAGATTTCTTTTTCTATTTTTTTGGTCATATATTTGATTAGTGTCGTTCCTACCTATTTTAATTTACTCTTATACTATCATATATACCCTTAAATTAAATGACCACAGCACCCAAGATATCACGATGCTTTCACTTAATTTAAGGGTATATATGATAGTATAAGGGTAAATTAAGATAGGTAGGAACGACACTAATTAAATATATGACAAAAAAAATAGAAGAAGAAATCTTCATCTTTTTAATAACTAGTTTCATAAACCAATTCCATGAGTTTCATATATATGATAGTGGAATTGATATGACATTGGCAAAAAAAAAAAAAAATAGTTACAAATGAGTGAATTGAATAGGGACGAAACTGAAAATTTTGTAAAAACAACCTGGACTACATTGAAACCTTTTTAAAAAAATATATGTAAGGCATTAATATGAAATCATTTAAAAACATTGTGAAACATTTATTCAACCAATTCAGCGACCTAGAAGAGATCCGTTGGTAGAGTTAGAGAGAAAAAAAAAGGAATAATATTGTACAATTCTTGAAATATTATTAAACTTTTATGACAACATCAAAACTTGAGTGAACGCGAAAAGTGTATATTGCAAATTATCTGCATATATAATGGATTGGGATATCTTAAAGTTTTATGAAAAAAAAAGATTTACAATGAAGAGAGAAATATACAATTTGTGAAGATCACTATATTCAATTAGTGAAGCCCATTATTTTTAAAATGCCCAATCAATTTTGTCTCTCTTTTTTTTTTAAATTTACAAGATAAATATTGAGAACTTTAGATTAGAGGATACAAATGCATATATTATAAACAAACAAAAGGCAGTAGCTCGTTGAGGATCTCTGCTAAAAAAAATCTTTCTGAATCTCTTTCTCTGAAAAATATACAAGACTTGTGATGAAGCAGAGCGAGAATTAAGCGCACAGGGCAAGTGGCCTTTGATGGGGCTGATGGGCAATTTTGGACTGAACAGGTCAGCCGTTATCTTTGACCTTGGCCAGAATGTGGCTATTGTTGTACATTATCAGGCATCAACAACTCTGTACACACATAATTAATGTCTCTGTCCCCCTTTGCCACTTTATATTATCCAAGGAGGAAAAACGAGACAAATAATAATAAAACAAAACAGGTTATGAGAAACTTTCCAAAAAGAAAGAAACTTGCGAGTTGTTCTTTTTCTTTGGTTAGAGCCTCACACGTAAAATTTTAAATATATTTTTGCATTATTGATTTAATATTCAAAATAATTAATTGAAGTAGTATTTGATGATAAAATTGATTAATGATAGGAAGTACAAGTGTCGAGTGTGGAAAAGGTTTAAAATTGGCCAATAGTATATCCACATGTGAGGGCAGCAGTTTGGCGAGGGATATTTTTGGGTTTTGGCATTCACCTATATGCTCACTCACCTTCTACTAGATAATGCAATTCTATGCTCCGTTGCAAATTAGTCAACCCCTTTTATTGCAAAATAATAAAAGGAAGTCATTTAAATTTTTATTGAATTTTATTGAAATTATATACTTTTTTATTTTTAAAATATAAACAAATCTATTTTGAAATAAAAAGTTACACTATTCAATTTTAAATTTTTTGATTAAAATATTTTTTATTTAATTTTTTTTTTATAAAAAATATGTATTTAGATTTAATAAAAGATATTTGATAAAAAATTTTAAGTTAGACTAAAGTATGGAAAAACTTTGCATTAAGATAGATCTTTATATATTTTGATAATATTTAAAATAAAAGGATGGTTTATATAATTTGTTCAGATAATAATGGACAAATGCTGCTGCTTTTTTTTTTTTTTTCACCTAAATCACGGCATAGTAATAATAACGAGAAGGGGCCTTGATGCCCAATAAGATAGGAATGGGCTGAGTTCTGTTCATTTTGGGCTGGGTCGAGATTTCTATCAATCACGGAGGGCACTACCGCGGGCCGCAGTCTAAATTGATGCAGCCTTCTTGTGACTAAAAACAAGAGAAAGGACAAAATTCATCTGCCTTTCGTTTGTTCTATTCTTTCTTTTCTGTTGTCTTATTTTTCATTGATTTTGCAAGTCGGCATACTTAAAACACTAACCCAGTATACGAGAAAAGTGAAAATCACTGCAATACGAGACAGAATGATAGTATAATATGGTCAAATTGCTGATAGTCCGGTTATGGTTTGGTGTTTAGACTTTAGAGGATATCCATTTTGTCTATATTTGTTTTGTTCCTTGCACATCTCGATTCAGATTACCTATCTCTAGTTATCTCTTACTATATTGCTATTGATCTTAACAGAAATATGTAAAAGAGAAAACAAAATACATGTAAGCAGAGTAGTACCTGTTGAATCACGAATGGCCAAAGCGAACAACATGAGATTGTCTATAATAGTCTATTTGGTATGGTAGAAGGAAAACTCAAAAAAAAAAAAAGGAAAAAAAATGTATATAAATAAAATATTAAATTACTTTATTATCTTCTATCTAATTAAATATATTTACTATAAATATAGTATCTATTATATCTTTTTTTTATATTTGTATTTGTATGCATTTTATTTATCTTAATTTCTTTTATTATTTATTTTATTTATTAATACAGCACATATATTGATACAAGATGTGGGACCTACAATAGATTTAAAGTTACTATAGTGATCAAGAGTATCTCTTTCTTCTTTACAAAGTTTCTCATACGCCAAAAGCGTGAGACTTCCAAATAGAAGAAAGAATAAAATGTTATAATAAAATTTTTCCCCCATTTCATTTTCTTTCCTCCTTATTTCCCCTACCAAACAAAGCATGAGTTACTTTAAAAATATCATTTTCATTCCACCTTCAATAAACATTTTGATTTTGAAAATGATATATGTGAAAATTAATATACTAAAGACCATTTATCGCCTCCATCCGAAAAATTACAATGCAATTACTTTTGGATTTCTCTTTAGTCACCATCCTTACGATTACTTCGAATCCAGTCTCCCAGTTTCCTCTGTAGTTCATGCTCCTTCAGAAGAAAGGCTTACACAATCCCCTACACCAACACTCCTAGCATTCTTTTGTAAAGCCCGTTATTGCCACTTAAAACTACCAAAGTATCTCTCCTAGCTTGTGGCTTTTCCGTCCATATTATACAAAATTACCAACTTTAAGAACAAACGAATCTCAGGATCAAAGCATCACATCTAACGGTGCACAAAGCGAGGTGTATACAACGGGAGCAGCCTTCAAACCTTAGGAATAAGTTCATGAAAGGGAAAATATCAAAACTCAACAGTACAAATTTAACATGTCTGCTATTAATGTTTGTCAATTAAAATATGAGATATGATTTTTTTCTTTTTTTTAATAATTTCAAGTATTGACTAGTTTTTTTCAAAAGAAAAACTCTCCGCATGTTTTGTGAAAAAGGAAAAGTGAACAGGTGGAAAGTTAAAGAAGAAAAACCAAATAAAATTACAAGTGAGCTAGCGGTTGACACATCCATATGATTGAAAATTACAGTAATTAATGAATGTATGGAACGGATTGTACCAGATTGTTCGGTCAAGTGAAAACCTTATAGTCAGTTTGCACCCATCAAAACTAACATGGGATGGTTTATCAAAGCAGGGTTAAGAATTTATTTACTCATACGTTTTCATTAGGCCGCATATCACTGTTCTAGAAGGTATTGTTTGTAATACAACAGCAGAAAAAATGTTATCCCCCATTCATCTTTAGCTGGAGGAGCCTTAATCAATCAATTCAAGATTGAAGACAACAAATATTCATACACAGGCTGTTAGGCCTAAACACTGAAAAATAAAAGAAATCTCCCTCACTAACATGAAAGGTCACTTAGCCCATGGCATATTTCTGAGTCCAGCTTCTTGCAGTTGACTCATACTTGTTCCTGTCCGTCTTGTACATGTGGGCAATTTCAGGGACCAAAGGATCATCAGGATTTGGGTCCGTCAACAGGGAACAAATTGAGAGTAACACCTGAAAAAGTAAATAGTGATTAGTTGCAATTCAAAAACGTAAACGAAATAATGGAATTTTACACTGATGACGCATCGAACCCCAACTACAACAACATAAAAGTATTTTACATTGAGCAATACATTGTGTTGAAAAGGTGAAAGCCTTATTTTCGGTATGAAATGGACTTGGCCCATACGAGAGCCGTAAGGAAATTCAGTAAATAATTCTTACTTGCAATTACCACTCAGGAATGTCACATCTAAGTTGATAGATGGATTGCTTTGGAAACTTAAAAATGTATTCTAAGGAATTAAGGTTTTCCTCATTATCTGAAATAACCAAGAAACAAACCTTGGAAATGGTTAGAGCAGGGCTCCACTGCTCCTTCAGTATGTCAAGGCAAATGCTTCCATTGCTATTGATATTTGGGTGGAATACCTTCGTTCTGAATGCAACCTGCAAGACCACGCGTGAGTAGGCATGAGAGATCAATCTAAGGAATTACAAGTTGCTGTTTGCTGATATACACCATAAAATATCTTTACATATACACTGAAGGAACCAGAACAGCCCTCCTTAAATTTTCCATCTAAAAGGATACAACTAGAATCCCAAATGTTATCCTTTTTCTGAAATTTTAGACTGAATCCCAAATGTCATGCTTTTTACTTAAACTTGAGACTAAGCATAAAATTCTAATTTGTTGGGAAAGTAGTCTTCTAAGGACATAAAAGTAGGGTTCACAATTCATAGACCTCCCCTAGAAGAGGTAAAATACAAACTAAATGTAAAAAGAAGAATGTAATACAACACTAAGTAAAACTGAACTAGCGAACATGAAAAGACAGCGAAGAAGGAAACGAGAAAAACAATAAAACAATAAATAGATATGTGAATGAATTACGAACCTTGGGTGGCTTGAAGGGATAATCTGGAGGAAAATGAATAGTAACTAAGAAAACACCTCCAGCGTAAGGACTGTCTGGAGGGCCCATAATTGTTGCTTGCCAATGAAACATGTCTTCAGCAACAGGACCTGCAATGTTAAGAAATAAATGATAAAGCACGAGATAAGCCCAAGTGAAATATGAATGCCAACACAACTAGAAGCTACAGATTCCTAACATCAAATAGTACAATGTAATATATCTGTTGGTAGGCAGACTGTTAACTTTTACAAATATTTGTTAAAACTGTAGTAATTTTATTTAACTGCAAATAAGATCTAAATATACATGATTTTTACCCGCCGGCTAAGCCAAGGGAGTTTGTGCGCGTTGTGAGTGTCCTAGGTTCAAGTCGTAGTAACAACTTCCCAATGTACTTTAGAAAAAAGAATTACGTGTTTTTTCATATGTCTGAATCAATCTTTTTTTTTTTTTTTTCTAAAATCTCTGTATATCCTACTGCAAAATTTCAAAACCCCCCATATCACTAAAATGCCAAAGACCAAAGGGAGAATCAAATTACTAGAGATTCTAGTTTGATTCCAGCCCCCACACTCATGCCATAACCATAGTGCACAGAGATTCCAAAAGAGTAATAAGAGCAAGAATAGTATAAAAATACCATAATCACATACATTGCTGATTTGATTACAATAATGGTTGCGCCCTACTCTGGCAATAATATGTAAAATTACAACATTACTCAGCCATAAACTACGAAATCCAAGTACATAATTGCAGAATCTAGTAGAAATTAACATGCATAAGGCAGAGCAACAACTGACAGAGGCATGACGCCGTCCACTAAAAAAGGCAAATGCTGCTTGAAACAAAAGATATAAAAAGACATATCCTACCTATTCAGAAACAAATGAAACCAAATAAACGGAATTTTACATTCCCAAAAGCATGCATTGTTAATAAGCTCATTTATTCAGCAAGCCACGTATAACCCCAATCGCAAGATCAAGTAATCTTCCTAACATGCAAACTTCGATGTAAAGTTAATATACGACTTATTCTCCTTCAGTGCCATTTAGGTACGCCGCTTTACTTTTATCATTTATGCCCCCTAGACCCATAACTCCCCAACGGCAAAGGAAGAAACAAACATTGTCATTAATGTAAGAAGACTCGACAATCGTCAGCAAGTCCCAAAATATTCTTGATGTATCATTTCAATGTCGGCAGAATCAATCGAAATTATTTTGAATCAGAAATGGCAGACAGAAAGGACTCAATCGATAAAAGTGAATGCTAGAAACTCAGGATCATATAGTTCCTCAAGAAATCAGAAAATATACACGCATCATTACAAAATCTAAATTACAGCCACCAAAGATAACTAGCACCAATTTCTTTTTCTAAGGAAAAAAAAAAAAAAGCGAAACCGAAGCATGAACTAAACAATCCATACAATCATGTGAACGAAAAATCAAAATGAAAATACAGGGCCAGAAGCATAAAGAAAATTGCAATACCGGCGCTGCAGGATGTGGGAGGATCCTTCTGCAAATCCTTGAGTTCCTTCAAGATCCGCTTGGAAGCCATCACGAAACCTAAGCAAAATATAAAATCGCCTCAGATCAAAGCCCACGCATACACATACATACGCACATATATCCCCGGAGCAACAAACAACAAGAGAGAGATAGAGAGAGAAAAGCCATCATACCTAAGAGAAAACCGAGATAGATCCTCCTGTAGCCTTTGGATTTCGGATTGGATTTGTGAGGAAGAGAGAAAGAGAGAAACAAAGAGAAAGTTGAAAATGGAAGACGCAGGCAAATGGCTTTTATAAATGTCTGGTGCGGCCTCGGAATCGATCCCCATTGATTTGCCTGGTTGCTTCTATTATTATTATTATTATTTCTGCTAATCAATAGTGGGTCCCTACTTGGCGTTTTCTGTACGAAATCCCTTCCCTTTTTCCCCCTAATGCCGAAAGTAGCCGCCGAAAAGGAACGGTGTTCCTCGTTCTCCTCAACGGCGTCGTTTTTCTCCCCGTCTTGATTTCGCGCGTTCGGGCGCGTTTTTTAACCGTTGTATTTGATTTCTGTTTTCCATGCCCGTTGGCCAACGGTGGTCAACATCTCAGCGGCATTACTTCGAGGGAATATAAAACCATCATTCAGATATAAATTTTAAATTCCAATTTAGTATCTGTTCATAATAAAATTATTTTTGTTAAAATAAAAGAAATTTCTTACGATTTTCCCGTTTTATTCTGGGTCCCACAATTTGATGCGAGTTTTGTGTTGGCTTTCAAAATTCTTGAAAAGCTCGAATTGATGTTTTACTTTGAAACATGGATATCGTGATCATATATAAAAGACATTTTAAGAAAGCGGTTGCATCTCTTCTACTGGGGTGGGATTTCGGTTTCTTCACAATAACCCAGCATCGTGTGTGACTTAATATTTGTTGGATATTTTTTTAGCCATAGTACGTGTTTGAGAAAAATAATTAAAATAAGAAACTATATATAAATATTAGTCCTAAGAAAAAAAAAACATTTGTCCTTTTATGTTTGAAAGACTACAAATTAGGATAATTAAATTAAATACCAATTTTAGAACTACACATTTCCTTGTAACTAATTATTACTAAAATGATTTTTTCCCTTATCTCAAAGAGTAAATCCATAAAGTTTTTAATATAAGTTTTTTATGATTGTCTCAAGACACCTTAAGATATATTCTTATGATCTTATAATATTGGGTGTTTTATCTATGTCTTTCATATTAAAATTCTCAAACTCAAATTATTTCTCCTAATATAATTGTCCTAAGTCACTAAATGCAATGGAGATATCATTTACATACAAAACTAAATAAATGATTTTACATTTGATGAGCTTGTGGCATATACACTAATTTATAATATTTTCAACAAAATTGAAATATATGATCACATTATATAATTCAAATATCACTGTTGTGAAGCTTATTTAAGTTTATAAATAGACTTCTCAAACTTGAATATCATGTTTTTATTAGCACTTTGATTTCTTCTTCAATATTATTATTGAAGGAAGCTATTTTTGCACTCATTTAGTCTATTTTCAAGTGAAAATGAACAACTAATATTATGATGATATGAAAGAAATCTTTCTTAGACATAAGCCATCAAGCTTCCAAATAAAAATAAAATCAATCAAACCTTTCATTTCAATTACTTCTTTATTATTCCCCATTTCCCATACAAACATAAGCCCTCATTTTTCAAAAAATAATTCAATGAAATCGTACCATTAAGTTCCTTTTGCCTTATTATACCCATTGAAACATTATTCCAACTACACTGTCTCAATTACTCTATAAGCTACAACTTTTAAAATTAATTTGTGAAAATTTTAGCATTATTATTATTTTTCAATATATTTAGATTACAAAATGAACACGATTGAAGAAATATGTAAATGTAGTTAGTAATGAACTAAGTGGATATATAAAATATGGAAATCATATTTAGAAAAGCAATAAATGCAAAAAAAAAATGGCATACCCCTAGCCATTGCAAATGAAGTTTTTGAAATTTGTAAATTCTAGAATAATAATGCTTTTAGGCACTTATTTTTCACTCAATGATGGTGTCTTTATAATCTTAAATCTATGAAAATAGGCTTAGGGACCCTTGTAATTTACATTTTCAATCTAAATCCTTCCTCCCACAAAGGAAGCCATGATGCACAGTGGCAAGGGAGTATTCTGTAAGCCATGAACTTTAAACCCTTGAAAATTCGGAGCACACCCAGGAGTTGGTTGCCTACTTGTTAGCAACAAATTAAACATTGCAAACATTTGGAAAATACAATAGTTAACACTCCCCCACTTGGTTCAAATATCTTAGTTCATAATGATTCCAAGGTTTATGAATACTTATATTTTAAAGAAAAAAAATTAAATGCATAAATCATAGCAATAAATCTTCTATAAGCAAGTATTACTTTCCATGTATAATGATGTATTTTATTTCATTAACCTATCATAACTTAATGAATAAGCTATATGCTTATTATAGGTTATTTTAATGTTGTTATTCTTAAAATATAAAATTGTAGACAAAAATAAGATAGTTATATATATTCTTAATTGAGATTTAACAAAAACTATTGAAAACATGTTGTTTAAGTTATTAAAAGGTTGGATAATTAATTTTTAGGTCATAATTAGACACATTTAGGCTAAATTTATATGGATGATTTCGATTAATTAATTAGTCATATTTTTGTTTAGCTAATTAATTGTTTAACTCTCATTATAAAATATTTATTTATACATTTATGTGTAATCATATACAAGCATTTAGTTTCAATTAAGATGTTATGTGATTTATATAATTTTAGTTTAATTAAAATATCTTTAATTATTCTAAAATTGTGCATTGAGTATTAAAATTACATTTAAGGGAAATGACACCAACTTTTAATTAATATATTTAATATAATAATCATTATCTCACAATAGCGTTATTATATTCTCTTTTTTTATTTTAATTTTTCCACAATGATTAACATAATGGATATAATTTCTTAGTTTCATTATATTTTAGACATAAATATAATTAAAGAATAATTGGTTTACGGTTGTATAACATATCATATAAAATATTTAAATTTGCCTCAAATTTCGACATAACATGTCATTCCTTCATGCATTTCTTCATATTTGAATATTATATATGTGTGTAGTATATCCATTAAGATGGAATAATTGGTATAGCATGGAAATCATACCCAAAAAGCAATAAAATGCATAAATAAAATGACATACCTTCAACCATTACAAAATGAAGTTTATGAAGTTTGCAAATCTTAAACAAGAATGCATCCAAACTCTTATTTTCACTCAACATAGTGTTTTTATGATCTTGAGTCCTTGAAAATGAGCTCAAAGACCTTGTCAACCTAAATCCTTCCTCCCATCAAGGAAACCATGATGCACAATGGTAAGAAAATATTCCACAAGCCATAAACCTTAGACCCCTAAAAATTTGGAGCACACTAGGGAATTTGTTGCTTGCTTGTTAGCAACAAAGTGAATGTTGCTAACATTTAGAAAAATGCAACGGCTAATGTTTAAAGCTATTAAAATAGGCTAGTTTGACCCATATAGGCTTGCTTATCATGGGCTACAAGTTAAGTAGGTTTAGCTATATTGACTTGTTTCTAAATAGGTTAAAAAATGCTTTGGCTCACTGGTAGCCCATACAACTCACCACAAAATGAGAAAAAAAAAAATCATTAATAGTAGCAACACTGTTGTAACAATTGATAAATAATGAAGTCAAGTATACGATGTTCAATTAATTAGTTCAAACACTTAAACAATTCATTTAATAATTCATATCATGTCAACATCCTTAAACAAAAATAATTATCTTAAGTCTCAAAATATCAAACCAAACAACTACAACAAAGTATAACAAGTAATCAAATTTAGAAATATGGAATTCATCCAAATTTTTCATGGTTAGACCTATGGCAATCATTGCTTATGGTCACAGCTTGCAAGCTAATGTCCATAGAGGTTGGAGGCGCTGGCTCACGAGCTTATAGTTGCGTTTGGCTATTCACGGAGGCTTGCTTCAATCATTGCTCACACCTTGCGGCGTAGTGGCCAGCAGGTTAGGATTCATGAATTGAAATGATAAAAGAATGGGGGATTTCTAATTTCTTCAATTTAGAGCAGAAAGGGGATGGGTTTGGGATTTTTGTAAAACAGATCAGGGATGTTTGCCAAAAAAGAAAAAAATGAAATAGATGAGCTTTTGGACCAATGCTTATCTTAGATTTGGGTTAGAATAGGGTTTGGTTGTTTAAGTTTTTTTTTTTAATTTCTCTTAAAAAAAGATTAGCCTCTAAGTTATATAAGTTAGTTCATATAATTTATGAATTTAGTAGATCAAGTCAAAATAACCTTAAATTATATAAATTAGTAAAATTTAAATCCAATTCACCGTCACCGTATGAATAGGTTAAATGGATCGATCTATTTCACTGACTCAAAATGTAGTCAAGAACGATCACCTAGCCGGAGCTTGACACCGCTGGCTCACAAGTGTGGCTCGCTGACGTATAAGCCAGCTGGAACCAGATGGGCACGAGGCTCACGAGCACATGGTCCCACCATGTCACGGCGCACGCAACTCAGCTACAGCAAGTTGGCTCATCCCAACTCCCAAAGGCATCTAGCTCGCCTTCGTAGGCTGCACCGCCTCCCTCCGTCTCCGAGTCCCGTCTCGAAAACCCGGGCTCTAGATGGAACGGTTCAGGACGCAGAGACGGGTCCAGATTCAAGATTCCAGATCTGATCCTCCCGAAGACGATGATGTTGAGGATGAAGACTCCTCCCGAGTGCGATACGATGAGGAAATTGAACGGGAGGAAAGATTGCGGTTGAGTTTCTCCAACGGCAATGTTTCCGAAGATCAAGAGCCATTCATGGGCATCAAGGTCCGACGAAAGGCATCGCTTCACAGAGATTTTAAAGGGGACTACATCGATGTCCCTTTACAGCCTTTTTTGATGAAAATTTTGCAGAAACAAGGTTAGTCTTGAAACGCAAATATCTTTTCGTTGACTCGTATTACGTTAGTTTCGAACTCGTTTGAAGGTTGTGGATTGCTTAATTTGGTGTTTTGAAACTAGCCGTTTGGGAAGCTAGCGGATTTTTGTGTTCCTTCACCGAAGGCATGCCAACTGGGAAATTTGGTCATCTAATAAGAAAATTGATGTGTTCAGTAATAAGGACATGTGCAACTGGTGCCAATTAACATTTGCTATCAGTCGGTGGATTGATTCTTTTGTGATCTAAGCAAGTACTTCTAATTTCAGTAATTTGCTTAAAGGACATACTAAACAATAATGGGATTGATCTTAGAAAATGTGTTTGCTAATGTGGGTTATTTTTCTGCAAATAAAACGTAGGAGTCGTTTATGGTGCTGAATAATCTTATCCTATTGTGATTACTAATCAACCAGGAAATGTAGATTGAATTTCCTACCTTTTGTGGATTTACCATATCATGTATGAAGGATACATAGGTTATGAGGCTTTAGAGGTTGAAAATAGATTTTAGATAATGTAGTTCCTCAAGTCCTGACAGTTCTGACGACTGCTGTCAATGATTCAACGCTCAAGTCAGGAGTTTTCTACTTGAATGAGAAGTTTGTTTATGATCATGGTGTGAACGTGCCGATCGCAGTCCTGAGAATCGGTTACATCAATATTGTCAAGGGAGTACCAGAAAATTAAAGCTTAACCGTTTGAATTTAATCAATTTTATCATCTGATGTCTTGCAGGAAGATGAGGTGTCTACGAAGTCAAAAAAAAATTAAATTTAAGAATTATATGAAAAAAACAATTAAGATAGAAAAGGATTGAAGAATTGTTTCAGTTTATGTGTATGAGGAGGGTATGATTCAGGGATTCTAAAAGAAGTGATGCAAGATGTACATAGAGCAGTTTGGAAAGCCATGTATCATGTATGCATTTTTCAAGAAATCTAGTAGAGGGAGTGGGGTGGGAGAGAGGAAGATATGGTGTACCAAGTCATGAGATTCTTATCTCCATTCATATTTTTTGTACAGGGGACAAGCAAGTTCTATTTGCAGATAAAGTTTTGAAGTTCACTGGCTTGGGGAAGATGAAACGACGTATTCTCTTAATTACTGATTTTGCCATTTACATTGTTGACCTAGAAACTGGTGCCCTCAAACGGAGGATAGCCCTTGCAGCTGTTGAGAAGATGTGTCTGAGCGAACTAAGTGATAACTTTTTTGCAATAATAATTCCAACAGAGTATGATCTGCTTATGGCCAGTACTCGAAAGACTGAAATTGTCACTGTGTTAGTCGAAGCCACCAAGAGTGCATCTGATTATCAACTCGAGGTGGTTTTCTCCAATAGGTAAATGAAATTTACACCTGTTACTCTGTGCCTTCTGTTCTTGAATTATAATCAATTCCTTCTTTATTGTATCATTGTTGTTAAAGTGATCTGTTGCACTATCTCTGCGATTGCTAAGATTAAGTGGTTGGCCGTGTTTGAGTTGTGCCCTTGTGCACTTCTAACCTAAAAATGTTCAGACTATTGGGCAGAATGTGATGCCTTTATGGTCTAGATTATACAATCCAATGATCTACATGAACTAGTATTTACTTTCTTGTGGAGCCTTTCAGTGGATCATATAAAGTTGCAGAGAACTTAATCAAAGCTGTCAACCTGTGAAGTTTGTGAAATTATTTGCGAGAAGGAATGACTTTAGCCATGCTGTTATGAGAATATTGGCTTTCAGACATATTGGGTAACCTTTTGGTGGTGCACTTAAGGCCTCCTCTACTGAAGCTGTTTATAAATTATTGTTGCAGGAACATGCTGGCATTCACCATTGACTTATCTTTCAATCCTCATTTGCAAGTTTTTTATGCAGTTTTTTTTTTCATTTAAATGAAATAAAAGGAGATAGTGACAAACTTACACATTAACTTGCAAGTTTTAATCAATCATCACTACTAAAGGCATATTTTGCCATTCCTTTGTAGGTTTGAGTATAATGCAGCGTCTGACATGGTGAAGGAAATCCAGTTTCAGGAAGTTGAAGGTCTGTTGCCACCATTCCACCCAGTACCTTCTGCCTCATTTTTGTGAAGCTTCTCTTATTTTTGTTTCATTAAATTTCAGGGGGTGTGAAAACAAGAATTTTGAGGAAGTGAGTTGCAATTCCTTTTTCGTGATGTCTGTAAACTTAGTAGGAGATACGTACAGTTAATGATTCTGGAGTGATTGTGTGACAAAGGTTCTCCCGGGCATAGCTTGGCTTCTCTTTTGGAAGGTTTACATTTCTACTGTAATTCTGATACTTGAAATTTCAAAAGAAAAGAAATATATATACGTGATGTAAAATTTTAACTCGAAGCCAAATTCCTCTTGGATGTATGAAAATGGCCCATGGATTCCCTGCATGGAAATGTGAAAGTTTTTTTTTTCTTTAACTGGCCACTCTTTTTTTCTTCTTGTTTCATTCTCTTTGTCGCCATCTGGCTAGCTTAAGAGACATTATCTTTAAGAAATGATCGTCTACTTTAAAAGCTCACTTCGATTGTTATCAATATATTATATAAAATCTCATGTGAGCCATGACTTATGAATAATACGAATTTTATAGGGTTGTATGTATGATATTGTTGATGTTCGTACATAAATAATATATTTCATACATTTACTGTTTATTTTTTCTCTTTTTCTGAATTTTTTTGTAGGGCCCACAAGTTTTTTGAAAAAAAAAAATTACAATCTTGCAACGGAAGGAACTAGTTAATTATTAAAGCATGAAATGGACACTGTTAATCTGTTTTTGGTCCATTGTCTCTCATACTACTTGAGAATAACTAACTAATCCAAGGCGCATCTCTCGTTTGCGAGTCCTGTGACCGAGAGTGACAAGTGAAAAAGAAAATGTAGATAAGTAGATCAGGGTTATTATTCTTGTTATTTTCCTCTGGGTGAAGGTACGAAATAATTGGTTCAATAAGCGTCGTTGCCATAATGAAGCTCAATGAGTTTGCACAGCAAGCTTCTCATGTTCTTAAACGGCTTCAAATTTCATTACTCAAACGACTTGGGAACAACGAACATAATAATCCCAAGAGTTCTCAAACCCTAAGAATCAGGGTCACAACCTGGAGAGTTCATCCAAGAAAACAGGGCAATTTGTAATGGCCAACAGGCCAAGGGAAAATTGTAGAAATACAAAGAATCTTACATTTTGCTGAGGGGTACGTCAACAGACCTACTTGACTTCGATTTCAGCTAGATTTGGCTGCTTAACACGCACCAATTTTCTTACAACTACAAAGAGATACCGGGCAGCAATCAAACATTTTTTTTTTTTTTTACTTTGGTGATGAAATTAAAATTAAAGGAGTAGTTAGTATACATCTTAACAATTGACTAAAAAGAATCTCATTGTGGAACAGAGGAAGATGCATCAATCGCATGTGGGGTTGGGGTAGAAACTTCTGTGGATGGTTGAGTTCCGGTATCCACTTTACGAACTTCCTCCACCATTCTCACAACATCTTGCATTTTTGGTCTCCGCTCTGGCACTCTCACCGCACATGCCATCCCTATTTGCAACATCTCTACCATTTCTTCCTCAATATTTGGATATCTCAGTAACTCAACATCAAACACCTCCGCAGTCCACTCCTCTCTGACCACAGAATTCACCCACCTAACCAGGTGCACAACCTCCTCACTGCCCGTGGCATGTATGGGTGATTTCCCAGTCAGAAGCTCAAGCACCAGAACCCCGAAACTGTATACATCAGATGCATGGCTTGCTCTTCTGATGTCTGTTACTTCTGGGGCACGGTACCCTCCATTTCTCTGCGCTGGTGAGGGTATTGAACTTGTTACTGTTGCCAAACCTGCATCAGATACACAACCATACCCTTGGGAGTTGAGGAAGATGTTTGAGGCCTTTAGGTTTCCATGCACCAGTTTCCCTCCATGTTGTGCGTGGATGTGAGCTATCCCTCTTGCTGTACCTATTGCAATTCTCAGCCGGCTATCCCAGTCTAAAGAAGCCCTGCCTTCCCCTTTTCTACCTGCATAATGGAGATGCATAAATGTTCTAACATTTAGCAAATAATTCTTTCTAGCTCTAGGAAGATGATAGAAGAAAAGGTTTAACATACCATGCAACATTGCAGAAACACTACCCTGTTCGTAGTAATCATACACCGTGAGTTTCTCTTCCTTGGAATAATAATATGCCCTTAGTGGAGCCACATTGTCATGCCTAATCCTGCCCACCGCCTCCATCTGCTGTTCAAACTCGCGTTTTCCTACCGTGACTTCCTTCAATCTCTTCACCACCACCGTGGTTACATCATCTAGAGCAGCCTTATATGTTGTTCCAAAGGTCCCCTTTCCTAGCACCTCAGCAGATGATCTCAACAGGTCCTCCAGGTCAAAGGCAAGATTGCGACCCTCAAAGAACACAATCTTGTTCTTGTCTTGACTTTCAGTTTCAGATACTTCTTTTTTCAGAGAGACTTCCTTTTTCTTGGACTTCACTGGTAGCACTTCTTCATCTCCTTTCTCATAGTTGCGGATAAGCATGAAAGCTGCAATCACCAGAAATGATAGCACACAACCTCCAAGGATGATAGCCAATAATGCAGGCTCACTAAGTGTGGTTTTCTTTGTAGGAGGAACATTTGGTGGTTGAAGTGGAAAAGCTGGAGGAAGTGCATTTTCTGATGTAAGGTTGTTGTTACCAACAAAAGCTGAACCTGGAAATCTCTCAAGGGATTTAGGCACAACCCCACTAAAGTTATTGTTGGCTAAATTTAGCTCTTGGAGGCTAGGAATATCAAGATCAGGAATTTGCCCAGAAAGCGAGTTGTTGGCTAGGATTAAAGATGTGAGATGAGTCAATTTTGAAAGGGAAGAAGGGATGCTTCCATTAAAAGAATTATTGGATAAATTGACAACAATAAGATTATTCCAAACAGAAAAATCCGATGGCAATGGACCGGAAAACTCGTTGAATTGGAGATAAACATATGTCAAATTTTTAAGCTCAGAGAAATCAGAAGGAAAAGGACCCGTTATACTATTGGATCTAAGACTCAAAGTCTGAAGTGCTGAGAGGCGACTAAGAGTGTTGGATGGGATTGGACCGCTCAATCCAGCTCCGGGTAATCGGAGGGCTATGACTCTGGATTGTTCATTGTTGCAGATCACTCCTCTCCAGCTTTTGCATGCAGAAGAATTTTCATCCCAGTTGAGAGGATGAGAGTGACCCATGTTGCGATAGAAATCAAGCAAAGCTTTTTTATCTTCCAGTGGCTCAGCACCAACACTCACGAAAATTGCTCCAACTATGAAGGCTGCTGAGAAAATTAACAAGAGGTCCATTTTCTTATCCATTTTCTGGCTTCAATAAAGATGATAAGATTGTTGTTCAATTGAACTTGGATGTAAACGGACTCTCCTCAAGATACTGGACGCTTCTACATATGATTCAACTAGAGAGAAAACAGAGGATTGGGGGATTAAACAATAGTTTTAATATCTATCCGAAGCTGAACCAAAAGACAACTGGAGGAGATTTGTTTGAGTAACTTAACAAAATTGGACTTTTTCCTGAAATCACGGGTCAAAATGAGACAGCTCATGGTTGAATTCCAAATTAACCTAGCCAACTTTTTAAGTCACCTACTCAGCTACTCTGTTTAGTCACAAATACTTTGAAACAAAAAAAATTTTCCTTCAATTTAGTAGATCAATTTATATAATTTAGAACTCTGTGGTTTATCCTTTCCTTCGTTTTGGAAACAACGCGAGAGGTATAAAGCAGATGAGTATAATTAATACTTGGTACTATCATAGAGAGGAAAAAAGGAATACTTACTTGGGGATTCCAAATTCACCAAAGCTAGATCAAGATCCAGAGGTAGCCAGCAATGTCCCCCACAAGCATGAAGAGCTAGGAAAGCAATGAATTGGGGTTAGCAAGAAGAAATCGAGTAGGGACAGGAGGATATCTGAAACAAGACTATCGTGTTTCAGAAGCAGTTAAAGGGTGAAGATCCAAATTGGGGGTTGTTGCAATAATGGGGATATTGGTAGTAATGGGGAAGATGAGCTGGTATATGCTTGTGGAAACAGCAGCATCACATGCAAAAGAAACAAGAGAATCCATTGGTAATCATTAAGAAGCTAATGGTCTCACAATATTTTATGCCGCACGAACAGGATGAGGCATGTGGAGGGGGAGCCCATTAATTATATTAGAAAAATATGGAGTTTAATATGCATTATATATATACATATATATATAGTACCTAACAGATACGGATAATTAAGATTCATAAACTTTGCATATATGCAATACCTTCTGGCTGCAAACTATTTTCTTAGATGACATGCTGTTGCATCTTTTCTTTTCTAATCTCTTGAGAGAAGTTGATAGGAGTGGGAAAACGATCAAGATGTAACAATACACGGAAAAAGGCAGAAACTGGAGGATGCAGTTTGAAACAGGACGAGGTGTGACCTCATGAGCGTTGTCTTTGAGCCTGGTTTTCACATAAGGCGACCCACGTGCAAAGCCACGCTATGATATGGAAGGCGACTTAATTCTAACTGATAAGGTTCAGTCAGAAAATTATTATTTACCTTTGAACAAAATAGTTGTTGACATTAATGGGAATTAGTTTTTTTAAAAATTATTTGATATATAGTTCTAATCAAATACATATCGTGGAAGATGAGGATGTAGAATCCTACACGCACGGATAATTTAGCAGGTCATTGGTACGTACCATTTAAAATGTGTGGGTATTTTGGGGAAAGAATTCTCTTAATAAGAGACAAATAGCGTTGACTTAGAACTCCATTTTGCTCTCATGCGTGATGTTGCTCCACCGAAAGCAAGGTTTAAAGCAAATGGACCCAATCATTTTTGTGAATTTCATAGGGCACAATATTGCGACATCGCTTTGGACAAACTACGCCTGTTGTACCATCACCAACAGCAACCTTTGATCTCAGGCTTCACATGTTGTATCAGAACTTTCCTCTAAACAAAAATTATTATCAAATACTCAAAACTTGGAATTTTCATGACCATGATCTTGTAATGAGACATATTTACAATAATCTCATTCCTTATCTCCTCGAGAATGCCTAGTTCAATTAACAAAGAACAGATTAAGATATATTATCATGGTGTTTATAAATAGATTGAAAAGCTATGCATGTAGAGTGGGCAGGGGAGGCTCCTGTAATCACAAAGTGGCCTCCTCAAAAGTGAAATAACTTGCATGAAATTATATACTACATCATTTTGTGACACTTGGTTGCGGCTTCAAGCTGCCTCAACCATCAGTGCATGGGACATGTAGATGACTTGATTATTAGTTCTAAGGTTTCTTATAAAGTAATTTTAATTATGACAATAATGAAGTTTTTATCTTTGAATTTAATTTAAAAGTGTTAGGTATTACAATTAATTATAAAAATTTATTAAGAACTGATTGGTATAGTGGACTTATTTTACTTAAATAGGTTCAAGACTTTCCTTAAACGTAAATAAGTCAACACCCTCCGAAAGGAAACAACAGCAAACGGCCATATGGTTTAAAGAAGAGGCAAATTAGAACAAATTAAGATGATTAAGCTGTTGACTTTCATGGGAGACCAATATGAAAATAATCAAAGAAGTTTTAAAGCCAACAGACAAATGACCAAACAAAGCGAAGCCATTATTGTCTGCCTCAAGTGCTGTGATGCAAAGACAGGAAGAGAAATTCAAGTTTACTCCAACGGCTATATTAGAGAAATCAGAGTTTATCAATAAACAAATAAGTCTCAGTTGACCGAATTAAGATAAATTTGACTGTTACACATTTTTTTTCTCAAATCTTAATTTTGTCTTCCATTATACTCATTACATCAGCACCATATGTTGCATTTGCTTGAATTAAGAGGCGGTTGGTTCAATAGGAGATGTTTTCTATTTTTAATTTTGTGTATAATGTCTATTATATTTATATAATTATTATTTAATAATATTTATTTTTTATTATCATTTTTTAAATATGAACCTAAAAGTCATTTTTTTATTTTTATTTTCATCTTAATAATTTTGTATATCAAATGACTTCTATAATATTACTATTTAACTAGTGTTTGTTTTATTATTGGCTAGTGATTCAAGTAATGTTAAGTGAAGTTTGGCTACTGTTTATATTGTTATCTTATTATATAAAGTCATTTAATTTCTTATTTCGACAATTAACTGTTATATTTGATATGTAAAAATGTTTAAAAATTGTTGTTCACAAAAATTTTGTATACACTTGTGTTCCTTAAAGTGTAATGATCATACATGTCAAAATTGTCGTCAAATTCAGCAGCCTCTAACATCCAAAAGGCCAAAACCATGGTGTTGTAGACAATTAACCCCAAAATAATATATTAGTAGGATTAAGAGCCCCCCAAAATAATATATTACAGAACTTTAGGTGGCAAGATCATATATAATGCATCTAGGCCCCTTCCTTAGCAATTCAGATATGTCCAATGGAAGCCTAAACGGTAGGATCTCGCCCCTTTCTGGGCCGCATGATATATAAATATTTATCAGGGTACTCACACAAATGTTCTTTTTTTTTTTTTTAAATATCGTGACATTAAAAAAATTAAAAATCAACTTATCCTATTCCCGTCTCATTAGACGGGACCCTCGCACAAATGTTGCGACGCTATCATTCTAGGGGCAAAAGACGTTGGGCGGGAGTTAAAATTATTGATATAGGAATATTAAAGCCACCTCCGCAAACAAATCAGAGTGGCGCAGCGGAAGCGTGGTGGGCCCATAACCCACAGGTCCCTGGATCGAAACCAGGCTCTGATAAGAGTGGCTTCCGTAATTCCTTTCCGATTCTACTATTTTAAAGCTAACTAATGTTTTTCGCCCCCCAAAAAACAAAAACAAAGCTCACTAATATTATATATCAATTTTTTTTTGGGAAGATTATATCCCCATTTTTAAGTTGAATTTCTTAATCTAAAATTAATTGCGAAAGTAGCATGCTTTGTGTGTGTGTAATAGTATATATATATATATATATATATATATATATTATAATTATATTTTTAACATTTATTAATTTAAATTTTATAATGAATTTTATTTAATATAAATTAGTTCAATTAATTAAATCAAAAATTGACTATGATTCAATTATTAAATTATAAACTATTTTTTTTCCAATTCATTAAGGGATCTAATTTTTGAAACATTGGATATTACAGACTATGTTAAAACAAAAAAACAAGATTAGATGTATATGGGGCTTGTTTGAAATTGTTTTTGTTTTAATGTTTTCAAAATATATGTTTTTAAGAACAAATTTTTTAAAACAAAAAAATTAAAAAATCTGTTTGAATCATTATTTTAAAAAGTAATTATTTTTTATTTTTTACCTGATTCTGTAGTACAAAAATTACAGAACACTTAAAAAGTATTCTGAATTTTTTATTTTTGAAAACAAAATTTTATTTTTTTTGTTTTACAAAACACTTCATTAAAAACATATTATCAAACAAATTTTTTTATTTTTTATTCTTAAAAATAAAAAAATTATTCTACAGAATTAAATCAAACAAGGCCATATACTCCCCATGAATATGCTACAAACTCCTCCCATGCTTGTAAACACATTGAGTAGCCAAGATATCATCTAATTTTTTGTTCAGAAACGTACAGGACATAAAAAACAAGGTTAAGCTTCTCTACATTTGTACAGCATCCATCCAGTTTTCATCAGTAAGGCCATTTGGCCTTTTATTTCTCCCTTTTTTTTTAATGAACTTAAATGAATAAAAAAGGAGAAGAAGGGGACAAATGGCCTTACTGGACATGGAATGAATATATTAGGACTGCAGAGAAGCTCCTCCCCCCTTTACTCACATGTTAACAAAAACCTTTTATTTTAGTAATGGGTCGCATTCTCCGATTTCTTAAAATCAATGGTATGAATTAACACCAAAGGTTTTTTTTAATAATTTGTTTGACATATTAATTTGTAAATATTGCTTAATACTTCCTAAGACTTGTTAAGCTTTATAGTTGTTTCACTTTTTTTTTTTTCCTTTTATCTTGGAGTGTTCATTTGTTAGATTTGAAGTGATTTAAACATTTGATCTAATTGAATCAATTAGGTTGACCGACAAAAAAAAAATCAATTAATATAATTGAAATAACCACAGCTTAATCAATTTAATTCAATCTTAAAATGTTTTGATTAGATCAGATGATAAGCATTTGAAAAAAAAAATTGAATTCTTGTAATATATTTTTAAAATTTGAAGTTTTATGTTTGAATTTGAACTATGAAAATTAATAAGCATTTCAAGTATTATCTTACAACAAAAAGCACTCAAAAAACAAATAGAGAAAATATTGAGAATTATCTAATTGAATGACAAATTAATATATATATATATATATATATATAACATTTAAAATATTAATGAAGGTTCAGTTCAATGTCTTTATATTGACATCTATTGTTGACTAAAAAAAATGAAAAAAATGGACATCTAATAACCGAACTAAATAGGTTGGTATAAAACAAATTATCTAGTTAATTTGACTAGAGGATTGGTTTTGATCAATTTTAATTGAATAAGTTGAAATTAGATGAAATGGGTTTTGAATAACTCTAACTTTATTAATTGAAAGAAAACAAGATATATTCTATAATTAAAAAAAAAATTTGATACTTGGTTTATTGACTTATTTATTGTCTTTAATCTTTTTCTTATCCATTTGAGTATTTTTTTATTAATTATAGAACAAACCACATTATTTGTTTAAAAAATTTTCCCAAAATTATATCTGTTATCTCTTTGGTTTGAAAAATTATACCTGACTCTACTTTAATTTATTTTCTATCAATAACATTAATTTTTTATACAATTTTTATATTTTAAAAAGGGAAAATTACATAATTATTTTATTATCATATTAAAAATAAGATCATGATAACATATTATGTGAAAAATTAATTTTTTTCACAAAAATAAATTTGAAAAGTTACTTTAATATATTTCAAAATATTAAAAAAATTAATTATAATTTTTAAAATAAAAATAAAAATAATCTAACAAGAAAGGCAGCATAATTTACTCTCCTATTATTATTTTGGGTTTTAAAAAAGGCAAATTATTAGCTAAAGATGAAACTTTAAGGGTTGAACTTGAACGGAAAGTAGTTGGGGACGTGGCATTCTCAACTCTCACTATACGCGTCAGGCCTCCTTCCTTGAAGTTGCAAGATTTTCCTTCTAGAAATCATTTTGAAGTCTTGGACTACGATTTCAGAACCCGGTCCGGTTCACCCCACGACGCACAAGTTCTAATGTACCGTCAATCCGCATCGTCTTCGCCGGCCACCCACCCTATGTACGGGTCGTCGTTATACCCAAAGGTCGGCCAGCACGGTCACGCCGCAGCGCCTCCCGTTGCCCGTCCCTCAACGCATCAGACTTCTACCCCTTCCACTTCGTGTATGTCTCTTCACCTCCCTTATGCTTTAATTTTACAATCCTCTAAACTCATCCGAAATTAAGAAAACAAATTGTGAAGATGTGGAATCACTTGTTTGGAACCTTGTAAGGTTCGAGAGTTATTGTTGAGTTGAATCTAACGGAGTGTTAGGGCTTTAGTTTGGGCCAGAGTAAGTTGATTGACTGAATCAAAATTGACGGAACATTTCATGTTTAACGTTTTTCTTATTTTTTCTGGCAAATTATGAAGAACTTGATTTTGTCTCGTTCCATGGTGAAATTGATTGTCTCATCAACATCATGGCGTTTTTCTTATTGTATTTGCAGCAGGATTGGGCGTTAAGGTTGCTATAAAGCCAGAATATAGGATCACTCCACCGGTACGATTTGCTTTGATTGTCGCTATTATTAATTTGATTTGAACTTAATTATGCAAGCTATTGTGGATATAAAAATTTATTGTGTATTTTATAGTGAATGCTTACTTGTTATTCATATGATGCTTAGCTCCTCAATATTTGTGTGTGAATGCGCCTGCCTACATTTACTTTTGTGAGCCTCTTCAGAGGGGCATTATTTCATTGTGACGGACCTTGTTTTCCCAGCAATTAGCTATATTATCTCTAACTCAATCTGTAATTTGGACTATTTCTAGAGTATTTCTTTTTTTGGATCTTCCTGCATGTGCATTAGCCTTGTATATCTCCTAATTGCTTGTGCTCTACAACTAAGATCTTTGGATAATACTTTTATTTGCTCGCGTTACCTTTGTGTTTGCTATATCTTAAATCTATTTTATGGTGGTTAACAACTCCAAATTCCTCATGTTTCTACTTCACTTCTCTCATTGCCTTTACAGCAACTCTTCTGATAATGTGTACCTGTTTGGAGAATTTGATTGTTTATTTTATCCATCTTTTTGCACTTTTTTGCCATGTGGGTGGTGGAGTTCTCATCTCTTTGCTCGCCTTTGTGTACTTTTATTGCTTTCAAATATCTCATAATTCTGAGAAGATAGTTCCTATAAGGAGGCTGTTGCAAAGTTTATTATAGCTCTGTTGGCACTGGCACAATATTATATAGTTGCCTAGGCAATTCTTAACCCAGTGTGGCTTGTTGACATTCTACATTTAGGAGATTAAATGTTGCTTTAATTTCAGTCTTAGGCTGTTCTTTGCAGATCCAGCCTTGCATCATTGACTTGGGTCTATAGTGATAATCTAATGAAATATTTGTGTGGTTTTGCCAATTTTGTAGCCTCATTTATTACCACATGGTGGAGATATACCACGCACCAACTTCCAATTTGATTTTGAATTAGAGAGAAAAATTTTGGCAGAAGCAGAGAAGGAAAACCCCAATTGGAGCAGATTTGGTATGGAAGTTCTTCCAGCTAAGGGTGCTGAATCTACATCACCAATGGTATGTTCTTTATTTATGGTAGTGAATCGTCCAATTGATGGACACAGAGGCTATAATGTTATTTGGTAGATGTTAGTTCATTATATATCCTTGGCAGAATGCTGTCTTTTTTAAAAAAAAAAAAAGAAAGTTTGGGCACTTAAAGAGTAAATTATATGAACATCTACTCAAGCTTAGCTAAATTACAGCTGATACATTTCTTATTTTAAATATTACACCCAGCTCTCCTAACATTTGAATATATATTGCTGAAACCTCCTTTCCAATTTACTTTTGTTACAGATGTTAAACTTTTTGCTTAGTATGAGACTTTGATTTTACTTTTAATATGATAGTACAGGCAGTTAAGTTAATATTAAACTCTAACATGAAATTATAATTTTATTCTTAATATGATAGTAAAGACAGTTAAATAATTTTATTTTTGGAAGGAACACTTATTATGTAAAAAGTTAATTTTATTGATAGAAAGTAAATTAGATGTAAGTCGGGTGTAATTTTTGAAACAGGAGGAGTATTGGATGTAATTTAACCTAATCTCGGGGAGGTTAGTGTAATTTACTTTTTATTAAATTAGCTTCCAGCTCTTCTTATGAGAAATTAACAATAATTTTTTGCAGGGTTCTGTTTCAGATCCCATTGTGAGCAAATATATTGCTTTGGGGCTCAGCCGAGAGGCTGTTCCAATTGCTGTTGCCAATTATGGAGATAATCCGACCAAGGTATATGCTTGATCCCTTTATCTCACTACGGACATGATGTTCAGACAATAGGATTGCTGAAAAGTATGATCATTATGTTTCTAACTTTTATATATGCTATATATCTTTCCCTCTGCCCTGATTCTTGCAGATTGGATGATACCTTGGTTTTTAGTGATCAAGTTGATATATTTTTTTTTTGGGTATAGAAAAGAAATATTTTTTCGCCAAAAAATACAAAGAAATGTCTATTAGAGAGAAGAAACAAAGAAAGAATACACCAGAGAGAGAGAGAGAGGGGGGGGGGGGGGAGAATAATATATCCTCCATACCAAAGATTAAGACACAAAAGATAAACGACAGACAAAAAAACTCGTTAAGATATCCTCCTGTCCCTGTCCATATCTGCCCCTTATAGACGAGCATTACTTGAATCAGATTTAGGGGCTTGAAGCACAAACATTCTCTCTAATCAAATACACCAAAGAATAGCATTGATATCACAGTGCGTTAAAGCCTTTCCCTCCTTCATCCTACCAAACTTCCTGCCTTGAAGTTGATGAGAAGAGATTGTTCCAACTTGAGAGGACAAACCCAGCATTCACAAAAACACTAAATAATCTTTTTATATGGATCTGGTTACAGAGCAATTTATAGTGAATGAGCTACTGTTTCAGAGGTGGATGACAAAAGTTTGCATATGTTCTGTTTGATCTCAATCATATGATTGTCTTCCTCTGTCCCCCCCCCCCCCCCCCTTCTGGTGGTTGGGGGGGGGGGGGGTTCCAAAAAACAAAACAAAACAAAAAGAACAAAAAAACCCGGTCTGCTGGGAAGGGGCAGTCTCTACGGTGATATGGAGTAAAAGTTATTTTAAGTGATGGAAGTCATTACATTAGTTTATGTGCTTTAAGCCTATACGGAAAAGGTTTTAGACCATTGGATTTTGCTACGGAGAATTTGACCTCACTGTTGGATCACCTTGAGATCTCTGTGTACGATAATAAAAGATTACTTTACACAAATTTCGAAGAGGCTCATTAATAAAAAACTCAATCTTCTAAGACGTCGAGCTCTCCATAAAAGAATCCTTGAGTTTTTAGTGAAGCAAACAGAAGTTGACCAAGTTCCATTAAGGGCTTTCTACCTCTCACCCTTGACTCTGCCTCCCTTTCTAAATATCATTACCTGTCATCCTAGCCATCGTAGGTTTTGTTAGGACCTGATAGAGTCATTTGATAGATACCCTGGATCTCAGTTTCATTTACAACATTTCACTTCGTCATTTTTTTGACTTGTGGTCCTGTTTGTACTTACCGGAAACAGCTTGATTTTGGAAATATTGTGCTAGAAATGTTAGAAATCAATTTCAGAACGGTATATTACTAGATAAGATTCAGCTCTTTTTTTTCTTTTGGTCTTAAGAAAAGTGAGACTTCACTAATAATTATCCCCCACATAATTAAGTTGTAACAATTTTTCTAGAAATTATTTTTTGCGGTTACCCCTTACAGAGGATTTTTTTTTCTTGCAAAATTCTTTTTATCCCAGGCACTGTAAAATAAGCATAATTTTTTTTCAGGAAATGTTTTTTATTAACTGCGATTCTTTTACGCTGCATTGCCGCACTATTAGATGATGCGTGGCCGTCCTTGCGGCTTAAACCGTTTTTGTGACCAATTGCTTTATTCATTTCAGGTTCAGGAATTTGCTAATGGCTACACCCTCCTGCGTGAAATGGGATTTTCGTCAAGCAGTGTTGCTGAAGCCTTAATTGTGAATGACAATGATACGGACAAGGCAGTAGCACATTTCCTTAACGGCCCATCTTGAGAATCCTGAAGCATATTTGTTGCAGATACTATATATTGATAGATAATACATAATAGATTGGTGCTTTTGCATAATGATGAATGACGTACAAGTATAGACAATAGAGACGCGAGCCATCTGTTATTGCTTATAAGGCTGCTCTTCTTTTCGGCCCAGCCATGATAATGTGTTTTAGAAAGGCGTCTTTTTATATTAATATACGTGTATTATTTGGGTTAAGACGTAAGACCGTAATTTTTTCTTCCATTTGAATAGATGTGGATTCGACACCATAGAGAGGAATCGACGTGCTTATGTTATGCGGAGAAAAAACAACTAAATCCATGGTCTAGGTACTTTTGAATTACATTCTGAAAGAGTTTGAGCAAAATGTGGTATGGCAAAGATGTTGGAGGAGTCTGGTATGGTGTGGCAACTGAGATAATATTTTCGTATTGCATTAAAACCAAGAAAAAATGTATTATTAATGATGAACAAAATATTCTATCATTTCACGTCATAGGATGAAGTGTACTAAATTTTTTTACATGTTACTAATTTTACCTTTGTCTATTATTATAATTTACTTTACAAAAAAAATTATTTATAAAAAATACAAGCATGTAAAATATAGTACTCAGATTTTAAAATTTTACATTGAATTTTAAATTTTATGGAGATAAAGTGAATAAATTATATATGAATTTTTATTATATTTAAATTACATTTTTATATACATATAACAAAGATAGTATAAATTTATTCATGGGTGAGGGAACTTCTTTCCCAATTCTTTCGCTAAATATCGAGGGAATTGGGAAAAATGCTTTCATTATTGTGGTGAAATTTGGTGATAGATTTCTTCTTGATATTTTCTTGATATTTTGTTGATATTTTGTTGATGAAAAAATTTAGTGAGAGATCAAGGAAAAAAATATTTTTTTTGTATTAATTAATGAGAGATCAGCGAAGAGATTTTTTCTCGCTAAATTTTCTCTTTTATATAATGATATTGCATAACATATACAATTAAACTTTGAGTATCTTAAATCCCTGAAATGTAAGTTACTGTCTTACTAAACATAGGTATCATGAATATTAAAATACCTTATTATACAACATCTCATATCTTAATATACAAAATATTATGGCATCTAACTAATGGTATACCAAACAGTATCTTTGTCTTTGGTTCTTAAGCTCCGTTTGGAAGAGAGTAATCTGCACTGTTGGGAAAAGAATGGAAAGAGAATTGCCATTTGATGCATATTTGATTTATTCTTTATTTTCTTATTCCATTCAAGTTGGAAATGAGATTGTGTCATTGGATGGAATTTTTCATCCATCTAGAAAAGGATGGAATCATAAACATTCCAAGAAAAGGAGCAGCAAATGACTTATTTGACATTAGCGTCGCTGGTTCATGGCCTTGTGCATAGATTGCATTGCGGAAAAAGTATTGAATCTGTTTTTTTTAATGGAAATATCATTATCTGTGGACCATTATTGAATTAAATATCATTTTTAATTAAAAAAATTAAAAATAAAGATTTTTATATTTCTTATATGATTGAATTTCAAAAATTATTTTTATTACAAAATTATTATTTTAATCATTTTATTATTATTGGTAACTAAAAGTGATTATTTTATTACTTTTTAATTATTGAAAAAATTATTATTTTATTATTAGTAATTTAAAAATGTTTTTACATATTAAAAGACATTAAAAATGAATATTTGAATATATTTTTATACTAAAAGTATTATGATCATTTGATTATCTTTCCTTTTTATTTTTATATTATTTTCATTTAACCAAATTCAAAAATGAAACAAAATGTTCATTCCTTTTTATGGTACACTAAACATAATCATTTTATTCCATCAAAATCTATTTTTAGTTTCATTTTCATCCTCATTCATATTGCTATTCTCATAAAAATTAATCCATAAACCAAACGGGGCTTAATTATATCTTTTGGGAAGTTCAGATAACCGCAAATCTTAATTTTCCCATTTTTCTTATTGCACAAAGTGTACGTTGTATATTCTGCTTAAATTAAGGCTTTGTTTGTTTTATTAAATTTTTTTGGACAAAAGAAACTCTGTTTGTTTTGTGAAAAAATCTAAATTTTATTTCAACTTTTTTAAAAATAAATAATTAAGGAAATCATTTTTATTTTACTTTAATTTATAAATTTACAACCACCACTGCCATTTTTTATAGACAGATATTATCATCGAAGCTTACCATAGACTATGTTTGGGCCATTAATTTTTTTTTAATAATAAATGATTCTAATGAAACAAATAATAAAAAAAATTTCAAGAAACATACTTTTTAAAAAAAAAAAAAAGTAAATTATACAAACTTCTTTTAAATTTTCTTAAAATTACATACACCTTCCCTCAATTTTCAAATTATATACAAACCTCTCTTAAAATAAAAGATTATCTTATACTTTAGTCTAATTTAATTTTTTTTGACCAAAACATCCCTCATTAAACTTAAATACATATTTTTTAATTAAAAAATTTTAAGAGTAGTTTAGTTAAAAAAAATTAAATTGGATTAAAGTGTAAGATAATTTTTTATTTTAAAGGAAGTGTGCATATATTTTGAAAATAAAAATGTGGCCGTATAATATTAACAAAATTTAAACAAAGTTCATGTAATTTATTCTACAAAAAATTATTTTCCCACAATCCGAAAAACATAAAAAATTGAAAGCGGAAATCTTTTGGAAAACTGATCTGCATGCTTTTGCACTTAAAGATGTGATTTTTCTCAATTTCAAATGTCAAAGTTAAAAACTAGGATCCTCTATGTTATCCCTTTTGAAACTGGGATGAATCAAAAGCTGTGTCATCTAAGTGCAAGTGGACTGCATGATAGAGGGGGAATGTACGTGCACATGTGAAGAGGGCAAATGCAATTCAAAACAAGACGGGATCCTTGCTTAATTTGAATTAATTAAGGAGGCCTTCGTGTATTAGCTGTTAATACAAAGTTTTGGGAAGTAATATGGGTTCTTTCTCTCTCAAGTCTTTTCAACCAACCAAGTTTATTTTTGGTACTTATGCAGTATTTAGTATTTAATACTACTTTTATTTATATTTTTTCACATGATATAATTTTTTTGTAAAAAAATTACATAATTTAATTCTACATTATAATTAAACGAAAATCGTTTATTTAACAAGATATATGAAAGATAATAGTATTTAAGTTTTCAGCTACTATGGAATACAGCAAATACTTCCCAACCAAAATTCCGACTTCTGCAATCAAGCACTTTTGATTATTATAATGTCAATTTGATCTTAAAGGGCATTTTTTTCTCACTTAACATGCTTTTTATCTCCAAGCGCTCCCTTATTATCGTCAATTAATTATAAAATAAATATTTGGTTGAGTCTTGTGCTAAACTTTTGACTTTGGGGCTCCAAATTTTATCTATTGATCGTGGATGTCTTTTAAGGCACCAGAAGTAGACATCGTCTTTGTTTTATGTAACGCAACTTGACAGTGTCAGTCACATTGTTTTTGCAATTTGAATATATCAGTGAAGATCTCCTCTCACTCTGCGGTCTTTTTAGGTGGCAAACGACAGTCAGTGGAGGGCATTTTACAATCAATTAATTAATGAATTTACATTTTCTGAAACTTTTAAAAAATGTCTAATTTACCATGTGAGTTTAATTCACTACCCAAGAAATTGACTTAACAGACGCATCTACAGAACATAGATCTCGCCTCTAGGTCTTTTGTAAAATGGTGCTTTATTATAATTGAAAGTACGAAGGAACGTTTAAAACTTACTTATTAATTAATAAGATTATTATTGTTATTGCAGAATCAATATTGCGTACATGTTGAACTACATCGGAAAATAGGATAAAAATTTAATAGCCAAAAAAAACATTAAGAGGAAAATTAAGATTAATGTTAGTTTATATTACAAGTTGAGCTAGCTATAACTAGTATATTAATTGGAAATTTCTCCCGAGTAATCCTACCACAAGGTTTTACTGCAATAACTGATAACCCAGAGTCCCATTGCTGAAGATGGCAAAGAGATTTTTTTCATGTTTATGGTATCTTAGAGGGTCAAGCAATTCTTTTTTTCCCTCTAGATTTGCTCTTTTATTGAGAACTAGACTAGTAGTCCGTTAATTTCAGTATTTGTGGCTAAGTTACAGTTTGTAGTCCTGTAATATGCTTTTACTTTGAATTTTGGTCCTTGAATTTTCAATTTCGTCAAGTTAATTAGTCCCTGCATTTTCGAACAGGACACTGTTCCCAGTGTTGGCAACTATATATTTGGCAGTAATTAGAAATTAATTGGTTCATGAATGTGATCATCATCAACACCTTCAAGTATTTATATCTCATTAATTCTCACTATGATCATGTCACTTGGACAAATTTAATTTGATACTCTCATTTTAATAAGACAAAAATTTTTATTTCATATGTTGTGATATCTAATTAAGTCTCTACTAATCACACAATTCATGTAATTTTTCAACACTACTTCACCATTTATGATCTAAATAGATACCTAGTAATTTCTTTAAGTCAATTTAAACAATCCTATTACTCACACTAGAGGAGCACATTAATTTTGATTTTAATTGCTACAAGTTATTCATAAAATCTCCCCCACTTTTACGGACATCAATCAGAGCTTATATAAGCTAAATATGAATGCCTGATTATAGTGTCCTCTCTGCATTCAAGTGTTTAGATATAATAATTATTATTCCCCTAATTTAGGCCGGTTATGTATGAGTGTTTTACAGAAGTCTGGTATAGGGTGTCAATGATCAAGGTTTGCAAGAAAGCCTATATAACTTTGATGCAATTAAAAATATGGAATTCGAAGTACCAAAAAAACAAAGAAAAGGAAGGAAGCAATGTTAGTGCAATACAAGCTAGTGCAACACAAGCCAGTGCCATATATGAAACATGACAAAGATGGCGTCAACGATGAATCTCATAAGATTTTGTTTATACAAAATCTTTTGAGATATGCTGGCCCACTGAACAAAGGAAATTAGGGGGGGTGGGGGGAGATGAATGATAAATCCATTAAGAAGTTTCCAATCAGCTAGCCTCCAAAAGAATAACAAAACAAATTTCCGATTTAAACGTTTTGCATGCCATCCTCCGTCTGAAACTACACCACGAAATGTGTAAATCAAATATCTAAACTAAAATTAACAATAAGAACTAGAAAATTTATTAACTAGTTAAATAAATTGTTGAATAAATCAACAGAAGGAGTACGAGGTGAAACAAAGTAATTAGAAGGGCTAGGCATGAAACCACCCCCCATAAAATTCCTGCTACTATGAAGCATGGGGCTCAAATCATGTAAAAAGCTAACCAGGCCGGGATCCGACGCTGAAGGCGGCGAGAAGAAGCTCGATGGAATCCGAGACAGAGAAGTGGGTTCCGGCGACAAGATCCCATGAAACGTGCTTGTCGCAATCTCCACCCCTTCCACGACACCCATGTCTCCATTTGGATGCAGCAGCTTATTCTTCGGCGTTCTAGCCTTCTCTATGGTGGCGATACGTGCTGCAGGGGACACCATACACCCATCATTATTATTACTGGCATTGAAAGGATCATCAGTTGAGGAAGATGAATCAGAGCCGGTGAGGCGTTGAACAAGGTTCATGAAGTCAGCTGGAGTGGTGTGGATTATCTTGGGAGAAACCATATAGATTACAATGGGTTGGCGAGGTGGGGGTTGAGGAGGTTGAGAGGGTTGGGGAGGAAGTGGGGGTTTCTTGATCTTATGAGAGTCTTTGCGTATCTTTAGAGGTGTGGGACGTGGGCCGTGCAATTCTGATGATCTTCTTGGTGATTTCCCTGTGGGATTCATGTGTGGGAACTCCATATGCTGCCAAAGTTTCAATTTTGATCAGAGGGGGAGGATGATAATAGCATAATGATAGTAATCCAGACCCGGAAATATAAGGAGAGCTGGTCAACGAGGAGTAGGGGATTATTTTAATACTTGATACTTTTGTTGGTAAACTCTGGCTTCTTTTAACTTCATTTAAAAAGTTTTTTTTTTTTAAATTAATAACGAGGCCGGTTTCGTGTTGTTATGCTTGCTTGGACTCTGGCTGTGTCTATTCGTTTTAGGCTTAGCGGATGCTTGGAGTTTGAACGGGTCATGTAATTTGACGACGTAAAATATAATTAAGCTGTTGCATCAATTGCTTCCCTAGGGGAGAATAAAAGGTTTCAGAATGAGTAAATCATATATAGAAATGGGAGGAAAAAGTGATATTCTATCATTAAGCCACAACAAGCATACACACGCGCGCTCACACGGAGACCACAAGTACATTGTGTGCTCATAAACAATCTAACCATTATAACTAGCCAAGTCCAACATTATAACTAGCTCTTGAGCTGTTCTAATAGATGCTGAGTTAATGTGCTGAGCTGTGAGTAATTCTCATTGCCCGAGTTCGCATCTGAGTGTATAAAACTGAGACTTTGATAACTTAAGACATTTGCTATTTGGTCTGGACATAATATGACTAATTACTAACACCTTTTGCTGAACCTTCTCTCTCAGCTGAAATATAAATCCAATTCAGTTATGCTTCACGAATGAAGAACTGGATTTGCTGACAGTAGAACTGTAATTATATTGTCACAATAGACCACAACAACCAGAGCCAAAGCTTTGTGTTATGCTTTCGTTCATGATCTGGAAATCATCGGCTGCTGCTTAATGATCCAAGACACCAAACTATGCCAAGAAAAATATAGAAGCTTGGTGTAGATCGCCTATATATCTTCTCCGTCCAACGGCCAATCTGCATCACACATTGCAGTAAGTCTCAAGTTACTTGTTATTCTGAATCTCAGCCGCAATCTATTACTTCCTCGAGGGATCTCAAAATTCCTTATTTTTAATCTTTAGAAATTGCAGTATGAAGTACTCACAAAACTATTTATTAAATATACAATTTATTCTTTTAAAAATTATATCTTTTTTATACTTTATTTATTAGATTTATACTTTATATAAATTAATTCATTAAAATTTATAATTTATTACATATGTATATTAAGTTAATATCTTAAAATAATTTAAATATATAATTTGGTCTAAAAGAAAAAATATCATGTACCTAAAAAGTACTTTTGTACCAACAAAACAATATTAATTTATTTTTAATCATACTAATGAATTATTTAAAATTATATCATGTATAAAATAATGATTTTAATTATAGACAGATTGCGCGTATCTCAACAAGGGATAGTGCAAAGTAGCATGACCCGAGAAAATATTAAGAAAAATTTATCCTGAGTAAATAAAAATGTTATTGAAAGAACTTAAAAGGTAAAATTTTATTTTGAAAAAATCCAAGAAGAAAAGTTATCATAAAGTTTTCAAAAGTTATTAATCATATTTCTTAAAACTATAATCTAATCTTTCTTATGTTATAATAGGTTTTTTAACAATAATTTTAAAAAATATTAATAGTAACTTTCAAAAACTGTAACTTTAGTCATTTAAAAAAATTTTAATTTTTAAAAATATGTAATATTATTTTCAGCAACTTAATTAATCTTAAAATATAATTTCTCCAAAATATTACAAAAAAGTGTCAAAATAGGAAATGACGGTACTACGTATACCTAGCCTTAGAACGTGCTGTTAAATTTTAAAAAAAATTATATTTTTTAATACAATAAAAGGAAAAACTACGTTAAAAGTGAGATCTTCCGTCTTCTTCTCTCTATCTTCTTTTTTTTTCCCCCTTTTTAATTTACTTTACAGTTGTAAGACGTATCTAATCTTCTAGAAGCATACGGTATGGCGCAATGCAAAGTCTCATTTGACGGCGTACAGGTTGCTCTAATCTAGCTCTCTCTCGAAATATAAATGCAACCTCTTTAGTATGAGATTTCAAATTAGCCATTAATTGGGTTCACTAATTAATGTAGCCTTTTTTCAAATTCTGGAGTACCATGTATAGAAAGATGTTTTAGGCATTTAGTTTATTAAATAATACTCTCTCTGATCTCATGTATAAAAAATAAATAACTAATTCATGAGTATTAAGAAAGTTAGTTAAAAGTAATTAATTTTTTTAATTTTATCTTAAATAAAAATTATTTTTTAAAAATACCTCTATTTAATATGTGCAATTTCTCTTTAAAATTAATAACCATCACTACTCATAATTTGAATGACTTATTTAATGAAAGATATAATTAGAATATTATAATTAATATAGTAGTTTGTTTCTTATATATAAGACCAAATTAAATTTTAAAAAAATCTTTTATACATGAGACCGGAGGGAGTATCTCATTACGGTTATGCGTTTTATTTTTAGCAATGGAGCCAAAAGCTTTTAAAAGGAAAATAAATACCCCAAGCCGAATAAAATTTGGTTGTGATTAATTAGTTACTGTAGGGGTTGGTTTTCCAGACGGTGGATCATCAATTTGGTAAGCAAGGCCCACCTGCGTCATATGAAAACCCTTACATAACTCCCCTTGTCAACGGGGCAGCTATGATCACAAGTGTTGAGTTTTGATTTTAAATTAAAATTTTGAAAAATTGGAATAGAGTTGAAAGAGAGAACAAGTTTATTTGGAGTGGAGCTACTCTTGACTATTAAGTTTTTAGGAATAGTCTGTATAAAAAAAATTTGATTCAATATTTGTTACATTTGCATTACTTTAGGCGCCGTCAGAATAAAACGTGAGAGATAAAAAGTTGGGCTGGTATATACGTGAGTACTTGCATAAGTTGTAAGAGAGGTCATTAATTTCATTGGAGTTTGGATTGTTGTAAGATTATTATAATAATTAAAGTTCTGTGGGATGCTTGGGATTCTTAAAAGGTTGATAATTAAATTCTTTTGTGCGAGTCCATATTAACAACTATCATTTATTACCATGCATGTTTAGCTTTGAATTCCTGCCTCATTCACAATTGCTTCTTCGCTTATCTTTGTTATGACATTCCAACCGTCTTCCGCAGTTTCTTAGCTACTTCTCTTATTGAACATGTCAAATAAACAAATTAAAAAACATAATTTCTTTCTACATACGTTTATTATACCATTTTGACTTTTGTTATTTAGAATATTCATAATATTAATACAATTACTTGATCGCTGTTTTTTTAAAAACAATAAAACTCAGGTCTTATTGTTTCATAAATTTTATGAACACACGCCTGCACGTGAAAGAAATCACAAATTATACTAGCATTCACTCCTTTTGCTGAGATACTATATATATATATGTATATATATATATAGGTTGCATCTGGCTAGAAGCATGATGTTCGTAGAACACTTCTTTAATGTCAAGGTGCTAGTTCTAGCTACTTACACGTATATAAGATTAACATCACCAGAAGAAATGTCTCCGAAACATTGTGAGAGAATATTTTATTTAAGCAATGAAATAGAAAGGACCATATTTATAATAAAATTTTGAGGCTTCACAGATAAATGTCCAATATCAATCAAATTAAAATGGATGATTTTTTAAAAAAGGAATATGTCTTTAGCATGAGATTTTGTCCTATACATTTAATATCTTTTTTATCATAGCATTAAAAAATATGAAAAATTTATCAATCACATTACTATAGAATTTGAAATGGTCAAATGAGATTTACCCGATCAAGTTTTCATTGTGCACACATACGAGAATCATGAGAATAGAAAAAAAATAAAGACAAATTAATAAAACGTGTGTGTATATATTGGTTAATGCTACAGAAAACTTTACTTCTCGGAAATTTAAAATAAATCTAATAATAACAAAAAATTCAACTTCTTAAAATCTACTTTTTGAGAAAATACATGACAATTATTAAACTGCTAGTGACAGACAGCCTTGATGTGAGTGTAACTAGCCGCTTGGTTAAAAAACGTAAAAATGAAAAGAATATAAAAAATGAATAATAAAAAGAAGTGAGATATACCCTTATATTCTTAAAAAGATAATTTAATAATTAAAATGATCTTTTAATAAATAAAATGATAGTTATATAAATAGAACATATATTACCCAGGATATATAAATAAAATTGCGAAGAACTAAACGGATCTAAAAATGTGTCTTGCTTTAATGGAAGCAGTAAATGAAGAAAATTTAAGACTTGGACTAGGTGAATGGTTGAACGGGTCTAATGTCCAAGGATGACCACCGTTGGACCTAGCAACACCCAGCGGACCCTCACCAAAACCACCCTTCACAAATCACTATGGCTTTGGTCTTTAACCCAAAAAAAAAAAAAAAAAACACTAAAAGACTTTTGTTGCTTCACTTTTTAGTTTGAGTTAGGAAAGCTTTCTCTGTCAGCAACACCCCTCACCAACTTGCCCCTTGTCCCTTCGCTCAAGCAACTCAATAAATGGCACGCCAATCCTCGACTCTGGATTTATGTAGTGACTTAAAACACTTGTAATTTTGCCCAAAAACTAATTGAAAAACTATAACTTACCAATTTCAAAATCTCTTTGCATTTCAATGTTATAAACTAGCTTATGAAATAGCCAGAGCAAAATATAACAACAGGGTCGATCTATTAAGCACTGGTGTTTCAAAAAATAAAGTAGTATTATGTTTGATATCTATCAGATATTTGCATCAGAAATGACATAATACTTTTAAATTACCTTTTAAGTCGTGTCTGAATCCCATAACGTTCTTTATCTAAGTTAGTGTTAATATTTCTTGGAAGTCAGTTTTATTTTGACGGTGGGAGAGAGGGTGAAATGCCAAGGTTTGAGACAGTGCTCACACATGTAATGAAGATCAAGTAAAGGATAAGCTTCTACCATTTTGGTTTTAAAATGTGGAATGTTTTTTGGATTATGAAATACAAAGGTCTCTTGGAGTTTTCAATACACTTCTAATCCATATGCCTCGAGCGTAAATATAAAACAACAGTGTTGGAATGGGAGTTTACCTCCCAAGTGGATGTGTATGAGTAGTGAATATCATCGTTTTGCGAGGAGACAACATCACTCAAGTACCTCGTCTTGTTGGGTTTGGCAGGCGTGGTCCATGGAAGAATGAAGGCCATGAAAAAGCACATGATCCTCTGAGGTATATCGGAATCCAACACAACTCTTAATCACCAATTACCCCAATCTAGATGCCAACGCTCTTGAAGCACACATTATATGTACTTTGATGCTGTACCCATTACCGGTCGAGATTGCTCACGTTCACGAAAACGACTTCCCACTTGTGGCGTCCATTCTGTTAACTCGTACTTTCTGATGGGTCCATTCTCACAGTGAAATAACTATTCTAAACACATGCAAGAAAGCAATTAGGATATTTTACATTCATAAATTAAATGTATATAAAATATTCGAAAAAAATAAATAAAATAAATGTAAAGAAAAGAAATAGATCTTATATACATTTTTATTTGTTTTGTATTATTTTTTGCCTGAATGTATACATATATGAACGTAAATGATCAAATTCTCAACAAAAAATAGTAACATACAGGCAAGTTACAGTAGTACAAAGTAGATATTTAGAACATTCTAGCAAAGTTGATAAAGATTGATGGTATACTAACTCTAGATTGGTCCCCATAACACGTGAATATGTGATCATCTCAAAAGAAAATATGCCACAATTCACAAGGGAATTGGAAAAGAATGGGCAATGACCCATTTAGCCAAATTTTACATTTATATATTTAAAAAGAAAATAATACAAAAAAATGAAAGTATATATGGAGTTACTTTCTTTATATATATATATATATATATTATTATTTTCTTTTTTTTTGAGTGGAAAGGGAAAGTTCATTAAAACCAAATAAAAGAATACAATGTATAGACAAGGAAGAAAACTAAAACAACATCACGGGGATTCCTAATGAAAATTCTTAAGAATCCCCTGAGCAAAAAGAATGTGAACTACATAGCTCCTAATAGAATGACTGATTTCTAGCGAATTATACACAAGATCAATGACAATAGTGCTGTTTCTATTCTTTCAAATTATTTAGCACGTGAAAGCAAAGGTTAATCTCCAAGTTAAGCTATTGTGCCACTTGAAATTCTTGATTACCTAGTTATTGAAACTCCCTTAATAAAAAGTAATCCTTTGTGAATCTGGGATAAAAAAAGACCAGATATCTCACAATTCCTGAGGACATAGTCAACATTCTTGACAGGACCATGGCATCTATTACAAGAGGGGTCTGTAAGATGTCTCCGAAATCTTTTCGAATTGGTGAGAAGTCTGCCTTTTATGGAGAGCCAAAGAAAAGCTCTAACTCTGTGAGCCTAGCCATTTCCAAATATGATCCCATATATATATATTTTCTTTATCTCTCTTTAAATACAATATATATATATATATATATTTAATTTGTGAATATAGAACATTTTGTCCTGCCTTTGCTTCCTTCCTTTTCTAAAATTTGTATCTTTGGTTTTGTGTGTTGTGGCCATTCACAACCATTGGATCTTCAACATGTGAAGCAGACGCATATGTCCCTACTATCTGCTTCTCAGCATTTAATTCAGCATCAACACCGAATAACTGCTTACTAAAATCATCTACTTTTGTTACCCTTGCTTGAAGTCTTCAGACAAATGAGGCAGAATTCTTGCTGAAAATTATGGGTTTAGAAGATCGTGACCAAAACAGCTACCTCTGTTCAGAGCACTCAGCGTTTTAGTTTCTGCAATTCTAAAAGAAAACAGAATGGTTTATTCAGTTAACTCTGCAATCTTAGTTTGAATTCATAATTTCTATGAAGGTTAGAGAAGTTTAAGAACCTCAAAATATGTTGATGGTGATGGGGAAAAGAACAATATATAGCTATATGCGGATATTGCGGTTTCTGTATGCCACAGCTACTTTGAGTCCCCATCACAAATTACTCAATTCTGATGTGCCCTACCATCTTGGGCACCGCCCTTTCTTTTGGTCGCATCGAATCTAAAGTAAAAATATAAGTCTGTCGGTGCACATTAAATAAAAGAAATATTCATATTTGTATGATTATATACGTACAAGTATGCATTTTTTTATAATTATTATCATTACGTTAAATCTCTCCACATAAAAGCTTCTCATTCTCAGGAGTGGGAAGCATTCAACAAGGACAAGAGGACAAAAAATGTCTTTTGGCAAGCGTTGCAGAGAGAGAACTAGAAAAAGAGAATAACGAAGACTCTAGACAACCAACTTTGGTCGTTTTTTTTAACAAAAATCATTACGACGATTGAATGCCCTGAGAGGTCGTGAAGTCCCGAGTCTAAAAGGCCTATATATTCAGGACCATATGCCCCTCCAAATTACACGAATTGAGCATCCTCTGGGCCTCCTTGTACCGCGATTGTCCTGCATTTCTACCCTCGAGTACGTTTCTTATGTAACACTCTTTCCAAATTCTTGGCAATGTTTATCACACACATATATATATATATATATATTACTTTGGCTGTTAGGCATTCTTCTTTATTCTATGAATTGAGGCAAGAGAAGCTTACACAAATTTTATCTAATTTGCACTGACGAGTGATGAATTTTAATTTCAACGACTAGTGATGAATTTGGGTGTTTCTTAACTTACAGTACATCTTGCACGAAAGATGGAAGAGAAGAGAAAGCTGATATTGACCAGTGATGCTACTTTCATGCCTCATGGAAAGTTTGGATGCAGAAGTTCTCACATATCTCAAACTGGAGACAACAAAGAACTCAAAATGCACAGCTTCAGCTTCGACAGGAGAGTGGAGACCTCGCGTGGTGGAGCTGTCATACGCAAAACTAAATCATTGAATGCTCAATTCTTGATCAACGTTGATGACCTAATCAATAATGCTGCAGGAAGCTTTCATAAGATAGACTCCAATATTAATCATTCCTCTGGCAAGGAAATAAGACATCCTCTTTCAGTCAGTGCCCCCACCTCATTTTCACAGGAACTCTCAGATGTCTTAAGGCTGCCAAGTCCCAAATGCAGTAAGAAACAGTTCTTTAGCACCGTTAATTTCCATAATAATAAACACGAAAAGCTGACATGTCTACTATATAAACATAGAACTTCCAGTTGGGTGAGAATCATCATAGAATGAGTTGTTCTTGACTTCTTACTTTTGTTTTTCAGAAGATAGTGCATCAACTGTTCCTGCAGAGGAGGAACCAGATTCATGCAAGTGGACAAGATTGCACTTGGAACCTACCGTGCCAATATATCTCAAGGTGATAAATTCTCAGACAGTTTATTATTTGCTCTTACCCTCCATCCTATATACGTGTAATCTATACGGGTTCCATTGTCTTACAGTTTGAAGATGTGAAATACAAGGTGCCAGTGAAAGGCGTGAAGTGTTCAGACGAAGAAGAGTACATTCTGCATGGGATCACTGGTTCGGTACGCCCAGGCGAGATTCTTGCTCTAATGGGACCATCAGGAGGTGGTAAAACAACATTACTCGATATCTTGAGTGGAAGGATCAAGTTTAACGGTGGCTTCATCACTTATAATGACAAACCATATACCAAATCATTGAAGCAGAGGTATAATTAATTAAGACAGGCTCATTTCCAAACATGACTTCAAAACTGAAAAAGATGTCGATGCCCAATACATTACATATTGTGTATTTTACACAGGATTGGGTATGTGACGCAAGACGACGTTGTGTTCCCTCATCTTACAGTCAAGGAAACTCTCACATATGTAGCTTTGCTCCGTCTCTCCAAGAATCTATCAAGAACACAGAAAAAAGAGAGGGCTATGAATGTTATAGCTGAGCTATGCCTCGAAAGGTATTTTCTTACTAAAATTACCATACCCTTCAGATAAGATGTGACAATTATGTGTTACGTATGTGATTACAGATGCCAAGATACAATAATTGGCGGCAAATTTATTAGAGGGGTTTCTGGGGGGGAGCGAAAAAGGGTCTGCGTTGGCACAGAAATCCTGCTCAACCCATCACTTCTGTTCTTAGATGAACCAACATCTGGTCTTGATTCAACGACAGCATTACAAATTGTCCAGATTCTTCAAAATATTGCAAAAGTACATTATGTCTTTCATTTATACTTTCTTTTCTTTATGGAATTAAAAGTCATACTGATCTTCTTGATTGTGCCTTGGTAGGAAGGAAAGACAGTGGTGACAACAATACACCAGCCATCAAGTAGGCTGTTCAGCATGTTTGACAAGCTGATTCTGTTGGGTAAAGGGAGCACCTTGTACTTTGGAAAAGCATCTGATGCAATGATGTATTTCTCCTCTATTGGTTGTTCTCCGTTGATAGCCATGAACCCTGCAGAGTTCCTCATTGACCTTGCAAATGGCAACATGAATGACAAATCTTTCCCTTCAAAACTTGAGGATCAATTCCAGCACGGAATCAAAAAACTTAACGCAAAAAATAAAACTGCCTCCCCAGTTGATGTACATGAGGTCAACTATGTCACTCAAGTGCTAAGCTTTTCTATGGGTCAAATCAAACAATACTGTACAACAACAAACTAATATGAGTTGTTCTTCCTGCAGTTTCTTGTACAGGCCTACGAAATAAGACTTGCAAAAAGGGAGAAAGCAAGGCTTCTTGAACCTATGACATTAAGGGGAGAAAGTGCGATGCAAGGCAGGCCATTCCAATGGGACTTTGGAGCAACTTGGTCTGAACAATTTTGCATTCTCTTCAGGAGGGGCATTAGGGAGAGGCGTCATGAGTACTTCAGCTGTGTGCGTGTAACCCAAGTAATATCAACTGCTATAATTGTAGGACTACTTTGGTGGCACGCTGGGGCTTCTTCTCCCAAGAGTCTCCAAGATCAGGCAAGTTCTGACTATTTGTTTGAATCATCATTATATAGCTCTCTGTTAATATACTTATTTACATGTCATGCAGGCAGGACTATTGTTCTTTCTTTCAGTATTCTGGGGCTTCTATCCTCTATTTAGTGCCATTTTCATGTTCCCACAAGAAAGAGCAATGCTAGTGAAAGAGAGATCAATTGACATGTACAGACTCAGCGCATACTTCTTAGCTAAAAACACAAGTGATGTTCCAATGGAGCTTCTAATGCCTGTAGTGTTCATGGTGATTGTGTACTTCATGGTTGGCTTGAAGTTAGAATTCTCTGCATTTTTCTTTACAATGCTCACAGTTTTTCTGAGTGTTTTGGCGGCTCAGGTAATTTTTTAATGCCATGCATGCTGATCACTTCCCTGTGAAGGCTAATTCGAGATGATCTAAAAGCTTTTCATACATAATAACTGCAGGGTCTAGGACAAACCATAAGCGCAGCATTTCTAGATGTGACCAAAGCAACAACACTGGCCTCAATCGTTGTTATGACCTTCATGCTAACTGGGGGATTCTTTAGCCAAGTAAGACACCCCCAAATTTCAATGATTATCCTAAATATGCCCCTCTAACTTAATTAAAATAATATGGGAAACAAATGGTCAAAATTATGGTGGCTTGACTTTGGAAAATCTTCAATCAAAATACAAAAATGGTAGTCATCGATTATATCACTGTACTGTCCATATTGACTGCTATTTATATATTTGTGATTGCAGCATGTCCCAAGGTTTATGTCATGGGTGCGCTACATCTCTTTCAACTACCACACTTATAGGTTACTTCAGAAAATTCAGTATGGTTGTATTGGTTCAACCACTTCATCAGGTTGCAGTGAGTCTCCTTTAATGAAAAAAAGTGAGGCTAAATTCGGGAGAGAAGTGGAAGTTGGTGTTATGATAGCAATGATTATTAGTTATCGGCTAATGGCGTATTTATTGCTAAGGAGAATGAATCTAAGGACTAATTGATGTCCACCAGAATTCAAGCACAGAATGCTCGCTTGTGAAGCCAATCCTACAGAATACAGAGCAAAAATATTCACTTTTAGCAGTCAACTTGCCATGTCTTCAAATATCCAGTATTGAGCCAAGCTCACGTGGCATTAGCTTTAGTTATTAAAATTGAGGTCAACTTAACGTTAAGGATTCGAACCTTGCCGCTGTTTCTTTTCCCACCCTTTAAGTTTTTAAGCCTCATTTATAGCAAAGAAAAAGTTTTTTAGTATTGAATATTAAATTGTTAATTGTTTCAAAGTCATGACATTTAATTACTAAATTAATGGATTTAAATGTCAGCGAGTTCGCCGGATCCCACAAAGATCAAATTTAAACTATGTAACGACATGAATCCAAATACTTTCAATCTAAATTGGGTTCAAAAAGAAATAAAAGATCAAGTGCTTTATGCAGATCGATAAAAAAAAAAAAAGAAGTTCTCTTAAAATTCATATCCACTAGAAATATCTTATTTTAAAACTGTAAAGAATTAGAGAATTAAATTAGATAAAATAGAGATGTCAAAATAATTTTTTGGTTAACACTTAAGCCAAAAAAATATTCTTAAAAATATTACTTAGATGTTATTTCTTATTCTCTATATCTTCCTATATTAATTAGACACTTTCTTATTTTTATACAAACTCCTAACAAAAAGGAAATTAATTTGAAGACCAAACATCCAGGTTATTACAGATTCAAATGCCTTCAGATTTGTGTCGAAGAGTGAGCTTATTGTAATCAAAATGTTTTTGGCCATGTTCAGATGAAAATTAAATCACTGGAAGCTGAATTACAATACTTACAGTATAATCTTAGAGATGTGCGGTTGAAGTCAGTGGTTATTGAAAAGGAGAAACAAATTAGACATGAACTTGGCATTATTTATCCTGTGATGAAGTTATGTGGACTCAAAAGGCTGGACAACAATGGCTGATGAAGGGTGAAAGAAACACCAAATACCTTCATAGCAATGTTAAAAAAGGTGCCGAAATACAATATACAGAACCAAACATCCACGGCTAAGCCAAACTGATGATCCTTTCCAAATAACACAAGCTGCTAAAATGTTCTTCAAAGATCATGGTACTCAAGATAGGACTCAAATCAGGAACTATTTGGCTAATTTGAACATGAAGGCTTATGACAAATTTTCTTGGGCTTCTCTGGAGGAAGTGCTTAGAGCTATGAATTTTATGGTCCATTGGATTAATATGATCAAACAATGTCTTTCGACTGTTTCTTACAGAATTTTAATAAATGCACATCCTTCAGATCCTATTAACCCGAATTGTGGTTAAGGCTGGGTGATTTGATCCCATCTCACCTTATCTCTCTGTTCTGCGTGTGAATTGTTTATCTCATAAATCGATTCAGATGGAACACAAAAAGAAGATTCAGGGGTTTTAGAGTTGGAAAAAGTGGCATTGCTCTCACACATCTATTATATGCTGATGACATAATTCTCTTCTTCAAGGACAATATGCATACAACACAAAATTTGATTGCCCTATAGGAGGAGTTTCACAGAATCTTGGGATAGAAGGTCAATAATGATTAATCAGAACCTTTTTTTAGTGCTAATACCCCTAGCAACTTGAAAAATCCCGTTTCTCATCTACTAGGGGTAAAAGTGGTCTCCAAAATGAACAAGTATCTGGGAACAGAATTCTTTGTGCACAGGAACAGCTTGTATAGACAGAAGGAAGCTATTCACAGACTTGAGAACAAGCTTCAGTCGTGGAAAGGTAAGTTTTTATCTCAAGCGGCTGAAGGAATCTTTATCAATTCTGCGGTGACCTCTTCGGTGGTGTATGATCTGTCTATCATTAAGCTGAATTAGCAATGTGTCAGCAAATGTAATAAAATTATTAGAAATTTTTGGTGGGGTGAAAAAGAAGACAGAAAAAAGCATTCTGCCTTTGTGTCGAATATAGGGACGCCGGTCAATCTCATCTTTATAATCAGTGTCAGGGTATATCTTTTCAACGATGATAAACTAACTAGAAGATCAAACACTTGGATCTTATATAAACCAGTAATCACATCTTAGTTAATGCATTTGTCAGATATCAATTGGGACAAGATGGTAAGTTTATGTTGAAAAACAGGACAAGCGGATATTAGAAGTGTCAAAAGGCTAATAGATAGAGTTGAAAGTGTGTAACCTAGAAAGTGAAATGTCGGAAGATTATAAATTCCTTTGTGTAAGTTGAAATGTACGCAAGAGTATGACAATCAAGTCTGTGAGTTTCTTGTATTTTTTATTTTTTACAAGCCAAAGCATTGGTGACTAGTTTGAAATCTCAAAGCAATAAAGGCTTAACTTAAAAGATTATCTTTAAAGATTTTGATCTTTGAAAAAAGAGTATTCAATTGACCTTGGATGCCAAATGAGACCATTAATTCAAGGAAATACTCAAGTTGAGCGAATTTGCATTAACTAAAATATCGTCCTTATGTTAGAGAGGATTTAATTTCACAGTTCTAAGAGTATCAAATTATTATTGCGTACATCAAAGCTGACAAAACTAAACACAGCTGGAAAATTCAACCCTAACAATTGAAAATGAGCTCATTACGTTGTCTCCGGCAAGTAAATGTTACCCTTTTGCTATAAATGAAAATAATGGTTTTGTCCTCTGCTCATATGCTCTCATTATTTAACGAAACTCTTTTACATAAACTTAATTTGTATATTTTGTGCCTGTTAATTATGTTAATTTTTATAATGAGATATATTGCATTTGAAATAAAATCATAAAAATAAAAAAGAAGAGACTGAATCTTTTTATTAATTTCATAATGCAATAAATCTATAGAAATCAAGCCCAGGACACGAAAAGTAGCCAAGCTTGGTCATAACGAGGGCACTTTCAATTTTTTAAAATTTGTTTGTATGTAATATTAAAATTTGATACTATACCCCTACATTCTTTAAAATTTTAAACCCACTAAACCTATTAAATTAACTAAACCCACACATTTTTTTTTTATTTGATAATTTAACTTGAATTCACTAAATGTATACATATATTTGTTTTTCTTTTTACTTTATTTCATTTCATTTCTTCCTCATTTTCCTATATTCTCCCTACTTTTCTTCCTTTTTTCTTTTTTCTTTTTCCATTTCACTCATCACTTTTTTCTTTTTTTCCCAAATTGCCTCTAACTTTAGCCAGACTTTACAGAATGCTTCTTCTCTCTCAATTGCTCTATATTTAATACATGCATATATCTTAGATACATTTTTGTAAATAATAGTTCTATAAAGTTCAAATGTATTGTCAATATATTATTTTTAGTTGAACTTGGAACAATTATCATAAAAAATATTGTAAAAATTTTTGAAATGTTGTTGAATAAAATTGTATTTGCAATGCTCAGTAAATATAATTTCTTGTAAATTGATAGTTATAAATTTTTTTACTCCATCAAATAAATTATTTTCCCTTCAAAATGCTCATTTGATCTATTTACTGAACTATTATAGTATTTTTGAGTGATAATGTATTTTTTTAGTGCGTTCTTATTAGGCATTATATTAGCTAAGTAATTGCAAGACTATGTTCTCATAGCCACTTAGGTAATGAAATTGTTAATATTATTATGAAAAATAATTTTTCAATATACTTATTTAAATTCAAACTTGTTTATAAATTAAAAAAATTTAAAATATTACTAATAAATGAATCTTAGTTAGCTTAATCTAAAAATTTGAAAGGAAATATCTTATTTAAATACTATTAGGTGGCACACGTGCTAGTAGTGTGGCGCTCGAGAAAAAAAAATTTAAAAAAAATAAAACGAAAAAGATTTGTTTAAACAAAAAGTGTCACATCATCAACATATTATAAATAGTGCAAAAAATTGGGTTTTAATGTATAAAATAAATATCAAAAATTTTTAAATAGAATATGAAAAATTTTTTAAAGATAACATTTTTTTTGTCTCGGTTGCCTAGGGTTGTCGCTCCACCCACCCCTGGGCAAGAAAGACTTGGTGCCAAACGTCAATGGCAAGCTATCTGAAACAAGCTTGAATGTTTGGCTGCACACAAGGTCTTAACTCCCTGTAACAAGTAGTTTATGTAAAGGAAACAAGAAGCAAGATCGGTGCAAGTGAGGAAATTTTTTGGCCGAATATTAACCCAACGGCTACTTGACCTAAAAGGGAAATAAAAAATTATCTCTGTCAAAACAAGCTTGAAGAACTGGCTGCACAAATAGGGGAGAAATGGTTCCTAACTGCTAGAAAAATTCAAAAAAGGAAATAGACCTAAGCATGGATTAATTTTTGCAAGTTCAGTCGGATTCCCTCAATAAATCACTGCCCAACGGCTAGCTACTCTACCTACCTCACTGCATAAGAGGCGTTTTTTTTTTTTTAATTGTGGAAGGTATTCAAGTCTGAGTAATTGATTGTGTGCATGTTTTTACTGATCTAGCTTGCTGAACAAACTTGTTGTGCTTAGTTTCTTGGTCCACCTCACTTAGAGAGTGTTCAACCTTAAACATACTTGTACTCCCTTGGAGATAGAAGAGTTCACCGCTACATTTTTCATTGTGTTATTCTCCTAACTTGGGCAAATGTAGAAAGAGTTGGTTATAGGTTAGTAGAGTTAAAATAATTCATTATAATATATTTTAGGCCAGTGGAAAAAAATCTATCGTTGTGAGTATGCACGTGAAAACTTTTAAATGTACCATCACTCGTGAGTATTTGTAAAAACAAGTTGATCGATAGTAAAAATATATTGCTTTGTAAAGAAACTAGACATAAATCTTATATACTAAACAAGTTAATTCAGTGCATTCATTTTCTTCTCCTTAACTCTCCCTTTTCTGTTTTACTTTTTAGTCTTACATGGACTTTTGCATTAGCCACTTGAGCTAAAGTATAGAAGTTTGTCTTGAGTCTGCTGGTTTTCTGTCTACTTTATTGCTGCCACATTCGATTGCTATTGCTTTCATGCTATAGTTACTGTTATGAGCTATTAAAAAAATACTTGCATCTATTGTCTTAAGCCTCTTTCTTGCTGCTATTGAAGAATGCACCTAGAGGGGGGTGAATAGGTGCTTTTAATTAAAAAATTATTTATCTTAGTTAAAACTGTAAGGCTGAAAACCTTGTAGATATACCAAGACCTTGTTGACAAGATCTTCGATAATGTGTTTAAAAAATGCGGATCAAGGAGATAAACAAGGACCTTGTCGACAAGGTTTTAGTACACAGACTGGAAGATAAAGAGAAGAGTAAGGAAAAGAAACACCTGATTTATCCTGGTTCGGTCCTCAAGACCTACGTCCAGTCCCCTTGACGTATGACAAGGGATTCCCACTAAATTGAATCAACTCTTACAGCAAATACACTAGGTTTCAAGCTCACCTAGAACTTATACAAACTTTAATGGCTTATATACAGCCTTCTCTTCTTTCTCACACTTACAATACTTTTCAATGCTTCTTACAGAGATCAGCCCTAGTATTGCAGAACAGTTTCTCAATAGACCAAACACAGAGTATGTGCAAATTACGAAATAAGCTATGAATTTTCTATGTGTTGTGGTAAGATACAAGTGTAGCTTTAACAAGTATATATATTCATAGAAAAAACTAGCCGTTGCTTTATCTTCTTCGTGCTGTAAACGAATATGGTGGAGACTGAAAAACCAGAGAGCAGTTAAACGTTACAGCAGAGAGTTGGTGAACCTTCAGTCAGATGGCTCAGAGAAGTTTTCACAGCTCCTTTCTATCAGTCATCATGACAGAGAAGTAGGTAGATTTATGTTTACTATGACTGAATAAACAGGGAGTGGTTGACTTGGAGCAGAGTAGATTTGTAGTCTCAGTTATAGAGTCAACTTCTAACTTTTAGCTTGTCAGAACAGTAGAGACATTATAAAAAAAATCTTTTATACTGTCTGAGAGGAGAAACGAAAAACAACTTAAAGGGATTATCTTGGGTGGGCTTTTTCTTCACTTGGGCTTTTGGAATTTATCAAACACAAATAGACTAAGAGATCATTGGGCCAACAGCTATTAGAGTTAGCTTTGAGTCTTTGTATTATTTATAATGGTCTTAGAACGTATATTAACAAGTTGCTTGCATACACATGTTCGCCCGTATAGATGTAATTAATACCATTTGTTGCTTGGCGCCCCTTTCTGAGACACTAATATATGCCGATGTATAAATCCCACAACATAGTACAATACTACTGGTTACAACACTTGTAAACTTTTTTTCGTCATCATGACGAGTTATTTACTAATAACAGATTACTGAGTACAATACTACTGGTTACAACACTTGTAGGTCTTTTTTCGTCTTCATGACGAGTTATTTAGTAATAACAGATCACTGGGCACAAAGAACTCCAGAATAAGCATGATATATATTTCAAATTATTTCACTTCAAAATATTCTTAATTATATCCTCCTCGCCCTGTAGCATTGTATTGAAGAACTCTTCTTCCTGCATATAAAAATGACCTGTATTCAAAATCTATTGCCTTATGCATCAAGAACTCCAAATATTTAGTGACTAAAGTATTACAAGTATATAAATGCAATCTATAAAGCACGGATATTTTAAGAAAGGAGTCATGTTCTCTGTGTCTCTTATGCGAATTATGATTCCTGCATGCAAGGTATAGAGCTTGTGTAGAAGCTTTCAAATCAAATATACATCACTAAACTTGGATCCTACTTGGATAACTAAAACAAAGTTTATACAAACCGAGATTGACTTCGCCCGCTGCACCATGCAGCACTTCAGCATTCACTTGGGAGGCCATAAGCAGCATCAAAGCAACCAAAATTGCGATCGCAATGAGGGGGATGTGCTGCGATAATGCCATTTTCAAAGAGTTCAGAAAATTGAGAGAATAGAGCTTTGGATAAAGGTGACGAGCTATGCGTTCAACCAATTATTTATAATGGGAAACACGATATCTAATTTACACATAATCAGATAGTGGAATAATATATAAATAAAGGAATGCCGGTCAATCTCATATTGGTAATCAAAGTCAATGCATATCACTGAGAATAAAAATATTTTTAATTCACGTTTTTGTCATTACTTGTTGAGGATGTAAGGCTTGCGCCGTTTTTCCGTTATCATTTTAAAAATTTTAGCAAGTCAATTGATTTGGTCAAAGTATGTAGGTTGAAAATTTTAAATGTGAATATCCTTTTCTGTTTATGCAAAATATTTGTCCCAGTTGAATTTTATATTTTTCTGTTATTAGAGTTTTTTTTTTAAATTTTATTCGGACTAATTTTTTTAAATTGCATTTTTTCACATAAATAATAAACCTATATTGCATTTAATATTTTACCTTCAAAATATTTATCTTAGCTGAATTTTATTATCTCCTCATTTCCATCTTTAAGGCTTATATATAATGGTGTATGGCTACCTCATCTTAAAATTTCAAGTCGGCACTATTAACTTAGACATTTATCTAGTGACATAATTAACGTTTAAGATACAACGTTAAGCCCTGCATAAATAAAAAAGATACAACTGATTACGTCACATAAGTCTATAAGGTTTTCTTTTTTCTTTTTTTTAAAAAGGGGTAAATTATTCTCTTATTTCCTAAGAGATCCTTAAATCATATAATCATCTCTTCTATTATAAAATATATACAAATTCTTTGAAACTAAAATATATTTAAAATAACCTCAAAAATAATATAACTTATTAAAATATAAACTTTTATTTCAGTGTTATTTATTTCATATTGAAAACTATAAATTTAATTTATTTTAAATTTAAAAATTTGTTATTTTTATATTGGTCTAATATACATTTAATATTTATTATATTATATAAATAATATGTATAAAGATATTTTGATCAAAATATATGTAATTGTAACTTATTTTTTTTGGTAAGAGAAATATTAATGCAGTGCTTATATTAATTTTGAGGGAGAGGAATATAAATTTTTAAAATAAAATAGATGAATATATAATTTAAGCATCTCTTAAAAAATAATAATGTGATTTTTTTTCAAAAAAGAAGATGTAATTAAGTTGGATGCATGGGATGGAAATATAAACAGTTCCAAGATGACAGTTTTTACATTAGTTTATTATTATTTTTACCTCTTCCTCTTGTTTGGAGGGACTTCATTCATGAGAATCACATAAAAGACAAATATATATATATATATAAGGAGAGAACTCCCTATTTAAGAAGAGCGGACAGTTGCTCAAACTATATAGCAAAGAATAGGTCATGTTCATGGTCAAAGATAGTAGGTTTGATTAATAGTTGGATTGAGTCATATCACCAACTTGTTCAAGTGCTTATTGGGTAGAGAAATTTAAAACTAAAATCGACCGATTCTTTTATTTACCCAAAAAAAAAAGTGGAACTCAAGTAGATTATATCACAAAATATATTTATTTTCGCATCCCTCTACAGTCTAAACTCGATTGAACCATTTTTTATATTACACTCCACCCGCATAAATTTATTAATCCTTCCAAATTTTATCGATATTATTTATCTATTCTTTTCATTATCTAGTCAAGTTAAAGTAGGCTAATGAATTACGTACATCCCAAATGAGCAGTAGCAAAGGGTTATTATATATATAAATTCTAATGATTAAAATATTTAAAAATTTATGGATTGAATTTAGATTAATAAAAACATAGAAAAATTAATTTCATTTATATTACCATATGACTAATGCAACTTTTTTTTAATATCAAATTTATGTTCAGCTGGGTTATACAAGTTAAGCAAATAAAAGTTGGTTGAAATAGCTTCTACTTTATGAGTTGAAATGGTCAGTCAAGCAGTGGTTCAACTAAAGCGTTTAAATTCTGGCAATTTACCATTTTTCAGCAGATTCGACAACGAAGTAATGAATAATTTTATGAAGAATTCCATCCAACGTTGAATTCTCTTTTCTTTTAAGGGTTTTATGTTAATTTTTTAGTTTATATTGTAATTAATTAATTAATTTTTTAATTTACATCATTTATATGACATGTACCTTTATGTCAAACACTCATATCAAACAGAACGTAATACCATAAATTATATATGAATACTTTAAATTTTGTTGAATCGAAATGTTTGTATCAATGTGGTATCTTGTATTGAATTAATTATGATTCCAGAATTAAATATATAGAGCATGTCTATAAGCGTTCAAATTAAATATAAATCACTAAATTTGGGTTCTAGCTGAATTGAAAATCAAAATGGAGTTTATACGTAATCAATATCTAATTTACATAATCAAATAGTGGAAAATATATATAAATAAAGGAATGCCGGTCTCATCTTTATAATCACAGTCAATGTATATCTGTTCAACATTAATGGAAAACTAACTACAAGATCAAACGCTTGGATCTTATATAAACCAATAATCACATCCTAGTTAATGTATTTGTTTAGTTAGATATTCATATATAGGGGACAAGATGGTAAGTTTATGTTCAAAAACAAAAAGTTAAAAGACTAATAAGTAGAGTTGAAAAAAATGTGTAAGCAACAAAGTGAAATAATGTTGGAAGGATATAAATTTTTGTGTAAGTTCAAATGTAAGAGCGTGATAATAAAATATATGAGTTTCTTCTAATTTTGTCTAAATCCTTTTTTATAGGTTAGAACATTAATGGTATGCTTGGGATAGAGATCCCTAATTCAAAGGATTATGTCTAGAGCCCTGTGGTCTCCAAAAATAACAAAGCTACTCAACTAGCCTTTTGAGCATTAAAGAATCTCTTCGGATAAGATTGATCACCAAACAACACCAGTAGCCGAAAGAAGAATTCAAATTGGACCCTAACATTCGAAAATTAACTTATTTTGCTGTCTCTAGCTAGCACACGTTATCCTTTCGCTATAAATGAGAAGAATGTTCTTGTCCTTTGCTCATATATACACTCATCATTAAACGAAAGTCTTTACATAAACCTAGGTTATATATTTTGTGCAAGTTAATTATGTTAAATTTTATAATGAGATAATTTGCATTTGAAGTTAATAAAAAACTTCAGTCTCTTATTCTTTTTTATTTTCATAATTTTTAAATAAAACTATGTAATATTCAAAAGCTATAATGTATATTTTTTTAAATTAAGATTGTAGAAATATTAAATTTTCTCAAAAGAATAGTTATAAACTTGAATTTTTGTTAATTTTTTATCATATAATTGTATTACCAAAACTTTCTTTTAGCAATTTCTAATTCATCTGAATTAAGTAAGTAGTAATAGGTTGAATTAGCCAAATAATTTTGGTTTAAGTGGCACTTCTTTTAAACTTATATGGAAGAGAGTTTTGATGTACTTAGATTCAATTGCTATCCTTTTTCTTAATCCTAACTCTCAAGCCTTTGTGCCTTATTTGTTACAAAACACAAGGAACTAAATTAGTCTATGAATTTTTTTTTTAAATAACAAATGCTAAAACTTCTGAGTTTTTTTAGATAATTGTTCAAATTACCTAGAATTATATAAATATTATCATAAAATAATTACTTTTATTATTTATTTATGAGACCTCATTTATATAATTCTTTTACTTTTTTTGGTGCAATAATTTTTTTAATAAAAGGATGTCCTTTATCATTATTAGGCTTTCGTCTTTCTAGCCTCCATGTCCTTGATTTACATTCTTTTGAGAATGGGCTTATTTCCTGCCACCTTGGTGTTTTTACTTTCCTATTTTTCTCTCTTTTGCCTGCTCTTCTATTCTATTGAACTACTAATTTATGTTCTCTAATTATGTGTGGTCGGCCAAAATGAATTTGTTATGGGTCGTATGGATTTTTTCCTTTGGGTTAACTTTACGTGCATTTTGCTAAATAAATGTTTATAAATAATCTTCAACACATTATTTAATGCAATTTCTTTGGATTTGAAGTATGAACAAAATATAGATCTATTTGTTTGTTTTAGATATTTATTCTCTATAATTTGGCTCGAAATCAGTTTTTTTTAGTGATTTAAAGTGTGTCATTTAACACTCTTGCGATTTGTATTACCTCTTAAATATTTTGTGGTAATTTATATTCAACTTTTAACAAAAATAAACAGTTGAATGTTAAACAATAAACAAGTTCACATTTAAATAATTTTTTACTTATATTTTAAATATTTTTGGTGTCTTTCTGACGCTATTTTCGCGATTAAGTGCACAATTTCAACTTCATATATAATGTTAACTTAATTCTTAATAGTAGCCTATAAAGACTACTAAGATATAAGTAAAAATACTTTCAATAGTGAAATTGTTCATTATTTAAATTTTATATGATTATTTTGGTTAATATTAATTAATAACAAAAATAACATAAGGTAGTTAAGTGATAACAATACAAACTACAAGAATATTGAAACGCAGATTTAAACTAGAAGTAAGTAAATTAATTTTGGACAAATTATACAACAGTAAACTTTAACTTATTCATAAAAGATTAGGGATGGATGAGAACCAAAAATTATAATATTTGGTCATAAAATACAAAGTACGGTAACAACAAAGAAAATGAAAGTAAGAAAGAAAAAAATTAAGCAATTTATTCATAAGGTTAAACGACTAAACTTTATTATGAATGATTATAATATAAAGACATGCTCACATCCAGACTTCAAACACCACCCGTCACAGAGTAGGGGAGATGACTGGGCTTGTTCCATTTGTTGCTTGCGATCACTCACTGATACACAAACATATATATATGCCGACATATAAATCCCACAACATAGCAAATATTACTGGTTACAACACTTTGCATTTTTTTAATCACCACGACGAGTTATTTATTAATAACAAATCATTAGGCATAAAGAACATTGAAACAAACAACATCACTTATAATTATAGGCACAAAGAACATGGGAACAAACATGACATATATTTCAAATTATTTCACTTTAAAATATTCTTAATTGTATCCTCCACGCCCTGTCGTATTGTATTGAAGAACGCTTCTTCCTGCATATAAAAATGATCTATAGTTAAAATCTTTTGCATTATACGTCAAGAGCTCCAAATATTAGTGAGTACACCAAGAAACGCTGTATTATTAGTATGTGAATGTAATCTATATAAAGAACGAACATTTTAAGAAAAGAATCGTGATCTTATTCAACAAATATTGAATACTCGTACTAAATATGATGTATCACATTATAAATTACATACAAATATTTCAAATTATATTATTTTGTAATATTTATATCAATGTCATGTCGCATATGTAAATTTATTATTCCTAAATGCACTATGTAGAGCTCGTCTACAAGCTTTCAAATGAAATATGCATCAGTAAATTTGGGTTCTACTTGGATTTGAAATCAAAATGGAGTTTACACAAATCGATATTGACTTCGCCTACTGTGCCATGAAGCACTTCAGCATTCACTTGAAGGTCATAAGCAGCATCAAAACAATCAAAATTGCGAGCACAATGAGGGAGATGTGCTGAGATAATGCCATTTACAAAGAGTTCTAAGAAATGAGAGACTAGAGCTTTGAAATAAGGTGAGGAGTTATGCTTTCGCCCCAATTATTTATAATGGGAAGCACACTATCTAATTTATATCACCAAATAGTGGAAAAATATGTAATTAAAGGTATGCTGATCATTCTCATCTTTATAATCAAAGTCAATGCATATCATTGAGAATAAAAATACGTTTTGATTCACATTTTTATAGTTACTTGTATCGTGGCCTCAAATAGATGAAGTTTATTCTCTCAATAATTGTATAAATATCATGTAAACTAGTACCAATGAATTCATCAATTTGTTGAGGATGTGAGGCTTGCCTGGTTTTTCTTCCATCATTTGAAAAATTTTGGCAATTGAATTGATTTGGTCAAGTATGTAGTGGGATACAATCAAGTGCGAATCACCTTTTCTGTTTGTGCAAAATATTTGTCTTAGTTAAATTTTATTTTTTTCTGTTATTAGAGTATTTCTAAATTTTATTCGGACTAATTTTTTAAAATCATTTTTTCACATAAATAATAGGCATATTGCATTTAATATTTTATTTTCAAAATATTTATCTTAGCTAAATTTTATTATCTCATCATTTCCACCTTTGAATTAATTTTATAACGGTATATGACAAACACATCTTAAAATTTATTTTTTATTCTTTCCATATTAAACTCAACCAATTGTTTCGGCGTTGTTCTGTTCAAACTGCAAACCATGAAACACGTTCTCATGCCTTCTAACATTGACTTATTTACTTAGACATTTATATTTAGTGACATAATTTATGTTTAGGATACAACGTTATAGCAGCACAAATAAAAAAGATAAAACCTATGTACGGTTCTTTTTTTTTTTATACTCTCATTTAAATTATATAATCTTCCATTCTATTATAAAAAAATATATATATATATATATTCTAAAACAAAAATAAAACCAAATTAATATTATTTTTATTAAAAATATACTTGTTAAAATAAATTTTATTTTAATATTATTTATTTTGTGTTAAAAATCATAAATTTAATTTATTATAGATTTAGAAATTAACTATTTTTATGTTGGTTTAATACATATTTAATATTTCTTATATTATATAAATAATAAACATAAAGATATTTTGATTGAAATATGTGTAATTATAACTTATAATTTATTGCATAGAAGGTTAAAGTAATATATTTTTTAATTTTATAAAAAATATAAATTTTTAAAATGGAAGAAACAACTGTATAGTTTAAATATTTTTAAAAAAAATGGGACATTTTTAAAAAATGATGTAATTAAGTTGATTCATGGGATGAAAACACAAATGCACATGTTGGCAAATTCTAAGATGACAGTTTCTCTATTAGTTTATTATTATTATAACCTCCTCCCTTTGTTTGGGAGGAAGGAACTCGTTACATTGGTTCATGAATTAGTAGGGTTGAGTATCGGTTAAATTGAGTTAAATCACCAACTTGTCCAACTTTATCATTTGGGGGAAAATTTTAAAATCAAAATTGACTAACTTTTTATTTATTCAAAAAAGTTAATTTCAAGTGGATTATATCACAAATTATATTTATTTTCGCATACCTCTAAATTCAATTAAACCATTTTTTATATTATGCTTTATCTGTGTAAATTTATTAACTTGTTTAAATTTGACTGATATGGGGGACATGATGGTAAGTTTATGTTACAAAACCAGAAATAAAGCACGTCTTGAAATGTCAAAAGACTAACAAATAGAGTTGAAAAAATGCGTAAGCTAAAAAGTGAAATGTTGGAAGGTTATAATTTATTTTGAGTAAGTTGAAATGTATTCAAGGGTGTGATAATTAAGTATGTGAGTTTTCTAATTTTGTCTAAATCCTTTTTATAGGTTAAAATATCAATGGCATACTTAGAATCCCTAGAAACATAAAGAAGTACTTCCAAGGATCATTGGTTTCCCAAAAAAAAGCTACTCAATTACTTCTAGGGTATTATAAAATCTCTTTGAATAGGATTGATCGCCAAATAAGACTATTAATTGAAAGAGGGATTTTAGTTGAATCAACTTGCATCGACTAAAATATCCTCATTTTGTTTGGGACGATCTAATTTCACGGTCCAAGAGGGGCAAATTACTTTTGTGTATATCAAAGCTGATGATATAGATGAGCTAAAAGAATTCAACCCTAACATTTGAAAATTAGCTTATTTCGCTGTCCAGCTAGCAGACGTTATCCTTTTGCTATAAATAAAATGAATGGTGTTGTCCTCTGCTCGTATGCACTCATTCTTAAACCAAAAGTTTTTCTTTTACATAAACTTAGTTTATATATATATATATATATATTGTGCAAGTTAATTATGTTAATTTTTATAATAAGACAGATTGCATTTGGAATTAACAAAAAACTTCAGCCTCTTATTTTGTTCAATTTTATTTCAAAAATAAAAAAGATAATTTTTTTATAATTTTAAAATGAAATTATGTAATATTCACAAAAATTAATGTATAGTTTTTAAATTAAGATTCTAGAATTATTAAATTTTCTCAAAAGAATATTTATAACAATGTATATTTGTTTAATTTTTATCATATAATTGTATTACCAATAATTTCTTTTACCAATTTCTAATTCATCCGAGTTAACTAAATAATAATAGGTTGAATTAGCGAAAAAAATTTGGTTCAAGCAGCAGCTCTTTTAAACTTAAGTGTAAGAGAGATTTGATATACTTAGGTTCAATCTTTATTCTTTTCCTTGATTCTAACTCTCAGAGTCTTTAGGTTCAATCTTTATTCTTTTACTTGATTATAACTCTCAAGAGTCTTGTGCCTCAATCGTTACAAAAAATAATGAAGTGAATTAGCTGTGAATTCTTCTTTAAAAGTAATAAATGCTAAAAGTTCTGGGTGTTTTTCTTTTTTTTACATAATTGCTCATATTACTTAGAATTATATTAATATTTTATTAAGCTTTATTAAAAATTATTTTTTATTTATTCATGAGACCTAATTCATATAATTTGTTTTCTCTTTTTTTTTTGTTCCAATTTTTTTTTTTTAATAAAGAGGACGTACTTCATAACTAGGCTTTCACCTTGCTCGCCCCCGTTGCCCCTGATTTATATTCTTTTCAGGATGGGCTTATCTGGTGTTTTAACTTAATTTGTTTCTCCCTCTTTTGCTCGCCTTTTTATGATATTTACTTATTCATGTTCTCTAATTTTGTGTGGTTGACCAAAAAGAATTTGTTATGGGTGGTATTGATTTTAATTTTACGTGCATTTTGCTAAATAAATGTTTATTAATAATTTTTAAAACATTTTTACGCACAATTTCCTTATATTTGAAGTATGAACAAAATAAAAATCTATTCATTTTTTAGATATTTTTTAATCATAAAAAAGGTGAATTAGTGTTTACTCTGTATAATTTGGCCCAAAATCAATTTATATCCTGCCATTTAACACTTGCAATTTCTTTTATTACCTCTTAATTACCTTGTAGTATTTTAATTTAAATTTAAATTTTTTCAAAAGAAAACACTTCAGTGTTAAAACAATAAATAATTTCATATTTAAATGTTTCTTTCACTTATATTTTAAATATTTTTAGTGTATTTCTGATACTATTGTCAGAATTATGTGGACAATTTCAAATTCATATATAATGTTCGCTTAAGTCTTAGTAATAGCCTATAAAGACTATTAAGATATAGGTAAAAATAATTTCAACAGTAAAAATGTTATTTTAATTTTTTGTATTATCATTTTAATTTGGTTAATATTAAAAACAAAAATAACATAAGGTGGTACAAATATTAAGGTATTGAATGACACACTTAAACCATAGGTGAGAAAATTAATCTTGAGCTAAACTACACAAAGGTAAACTATAATTTATTCATAAAACATTATGAATGCATGATGTTATATCTCAAGAAAATAGACTAGCACAGTGAACCAAAGCAAGGTTTATATCCATATGCCTAACAACGCACTCATGGTTGAAGAGAGTCTTTAAAGGTTTTATACATAATATTAAGCCATCCAACAAATCACATGGTATCATTAGCAAATGTTCTTAACTTTTTGCAGAAATTTTAATAGAATATTCTTTAAAATTTGGACATTCCAAATTTCTATAATAGCTAAAAGTCAATAACAACAGTGGGGAAAAGCTTTGCTCTCAAACACTAATTATCAAAATATCAAAAGAACCAAAATGGGAGGGGAAAATTTGTCCTTCGAGTGGAACTACATATATAGTACTTTATAATGAATCAAAATTTTTCACAAACAAAACAAATAAGCCATCACAGGTCTAATACAAGACTCATCACTCTAATGCCTTTAAACTAGGATGATGGAGGTAGGTCTGATCCAACATCACTATTTGAAATGTTAAAATTTAAAAAATAAGTTGAAAATTCAATGAATAAATAACAAATTACCATAATTGAAAGTAAAAGGATCATAACCCAAAGATGAGCTAAGAAATTCAAAAATCAAATAACAAAATTAAGTAACCAAGACTTTCAAATCAACAAAGCTCATGTGTAGCTGGTTTTTAAAACATTGAGCCCTTCAAATGATAGTTATAGGAAAGAGAAGGCTAATTTTCTCAAGCAATAATAGCAACTACACCTCATTGGCAATTCTTTACCTTTTTGTGGGTGGTTATACCTAATAACAAATCCTTTTTCACTTATTTCTAATATATTATGATATATATTTTTTAAAGAGGATAATTACATTTCGTTGACAGCTCTTTACCTTTTCATATATGGTTACACCTAATAGATAACTCTTTTTTCCACCCAAGCTTCCACTATTTTGTCTAGGTGCACCTAAGCCATTTAACAGTGCTCACATTTATAAATTTCATCAAATGTTTCTATCTTATTACCAAAACTAAATGACTTGTATCTATGGTGAATTACGTGTAAGATATTAATAACAACCAAGTAATCATGCTTTAATTTGAAATGATTAGTCAAGAGTTTGAATTAAGTGAAAACAATAAAATACTCAGTTAAATAAATAAATTAATAAATAATCAATGAATTAAATGTTTCAATGTTCAATCCAATTATGATAAAGTAAATAACAAAATAAAAATGTATTATTATTATATATACATATATATATATTAGTAGATAAACTTAATTTAAAAGTTACATTTATGATTATTATTAAAAAAATATATTTTTAATTTACCAAGTAATACATCAAATCTTATCAGAAAGTAATTACTTCAGCCACATTAACATATAATGCTAAACATCTACTTCAACCCGTATCATCATATTATTAACTTAAACACATAAAGAACAAGTAATTTAAGAATCTATCCAGCTAAAATCATGCATGATTTATTTAAATAAAATTTAACTACCATTGTCATAGATTCACAAACAATATAGAAACAAAATAAACAAATTATAATTTGTTATATTGTATGGTACCAACCACTACCAGTCAGTTGTTCCTCTTCCCAAAACTAACTCTCTTCCATATCAATATTTACATAACTTCCTAATAATATCAACAATTCATCACATATTACATATGCTCGTGTTAACAATTTTTAACATCTATCTCATCCGATAATAACTAATTAACTAAAAGTCTCACTTCCTGGCCCTTATTCTTTATTTTTATGATTAACCTATGAATTTAAGTGTTTCTCATTGAACTATTAACCCATAATCTGAGCTCAAAGATTATTACCAAAAATTGAAGATAAGTATGTAGATAACATAGTTGAAAAGCTTACATCCGCAAATCCCAACTCCTTAGCTGATTCTCGGCTACCCTAACAAGGAGGAGGGGTAGCCACATATTTGACCTTGCAGGAGAGGGAACAGGCCGAAAATGAGGACGGGAAGGCAAGAATCAAGGAGTTTTGCGACAAAAATGAAGGAAAAAGAAGTAATTTGATGAAGCTACTCGGCGGCACCATTCGGCCACCTTCCACGGACCACCATGGGACAGATAGGCGAGGAGGAGGCTTGGGGGAGGACAGATGACGCCGGTGAGGGAGTTACGGTGGCAGGAAATGGAAGCAAACGGCGGGCAGCACCACACGGGAAAAAACAGAGAAGAAGCAAGCCGCGGCAGAGCAAGAACAGTGAAATTAGATGGAAGGAAGAAAATAAAAGACAGAAGAAAAAGAAAAATTAGAAAAATAAAATAAAAAATTATAATATAAAATAGTATAAAACAAGATAAAATAAAATAAAATGAGACGAAAAAGAGAAATAAAAAAATATATAAAGTGAATGCGAATATTTTCCTTCAATTTTTTTGTCTGGGGTCATTATACACGAGAAATCGGGAATCAAGATTTATACTATTTGGCCATAAAATACGAAGTACGGTAACACCAAATAAAATGGGAGTAAGAAAGAAAAAAATTTAAGCAATTAATTAAGAATTCAGATCCCCTACTAATCCTTTTTTTACTTATCCTCTACTCATCTTAATTTAAATCATTAAAATTAAATTTGAATGGTTCAAATTTGATATTTTTAATTTTTATATTTTAATATTTTTATTAATTTTAAAAAATAAAAAATAATTTTTAACTATCATATTTTAAAATAATTATAATTAAAATTAAAATTTAAAAAAAAAATATAAAATCAAATCTGAACCGTCCGAAAAAAAAGGGATCCGGATCCAATTAATTAATAGGGCTAGACAACTAAACTTTATCATGAATGATTATAACATGACGACATGCAGACTTCTGACACCATCGGTCCCAGAGTAGGGTAGATAACTTGGCTAGTCCCATTTGTTGCATGCGATCGCTCACTGATACACAAACAAATATATGCCAAAGTATAAATTCTACAACATTGTACCATACCACTGGTCACAACCGTTGTACATTTTTTAATCCCGCTGACGACAACGAGTTATTTATTAATAACAAATCATTAGCCATAAAGAACATTGAAACAAACTACAGATCACTCATAATTATAGGCACAAAGAACACTGGAACAAGCATGATATATCTCCCTGATTATTTCACTTTATAATGTATTCTTCCTGCGTATAAAAATGATCTATGGTCAAAATCTTCTGCATTAAGCATCAAGAGCCCCAAATGTTAGTGAGTACACCAAAAAGCACTGTATTATGAGATATGAATGCAATCTATAAGGAACAAACTTTTTAAAAAAGAGTTATGTTCTTTATCAACATATGTCGTACTAAACATGACATAAGTTTACCAGTTACATATGAATACTTCAATTTTTATTATGTCGTAATATTTATATCAATGTCGTGTTGTATTTGAAATCTTAAAGCTTGTATACAAACTTTCAAATCAAATATGCATCTGTAAATTTGGGTACTTGTATTTGAAATCAAAATGAAGTTTATACAAACCGAGAATGACTTCGCCCACTGCGCCATGCAGCACTTCAGCATTCACTTCGCGGTTCATAAGCAGAATCAAGGCAACCAAAATTGCGATCAAAACGAGGGAGCTGTGCTGAGATAATGCCATTTTCAGAGAGTCCAAAGAATTGAGAGACTAGAGCCCTGGATAAAGGCGAAGAACTATGCCTTCACCACAATTATTGATAATGGGAAGCACAATATCTAATTTACATAATCAAATAGTGGAAAAATATATAAATAAGGGAATGCCGGTCATTCTCATCTTTATAATCAAATTCATTGCATATCATTGACAATAAAAATATGTTTTAATTCACATTTCTGTAATTACTTGTGCAGATGGTATTTGGATTCCCTGTGGGTCTCATACAAGTAAAGTTTATTGTTTGTTTCTTTCTCTTAATAACTATACAGTATCTAATACTACAAAGTATCTTAGGGTGCATGTATATTAGTAGCAATGAAGTCATCAATTTGCTAAGGATGTGAGGCTTGCTTGGTTTTTCCTTCATTTTAAAAATTTTAGCAATTGTATTGTTTTGGTCAAAGTGTGTAGGTTGGATACAATTAGAGTATTTCTAAATTTTATTCGAACTAATTTTTCTAAATCATTTTTTTCACATAAATAATAGACCTATTGCATTTAATATTTTACCTTCAAAATATTTATCTTGGCTGAATTTTATTATCTCATCATTTCCACCTTTAAACTAAGCATATATCATGGTGTCTGGTTTACTCATCTTAAAATTTCACGTCGGCATTATTTGTTTATTCTTTCTACATTATACCCAACCAATTGTTCCGGCGTCGTTCTGTTCAAACTTCTAACCACGAAACACCTTTTCATGTTTCCTAACATTGACTTATTAATTTAGACATTTATTTTAGTGACATAATTTATGTTGAGGATTGCTTCTCCTAATCCAGGCCATTTAGATTTTCCTTTCTTTTTGGTATTTTGATTTTTTTTTTTTTTTTTGCTTTGAAAGATATAGGATATAGAATGAAAACAATTGTAACTACTAATTTTTTTAAAAAAAGATAATTGAATAAAAAATTTATTGAATTTGCATTATCTAAATTTAATTTGAATATTTTAAATTAAGAAAAGTACCTATTTATCTCTCAAGATATGCTCTGTTTAGTTAGTGAAGGAAATAGTAAAAAGAATATAAAATGTGAGTAGGTGGGAGTAGGTGAAATAAAAAATTATTATTTTACTCTTATTTTTAAAAAAATAATTTGATAGATAAAATAATAAGTATAAGAGCATAATAGACATTATACAATCTATGTAAAAAGAATACGATCGCGACGCGTGAACCAAACGAAGCCTAAGAAATCTAGGTTCAATGTCTATGCCAACATAATATAAAAAGATTAAACTTATGTATGATTTTTTTAAAAGGTATTTTCTTTCTTTTTTAAGAGATGCTCACATACACAATCCTCCATTTTATTTCAAGTTAAAAATCATAAATTTAAATTTATTATAAATTTAAAAGTTAACTATTGTTATATTGGTATAATACTTATTTTATACTTATTATATTATATAAATAATAAATATAAGAGCATTTTTGGTTGAATATGTGTAATTTTATCTTATATTTTATTATTAAAAAATTAGTATAATGTATCTTTTAATTTCATGAAATAAAATATAAATTTTTAAAATAGAATAAATGATTTAATAATTTAAATATTTCTTTAAAAAAAAGACTACAATTTTGAAAAAAAAAAGATGTAATTAAGTTTACATATGGGATAAAAACATAATAATGCACAGTGTTTTTATTATCTCAATTGAAAAGATCCTCAAGTGCGCTTCAATTACAGTGATTAGAGCCATTGGCATGATCTTAGGGTGTTAGTTTGGACTCATTGCTAGTTGAATCAAAACGCATTATTTCATCTTAGTGAAACGGTATGTTTTGGAGATCAAGTCGAACACCCTACAATGTGTCACGTGTCGCAAGTGGGAGCATTGATCTATGAAAACAAAAATGCGATCCTTTTCCAGAATGATGGGAAGCTTTCCTTGTGGTAAGCAGAGGGGTATTCCGGCAGCTTTAGATTTCGACAATGGCCATGGCCACTGTCAAAATCTGAAGCTATTGGAATACCTTTTTTGCATCTGGCTATGTTTTTTATTCAGAAGAGGATTTCTTTTTCTTTTTCAAAGATCCAGTATGTGACATGTGGCATACTAGAGGGCATCCAATTTCAGTCTCCAAAATGCACCGTTTTGGAAACGATGTGTTTCGACTCATCTAGTAACGTGTCCAAATAGATGGCCCAGGATTGCGCCGACAAATTTGCCCGTCGTAATTGAGGCACACTTGAAAATCCTTTTAGTTGGGAGGATTCAAATACATGCACATGTTGGCAAATTGATTCGAATCCCCTTAATTGACAGGGTCTTTCAATTTGGACTATTTAAATTTTAAAATTTTATTTTATTTATCTTTTCAATTTAATTATGATTTTTTTAAAATTTTTAATTAAAATATTATATTTATTCTATGTTCTATATTCCTTAAAAAGAATAAAACAAATAAAAAAATCTAAAATCTAAATAGGTTAGATCAAACTGAATAATCCAAATTACTTTTCATTAAGTACAAAAAAAAAATTTTAAAGATAAAAAATAATTTTAATATTTTTTACTTTTAATAATTGAACAATAATTAATAGATAATATTAAATAATGATTATAAAGACAAATTAGATATTACACAATTTTTTTCTTTACCTTTCCTTTAATTACCAAACGGGTCTCAACTGAAAGATCGAGCATTCAATTTCATTTGTGAATTCTAAGATGACAATTTCTCCATTAGTTTATTATTATTTTAACCTCCTTTTGTTTGGGAGGATGTCGTTGGATGGTGCATAAATTAATAGGATTGATTATGGAATAAACTGAGTCAAATCACCAACTTATCCAACTTGTGAGAAATTTAAAATCAAAATTGACTGACTTTTTTATTTATTTAAAATACTTAATTTCAAGTGGATTATATCACAAAACATATTTATTTTCGCATGCCTCTAAATTCAATTATACCGTCTTTTATATTAAACTTCACCTACATAAATTTATTAACTTGTTTAAATTTGACCGATATTAATGTATTTATTTCCTTGATTTGGTCAAGTTGGAATTGGGTGACAAATTATGCACATCCCTAATGAACGGTAGCAAAAGGTTATCGTATAGGTCAAAGCTGATGATATAAAAGGAATTGGAAATTTGACCTCTAGTCATTAATATTTAAAAATTTGCTGATGCACTTGTCGCCTGCAAGCACGCGTTATCTTTTAGTATAAACGAGGAGCTTGGGTTGTCCCTATTGCTTATGGACTAAGTATAAAGCTTTCTTAATAAAACAAAATAAACATGGTTTATATATCTGTATAGGTTAAGTAACTTCTATAGAGAGATTTAATTTAAGATTAATAAAAACCAACAAAAATTGAGAAATTAATTTCATCTATATTATCATATGACTAATGCAACCTTTTCCTTTTTTTTTTTAAATCAAATTCAAGTTCAGCTGTGTTATACAAGTTAAGCAAATAAAAATGGGTTGAAATAGCTTCTACTTTATGAATTGAAAAGGTCAGTCAAGGAGTGGTTCAACTAAAGCGTGCAAGTTCTGGCGATTTACCATTTTTCATCAGATTCGACAACGAAGTAACGAATAACTTTATGAAAAATTCCATCTAAAGTTGAATTTTTTCTTTTAAAAGTTTTATATTATTTTTTAAAATTTATATTGTAATTAAATATTTTTAAATAAAAGATCTTAAAACACATTGAATGGTATAAAAGTCAATTTTTAAAAAAATTAAATTCACAATGAAATGACCCCTTTTTCTCCTCAAGACTTTGAAAATAGAAAGGGATTGTCCTCTATGCTTGGGCTTTAAGGCCCCATTCTCCTTACTTTGGGTTCTTTCAAGGGAGTGGGCTTCCAAACCCTCTTGACAGAGAAGATTTTTGAAATAAGGGTATCTCATGCTTTTTTACACATTTTTCACTGTAACCTTAGTTGATGCTTAATGGAATTCAATCACTCAAATTAACACTACTTTTGACTCTCATAGTCAAAGACTAGAGAGTATAGACAATACTAGTTATAATCATATCTAAGCTTCAAAATTTTGGGTATATTTTTGCAAAATGAATATTAAGGCTCTGGTTCTGTTTTAATTTAATTTTACTATTTTCAAAAAAAGTTTTGTGAGATTATTTTTAAACACAATTTTAAAAACTAATAATGAAATTTTTCTTGAATAATTTGTTCTAGAAATAATTTTAAAAGTTTAAAAAACTAATAATGTGTTGGCATAAACTTTTTTAAAACAATTTTGTTAAAATATGATTTGGCTCTCGTGTGTGTGTATATGTGTGTGTGTGAGAGTGAGTGAGAGAGAGAGAGAGAGAGAGAGAGAGAGGTGTAATGTCATGAGTAGGTGTAGCACATATGTCGTATTATGTTTGTGTATACGTGCGTGCATGCGCGTACGCACGCACGCATGCATATGTGGATAAGATGATGTTGTGTAGGCAATGTGGTATTTATGTGCGTGTGCCCAATGTCATGTCATGGATGGTGGTATTGTTTGCATACATGCATGTATAGAGCCGTATTATGTGTATGTGTGTGCGTAATGTGTTGTGTGTGTATATGTATGCACACACATTTGTATGTGCAATATTTTGTTGTATTTTGTATGTGTAGGTGCACGTGTGGACATATTCATTATTTTGTCTCATGTATTTGTATGTCTGTGTATGATTTAATGTCATTTGTTTGTTCATGTGTGAGTTCAATGTTATATATCATGTGTGTATATCAATGTTTTATATTTTTGAAGTTTGACATATTACCATGTTGTATGTGTTTGAATTATATATTGTTACCATGTTGTATATGTTTGTATTCAATGTTGTGTCATGTATATTTAAATGCATGCAATATCATGATATCAATATATCTTTGTTGTATATTTTTTGTGATTTGAAATATCATCATATCCACCTTAAAATAAAAATTCTCAAAATAATACTTTTAAAAACATGTTATAGTTGTTATCATTTCTATATTTTGGAAATGATAATATTAAAAATTATTTTCAAAACTTTTTTAAAAAATAATATTTCAAATATATTTTTAATTTTAATATTTATGATGGTAAGGCCAACAAATCATAATGGTGCTATCAGACATGTGGCAATAGATCTTAAAAATAAGGAATCTATGACACATGACATAGCTAATAAAATTAGAAGGAGTGCAAAGGTATGAAAGAAGTCGTTGAAAGTGAGAGAAAATGAGAATATATAAGTGGGGAGGAATAGTAGTACAGTGTGGAGAATTTTGATTGTAATTCTCTCTGTGTATTCTTTCCTCTCTGACACTTCCTATTGCTCTACTAATGTTTTACTTTTTCTGTGGAAAATAATGTATTGAGGCAAAGCTTTAGTTGTTACTATAAGCTTGAGCTGCGTTTGTTATCCTAATATCAACAATATTTCAATTGCATTGGGTGGACATTTTCATTTGGTGCTTTCATTCTCTTTCAATGGCCAAAAACATCTGTTTGAAGGATTACTAAAGTGATAGAGCAATGTGACAATTTCACGACATCTCACATGGATCGTTTGGAATCCTCCGTTAACAATATTACCAAGGCTTTGGATGCTTTAACTCATAAAATGGATTACTTATTGCCATCATCAGCTGCTGGAAGTTTAAGCTCAAACTCCAGTGTCATTCAATAGCTCCAACCTTACTAGTCATTCCATTTGTGCAATGTTAAGTTAGACTCTCTAAGGTTTAATGGTACTAACCCTTTTAATTGGCTTTTCTATGTAGAACAATTTTTCTTTTATTATAAAACACCTAATGCTCAATGTCTCACCATTGTGGCTATTCATATGAAGGGTGACATGGTTCCTTGGTTTTAGATGTTATAGAAGTCACATTTGATTCTATCTTAGGCAGCGTTGGTCAATGCCATTGAAGATTAGTTTAGGCCACTCCAATTCAATTCTCCTTGTGTTAAGCTCTTTTAGCTAATGTAGGTGAACTCTATCACATAATACTATCAAAACTTCATGGTCTTAGCGAATCGGACTAAGGGTATTACTGAATAAGCTTTCTTTAATCACTTTATTATTGGGTTTAATCCTGAAGTCAAAAAGGATGTTATAGTCAAATCCCTATCTTCTCTAACTCAATTTGTCTCTCTTGCTTATCTCTTTGAAGAAAAATATCAACTATCATCCACAATGCCAAAGTCCAAGTCGCTTTTGTTTTTTCATCGGGCTCCTTCAAGTCATTGAGTTCAATTTCCCCTTTGTCTAGTTCATAAGCTTTTAAGCCCTTCTTACTAGCTTTATTGCCTACTCCATCGAAGAAGCCCTTACCACCGATTAAGAAAAAAACTCCAACTAAGATGCAATTGTGTTGTAAGAAGGGTCTTTGTTATACTTGCAATAAAAAATTTTCTTAAAATCACAAGTGCCTTAATCGCCATTATATGTTACTTCAGTTAGACATTAATGATGGGGAAGATCTTTAGTTCCCATCTCCAAAGCCATTAAGTGATAAACCTCAGGACAAGTCCCTTGTACTTCATCATCTCTCCTTTCATGCCTATCAAGGTTCTATGGATATGGCCACAATTCGCTTTATTGACTCTATTTTTAAGACGCAAGTTCAAATTTTACCAAATAGGGGGAGTTCTAACACTTTTATTCAACCTCGACTAGCCTATCACTTGAAGCTTCCCATCGAACCTATTCCTAATTGAGGGTGTTAGTGGGTAGCGGCCATCGTTTGGTGGGTAAAGGTATTATCAAGGAACTTTCACTTTGCATTTAAGGTCATCTTATTATTCTCCTAACTTTTGTCATGCCTATTTCGGGGTTTAAAGTTGTCTTGGGGTTTTCTTTGCTTGCTACTTTAGGCTCTCATATTGTAGATTATAGTTCAAGTACTCTAAAATTTTATTTAAATAACCAATTTGTAACATTGCATGGTGATAAATCTCTTACTCTTACTACTGCTCAATTTCACCATTTCAAACATTTGTAAGCTACTGATGCTATTGCTAAATTATATACTTTGCATCGTGAATTGACTGATGCAATCTCATTTGATTTCGTCAACTTTTGTAAGTATGTTCTTGATGATTTGGCTAAGGTCCTATTTCAATTTTGTAAGGTTTTTGAAGCTCCACATGGTTTACCTCCCCATAGATCACATGACCATGCTATTATTCTTCAAGAGGGTGTTCTACTAGTTAAGGTGCAACCCCATCGCTATCTTTTCAGTCAAAAGGTAGAGATTGAAAAAATGGTTGCTGATATGTTGCAAGAGGGCTTAATTCAGCTAAGCACAATTCCTTATTCAGCACCTATTATATTGGTTAAAAAAAAAAGATGGTACATGGAGTTTTGTACTAATTATCAGGCTCTTAATGCGATATTGATTAAGCTTGAGGATAGATGTAAAATGATTTTTTGAACTTTTCATGGCCATTATGAATGGCTTATCATGCTTTTTGGGTTCACTAATGCCTTGGCTACCTTTCAAACCTTAATGAATTTCATTTTTCAGCCAATTTTGAAGAAATTTATCTTCTTTTTTTTTCTTGGATGATATCTTGATTTATTATGCTTCATGTTCCTGTATCTTGAACATTTGGCTATTGTTTTGGACATTTTGCTTCAACATCAATTATATGCTGAATATTAAAATGTTCTTTTGGCCTTACCCATGTTGCTTATGTAGGCCATGTCATTTTGGGTTTTGGTGTGGCAATGGATTAGGAAAAAGTTGTTGTAGTTACTACTTGGCCTATTCCATCTTCAGTTTCTCAATTGAAAGGTTTTTTAGGATTTATGGGTTATTATCATTGCTTTATCAAATCCTATGCCATCATTCTTGGTCCTTTAACCTAGTTATTGCAAAACAATAAATTTAGTTGGATATCAAAGGCATAAATGGCTTTTGCAACTTTAAAGGTAGCTATCATTGAAGCTCCAGTTTTGGCTTTGTTTAACTTCTCATAGTCTTTTATCTTGGAAACTTACACTTTAGGGTGTGATATTAGTCAAAATGATCACTTTATTGCATTCTTTTCTTAAAAAAATTGTTACCAAGGATGCATACTTAATTTTCTTATGTGTGTGAATTGTTTGCCATTACAGAAGCTTTGGGCTAAATTTCACCATTACCTCTTTAGCCACTATCTTATTATTAAAACTAATCAATGTGGCTTGAGACACCTTTGCGATCAAGTTATTTAGACTTTGGAGTAGTAAGAATGGTTACCAAAATTAATGGGTTTCTATTACTTAATTGAATACAAACTAGGTAAGACTAATCAAGTAGCTGATACTTTATCCCATGTCTGTAATTTGGCTATTTTTATACCTTAATCAGATTTATTTTCAAAAGTTTAGCATACACTTAGCAATTTTGAATATATCCAGGATCTTATTAGTTATTATACTATGGATCCTTAGTCTATTCTTTTTTATTAGAAGTAGCGTCATGTTCTTCCTTCTCATGCTACTTACCTCATTCAGTGACTCTTGCAAGAGTTTCATTCTTCTTTTTTAGAGGAACATGTTGGATTTCTCTATACCCATGGCCATATTGCTACTTACTTCTTTTGGTAAGGGATGCATCGTGATATTAGGACTTATATTTAAAGTTGTCTTATTTGTCAACGGGCCAAAAGTTCTCAATTGAATCCTAAACCCTAAACCCTAAACCCTTAAGTTCACATTCACTAGTTTGCAAGTGGCTGAAACCTTCTTACAGATTGTGCTTAAGCATTATGGTATCTCTCGTTCCATTGTTTTAGATCAAGACAAAGTCTTTACTAGCTCTTTTTGGCAACATCTCTTCAAGTTCCAAGGTACTACTCTTCAAATGAGTTTATTTTAATATTCACAAATGGATGGCCAATTTGAAGCCTTAAATAAATGCCTCAAAATGTACTTGTAATGTTTTGTTTATGAGAATCCTAAGTTATGGCTTGCTTTTCTTCCATGGGCTAAATTTTGGTATAATTTCTTTTATCATACTTCCATTGGAATGACTTCTTTTAAAATTGTATATGGAAGATATCATTCTTGCATCATGAGATTTAGTCCCTTAAAAGGTTACACCTACTAAAGTTCAAGCACAATTACAGTTGTATGATGCTATCCTTTCCCAGCTTAAATGTAATATGAAAAAGGTGCAAGCTTGTATAAAGCTATATGCTAATGGCAAACGTTGGGAAATTGAGTTCCAAGTGGGTGATCATTTGTTTGTTAAGCTCCAGCCTTTTCGCCAACATTCCGTGCAACTTCAGCATAATCATAAATTGGGTCTACAGTACTTTGGTCCTTTTGAAATTCTCTAGCACATTGGCTTTGTTGCATACAAGCTTTTCCTCCCTCTGCAGGTTTACATTCATCCTATTTTTCATGTCTCTTTGATAAAAAAATGTGTCAATACCTCTTAGGACTAATATATTCCTTTACCTTTTCTTATGGATCATGAGGGACCTCAACTACAACCAAAGTCCATTCTAGATACTTGTAGAGTCCATATTTGTGGCATCAGGGTTACTCAGGTTTTGGTATAATGGAATACCACCAATCAAGTTAGCTAGGAATCCTATGATCATATTACGTCTTAATACCCTTCTTTTGACCTTGAGGACAAGGTCACTTTTTATGGGAAAGGCAATGTGATGGTAAAGCCACAAACTATAATGATGCTGCTAGACACGTAGCAATAGATTCTAAAATAAGGAATCTAGGATACTTGGTGTAGCTCATAGAATTAAAAAGAGTGCAATGGTAAGGAAGAAGTCATTGAAAGTGAGAGAAAATGAGAATATATAAATGGGGAGGAATAGTAGTATGATGTGGAGAATTTTAATTGTAATTCTCTGTGTATTCCTTCTTCTTTGTCACTTCTTACTGCTCTGCTAAATTTTTATTGTTTTTATGGAAAACAATGTACTGAGGCGGAGCTTTAGTTGTTATTATAAGCTTGAGCTGAGTTTGTTTTCTTATAATATCAACAATATTTCAGTTGTATTGGGTGGCATTCCAAGCACATACCAAAAAGCTCTTATTCGCAATAAGTTTTTTCTTAAATACACAAATATAAGACTACACTAAAATTATAAGAAAGACAAAACATTTATGGTAGGACATTATAACTATGTTGCAAAAGCATCAGCGCATCCTACCAGCTTGCATTGTCAAACTAAAACCTCCCGTTCTAAATCGTCTAACATATAGATTTGTGAAGTGAACAATTTCCCAACCATGATGTGAATGTCTTGTGCCAATAGTTGCAAACCTAGGTTCATTTCATAAACCTTTGTTAATAATTTATAGTGTGATTGAAATAAAAACAAAAACAAATGTTAGGAGATTGGATTGCCACTCACATGTTGCTAGAGTAAAAATTAGGTGCTTCTTCGTGCTATTACCAAAAATAGCTACCTCCGTCTCACTTTTAACCCTTCCTCCCAACCCCATTTTTTGAACCAATTGATCCAAAAATTATATATAAATAAATAAATTTGGTTGCTATCTGAGAGCTGCCATTAAAATAGTACCTTGAAGCGAATGAACCTGGCTACAAAGAGTAGTAAAATTATCAGTATTATTATTATTATTATTATTATTATTATTATTATTATTATTATTATTTCGTTTGTTAATAGTTCCCAAACCAGTTTAGTATTATTCATGAGGTATATATATAATGAACTGGTAAATAAAATATTAGCAAATGGGCTGTGAATGGATCAATTAAGAAAGGGATAAAATGGTGGTAGCTATTAGCTAGGTCCCAAGATCAGTAGTTATGAACCAAGTGGCATTTGGATGCTGGGCAAAGGATGCCTAGTGTATGTAGGAAATCTAGACTTAAGTTTTAATTCAATTTTTTAAATATTAATTATTAATTTTTAACATAATAGTTAAAAATTTATTTTTATTTTGTTTTGCAGTTTTTAAAACTTAAAAAATAAGTTAAAAAAATTGAATTTAAATAATCTAAATTACACCTAAGTCGTTCAAATGCAATGAGTAGCCTTTGTTTAACTTCACACTGGGCAGAAAATCTAAGTCAAAGTGAAATGACCCAAAAAATTATAAAAATCATTGAGATCTCATCATATACATCTACTAGACTAAACTATTCAAGACCCAAGTGGCCCATTAGGCCAATCAGGCTCGCTCCTGAACCCTGCGCCCAGGTCAGCCACCACCTCCTGGCCTGAGCTATGCTCGAGCGTGGCATTATTGGTCCTCTTTAAAGATCCATCAACTATGATCATGATGGCTTTTTTTCCACCTGTTGCCCCATTGTCATATACTCCCTCCGGTCCTTTTTATAAGAAAATTTAAAGAGATTTTTTTGGTCTCAAAATATAAAAAATATAGTATATTTTTTTACTTCATTAAATAATAATTTTTTTTATCCTTTATTTATTATTACATCCAATACATTTAACAATGTATAACGTTTTTTCATGCAAAATAATAAAGATGGGTAAAATAAGAAAGAATTACCAAATTTGAATATAATCAATGAGTTAAACTGATATTAATTGTTTTTTTTAATATTAATAAAATAATTTTTTATTTCTAATAAAAAGGACCGGACTTAGTATATTGTAACTAGAAAATTGATATTTCTCTGTAATTGATAATTATTAATTCATAAAATTAAACAAGAATGGAGATACATTATTCATTTAAAAAAAATACAAGAAGGAATTTGAGACGTGGAGGCCACGGATCCTCAATAACAACAGGATGGCATCCTGTGTGAAAGCAACGTTAAACTCCCCACGTGGTTCGAATGTTTCTTGGCTCGAATTCCAATACATAGCTCCCTTGTAATTCTTCTGCTCATTTACTTTAATTCATTTCTTCGACGAACCTATGTAGCAATTTATTACTAATTGAATTTTTGGGATCTACGTAAACTAAATATTATTCATTTCAATTCCCTGAATTAAATATAAATATCACTGTAACTTAATTACATTACTGTGAGCTATTCAAAAAATGAAATTCTTTTGACTAAAATGAGTTCCTCTGAATTAGGGCGCAGTCATAGTGAGTGGTGAGTCACCAAGTTTTGTGTTATAAGAAGTGGGGTCGTTGGATCTTCCCACACCTCCCTCGCACTAGTGAAGGAAGAAGGCATGCATGAAGATGATTTGGGGCCTGGTATTATAGTTAATGCGTTGACCGTGATGATTAATTGGCAACGAAATCTACGGTCAATTATGGATTAGGATTAAGGAACGGGAAGGAGGATATGCCACGTACCTCTCTCGTGCACGTGCTCATGGCTTCCATGCCCGCTACGTTATCATCTCTTTCTATTCATAAGTTGCTTTCCTCTTCCCATTACTCGTTTCAGTGCACCGGATTTGAGCAGATACAGACTGCGATTGGGAAGGGCGTTTTGCATGATGAATCGGTCATTTCGCCACCCACATGACTTGGTGGAATAAAATAAAATAAAATAAATATGAAGCAACAGAGGCTTTGACTTATCAGCCTCCCCTATAGCCCAATGAAGAGATGCCACGTGATTCAATGAGACACGCCCCATCCGCCAATGCAACAGCACACACCCCTAATTATGAGGAGGAAACATTTTCATACAATTTTTATGTTTTTATAATTAATTTTTTTTTAAAAAGTATAAATTTAAAAAATAAATATATAATTTTTAAAATTCAGTATCATTAGACTAGTTTAATATATATATATTAAAAAGTTTAATGATAAAAATATCAAAAAAATTGTGGAGACTTGATGAGAAAATATATGAATTCCACATCGCACACACTCCCCCGTCTTGCTTGCTTTGAACGGATCCCCACGTTCCTCCGTACTTTCAAATCTCCCTGATCCCTCCCCTCTACCCCCCTCTCTTATAAACATACTCCTCTGCCACACACAAACACACATGCTCTTGGCTCTCACTCCGACGTCCCATTTTTGTTATATCTCTCCCATCTCATATCATCAATTCAATTGATCTCCCGCTAATTCTCTCAGAATCTCTAGATCCCTTGATATGTATGATGATGGGTTGTGAGCAGGAGCGGATGTTGCAGTTCCTAGTTGGTTGTGATGGCGATCCTAAGCCATTGCCCAGGTGGAAACCCAACAACGTAGAACCAGCTCCCAATTGCCCCCGTTGTGCTTCTTCCAACACCAAATTCTGTTACTACAACAACTACAGCTTGTCCCAGCCCAGGTATTTGTGTAAAGCTTGCCGCCGCTACTGGACCAAAGGCGGCTTCCTCCGCAACGTCCCCGTCGGCGGTGGTACCCGCAAATCCCGCCGTACTAAGGCCCCCAGGTTCCCACAAAACCAGCCTCTTTCCACCAATCATACTGATAGCAGCTTCGGTGAAGGGTCGGAGGCTAATACATCCCACGAAGCCAACGGGTCGGATATTGACATGGCCCTTGTGTTTGCTAAGTTCTTGAGCTCCGGTCATGATTCCAATACTGAGGCGGCGAATGGGACACCGGAAAGCTTTGATACTGAGAACGAGGCACCTCAGCCGTTAGATCCCGTTACGGATGTGATGCTAGAGGGAGAGGGGCTTCCTCGAGATGAATCGACGTCGATTCAAAATTTTGGGTTGATGAGCGGAATTGAGCTGGAGTGGAAGAGCTTGTTAGGTGGTGATGGTGGGGGTGGTGGTGGTGATCAAGAAGTGGTCCAAGATGTTTTCTGCTGGTCTGATGCTACGATGTCGTCTTCATCTGTCACCTGGCAACCACCCCTGATGCAATTGCAGGAGGAGTTGGAGAATCCCATCCTCTTCAATAATGATGAGGTTGCTCAATTACCTATCACCGATACCTGGAATTGGAATTCCTTTGATTTTCCGACTTTGCAGGTTTTCTCATCAAGACCTTGATTGATAATTAGGTCCCATTAGTCCTTCATGACTTGTTTTCTTCTTCCTTTTATTGCAAAGAAGACAAAAAGAGAAAAAAGAAAAAAAAAAAAAAGGTTACAGCTAGCCTGTGGATGAAGAAAATTAAATCACTTATGTTATAGACTTTATTAAATTAATATTGAATGGAAGTAGAAATAATGTTGTACTTCAGTGGCCTACACTAGCCTCTTGGAAATGTATGTTAAAAAATGACATATATATATATATATAGACAGATCAATCTCATATTGTTTTGATATAGTATTATTCTTTTTGGCTAATCCATTGCTAATGATATAAAGATGTGATGAACTTCAAATGAGATGAGGCTAGCTATCAAGTGGAGAGCACGAGGTCGACAAGTTAAAACATAATTTAGAGATGAATAGCTTAATCATTTAGCTCAAGGTCCAAAACGAAGCATATCCAACTTCAGAATATAGTAATTAATATATTCTAACCCAGAGGCCCATTGTGAAAATAAGATCGATTATTTTCTTTATAATTGTCTTAAAGATGAGTGTTGTACACTTTGAAACAAATGAAGGAACAACTGAAAAAGGGGTTGGAGATGACAATCCATAATATAATATATGAGAAATGTCATGAAATAACTGTAGGCAAAAATGGATATTTGTGGGAGGCAGCTGGCAGGATTTGATGCATGAGTTGGACAAAAGCAGTTGGAGAGGTGACGCAGAAGAAGGTTGGATGGTTATGGGAAACAGTTGTGTGTGGAGACTTGAGAAATAAAAATAGGGAATGTCTGTGGTAATTGGGAAAGAATCTACATTGAAGGGACGATTTCACCTTCCGGTAACTTTCTTGCGTCCTTGTCCATCCTTTTCTGTATTAATTTCGGGAATTAACCAACGGACTTAGCTCACTCTTTGATGTCGGTATACGTACCCGTGTCGCATCATTCCTACGTTGCTGCTATTTTATCATCTAACTGTTTTCGAATTTCCTGCTTAGATACCCAATTTAATGAAAGCATTAAACATGTTTAGTTGGTATTGGTTTGCAATGTGCTTCCACTATATATTTATAATTCATTTATAAATCATATCAATTACTGTAAAAACTATTAAGTATCTAATGATAAAATATTAATGAAAATTTTAAATTTAATTTTCTAGTAGTGCATCATAAGCCCAATAGCATAAAAGAATCAATATGGGGCTAGGTTGGCTTAAGGAATTTATAATTGATTTAATCCAATTTTTTTTAAAAAAATTTAATTGAGTCTAACTAAGTCAATAATAAATTGTAACCATTATTTTAAAAATCAGATTGGTCTGCCTAATTTAATTGGTTGGATAGGGAACTATTCAAAACACAATCCTCTATCAAGTGACAAATATTTTAACCATTTGAATCACAAGTTTCATTCAACAATATTACACATTTTTTAATATACATAAATATCTTAATGAAATAATATAATAAATAATTATATATATATATATATAATATATGAAGACATCTAAACTAATATATATATATATATATTATTTATAACTATATTTTTAATTTGGTTAAATTATTTTTATTTAATAAATTATTTTTTCTAATTTATGATTTTTAAATCCTTTTCTTTTTTGTTTTTTATATAGTAAAATCTTAATATAGTTTAAAAACTCCAAAAAATTAAAATTAAATATTTTTAAATTTTAATTATGAGTAATTTTTATTTTATAATTAAAAAATAATTTTTTAAATATTTTAAAAAAATTAATTAAATATTTATAATTTATTAATATTTATTTGTTATATTAATTTAACCTGCTTTCAAATAGTGACGGATAAGTAGTACACATAATGAGCCCAATAACAGAGAGGAATCAATCTAAACCAAAGAGTTCAATATTGACGTACAAAAACCCAAACATTTGAGATACTGTTGAACGTAGCGCCCTAAACTCTGGGCCCAACAATGGTTCTAACCTGGCGTTTTAAAAAAAAACGGCACGGTTGGGCCCACGTTATCTTCAGACCAATCTGTGATTCTGTCCAAAAAAGGATAGTACATCGTTAGATTTATTTTTGATTTTTGAACAGGAGAGAAAGATCAGAGAAGTTGTAATCGTAGAAGGCTTAGTTTGTGCCTTTAAAGTAACGTGGTATAGATACACAAAATAAGGCAAACCAGTTGCTCGTGTTTTTCCCCTCTTGGAGCTCGTGGTTGATACTTGTACGCTGATACAGAGCCCCTGCACAAGATTTGGTTAATATCAAATTCCTTTATGCACAAGTTTATTTTTTTCTGTTTGTATTCCTCATATTTCTGACCAATCCATAGTTTGTGATTGGATGGATGTAAAATAAGTGGAAAGATGAATAATAGTATAATATTGCGCCACAATGAACGCGACAAGAAAGGGACCCCTCAATCCTCAATTATAAAGTCACAGGAATGTCTTCCTTGCAACCCCTCAAGACCTTCGCGGTATTATTGTTAAACCCAAGCCACTCTTGCTCGGTACTCTCTTCCTAACTCCAAATACTACAGACAAAACCTCTCTCCATCATTAATCACAAATCACCACGCTCATAAACATGCTTTGCAAGATTTTGATGTATCATCTACATTGCCACTGAAGCACAGTAAAAAAAAGAAATCCTTTTTTAACGTAAAAATAAGAAAGAAAGAAAAAAAAAGGTGCCAGTAGACTCACTCTTTTACCTTCCTTAAAATACCAGAATGTTGTCCAGATATGATCAACGCTGCGTATAGCAGGATCTAATGTTAAATAGTAGAAATCCCAATTATTGAGACCCATAAATTACAAAGAGATAAAAAGTATGTACATGTCAACTTGTCAAATGTCGGCTTTTCAGATTTAGTCATGATACCAGGGAGCATTATTGGCAATAATAATAATAATAATAATAATAATGAGAAGTTAATTATGCTAATGTAATTAAACCGGTGAATGATTTTTTGGGTAGGTATTCTTGGGTCAATCTCCACAGCAATGTTCCGGCCGGGGTGATGGCATATGGTGGCTCCTAGTACGCTTTAGGGTCCATAGGGAGGTTGTAGGCTCTGATGGCAAAGTCAAAGAGAAGTATCAATAAATTGGAGAAGATTTAGAGAACGTGAACATACCTAAGAGCTTCCTGACCTTGTATATCGGAAGTAGATTCATTGGAGTTTGCTCTCTGAAGTCTCCTTTGAGGTCCCCCGCAAATTTTCCTTCTTTTTTTTTCAACAATTTTTTTTAAAGGCAGAAACCCTGTTTGTGAGGGACTTTACAGAGACTTAAAGAGAGCAGATTTCAGAGGATCTACTCTCCTCGTATACCTAGAGATTAAGGAGGAAGGGAGTAGTTCTCTCATAATGGATGGCACATATCCTTTGATTGGCTTTTCGTATGAAAACAGTTAAGGGTGCTAAGGAACATGATGTGCATCTGTCGCATGTACAATCTATTCGTCATCCCTCCATGGTGATAATGTTTCAATGTATTGCAGGCCTAGCATGCCCCATCAGGGTGAGTGGCAACTTCAGTATGATCCAATTAATACTTCGTCAGGTTGGAAAACTCCTATCGAATCGAATTTGGTTTATAAATAGAACGAGGATTGAACTTGACCTGTCCAAATTAATATTCATCTTAAACATTAGAGACACATGTAAATTTAATCTCTCCAAGGTTGGACAACTTCTATCGGATCAAATTTGCAAACTTAATCTATATGGCATAGTGTCGAGCAATTGAAATGTATTACAGAATTGCTTAATTTTACATTGCTTTATATCACAAGACAGTTCAATCATAGATTTGCATAAATATTATATATATAAAATATATATTCATATTTCAGCTGAATAACAAATTTAAATCCCCCGAATAATGCACGGTTCTTTTGACTACTTCATCATAAACATTGGAGACATGTTAAAATATAATGGCTAACCACATATAAAATACAAATTAAGCCATATCCACATCTTCACATAGTTATTATAGATATTTTATATGATGTTTAATATAATTACGTTATTTGTAGTGAATCTTTTAAATGGGAGAAAACAAATACAATAATGATAAAAAATTCGTGGTCATTATAAAAGAATTTAAAAAGAAAAATCATTAAAGTAATCATCAAATCATTCGTGGTCATTAATAATTAAAATTTATAAAAGATGAGGACTTAACATGTGCCTGGTGGTCAAGGTTGCCCAATCACATTTTTCCCTTTCAACCATAATTTTCAGTTCGAGAGAACACAGTGGCCCCTACCATGTAAAGCCAAACGTTGGGTCCATTTCTCTTGCTTCACCTTTCTCAGCCTATCATTCTGTTCTGTACCACTATTTGTGTCCTACCCTCATTCTTCCCAATACATTAAGATAACCCTAACATGTCACTCGTATTTCTCAGTGTTATGGGAAACCTCACATTAGCTAATATACTAGTCCATGCTTAATATTTAATATGGGCAAGGATTCATTTGAATTATTTCTTACCATACTATAAGAAAAATGATGATTTCTTTTATTATAGCGTAACTTCCCACCTTATTTTGTCTCTTCCTATAGACCCAGCAAGATAGAAGGAGTCAATCTTGGAAGGAATATGTCGAAGAAGCAATTGCAAAACTTAGTGAGTAACCTGTAGTTGTGGTTGGGGAATGATTTGCCCCCACCTTCCGAATCCACAACTTGGGCCATCCAATACCACTCAACATCTCCGCGAGACCCGTGCTACTGAGAGATCATTTTCTGCCTTCTGAATTTTTCTGTTTGTATGTTTTCTTCGTTTCAAAGTTCTCTTTGATGTTCTCCTCACACTAACACCACCAAAAGAATCTCAGCTCTCCTTCCATATATATCATATACGACCAAAAGGTCACTCTGTAATAATTTAGTAATTGATAAATATCTCAATTCTGAACCCTTATCCCTCTAAAATAGACACAGAAATACTGCCCAATTTTCATTTTCCTGATAAATTGAGAGGCTTCTATAGTTCTAGTTCTAGTGTTCTACCATGGGGAGTTTCATTACCTTCAAAAATTACACGAGCTAGATTTAGTAAGAGTAAAATTGAAATTGGAGGAAGGTTCATGCATACAATGGAAGAAAGGTATATAAGCACCTAAATCATTGTCCCTTTGGAAGGTCACTGGCTGACTTTCATGATAAGAAACGACTTTATCAGTATAAGATGATTTTGAGACCTCACCATGCATATATATAACAGAAAAGGTTAAGGCTTTGTGGTCTCTACCACTTTTTTCTTTCATTAATATACCTGTTATTTATTTATTAGGTGCTGCCTGGTCCATCTCAGATCTTGGATTGTTATGCCGAATTAGATGAACCATCATTATGGTGGCTTCGGAAATTCACAGCAACTACTGTCATTTGCACCTAAAAGGGCCAGGAAAAAGATAAACTGCTGGTGTGTGCTTCACAATAAATAAACAGTTTCCGCTAGAACAGTAAAATATAATAAATAAATAAAAAGAACACTGCATTAAAAGAGAAGAAAAATACAGAGCAGAAGACTAAGATACTCTTAAAGAAAAAAAAAAATAGCAACAGTTTAGAAGAGACTCCCATTTTCCCATGTATATTACCCAACAGGGTATCAGGCAAGTTGCCATTAGGGGTGTACATGGGCAGGGTCGGGTCAGGGCGATGCTTGGCTCGGAGCTCGGCCCGATTAGGGTCTTGGGCATATTTTTATGCCCGTGGCCCTGCTCGGCCCGGAGAAGCCCGATTTTAGGGCGGCCCGAGCGGCCCGGGACGGCCCGAATAAGTAGGACTGTACATGGATAAAATCAAACTGAACATCTAGTATATCCGATACCTGACCCGATTAAGACATGAAACTTGTTTTTATACTTGTGGCCTTATTCAACTCTAATAAGTCTGATTTATGTTAGGATAGGGCGGGTTAGGGCTACCCAAATTAATTTTTTTTAATGAATTGATACTTGTAATATAAAAATATTTTTACACAAACTTATAGGCATATATTTCAAAACAATGGACTTTTAGAACTCTTATATTTATATCAGTGATAAAAAAATAATCTAGTATTATCAAATAAAATATAAGATATACTAACATAATTAGTCTTAGGTAAATATATATTTTTTCATTATTTAACAAAAAAAATATCAGTAAGGATTCACATCAATGATAAAAATAATTAAAAAGTAAAGAATATTTGAATAAATAATAAAAATTGTAGTATATAGAGATAATTAAATGAAATAAAAAAAATAAGATGACAAGATATTAATAATTAAAAAAAAAGAAATAACTATTAGGGTGAGTTGGGCGGAACATACCTTCGTCCGTGGCCCGACCCAGCCCGGAGCAATCTTGTTTAAAGTTATGCCAATTTATACTTTTAGCCCAGCCCGATTAGACCGGGCTAGGACGGGCTCCTAGGGCCAACCGGGCCGATGTACACCCCTAGTTGCCATCCAGAAAACGATATATTAGCCAATACAGTCATTTTCACCGCCGATATTATCTTACTTTACATCTACTGCTGAATCTTGTACGAAAATTTTGTTCAATATAATAGAAATCTGGTAAATAATACAGTACAGAACTCACTATTTATTGTGTTTTTACTGTTTCAAAACCTCAGTTTTAAATACAAGAATTACTGAAAGAAAGGGTTAATAGTATTTAACCAACTAAAAATTCAAGCTTCAATTACCATTTACCGCATTTACTTTGCTTATCTCACTGCTTAATGCTTCAGATTTGTCTGTTTCTTCTGTTTTTGCTGTAACTGGCTTCAAAGATAAACAAGAAATACTGTTTGAGGAAGGAGAATAAAGGAACAGTCTACGTCTTTATCATTAACTTTAAATGGAGTAATGGGAATTCAATATCCAACTATCAATGATAAAGGGAACATACAGAGTAAATCTGAGAGACTAATGTAGTGATAGAACAGTAGCAGCACACTGACCTCATCATGTCAAGCAATGCAATAACTCTCTTTATCTTGTTTCTTAATATCTCCTTGTTTCCATCCATCTCTGCTCTGAACCAGGAAGGTCTCTCTCTACTTTCATGGCTTTCAACGTTCAATTCCTCTGATTCTGCTACTTCCTTCTCTTCATGGAATCCAACCCACAAGAGCCCTTGCAAATGGGATTATATAAAATGTTCCAAAGATGGGTTTGTTTTAGATATCACAATAACATCTATTAATCTTCATAGCAGCTTCCCTACGCAGCTCCTTTCTTTTGGTCACCTCACCACTCTTGTCATCTCAAATGGAAATCTTACTGGTGAGATTCCAAGTTCAATAGGAAACTTGTCGTCTCTAGTTTCTTTGGACCTCAGCTTCAATGCTTTATCAGGAACCATTGCTGCAGAAATAGGAAAGTTACCTAATCTGCAGTGGTTATCATTAAATTCAAATTCCTTACATGGTGGAATTCCAATAGAAATTGGGAACTGTTCAAAGCTTCGGCAGCTAGAACTGTATGACAACCAGCTCTCTGGTAAGATTCCTGGAGAAATAGGCCTTTTGAAGGATCTCGAAATGTTTCGAGCAGGTGGAAATCAGGGAATCCATGGTGAAATTCCAATGCAGATTTCAAACTGCAAAGCTCTCACTTTTCTGGGTCTTGCAGATACTGGGATCTCAGGGGAGATTCCATCAAGTATAGGGGAACTTAAGAATCTCAAGACACTTTCTGTCTACACAGCAAACCTCACAGGTCACATCCCCCCAGAGATTCATAATTGCTCAGTCTTGGAGAATTTGTTTCTGTATGAAAATCAGCTTTCTGGTAACATTCCTCATAAATTGGGTTCCATGAAAAGCCTCAGGAGAGTAATGCTATGGCAGAACAATTTAACTGGCACCATTCCAGAAAGTCTGGGAAACTGTACAAGTCTGATGGTTATAGATTTCTCTTTGAATTCTTTGGAAGGTGAGCTCCCTTTGACTCTTAGAACTTTACTCTCGATGGAGGAGCTTCTTCTGTCTGATAATAACATTTCTGGAGAAATACCTTCGTATATTGGCAATTTTTCCAGACTGAAGCAACTCGAATTAGATAACAACAGATTCTCTGGCGAGATTCCACCTGTTATGGGACAACTGAAAGAACTCACCTTGTTCTTTGCCTGGCAGAACCAACTCCATGGAAGCATACCGACAGAACTATCCAGCTGCGAGAAACTTGAGGCAGTTGATCTTTCACACAACTTCCTCACTGGGTCAATTCCAAGTTCTCTCTTTCATCTAGAGAACTTAACTCAATTACTGTTGATATCAAATCGACTTTCAGGTCAAGTTCCACCAGACATTGGCAGCTGCACCAGCTTGATCAGGCTACGGCTGGGATCAAACAACTTAACCGGTCAAATTCCACCAGAGATAGGCCTTTTAAGCAGTTTGAGCTTTCTTGAATTGTCAGATAATCTACTCACTGGAGAAATTCCCGACCAAATTGGCAACTGCAATCAGCTAGAAATGCTTGACTTGCACGGGAATCAGCTGCAAGGAACGATTCCTTCCTCCTTTGAATTCCTAGTCGTTCTTAACGTTTTAGATCTTTCTACAAACAGAATAAGTGGCAGTATTCCCAAAAATTTGGGCAAGCTTACATCTTTAAATAAGCTAATAATCAGTGGCAACAGTATTACAGGTTTGATTCCTCAGTCACTGGGCCTTTGTAAAAATTTGCAGTTGCTGGATATTAGCAACAATAGAATCGCTGGTTCCATTCCTGATGAGATTGGTCAATTACAAGAACTCGATATCCTTTTGAACTTGAGTTGGAACTCTCTAACAGGCCCCATTCCAGAGAGCTTCTCAAATCTCTCAAAACTTTCCAACTTGGACCTCTCCCACAACAAGCTAACGGGCAACCTCAGAATACTGGGTAGTCTTGAAAATTTAGTGTCTTTAAATGTCTCCTACAATAGTTTTTCTGGTTCTCTTCCTGATACAAAGTTCTTTCGTGATCTCCCCGCTGCTGCTTTTGCCGGTAACCCTGAGCTCTGCATTAACAAGTGTGACATGAGTGGAAATCACCAAGGCATCAAGTCAGTAAGAAATATTATTATTTACACTTTTCTTGGTGTTATTTTAACAGCTATGTTTGTGACTTTTGGAGTAATTTTAGCTCTGAGAATTCAAGGGGCCACATTTGAGAGGAAATTTGATGAAGAAGGTGAAATGGAATGGGCTTTCACTCCATTTCAAAAACTTAACTTCTCCATCAATGACATTGTCACAAAGTTATCAGATTCAAACATTGCGGGAAAGGGTTGCTCAGGGATTGTTTATCGAGTAGAGACTCCAATGAAACAGATAATTGCAGTGAAGAAGCTGTGGCCAATAAAGAATGACGAGCCACCAGAGAGAGATCTGTTTTCTGCAGAAGTTCAGACCCTGGGATCAATAAGACATAAAAATATAGTCAGGCTTCTTGGATGCTGTAATAATGGAAGAACAAGATTGCTCTTGTTTGATTATATCAGTAATGGGAGTTTGTGTGGGTTGCTCCACGAAAAGAGATTGTTCTTGGATTGGGACGCAAGGTATAAGATCATACTGGGAGCAGCTCATGGTTTAGAATATCTGCATCATGATTGTATCCCTCCAATCGTCCATCGTGATATTAAGGCTAACAACATCTTGGTAGGGCCACAATTTGAAGCTTTTCTTGCAGATTTTGGTCTTGCAAAACTGGTGAATTCCTCCGAGTGTTCAAAAGCCTCTGCTATAGTTGCAGGCTCTTATGGGTACATAGCTCCCGGTGAGTAAATATGCTCTGAGGCTCTTTAAATCAGTTATTAATTTTCTCAGTCTTGCATCATTGATTTGTTAAAAACACTACTTTTTTATTATTATTTTGGTTCATTCGCCATGCCATTGTGACTTATGACTAATCGGAGGATTCTTCTATGGCACTGCAGAATATGGATACAGTTTAAGGATCACAGAGAAGAGTGATGTGTACAGTTATGGTGTGGTGCTGCTGGAGGTGTTAACGGGGATGGAGCCAACTGATAATAGGATTCCAGAGGGTGCCCACATTGTCAATTGGGTTAACAGGGAAATCAGAGAGAAGAAAAGGGAATTCACATCAATTCTTGACCAGCAACTAGTACTGCAATGTGGTACCCGAACCCCAGAGATGCTTCAAGTGCTAGGGGTGGCTCTCCTATGTGTAAATCCATCCCCAGAAGAACGACCCACCATGAAAGATGTAACAGCAATGCTCAAGGAGATCAGACATGAAACTGACAATTTCGAGAAACCGAATTTTCTCCACAAAGGGGCAGTTACCAATCCAAAAGTAGCAGTTCACTGTTCAAGTTTCTCCAGATCATGTGAACCGCTAATAGAATCGTCGTCCTCGTCTTCTTCCTAATCCTCTCAAATTAATTAATATATTTGTTCATTCAAGTGACAAAAAAATTGTATAGATTAGTATCATATCGGATAGCAATTCCAAATTTCTGCCTTTTGAATGGAAGCTATACATATACAGGTTAACTCTTTAGTTCAAAACAAACCAGAGATAATGGAACCACGCATGCTTCTTAAGTTGACCATGTCCTAGAATATGGGTATCATTTCATAGTATTCTTTTGTGCATTTTATATATCTTTTTATAATAATAAAATACAGTGACTTGTATAATTTACTTAAGAAGAGTTATATTGTAAATGGGTGCAGCAGCCTTGTCATAGAGCTATAGAGTACAGTATAATCCAGTCCAGTAGGAACATTCTTTGAGGAATATGGTCTCACCCTCACCAATCTAAAATTCTGTTTCTACCGACAACAAATAGCAGAGGAAGTAAATAGTACATCGAACAGTGGTAAAGTAACTCGAGTTCGTTGGGTTCAATTAACCTTAGCAGTTATAAGGAACCTGAGGAAACAGACAGCTTACAAGTGAATGGATAGACGGGCCAGAGAAAGGCCACAGAGCTGACAGGGTCTATCTTTTAGCGTTAAGTCTATAGAAGGTAAAATCATAGAGGAGCATCTGGGCCACCATCCCTCTCAAATGTCCCAACAATAATTTCTGTAAAGATAGAGATAGCTGTTGCTCCATCTTCTTGAAAGATAAGTAGCTCTTAATCATGTGAAAGGACACCATCCTAGGCCCACAGATAGTTTAATGGATCAGATGTCCACTAGTTAAGAACACAAGCAACCATTAAGGTGAAGTAATCACAGAATTTTCCCATTCAAGAAACATGAACCTCAAAAAGGCAAGATAGTCAGTTCTTGGAGACGTAGTTCAGCTTATCTAGAACAACATTACATTATATCCTCTACTGGTGTGTAGTTTATAACAATACAATTTGAATGGGGAAGGTGAGGATGTGTGGAAGGAGTCATATACAAGTACAACTACTCCAGTACTGCAGATACATAACGTGGTCTAGTCAACCTAGCAGTGAAATAGGCAAATAGAACTAAGAAGTATTATCTGCAGCTAGAGTTTTTCCTATTCACTGTGGGCCCCACATATATGGACCAATCTTGTTCGTTAATTATATGTACCGCGGGGAGTAGGCAAGAATTGCCTGCAGCCAATATCAAACAATCACGCTGTCAGAGGCAGGAGGCAGGAGGGAAAGTAGAAGAAAAAAAAAAAAAGGCATTAATGAGAGAAAAACAATAATATTTTTAAAATCAAACTAGATAAAAATATTAATTTAAATTTCATTGGTTGAACTGTAATTGAATAAGATTGAATCGATAATAATTAAATAGATATTTTTTATTTTATATGTTAAAAATTTGATATAATAAGTAAATATTAATTAATTTTAAAATATATTATGACTAATTATATATAAAAATAAATCAAACATAATATAGTATTTAAATTTTAATCTATTTAAAATACATTTATATAAATTTTTAATAAAAATTATATGAATTTTATTTTTATTTCTTATATATTATATTAAAACTTTGTTATCATAAACAAAATAATATTATTGGCTTAATGGTAAAGTTATGGTCCGTGATTCCAAGGAAAAATGTTCCAATCTGAGTGGAATTTTTGATCTTCTAAAACAGAAGCATGATAAAGATTTTATATTAAATAATGCAACGCTAACTGGTGTATTTCATGGCTCAAATGGTGAAGGTGTTGCCTAATTGCTCCAGCGGTCAAAGGTTCAAGACGGACGTTGCAAGTTTTGCTTAATTGCCAAAATAGAAGCATAATAGATGCTATATATAAAATAGTGAAATGTATACTTGAAAGTGCTCAGTGTCTCAATGGAGATGACGCTGGCTGGAATATAGAGGAACGTGCGTTCAAGTCTCCACGAAGCTTGTTTTGCAAAATAATAGTGTAGACTGCTTCAACCACGAGTATAACTCTCAATTTTCAGTTAAAATCGGTCGATTCAACCCGATTCTTGATCGATTTTGATCGATTCTAATTCAAGTCGATTTGGAAGCATCTCCGAACCAAACAAATGGCCAGTTCGTCGGTTTTCTAGGTGAATCGACCAATTCGATTCAATTTTAATAACATTAAAAAAAAAAAAATTGCAATAACACATTTTTTATTAGCTTAGGTGTTGCAATCAACCATGAAACTGAATCCAATCAGAGACAGAATAATATGAGGAACTGTGTCGTATCGTTTTCTTTCTTTCCACAACCAACCATGTTTAGTGAATTTATGCTACAGAAAACACATGATCAGACACTACATGTGTATTTTGGAAGCAGAACCTGAAGCTTTCGGTGGAATCAATGACAAACACACAGATGCATATATGAACCTACCACAGATTTTTGGGAGCAGACCAAGTGTACTAAAGAAACGATAACGACAAACACAATGAAAGGTGATTTCTGTTGAAGTATCTCCTAATAGATTTCGCCCGATGAGCACATAAAAAAGGAGGACTTGTCAGTGTCACGTTGATGATGACAATTCGAGTTAATTATGCCAGAAAGTAGACACGTTCTATGAGCGTTACTTGCTTGACCAAATAAACATGTATACATAGATATCTTCATGGAAAAGATACGGTATTCTTCGATGGGGGTGTTTGGCAAATTGCCTTGTATTTATAATAATAATAATAATAATAATAATAATAATAATAATAATAAAAAGCATATCTTTATTTATAACAAATGAAATTTTAACTCTATTTTTTTAAAAAAAAAGTGCTACATCCAGGTAGTGGGACTAAATGATTACAAGACTGCACCTGATCACAGACTTGTTTTCATTCCTAAACGGGTTTGCTTTGAATCTATAATTGTAATTATTTGCACCTCCCGACATATAAAATTTAACACCAAATTACTTAATCAATCACTCGATATTAAATTTGGTCTTTAAGTTCAAAAGTTTATTTTAATTTAATCGTTGTTATTAAAATTTCCCAAATATGTCATTAAATTTTCGCAAATATTATTTTAATACTCTCAATACTATATAATTCATACTAACTCACCCAAGGCATAGGTGGCATCACATATTACACATGTAAATAGATTTCATTCCATCACCTAGTTGTATCATTTTGTTTACCTAAATTATGCATATTCAATGTGTTAAGATAGCATATGATTAGTTAAGTAATAATAAGGACTAAGTAGTTTTTTTTTTCAAAAAATATATATATAGAAACCTAATTACAAATTTTAAATTATAAGGACTAAATCAAAAATTAAGTGGAAGTTTAGAGATCAACAACAATTTAACAAAAAATTAAAACGCTACTTGATATTCTAAAGCATATATGCAAATAATTATATGGCAAATTTTCATATTACAAAAACTATAAACAGGACTTAATTTCCAGAATAATTACATAATAGAACTCCTTGTTGCAACATGTGCTAATAAACAGAAAAACAATTGCTGCAACATGAGAAGCAAAAGAACAGGAGACTGGATCTCCTGAAAGAGTATCTCCTCAATATATATATATATATTTACATGTTAAACAAGTTATGCCACATACAGTAAACAGAAGAATCAAACAGTTGCAAATGGCACTTTTAGAAACTCAAGGGTGATGAAACAGCAACACTGGAAGAAAAGAAGAGAACAAGAAATGTCATATTTTAAAATCACAATGGTTATTGCCGTTTTGTAAATCCCGGAACACCTTGAAGCGAAACTAGAACTCACTTATTAATATCTTGAAAGAGATTTTTACAGTCCACAGATTATAGCTTCTTCCCTGGGTGCCACTTTATGCTGCATCCAACACTTATTACAAATGGAAAAACATGACTTTAAGTATGTGATCATGATGGAGATCAAAGATGCCCGAACAATTTGAAAGGAATAGCATAGTGTTACCTGGGTTTTTGGTCTGATGATACTGGCTGGCCACTGAGGACACGATCTATCGCCAAACTCAAGTCCCTTTATGAAAAAATCTACTGGTTACTGGATGAGAAGAAAAAATTCTTCCGCTTACAGTTCAATTTAAGCTCAGTGTTAAAGAAGCCAACCTTCCACTGACAGGCACATTATTACTTGGCCGTGAATCATCAAACTGACCATGATAAACTAGCTCAAATGGCCTTCGACCATCCTGTCATTTCATAGGGTTGATTTTAACCCAAAATTCGATTACATTGATCAATTTCCAAGAGACTGGGCAACGCTAGCAGTGATTACCTTTTTGAAAAGGTAAAAATCCGGTGTACAAACTGCTCCAAAATCTCTTGCAGCATCCTGGGACTGCACTCCAACATATTCCACTATTATCATGTAATTTTTTACCAACTTAAAGAAAGATGAAGAATTCATGAATTCTTCAATAAGTTAGTTGCTTTCAATTAACCTTGTCAGTTGAAAAACCCTCTGCAGCAAAGATTTTCATTTTTCATTTGAGTTACATGCTATCAGAAAAGGGAGTTCCAAAATTATTATAAAAATGTCAATATGACTTGGAAACACACTAAGTATTTAAAACATGTTAAGTAATCAATATATAATGATAAATGAGTCGCATTATATATATCATGAATTATAAAGCTTAATTTGTCAATTAACCACATCAATAGGACAGAAGGAGAAATTTTTCATAAAGAGAATGGAAAAACAAGATTGATTTTTCCCAACACATTGAATATAATATACAAAATATCAAGAAAATCCAATTTCTCTCTCTAATACTTGTTGGTTTCTTCCACTAATACTACTCTCAGTCTGTGTGTGTGTGTGTAAAGGATGCAAAAAGTGAAAGGGGAATGAAGAGAAGGGAATCAACCCAGGAAAGGGCCGTGTCAGAAAAAATAAAAATATAATAAGAGAAGCCATCCAAGTTTAACAAAGATGTTATCAGGTTGAGCCCAACCATAAAACTCTATGCCTTATGCTCAAAAAGAAAACGAATGAAGCTCCAAAAGTCAACGCGTCACTGTAAGGAGAGAAGTTCTAGAGAGAAAGAAGGAAGTAGAGTAATCAATGGATTCTTGTCCTGTCCATGAATTCCCTTTCAATATTTTCATTTTTTTCTTTAACAATGGATTTTATACTCCCTGTCTTAGTCACCTGCTATGTTCAAATCAAGCATAAAAGTGCAGGCTATCTATTAGTCGATCCTGAGAAATTGATATTCCTAGGCATACTTCATATCAGGTCTCAGATTTCTCAAAACTTCAGAATGAATATCCAATAAACATTATGAATGAAATAGTAGTATCAAATTCATTCCACATCACTGACACAAAAGGACAAGCAACCCAACAGTAGGCTGGAAAAGTGGACCGCAAAGTCTAACTAATGAGTTCATCATGTCACTATATGAACATAACAATGTTGATTTTCACCAAAAGTAGTCAGCTGATAATGAGGGTAAACATATACAATCAGATAGGCATTTGCGCAGTTATTAAAGCAAATGATTAACAATGAACAGGTTGATATTTACTGGAGCACACCTCATCATAGAGATATGGGAAAGGATAGTTGAACAGCTTAGCTTCTTCCGCCATAAATTCTGGTCCATCCTGTGAGAAACAATCCCATGTTGGACAAACTATACTATAGCTTCAATGTAGCTTTATTATGTGATATGAAGTTACAAGAACCTGGGGATGTGTGGCCATGGAATTTGAAGAAATAGCAATGACTGCAAGTCCTTTCTGTAGAAAGACAAAAAGAACTTTCTTTTAACAGTTTATTTATGCAAGTATGTACTGCTACTAAAAGAAGGAACAAATTTCTCCTAGGGTAGATGAATTCGCTACCTCCATATAGAAATTTGTAAGCTTTACGATATCTTTTTTCAGGTGTTTAACAAATGGACAGTGATTGCATATAAACATAACCTGTGTGAACACGTAAAGTGAAAAATATAAATTAAAACAACAAAAGCATTTCACTATTGAAAGCAAGGACGGAGATCAGCATTTCATTAAATTAGCAACTACTACCTCAAGAGAGGTAATTATTACCAAAACTCTCAATACATATTACGGCTGAACAGTTCGTGAAAATTAAACACAAAGGATTCTCATTAGTATTTTTGCCCATTGCAACGAGGAAAAAAAAAATAGCTTAAGTGGATCAAGACATAAAAACTCAATATGAAGCAGAAAGGAAGCAGCATCTAGTTGGTATTCTACAAAAACATTTTCTTCACAAGTCTGTGAATTAATTTTAAACCATCCCCAGGTTGAGTGACTAACTAGTACCCACTCTCCTAGACCAACAAACAAGTGAATACAATTTGAAGGTAACTTCTAATTTATAACCATGTTACTTGACCTTTTCTCTTATAATAGTGTTATGTGGTTAAATTATTCTTTTTGTCCGTACATTTTTATTTAATTTTTAATTTAGTCCCTATAGTTTAAAAATTTATAATTAAGATCTCATATTTTATTATTACTTTTAATTTAGTCTCTATTGTTGGCCATCTTTCAATATTTTGTTAATTTTTTCTAATATAACCAATTATAGGTTATTCTGAGACTCTAAATATATATGATTTATGCAAATAAAAAGAGATAAAAGTAGATAATGAAGTAAAATTAACTCACATATATGTCATGTGATCCAATTTATATTAAGTAATTTAAGAGAATTAATTTGAATAATGCATATTCAAAATAACAAGATGGTATGTAATTAGAACCTTAACAAAAATTAACAAGATACTGACAAAAGTATAATGACAGGGATTAAGTTAAAAATTGTTTAAAATATAAGGATTTAATGACAAATTTTTTAACTATAAGGACCAAATTGAAAATTAAGTAAAACTATAGGGACCAAAAGTATAATTTACCCTTGGTATTTTGTTTTAAATAAATTTAAGTTAAGTTGCGCAAATTTGTTTGCTGGTGAATGAGGTTACACATAAGTGAAGTTAATTTAGATATGTACAGATGTACTCTCCCTCTCTCACAATCGTCTTCTTAATACTTTCCTTCTATTTTCATCAATAATTCAATTCTTATTCTCTTAGTCTCTCATAAGCCAAATTTCATAGCATTATCTCATCAATTTTACAATCCAAATCATTATAAGCATATTTTCCTGAACCTCTTGCTCCTATATTCTTCCACTTAAATCTGTAACTTGCTTTTCATTCCTTGGACTAATTTCCATCATCCTTAATCCCAATATAGCTGTTTCCTTATCACAAGTAGTACAAGCTCCTTGACGATACGATTGAACCACCAACCTATTTTCCTAACCAGAAGTAGACTATAAGTTAATGAAAGACATATCAAACTGGGCTTTATGGCTGCAGCCTTGCAGGGAATAGTAGAAGAGAAAAAATCTCCTAGCGTGCCAATTCACAAAATAGTCTTCCAGATTTACATGATGAGTAACACATCTACCAAGTTGACTATGCCAAGTCACGACAAATACCCAACTTTCCTATAACATAATTCATCTCATTTTTTATCACAGTGCAATTTTGTGCTGAAATAAGAAAAGCCCCAAATCAGCTTATGAAAACAAAAGCCAGGGAAGATTGTCGCAAGGTCCCTTATAAACATCTTTGGTTCCGCCTTTTAGTGTTTGCATGTTCTATATAGCTGAGTTTTTGGTAATGGAGCATTGGGCCAATTAGAAAGTGAAATCACAAATTATTATTTAAAAAAAAAATTACTGACATTCTAAAGAATTTTCTCAGGCATTATGGAAAATAAATGGGCACTTCCAAGATGCTATTTGTAAGGAAATCACAGTTTGGAACTAGCTAAAGCTTCATTTGGACTTTGGATATTTCATAACAATTAATGGTATATCGTTTAAGAGATTTGTTTCTCAAAAACAAGGAAGCGGGCCAATCATAACCAACTTGTTATCCTCGGCACATCAGAATGAAGAGTAATTGAAAGGACACTGAAATATTCATTACTCATTAGACCCAAAAATGGGAGAGAACCATGGAACAAAGTACAAAAATTGTTAAGGCATTAGGACAATCAATGAAAAGAGCAAAACAGACTTGATACAAGACAGAAATTATCAGCAGCAGAAGCTCTATCTAGCATATGCCATCTTACCAGCAGGGCTGGATATGCTTCAAAATCTGTCAATTTCCATATTTTCCCAGTAAGAGGCTCTGGAAGCTAATTCAATCCATCCAACAACAAAGTGAGAGGTAAAAGGCGATTAACTTCTTTGAAGGACTAGTATATCCCTTGTTCAAATAATAAACAAAGAACCCAAAACATGAGAGTAAATACCTGAAAGTTCGGGGCTCTGAAACCCAAGGTGACCCCTTTGGACTCCATTCTGGCAGCTCGAATTACAATCCTTCTTGGGGATGAAGTTCTCTTGAACTGCAAAGAATGAAAACCCAATTTTGAAACAGAACGTGCTTGCAAAAATTCAGTGGTAGTAACTGCTAATTGGCGCGGTAGATTCACTAAAAGTGAGCCTAAAGAAGACACGCCCAGGGCTGTCGACATTGCCGATTACGCAATTGTAAGATGACGAGCTGAATTCTTCTCCATCATCATCATCCCCGTTGAAGATGAACAATATTCCTGGTCCTTGTTTCAACCTGCAACCTCATTCGGGGAATGCTTAATGGGTCTGAGCCCTTTGGATCTTATTGGGACACAGTCTCTCAAGGCCCAAAATTATAATATTAGGCTTTGAGAAAGCCCAGATTATTCCTCTAGGCAATAAATATAGATTATAAAAGGTTAAAGTAGTGATTTAGTTCTTCAATTTTATTTATTGATTTAAAATATTTTTTTATTTTTAATTTTATCTTATAAAAAAATATTTTTAAGTAAAATCTGTTAGTAATTTAACAGTTTATCTCCCTCCTGATATAGTAGCTACATGTATAATTTTCTAGTTGAAATGGTGGCCATATGTGATTTAGCCTAATATAAAAAAAATTTGATTTAAAAAGAAAAAAAAGGGTTGCTAAACACAACCAAAGGGATCGTTACCCGCTCCTCCTTCTCTCTGGCCAATTGTTAAAGACTTGGTGCGAGGGCAAGGAGGAAGCTTCCTTATGTGATGGCATGAATGGCTTTGACGGTGGCAAGTGGCGGTGGACGGCGGCACGCGGGGAACTTTCTATATCATGAGCATAACTTTTACAATATACATATATATATATATAAGGTTTGACTTCTTCAATTTTTGGAACTTATAACTGAAAAATGACATTAAACAAAAAATAATAATTAATGGAACCAATGACCAAAGCTTGTGAGATACAGAAAACACTACTGAAACCCAATTTATATTTTTCTTTTTATTCTTGTTTCTAATAATATTGATAATCAAAGATTGAACAGGAGGGGCAACATCAAAACAAATGTTTAATAGCGTGGCTCATGCGCATATAGAGAAGAATTAGCTCATCCTCCTTTAATATCTATCATCAGGTGTTATCCAACACATCAAAATTCCAAAGAACTTAATATAGAAAAAAAACACAACCGCTGACATATATACCTATCCCCATACAAGAAGTAATAGTGTATCAAAGTATGAACGCGCCAGATTCTTCTGGAGGCCTATTGTTTAACGTTTATTTTTTAGAGGCTAATAATAAAATGTCAAGTTTCAGTATTTATGTTCACTGTTACATTAGTTTCTAACTCACATCTTCAAACCCAGTTCTGGTATTAAATGAATTAGAATGGAAGCTCACCGTGACGTGCCAAAACTTTTTTTTTTTTTGGGGGCCAACAACATAGTAACTTTCACTAAAACAAACCACTAAATACAAGCAAATGAAACAAGTATCAATAAACAAATAGAAAATTACAAAGAAAGAAACAAATGCAAGAAAATTACATAGTAGTTAGACTGATTTCAACCAATTTTATCTTTTGCAACAACAATATCAAGATCAAAGTCCAGAATAGAAATAAAAGGAGATGAAGGAGAGATATCCTAACCAAAAAGACACATTCCCTTAATAGTTGATTTGGCAATACAATACCAAAACTTAACATGCAAAAATATATACCAATAGTATCAGTTTAAGCTAAGTTCAATAGTTAACTCTATCAGTAAACATTAACGACTCACCAATTGAATTCAACTTAATGATACCAAAGACGATGAGCAAATTTCTCCCAATAACATTAATAGATCTAAGCATGCTTCAACTTGTTATACCCGTGCTTCATAGTTCATACCCTTCTATCCCAATTTTTTAAACAAATTATTTATTATTGATTAGAAATCATTGATCGAGATGGTGCTTAATGAATAGTACATCTAGAAGGGGATGAAATGTTTCTTTAATGAGAAATATAAGAATTCACCAATTTTTACAAACTAGATGGGGAAGCAAGTTGTAGTTAACTAAAACTATATTAGTTGATTAAAACTGAAATTGTAAGGCACAAAAATGAACTTGTAATTAAATTAAATAGTAGTTAACTAAAACTTTAGACAATAAATAACAGAGATGAACAAGAGGAGAAACAACATTCAAATTATCCTAATTCAACATATATGGCTACATTATTTTTTTTCAATAACAGCTCAATAAATCAATGAAAGTTTTTGGGTGATCACCTTCAATATAAAGTTCTTTAATTTATCTCAAACTAATGTAACATTTGGGTTTTATACAAATTCATTTAAAACTTTTTATATACAAGGATTTTTCTCTCAAATTTATCCTCAATTTACTCTCTACTCACATAAAAGAGTTTTTTACAAAAATGAATGAATGATTTAAGATTCCCCTTTATGGGAATACAATCAAAGCTCAGAGAATGCTCACAATAGCTTTAATAACTTGAAACTAAGCTCAATAAGAGTGATAGATGAAGAAGAAAATAATGCTCTATTTTGCTCTTCTTAGTCTCTCCTTTTCCCTTACAATTTCTTCTTCAAGGCTTCCCTTTATATATCCAATAAGGAGGAGAAGACTGATACTCATAGGTGTGGCTTTTCTTCTTTTTCAAATGGCCTTCAACAACTAAATTTCAATGTAAGAGTTGAAAACAGGTGTAGCAACTTAACTTCCTTTTTTTCTTCTGCTACAAAGTGATAGCTAAAGAGATGGAAAAAATTTTGTTTGCAACCTTTTCTGAAACCACACAAAAATGAGACGTTGAAAGAGAGCATGGCTTGGGTGTAGTTCCAACTAGCTGTCGACTTGTAACTTGAATGTTTAAACTTTTTTATTTTTTCTTCTTTTCTCTATTGCAAAGAGAGATGGAGATGAAGAGCAAATCTTTCTAATTCCATAAATGCATTTAATGGGTTCTATACAAGTTAGATAAAAAGCAATCTTCCAAAGTAATGTATTATAATTCTTTTTTTATATATATATATAAGTAATAGGGGGTGTAGAACATAGGTTCAAATTTCTGATAAGGAAATAAAAGTAAATATTTTAATTGCATTCCTTTGCTTTTATGCTTCTTGAATACATTAAAAAGAGAGATCGTGAAAAAGCCAAAAATTACTTTAATTTAATTCATGCTTATATGTGAATCGAGCAATATAAAGTATTATAATATTTTCTCTTTCTAATTTTCTTTTAATATTTTGCTCCAAGACATTCCTTTTTCATTGGATATGGATCCAAGGAGAAAGAAAAAATACTTGCTTTTTCTATTTTGTTGGTCTTTGCAACCATAAAACTTAGAGAAAGAGAGAATGATGTTTTGCTTTACTTTGATTCAATAAATAAACAATAAATATCTTGTACATATTAGATGGAAAGCCAATTTTCGCATGGTATAATATAATATAATACTTTTACTTTCGTTTCTTGAACCTTTCAAACTTCATTGTTGCTTTTTGCTGCTTCATGACGCTTTCTTTGCTTCTTTGTCTTTTGCTATTAGGTTTGAAATCATGGCCACTGAGGAGTGGGTCTTTAAGACATTAAGAGTTAAGCCTCCATTCATCTTTCACCCCACCTTCCTCCTTCATTAGATTTGCTGCACTTGTAAGTTGTAACATTGCAAATAGACCAACGTTAATTTTGGATAGAGGAACAATTTTCTTCACCAAAACTTGATTAGGTAATGAAGCAAGTGCCTTGCCATTTATAACAAAAGAAAAGCTAATGATATTTGTAATCGTAGATTCTTAATTCGAATTGTTATAGAGGTTAAATATTGAACTCATCCAAGTTTATTATTAGTTTTGGCTTTTACTAACTCTACCATCTCTCTTCATTTACTAAAGTGTGAGTAGTTAGCCTTCTCTACTGTTGTTGTGTTTGACTCAATAAAGTTATGGAGAGAGCTTCCGGAAAGGAAATCCCAAGCCATGATTGAAATATTATATAAAATCATTTCTTTTTTCTTGCATCTATGGCTTTGTTCAGAGAAGAAAAAAAAAGAAAAGAAAAGGGTTGTCAAGCAATTAACGAAGATAAGATCAAAAGAAAAACTTCTGAAAATTCTGTAAACCTCTTGAAAAATCTACATATATTCGACTTTTATAATGAAAAGAAATGAAATAAATATTGTATCTTCTGTGGCTTGTTTCATGGCAGCTATACCACACTTTTCATAATATTCTACAAATTTTTCTTTTTCTCCTTTTTGTTATAAAATGTGTAAACTAATAAAGCCCAATATGATACTACAAATGGTGCGAGGCTTAGCAAATAGTCTGATCAAATTTATAAACTCAATCAAAATTTATTAACATAATGTTGTATTTTAAATTAATTTATTTAGTTTTGAATAATATTTATTATTTATTAAAAAATTTAATGACTTCAATGTAAAAAATAATATTAAATAATATTAAATTATTTTTAATTTGATGCTTTATAAATTAAGTATAACATTTTTATTTTCATTGAAATAATTTAAAATTATATCAAAATTTTACAGTCAACACTTGGTTGTACATATGTAGACTTAAATTTCATAATTGGGGCATGACGTAAGTATAAATTTTTGAAATACTAAACCATATCCATCAGTGAACAATTAGCTCATAAGGATAATTTAAAATGCAACAGATACGTTAATCGTACAATATTCTTGATTTAAAAAAATGTTCCTTAAGGTCACAGCGGAGAAGGTGTAAGGGTACAAGAATTTTTTTTTTTTGGGTAATAAACGTGAGATGTAAAATTATACTCAAGAAGTATAATAATATTCAACGAATAAAACTTGTTAACAACACAAATAACCATATAAGAAAACATATTCATTTTTAATGGGAAGACCCTCCAATGTGTAACTAAATTTAAAAAATAATTTACTATAAAGTTAAAAAGTATGCCAATAGCCTTTTTTTTAAAAATATATTAGAGGTCATCACACGCATAATTATCCGCACAATTTTCCAAAATAAACTCATCTATAATAGATGTGACAGCACAATCAAAAGGAGTAGACATTAACAAAATCAAATCTTACAGATAAAAGGCTAATAATTCTGAGGACAACATACTAAAAGTTCATTCGGATCAGAGAACATAATACCATCCAATTTTGACGGCAAAAATAATAAAAAAAATTCTTCTTAATTGTTAAATTTGGGTAAAACTTCTTCCCAACTCTTGGATATTTATCTTTACGTGGAACACTCCAACCAAAAACAAAAAAACACTGCGTACTAAAATAAAATTATATGTATGTGAAGATAAATTAAATTAACTTATATATTTATTTAAATAATAACCATAATTCATTTGAGTTAATAATTGTGCCTTACATCACTGAAGCTGGTTTATCCAAGTCGAATGGCGGAAGTAAAGCCTCATTCAGCTTTATTTTTGTGATGAACTGCTTTTGACTTTTCACCATGTACCATGGGCCTAACGATTGTCAAATTCTGCCCCATTGTGGAACCCACATCATGACGCAAGCTTCCTGTTCCCTGATTCATGTGCTTCCACGTGTAACTCCAAAGAGACGCTCGATTACGCAACAGAATAAAAAGTAGGAAGAATTAGAGTTAAGAATTTAAAATTTAAAATATTTATTATTATTAAATTTAAAGAATTTTGTTTTTTAATAATTTATCTTAAAATAATATAATAGGTAAATATTTTTAATTTTTAATTTTTAACTTTAATTCTTCTTAAAAATTAAGAAAAATAAATAAATAAATAAAATGAGATGGCCTCTGTTTTTGGTTGTGTGCGTTGTCTAACTTGAGCAGCAGATAAATTGAACTCTACAGACAACTAACAAAAGCAACTGTTTCTAAAGGTCTGTTTATAATGATGTTGTAAAAAAAGAAAAAAGAATGTTAAAAATAAGTAGAGGGAGATAAATAAAAAAATTTATTTTTATATATTTATTTTTTAAAAAATAATTTAATAATTAAAATAATGATTTAATAGATATAATAATAATAATAATAATAATAATAATAATAATAATAATAAATATTATATAATTAAGCAAAAAAAAAATAAAAGACTACGTTTGCAGAATTAAGTAAAGAAAATACGTCCGCATCTGCACTATATCAAACTGGGTGTAAGGCTTCCTTGAGATCAACGGCTAGATTGTTTGGCCTATTTCATTTTCAGGTATGGGACCTCCATGAGTTTGATTTATCCAGATAATGATAATGTTAAGACTGATATAAGGTAGAAGGATCAGAGTCGATAACTCCTAAGGTCAAATATAAGGTCACCATCACTGGCTCCCAGAGAAAATTGATAGCATAAGCATATTAAGAGGAAAAGGCCCCCAGAAAAAAAAGGACTCACTCAATGAGGATGAGGCAGCCACTTGATTTTATTTAGAAGTTGCTTCCCCCTCGAGGGAGTCTCTCTCTTTCTCTGTGTTTGTATAATATTTTGGAGCAATTAATTACAGTTAGCAAGACGAAGTAAAGGTATTTAATTTATTAGGATTTTGGAAACCTACTTGGGAGCTATATATATATATATATTCAGATTCAGGACAAAACACAAAGAGGAAGAAGGAGGAAAGGTGAGAGAAATGAAGCAGAAGAGAGGTATGGAGAAGAGGTCGAGCTCAGAGATAAGCTCTGCGATTGAAGAGCTGTCCGTGCTGGTTATAGTTAAACCTGGAGATAATCGTGAAGCTGCCTTCATCCCCACAAAACCTTTCCTATCTATATGTTACTTGGTTTTACAAGTTCTAGGTTGGTTTACTTACTTAATCTCTGTCTTCTCAACCATAAATATGATCTAACACATTTTCATTATGTATGATTGATGCTCCTGCAGATAAGATAGGACCAACAATGGCTGTTTTGAGACAAGATATTCATCAGAATATTAAGGTGAGGCACAGCTAAACTCTCAATTACATTTCCTTCACTTAATTTGGGTCCACGGAGTAACCATTTGAATTATTTCACTGCAGAGATTGGAAGTGGTTCTTGAATCAAATTCCTCGATGAATTCAAATTTGGTCGAGACTTTGAAAATGGAGACCAGGGAAGGCAAGGCAAAGAAGGGAGCCAGCTGCAGCAAGGCCTTTGTTTGGCTCACAAGGTGAACATATTAATACAGTAACTTATTCCTCATAATAATCAGGGCCTAAAAAGTACACTAAATAGTTATTCAGATGTAATAGTGGCAGAAATTATCTGCTAAATAGATATATTTAGTTGGCTAATGTTCGCGTACAAAAAAGATGTGGTTGCTCTGCAGATCCCTGGATTTCGCCTTAGCATTATTACAAACACTAGCAAGAGATTCTGGGAGAAATATGGAGGAAGCAGTGGAAGAGTCTTATAACATCACTTTGAAACCATGGCACGGATGGATTTCATCAGCTGCTTTCAGAGTAACACATTTCTTTGATCACATGAATGAGTGCCTCTACATCATTTTAGAACTTAAATAGCACCATGACAATTATTATGCCAATCTTGCTTTTGAATCTTCACCATCCGCTAAGGTAACAGATACACTATTGCAGGTAGCTTTGAAACTAGTACCTGATAGTAAAATCTTTATAGATCTCCTCAAGGCAAAAGACGAAAGCTATGATACACAAACGGAGAAAATGAAGATTTTGGTTTCTTTGCTTGCGCCATTTCTTGAGGGTATCCATTGTATTCTGGTAAGCTCAATTTTATGCTTCCTAACAAAACATTACTTGCTGGTCACGCACGCAATTAATTGCTGTGATTCTAGTTGCCTAATGTATGTTCATTTTGCAGAAAGCGTATAACTTGGACAGCCTGAAATCCACATGAAGTTAATAACCAATGCGTAGTTTCGTTTTGTATATATATCCGTTTCTTTCCCCACTCTTTTCATGTAAATATGTAAATATCTTGGATAGTAAAATTTTGTTAACAGAATCTTGCATTTGACATTCATGTTTTTCGACAGATGTATTCTTAAGAATCAGAAAAATCCAATAGAGAATTGAGTAATAATGATACTGGATACGAATGTATGATTTTCAGCAGTTTAAAAAATAAAGCAAAGAAAAAGGGACAACTATTTATCCTGCTCCATCCTCCTATATTCCTCCAATTATTGATGTTCGAAAGAAACTACGTGCTCTCTGCTTTTAGTACTCACTTTATATATCTCTCTTTTTCCTGTACTTTTCATAATCTTTTGAAAGCGTTGGAATGCAAGACTTTAAAGATAGTGTGGGAATCAAACGGAACGAGCAGCGGCATTTCAATTATACCCATCAATTCCATCCCAAAATTGAGTCCTTCACGTTACTTGACTGTGGGAGGGGAGGATCTTGAAGTGCAATAAGGGCTGCAACTAAACCAGCATTGCTTGCTATGGTTGGCTCAGTGAGCCTTCTTTGGTTCCTATCATCCATGAAGCTATCACCTAGGTCTGGTCCTCCTACCAAGGCTCCCAAAAGAACTTGTGGATTTGGGTCTTTAGAGTTCAGCCATCTTTTCCCATCTTCGCAAGAATATTTCTGATTATCCCACGGGATTGATGCACTTCTGTGATGAACCTGCACTGGAAACTTGTCTCCATAACCAACCATATAGCTTATCTTAGTTGGGTTTTGTCCCAGGATGTAGTTAACCTGAACCCAGTACACACAACAGAATGAACCAAAATTAGCCTCTATTTACATAAGTCGATATTACAATTAAAGAATGAGGAGGGTAGGAATTTGCCTGAGAAGTAGCAAAATCATGAAGCATGTCTAAAGAGAATACATCAGTGACGCAACTTGAACCAGATCTTTTCAGATGATCAAGGTAATCACCATACAATTTACTGAGAAAAGATGATGTTGCAGCATATTGGAGTAATGGCTCATCATCAGGTTTTAGGATAATCAACCCACCTACAATTATAATATATAGCATGAATCCTATATTTAGAAACTAACCATATATAGGCATCCATTAATAAGATTTAATTCCACACAAGGTAACAAAGTAAGTCACCATTGATCAGAGTTTACCTGGCGTCCTGCTGGAATATTTGTTGAACAGGAAAGTACACATGAGGGAGTCTGTTAAGTTTGATGACAATATCAAAGCATCCTCAGATGAACCGGGGTTTTGAAAGTATAGTATTCGCGAAAGTAAAACCTACAAAGTTCATTTCTTTCAATTGAAAAAAAAAGAAGTAGGAAGCCTACGCTAAATATTCAATATACACGTTTGATTGAAGTTACCCCAATAGCACTGAGCTTGTTATTCCAATAAAACACCCCTCTGTCCAAATCTGTTTCATTACTCTTGGCTGATTTGAAAGTGTCAGTAGCATATTGAAGATAAGATATGTTCCTAGTAGCGATATACAACCAAGTTCCTCCCCAGGCTAATTCGTCTTTGTAACCAGATGAGTTGTAAAACATTCTTGCTTCTTTTCCACAGGCATCAACGGCAGTGTACGTCCCTTGCTTTGAAGGATCCTCCACTGTAACTACATCATACAGGCTTTGTGCTGCTTTGACTAGTTTCACTGAATAATCCTTGTCTTCTTGAAATACTAAGGATGCAGCAGATAATGCTGCGATAATTTCACCGGCCATGTCTGAAGCAGAGCTATTGCAAATTGAAACTGGTCTCCCATAATTCATGTCTTCAGGTCTTTGCCAGCAGGTTATATCATTAGGTTCACTATTATTATTACCAACAGAACTTCCAACCTGATAAAATTAGTTTTAAAAAAATATTTATAATATCTATTACCTAATTTAGAATAGGAACTGCAAAAAATTCCACATAACTTGCCTGAGAATACAGTATCAAGGGTGATTGAGCAGTTACATTTGGGAGAACAAACACCTTGAGCAAGTAGTCACTACCCAATTTGATTATGTCCCTGACATGGTCAAGCTCACCAATATCAGCATATTTACCCTGATATTCTATCACAGTCCAACTCAACAACGTCACTGTATAAGCCGTGGTGAAGGTGAACTTTATGTTATTGCCAGAATCATAAAATCCACCAGTAAGATTTTCAGGTGTGTTCTTCCCATCTTCTAATCCTGAGTCTCCTCGATATTTCACTGGACTATTCCTTGGATAGTGTCCAGCTGCAAAAATAAAGTCCCTCTTTAAATAAAATCTAGAAGAAAAAAAGTTTTTTTTTTTTTTTTTATAAATATGGTTTATGTGGAATACACAGAGATACAAAGTAGTACATTTTTGGGCATCATAAAATGTTAAAGCTTGGTTGATTGCAAGTTTGAGATTGACTGAAGGTCCTTGATGCTTATGCTTGTGAGCCTGAGCCAAGAAGTGCATCAGTAGAACTGCTGCTACAACAAGAAAAATGATTGATACTGATATAAAAATGAAACGATGAAAGTGTTTCCTGTCGGTAATAACAAGATTGCAATCAACAGATTTTGAGTAGTTGGAAGGAATTGAATGGTATGCAATGGAAGAGTTAGGGGCAACGTTATAGTCAAGGGCTATGGAGTTCCAGCGACTAGCTGAAGGAAGAAGGCGACCTGCCTCTGAAACTGTATGGACATATCTCACAGAGTGCTTCTCTGATTCAAAAGCAGAGAACTCTGTTGGAGGCATGATCGTTGACAATGGTCCTACTTTGGAGAAACTAGAAATGAAAAATTAATCACCATGCACTGCCTCACAAGAAACGGCTTCAATCCTACTTGGTCATTTGGCCCATAGAACAAATTTATTCATGTCCAGCTGTTGGTAGAACAAGGCTGTGATATATATATATATATATATATTTAAAAAGTATTATTCTTATTAGAGACTATTTGGTAGCAAGAAGATTGATGATAAGAAGTGCACAGCAGGAAATATTTCCATAAGGTTACTGCAGTGCAATGTGATTTTTTTGGGGTCAAAATGGATTTTTCTTTTTTGAAATAGCACGTATATTTTTTTCTAGGCATTATCTTTTTGTTGTGAGCAACTGTCCCACCCTATCACACATAATTAAGAATTCATAAAAACAATGATTAAGTGATTTAATGGTATAGGAAGAGTCAAGGGTCAGTGGATGATTATGTCGTATATATATAGCGTTAAAGTTGAAGGATATAAAATTTAGATCATATTAATAAGGTTGCAAGGGAACTAATTTTGCAGAAGAAAGGAAATTTTGAAGCAGAATAACAAGTGACGGATAAATCAATGCATGGGCTTGTCTTTCGTTTGCCGCCCAAATGGAAGTACATGTGATGCCTAAAAGTCATACAGATAAAGGCAAAAAATATCCTTTTGTCAACCAGAATTGTCATCCTCGCTCTCTTCTAACTTGCTAGAAGGCAGGTTTACCTTTTACCTAAGCTTCATCACGTAGGTAAAAGGGAATAGAATATTGCTGACCTTCACATTACGAATAGGGAATTCCTTGGAACCTCTCTCCCTGACGTTGTTCCCAATCTACAAGCCGACGCTTTATTCCTGATTTATCTTTCTATTGTGCTGGAATACATTATACATCAGACTTGTTAGCGACAGAAATTGGACACTTATTTCAGATTAACTGAAGGGTTTGGTCCTACTCCTAATAATAGCTCTTTTTTGTCTTAAGTTCGGTGCTTTTTTTTTTTCTGTCCTGTTTTTATGTTTTTTTTTAAATTGTGATTTCTTGCCCGCAATGGCCCATACACCGCACAGGCAAGTTTCTCTAATTATTAAAAAAAAAAAACTTAAATGCGCCTTCTTGATTGCTTAGGATAGCACTTTGCTCAACAACTTCAGTTTCTCACACTTCATTTTCTCGAAGTGTGAGAAACTGAAGTGGCAGTATTGTTGCGGCCAGAAACAACTAGTTCATATGAAGACCCTATTCGCTAAGTTAAAGAAATTTCGGAGCGTCAAACCAAAATGAAATAAGAAATTTAAGAGAGGGCTTGGATGGAAAATAGCTGGTGGCAGCCTTGACGTTCGTGGTCTAAGATGTAAGCACGGTCTGGTGCATAAAATTACCCATTAGCAGGATTGTTAGATATAGAAAAAAAGAAGAAGATATGTATAAAATATATAAGAAATGACATTGTACATTTATTTTAAAAATATAATAAAAATCACGGTTGAATAATAATAAAAAAGTATAATAAATATTATATAAATTAAAATTTCCTTTTTTTTGTATAATCTCTTTTTCTATTTATATCTCTATTTTTCTTCATATACCAAACAAGCTGAAGAGAAAATTTGAATTTGGAGGGCTCGTTATAGAATTTCCCTTAGGCCCAATAGGCCCGAATTCATACCCAAGCCTACCTTTAGCAGGAAAGTCCATTTGTTTAAATAGAAAATGCCAAATCCACGAGTTGGGCTTTTCTTCGTTTATGGACTGGACATGCCTCTCCATTTTGTCCAACCTATGGTCAATTTTTTTATAAGGTTACCAAAAATTGGAAAAAAAAAAAAGCGTCAAATTTTAGACAAAATGGAGGGGCATGTTGACTCCAAAAACGGAGAGAAATCTAAAGCCGAATCCACTCTTGGGCTTAAGATTCTTGATGCAATAACAGTGGAAGCTTTCCTTGTGCTGATTCTTGAAATTTACGGTAGTGAATGGATTGATAATAAAGGAATGGAATGAAATGAAATGATTAAAGTGAAATTGGATGATTGTTTGAAATTTATTTTTATAATGGAATGGAATAATAAGGGATGACGTTTAAAACGCTTCTTTGCCATTTAAAATTTTAATTTTTGTGCTTGTCCAAATTAAAAGATTAAGGATAGAATAACTTGTATTTATATTAAAAATATAAGTATACCCTTTTATTTTAATATATTCTTATATGTAGGTTTATTTTATAAGAATAATATTCAAAAAATAATATATAAATTATTTTGTTTCATTAATGACTCCTTCATTTTTTTTCACTAAATTTTTAAGCAATAAAATAATATATAACTTGTCATTCCACAAAAATAGATATCCTTAGAATGTTCATCTTTATCTGAACTATTAAGGACAGTTTTAATTTTTTTAATTTTGATTTTTTAATTTTAAAAAAATAAAACACATGATAAAAATAATTTTCTAATAAAAAATTTTAAAAAATTATGATTTAGATTAAAAAAATAAAATTTTAAACTATCTAAATCTAACAACTCATCTTACAAGTGAGCATTTCATTCCTTCACTAACTCCTAAACATCGTAAGTAACCTACACCGTTTTTGTTTCCTGATGCCTAGTTTGGTATGCAGTTTTTGGAATTTGAAGGAAAGATTTTATTAAAAAAAACATATCTATTATTTAGTTATTATACAATTATACTTATTTTTTATTATATTCTGTAAATAAGGTCATTTTGATTATTTCTCATTCCACAACTCGCCTTTTTCCTCTCCTGTCTTCTTTGTCAGTCTTTCCTGGCAAAGTTTTTCTACCGACGGGCCATCCTCTGCGAAATAAGTAGATAGCAGTGTAGTAGTGATTCCGGAAAGAAATTAAATCTTCTATTTCCTTCGCGATCTAAAAGATCCAATGAAATGAACGGTCGGTGTGTTCTCTCTAACCTTTCGAGATTAGATTTTTCAATAGCTCGTCCCAAGGATTCCATCTCTGGTTGTGATTGCCGGTACTTCTCTTGGTGTAGCTCTGGCGATCCGTAAATCTTCAATTGAGATCCAATGTTTCCGTTGCTTTACTTTACTCTTTATCCGAGTATGTCTAATTGCTTTCCCGTTTTCAAATCATAAAATATGAATAATTACCAATTTGGATCCGGGAATCTTTTGCCCTTTAAAGAATGCCCGAAAAGTGACTTTGACTTAGAATCAGGAACCATAAAACGAGCCCGAAAGTCCAAAAAATCACCTATTCTTTCCGTCAGAATGATCAAATCATTTGGAAACCGTGTTCACTACTATTTCAAGCTACATCCATTCATGGCCTTCTTCATTTCCTTGTTTTTTGGGGTGACGGTTCTTATAATTTTGTGTCTATATGAAAGCCATTACGGGGTGTCGAGTAATTCTCGTAAATTTGATATGCCTTCTGAAGATTACCCATTTCCGAAGCTTCAAAATCTTGTAATGGTTGCCGGCCATTCTATTTATACAAGCAATAATTGTGCCAAGGTTGACAAAGAGGATTCTTGGTTTTTGGAGTCTTACCAGAAGAATCCTGGTCAGGCAGCTACATTTCTGACACATATAAAAGAGGGGATTGAAATTGCGGCCCAAGACGACTCGGCTTTACTTTTGTTTAGTGGCGGAGAGACTAGGAAAGATGCTGGTCCTCGCAGTGAGGCACAGAGTTATTGGGCTGTTGCAGATTCAAAAGGATGGTTTGGTGAGTTCCTTTATTTTATAACCTCTGATCATTGGAATTTAATATCTTCTAAAGTTAATTGTTCCAAATTATAACCTAATAAGCGTCACCAAACGAAAAGCAAAATAATAAAGGGAAGAACAAATACTTTTGCCTGTAGGATGGCAATTTAAAATAGCAAACTTGTTGGATACTATATAATCCACTATTTGTGTGCCCAGCAAATTGAGTTCAATTACTCTGCGATCCATTTATGTGATTAAGACGTGAAAATCTGAGCATGAACTATACATTAGTTGCTCTCAAACACAATATTTGAATGAATTGTTGAGTTAACCCAATAGAAAGTGAATGCCGATATTCCATTATAATTCTTTACACTTGGCTCCATAGTCCAAACTTTGTGATGTGAAAGAAATAGAAAATGAGAGGATGTTTTGTTAAGACAGCCATTGAAAAGAGAGCAAGGAAAACATTATTATTATTATTATTATTATTATTATTTCTATAAAGAGAGTTTCTCAGTTAAAAGATAATTTAGGAAGATATACAGGGATTGTCAGATCCTATTAAGTGTCATGACCAAACTGGTCTAATCTTTTTCTTCTCTTTTTTCTCCCTACATTTGAGACAAGCTTAGTTAAAATTTTAAAAATTCCCTTACTTGCATTGTCCATATTTTGACTTGCCTTATATTAGAATTTAGAACATGATTTCATTAGAATGATTTCATTAGAATTTTACTAATTGTATATGCTCTGTCGAAGAATGAAAATTGTTGGATTGGCTGAATTACCCAAAGCATGAGGTATTTGTATGAACATTATGTGTAGACACAGTGTCTTTCTTTTACTCAAGTCCTCTGGCAGATTTGAATCTCAGGTCAATTCTATTTATACATTCATTGATGGCTCTGTTATGGAACTTCTATGCTTGTAAATAAAATTGATAGTAAAGCATAACTGAATTATATAACTACGTAGCTGACCTAGTAAGTTGGATTTGAAAAATATGAAAAGAAAGAGAAAGGGGGGGGGGGGGGGGGGGGACAGAGGCGGGAATGCATTAAAATAGGGAAACTAGTCATGTATCTAAAATAATCTACATGGATTCTATCATGGCATAGAGATTATTGCAAATTTAACAATCGTAATGGTCGACACTGCAATCATACTTTACCATCATAGAGACCTCTGCTAATAGTAATCTTGCTGTTTTCGCTGACTGATTATCTCCTTTTGCCAAATTTTTCATGCTGCTTATAAAATTGCTTACTTCTTTTTTTCACCTTCTAACTCTGAAGTGCTTACTCAACAAATTTCTTCTGCATTGCTAAAACTTTTCCTATAACTTCTTATGTTTACTGGGAAAGTTTCCTTTTGATCAATAATCTCTGTTTCCTCAAGTTGACAGTTGCATGGATGTCGTAAAATGTTTCACCTTAGTTTAATTGCATATCGTTCACTTATAAATTGCTTTGATCAGAAATTATTCCCATTTTAATGCTCATCTTTTGGTTGTTTGTGTAGGTAAAGAAGAAAGTGTAAAATGGAGAGCACTTACAGAGGAGCATGCACGGGACAGCTTTGAAAATCTTCTGTTTAGTGTCTGTCGATTCCGAGAGCTTACTGGCACATATCCTCAAAACATAACTGTATGTATGCCTAATTTATATGTTCTGTTCTTTTTTGTTTAGAGACGGAATATATTTATACTTTTATGGAAGGATGCAAGTAAATGAAAAGAAGAAAACCAAATTATGCCTCCATACTTGCACCGTGTGACAATCACAAAGACTCCCCAGATTTCAATAATGATTGCTTAGAAATAACTGAGTTAATTTATTTGGTTAAACAGTTAATTATGTGCATATTGAGGTTGCTTTTTACGTGTATCATGATTCATCCTTGTGTGCATTCTTGAGGAAATTTGCAAAGTTGTGTAGGATGATCTTGCCAGACCAGACTGGTTGGTGCCTATAGTAAACATAATTAGCATGTACCCTTCAGAAAAGCAAGCTGGAATTACTAATCTGGAAAAACTGTTGTAGTTCTAATTTGCAATATAATAGTATAGAGAATTTGTTGCCCCATCTGTTGCATTCCGATGGGATCTATTCTTGGCAACATGGTAAATATGTAATTATGATTTTAAGGTGGTCGGATCCACCATGAACTTTTGTTGCATGTAGACCAGCATAAGGACCACAGTGACACCATGCACACGCAAATTTTTGTTTCTGCACTTGCATACTCTACAATCTTGTGTTTTTGTTACACAAGAGGTCATAAAAACATAGTTACTATGTAATTGTGATTTTCTTTTGGTGGGATCCACCGTGAAGTATTTTTGCATTTAGGCCTGCATAAGGACCACAGTGATGCCATGCATGCGCACATTGTGTTTTTGTTGCCTGAGAAGTGTTATAGTAATCATCGAGAGATGTACAGAAGAGCATATTGAAATTGCTAATAGCCTAAATTGTTGATAAGATTCTTCGACCAATATATATAAACTCTAAGCTTATTACTGTTGATATTAACATAATTTGCCATCATTTTTATTGAGTTCTAAATTTCATTCTGATTATATCTAATCTGGGGATCAGGTCGTAAGTTATGATTTCAAGGAAGACAGATTTGCACATCTACATAGATCTGCAATTAACTTTCCAGAATCAAGGTTCTTCTACGCTGGCACTCCTGCTGCATCAAATTCAAAAGAAGCTGCTCTAAAAGGAGAGGCGTTGGTTCAAGCTCAATTCCAAAAGGACCCATATGGGTGTCAAGGTTCACTTTATCGTAAGAAACTAAGGCGTGACCCTTTTCATCGGTCCGTTCCTTACCCTAATGGGTGTCCAGAAATGGAATCTTTATTCAAATATTGTGGACCAGCTCCATATCCTGGCACACTCCCTTGGGCATAAACCAGCAAAATACATTATAAAGGTTCAATTTTGTTCAGTAGAGAACATAGTAAATTGTGTACATGAAAACGTGTTTTCCATTTTATTTAGAAAAGAAAATTCCTCAAGGTTATGGTAAGTGGTTGATGATGATTCTTGGTGTTTCAAAATACTAAGCTTAAGAAATTCAGTATCTAACAAGTCCCTAATATTTATACGCTTAAATTATTATCTGAAATTGGTCTATTTTTGCCATCGAACGTGTAAACTAGGTAGAAATTATGTTCAGATATGACTTTGGAAGGTTTTGAGTATTTTGCAATGGTTTTCAGAATCGACTATACTTGTCTGCTCTCACTTCCTTACATGAGATTTCAGATATTTGAGCATGTTTATCAGTTATTACATGAGATATTTTTACTGGGCGGTGGGTGGGGAGGTGACATTGGTACTACAACCTTAAACTGCTTAAAGTATTGAGATAATTTATTCAAGTTTGAGAGGTGAAAAATATGCTGCTCTACCCAGTATTCTTCAGTATAGGACAGCTTGGAACAACATCTTCATCAGAGCCATCAACAGCGGAACCCTTTAAGAGACCTCCAATAAGTTCAGCAGGATCATAGAAGAATTCCACCTTCACGATTTTCTTATCCTCGCCCAACTGCGACCACAGAGATAAATTCAGATGGTGTCGAATCAGAATTTTAAGTTATATATTTATTTATTTTCTTCTCTAGTTTGGAGAAAATTTAGTTGTTTACCGTGAAGATGGTCATTCCATATAACTCAATCTTTTCTCCAGTAGGGGCATGGCCTTTGAAAGGACCCTCCATGTAACCCCAGTGTCTGAATTTGAAAACAATCACCGGAGGTCCACAATACACTTGGAGTACCTCTAGTGCAAACCCCCGTGGAAACGTGGTTGTAAAAGCCTTGTGGGATGACTCTGCTGTTTCTTCGTCTGGATTGTATGACCTTATTTTCTCTGGCAGGGACGTCTGCAGCAGTGGATTATACCCTCCACCAAGTTTTTTTATTCCTTCCAAATCTATAGGCTTCCTTCCTGTGAATATATAGTCATAATTATCAACTTAAAAACGCTCAACTTTATGATATTAAATCCTGGTGAATTATGAGTAATTCTACCGTTAAAGCTGAAAGTAAATTTCTTTGGGTCAATTGATCTGAACTCGTGAATATCTGCCTTGTGGAAAAATTCCATTTCCCAGTTCTTTACAAGAGTCTGCACCTCCTCTTCAAGTGAACCCCGAGGCCATACCTTCAAGGGCGAAAATAAAAAAAAGAGCCTAATGAAATTGATATGAATAGACTCACTCTTTTTTGCACTATCAAATTTTTATTAGTACTCTTGCGCATACAAACAAGAGAAAGAAAGCGAAAAGAGATAGACCTTGGTTCTGCCGTCTTCAAAGAGCTTGTTGACGACATCATAATTAGGAGGAGCACCAAATCTCCATTTGGTGTTTTTCTCAGCATCTCCGTGCATGTAGGTGCGGTACTTGTCCTCCATGACTCCAGATGATGACATCTTTAGGAGTGCCGCGCGAGATTTACTCAAGTTCAACTTAGAGGTTGGATCATAATATATAGGAGAAAAGCAATCATGGAGCAATCGATACTGGTCATAATTTTATTAAAAGAAAAAGCCTATCTGATACGTAAAATATAAATAAAATATGTTTGTAAAAAAAATAAAAAATAATTTTTATTCTTATTTTTAAAAATAAAAAATATTAAATATGATAATAAAAATATAATAAATATTACATAAAAAGACATACATATATGACATTTCTGTCCAAGCAACCAAGTTGGCCTAGGTGTACAGGGATAAACATTCAAGAACAGCCATACAAAAAAAAGGTCATAATTTGATTGTATACAGATAAGAAAGATCATTGTTTATTGCTGACAATGTCATGTCACAGTGGTTTCCTGTAACGTTACGTCAGATAGACGAATGTCTTTGTTGTTTTCTGGGGTTCTTTTTTGTTCCAACTGGTAATTTTCTCACTTCAGGTCATCAAATGCAAATTGGATTTGCCCAGTTCATATTTTAATTTTCTTTTTAAAAGCAAGGCTTGACAATTGAGGGGGGAAAATGCGGTATCGCTCTTCGTCTATTTCTCTACCAATAAATAAATAAATAAATTTGAGATTCTTTCCTTCTTTGGCCCTTGTCATGATGAGCAACAACCTACATGGGATAGGTGGACTCGGCAAAATGTGGAGAGGCCGAGGAATATCCCGAGAAGAATTAGCCAATAGCCAGCAGCAGCCACTTCATTTACCTCCGTGCTGATAATTGATTTTCTAAGGTTGTATTTGGTAGGCCAAAAAAATATGAAAAAAATAGAAAAAATAAATAAGTAAATAAATCAATAGTATAGAAAATAATATTTGTATCTTTGTTTTAAAAGGAAATAATAAAAATAAATATTATTAAATAATAATTACGTAATAAACAATTATTATTTTTATTTTTTATTTTCTATAATGTCATTTTTATCAATGCTTTCTCCATGTTACAAAAGAAAAGCGAATTCTCTACCACTGCGGCACGAATTGTGCCCTGTGCAGTTATTTCATTTTTAATCGTTCAATCAATCCAACATACAGGAAGCGGCCACCTTGTAAGCAATTATTTCTGGCTCGTTGCTGCGTTTTGAGCTGCAAATTCAAGCCGCCCAACAAAGACCAAAACGCAGCATTTGGACAAGGATCCCGACTCTTCTGCTGAATGTCGACTTCCTCTGCATCAAAGTGCAGGAGCTTCCTTTTGGCGCCAAATTGTATGCCCTATGCTGAGATTGGAGAAGACTGCTAGACTGCCATTTTGGCTGATTCCTTTGCATTTTCGAGCTTCACTTTGGCATTGCTATATCTCATTTGTATCACCTTGTGTTTCTGCATTTAGAGGGACCCTTTCCTCTTATTTGCTAATCTATACGAGTGCAGTTTATTTTTCTGAGTAAATAATAAAGAAAAAATCCAAAAGAGATAGCCTTGTTTTGTCTGAAAAATCAAAAAACGCAGAAGATATAGTCAGCTGACTAAAGGTAGGTTTTTTTAGTTTCAATAATGGAAAAAACTTCGAAGAAATAGTGAGTTGGAGGTTGTGGGAAAGGAAGGTTTTTAATGGCATTTCCTTGGTGTTCTGGTCATGATTTATGTTTTGTATAATTTTTTTGGAGGAGTTTCTCCATCAGTCTTTTGATGTGGGTATAATATGAGATGCAAGTTTTGAAGATGGAATAGGTTATGGCCAAATAATAACAATTGAAAATGAGGACACCTTGTTTATTTTAACCATAAAAGGGATATAAAGTATAATTTCAAATAATGTTAAACTTACAAATTTTTAATTTAGTATAAAGATCATATTATTTTAAATGACTGTGAATTTTCCCCCCTATGTGCTCTGTTTTTAAATGACAGTGAGTTTTTTCCCCCTATGTGCTCTGTTATCTTATTGATGTAATTTTTCTTCATAAGTGGAATCTCTAATTTTGTCTATAATTTTGTTTTAAATTTTTATTTTTTATTTATAAAATTCTTAATTTCTTACACGGTGAAAACTAATATTTTTTATCTTGACTAATCATACTCCCAAATTTCTTTTTAATATTGTACACAGCAAAGATTCAAATCTTTTCACTGACCAATTGAAACCTCTAATATTGTTAACAAAATCGGAAAACTAGGACAAATTTTAGAACATGGAAAGATAATTGGGGAAAAAAAACTACAAGTATTAACGGTTTATACCTCAAGTCGTAATACAAACTTTTAAACGTGTTAGAATGCAAACAAGTCAAATTCATTGTATTTAATCTTTTCAATAATTTATAAAAAAAAAGAAATTTTTCATGAAAAAGAATTTAATAATAAAAAATTTTTGTTCATTAAAAAATTATTTTAATAAAAAATTCATAATATAACATAATTGGTGGTCCTTGTTTTAAGGTATTATATTATATCTTTTCTTTATGCAGCCTAATGTCTTTTTGTCCATTTGAATTGTTATCTTCTGAATTATTAAAATTTGTAATAATTAATACAAAATATTTGCATTACAATTTGTAAAAACTAATAAATTAAGCCTATTTTTATTACTTGTGTCACGATATTAATAATTAAATTGGTAAACCTTGGTTTGTTCTGAAAAAAATTGTAACAGTATATCACACAAAGTTTGGCTAAATTAAACATACTTAATTTGTTTTAAAAATTACACCAACTCCTTTGATATTTTAAGATATAATACAAAATTTTTTCTCCAATTTAACTTCTATACAAAAGTAAATTTTATGCAAGATATGAAATTATAATTTTGTTCTTAATATAATAATAAAAACAACTAAATTGATATTAAGTTTTAATATAAAATTGTAATGTTATTCTTAATATAAAAATAAATATGGTTACATAATTTTATTTAGAGTAAAATATATATAAAGATTTTTAATGAAACAAAAAATCACATTATATTTTAATTTGATTTTATATTTTTTAATTAAAATATTCTTAATTAATTTAAATATATTTTTTAGGTAAATTTATTTAAAATATTTTTATTTTTATTTTTATTTGTACATATTAGATATAATATATATTTATATATTTAGATTAATGAACAATATTTTAATTAAAAATTTTAGAATTAAATTAAATTATATATTTTTTAAATAATATGAAGGTCAACATACTTTTAATAAAATTTATAAAAATTGTATACTTTTTTTTAAAAGAATACATATAAGGTAGAATGTTAATTTCACTCAAAAAAATATTGAAGAGAAATTAAACATAATTTCTTAAAAAATATTGAATATAATTTAACCAAATTTAAAATTAGTTAGTATAATTTTGTCAAATTGTAAATATTTCTATAAAAAACTTGTAAACATTCATTTCATTTAAACGAATACACTACTTGATTTAGCGCCGAGGACATCCCAATTAGGCAGGAGGCGAAAGCATGGATCCGAGCCATTAGGGTATAAAGTCTGCTCATTTTCAGATCCTCCTCCATCGCGGCCAGACCAACGAGTAACAGGAAGCTGCTCACCACTTCTCGATTTGTATCCTCTTCTTGGATTTACAATGCAGCTTAGTGAGTACATTTGACTTAAGGTAGGGATCGAAAAGCCTGCCTTGAAATATAGCTGGGTTTAGAGGAATGGACATCAACAGTGAGGAGGAAGATGGGGAATTTGGATTCACAAGAAACTATTTTCTGGCAAAGGAGTTAGGCTCCTCGAGCAAGAAATCTGCTCACAAGCTTTCTGATATTAACGTTGTTGATGAACAGGTATATATTTTAATCGCTAGGACTCATTCTTCTTCATTCTATAGACTGTTGTTTCTACTATGTCAGAGTGTTTCCTATATGTAGGAATTGAGGGCTGCGGCATCCAATATTGAACCCAAGCATGAGAATGAGATTGCTGCATTAATGGATAGCTATAAAAATATGTATTCTGAATGGGTTTTTGCCCTAAGGTGTGGTTCCCCCGCTTATTGCTAATTTGCTACCAAAGTTTATGCATTTCTTTTGTCTTTCTACTATACCTCAGTGGGTTTAGGAGCAATTTTGTTGAAATACTTTGGATTAACTCCACAGAATTAAACAACTATAATATAGGCAGTTCACTTGAAATGCTATGATAATCTGCAGAACCCCATTTGCTATTTGGACAGAGGTGCATTGAATACCTCATTATTGCAGGTTCATAGGCTCCCTCCACCAAAATAATCTCTAAACAAGGGTACAAGGCCTTACGCTGCCTAAAGTAGGGATTCATAATGCTAGTGTCTTCTGTCAATGTCCATTTTTGCTGCTAAGCGACATGGCTTCAACTTTGTTTAGACTTCCAATTAGATAATGAGTTAAACTTCTGAGTTTATAGGTTTTCAGTGTTATTTCCTCTTCTGTTATAACTCAATATGATAATTTCGTTCATAAATGCTTTCTACTGTTTATTCTCCCTGTTTTTTTAATCCTGATAGTTGGTTATCTAAGTTAGAACGTTGGTTTTTGCTCAGTGTTCAAAGAGCTGAGGTCTAAGAGGCTGACTTTAAATTCTTTAATTGTTTTGTTAACATCATGACCTAGTCTCTACCTCGGTAACTGTTGTGTAATTTGTACTATATTGTAGATTGGACACTCACATTTTTGGCATTCATGAGCTAGGTGTGGTTTTGCCCTTCTAACGTATGGCTTTGGGTCTAAGAAGGCTATGCTTGAAGATTTTGCTTCGACTGCATTGACTGAACATTCTGTAGTTGTTATTAATGGTTATCTTCCAGCCATTAACCTAAAACAGGTATCTTTTTAACATTGTAATTTCTAAAGATACACGTGAATGTAGCATTGCTGTTATTTTACAGAGGCATCCTTTAACAGAACCAGAAAAGAAAATGCTAAGTGGAGAGAAGTAAATGTTTGTCTGTAAGAGGATATGAGTGCACTTTAAGAACTCATCCTCCTCCTGATGCATAGCAAACGTTAATGTTTCTGAATATAGGTTGTGATAGCTTTAGCTGAAGTATTGTCGGATCAAGTGAAAACTAAACAGAGGGTTTCCTGCCGGGACTTGCCCAAAAGTGAGCAGCCATTCAGTTCTCAATCCATAGAAGACCTTCTTGCATTTTTGGATGGAGCGGAAACAGAGGAGGAAGATTGTTTTGTTTGTGTTGTCATTCACAATATTGATGGGCCTGGATTAAGAGACTCTGAAACCCAACAATATCTTGCTCGACTTGCTGCTTGTTCCCATATTCGTTTTGTTGCCTCTATTGACCATTTGAATGCTCCTCTTCGTAAGTACACTTACTATTGTCACTTGTTATCTTATAAGGAAAAATTTACTCCAGTGCTAACTTTAGAACTACCTTAATCTTTTTCTTTGCTTGTATTATTTTTTCAAGGTTTGGAATTTTGGATCATTCTACTATATTATTTTTATATTTAATTAATTTTTTTTCAGCGTGTAAATAGAACTTGAATGATGCAATCTGTTTTTGACTTGTTTGTAGTTACTTATTTCTTATCAGTTGACAATACAAAATAAATTTAAATGCTGTTGCAGAATCAAGTATATATATATATATATATATATATTTTTTTTTTTTTTCTTGATATATGTTGCCATATCGTTTGAGGTCCTTTGGTTATATGTTTTTAATCTCTGGTAGTCTGGTTTAAAGTGGACTATCGGACTACGTGTTAACTTATCACCCCTGAGAAAACCTAACAACTAAAATTTCTCCTCTGGCTAAAGTGCTGCTATATATTGGTACATGCTGCATGCACTACTACCTCAACATTGTTTTCAGGAAAGAAATGATGTGTGGCTTTGTGAAAAAATCTTTTGTAGTATTTGTGTCTATTGCCTAAGAATTTCCATCTTGTTTCTGTTTATAGTTTGGGACAAGAGTATGGTTCACAGACAATTTAATTGGTGCTGGTATCACGTCCCTACCTTTGCCCCATACAAGGTTGAAGGCATGTATTATCCTTTGATTCTTGCTCACGCTGGTGCTAATCAAAGTGTTAAATCAGCTGCAATAGTTTTGCAAAGTTTGACACCCAATGCCCAGAGTGTATTTAAAGTTCTTGCAGAACATCAACTCTCTCATCCTGATGAGGAAGGCAAGTTACTTTCATTTTTCTTGGATATGCTGTTTTTCATTTAATAGCATATGCATGTATATTTTGCTAAACTTCTGCCTTTATCCTTCAGGCTTGCCAATCAATGATCTGTACTCAGTCTGTCGAGAACGCTTCCTGGTAAGCAGTCAAGTTACACTGAATTCTCATTTGACTGAGTTTAAAGACCATGAATTGGTCAAGATTAGGAGGCATTCCGATGGTCAAGATTGCTTGTACATCCCTCTGGCAGCTGAAGCACTCCAGAAAGTATTGCTGGAGATCAGTCAGTAGTGTAGATTTTGAGTCGAATGAAACTAAATGGTCTTGGATCAATTTGTTCACACAGCTCAGTATAGACCAAGAACTCGCCCGGGACAATACTGTTCCTGATAGGCCAGCAAATCTTCCGAAACTGGATGAGTGAAAGAAGTTGCTAATGCAGTTTTAATTTGCATTTTCATATTGTTACCATCGGTTTCTCATTTACATCTTCGGCCAGGGTTCTCAACCCGATGTATAGCTGAACCATTGCTTAGATTTTGTGGGTCAAATTGGGCACCCCCACTGGGCGGGGCGGGAACTCATATCGTTACATGACTGTTAAATGTGTGTTTGGAAATGAGGTGATTACCTCTAAAAACACGTTTTTTTTTTAAGTAATAAATTGTTACTTTTATACAAACGTAGTTTGTCATTGGATTTTCAAATACACTCTAAATCTATTCTGCTCTCATGATCTCAAAAAAAAAAGAATATATATATATATATATATTCTTATCGGCTCTTGTATATTTCTCGTGTTCTTAGTTGCCTTGAAAAAGTTGTGAATGGAACAGTAATTCACTGTAAATCTGCGGCGTGCTATGCGTTAGTGAGAACAATAATTTTGGACCTCAAAATTTCAAAAATTTTGCATATTTCAGAATGAGACTAGAATAAAAAAAGAAAAGGCCAAACATAGGTGTGATTTTTTGTTTTGTTGCTTTGACAGGTTTTTCTGATAAAATTATAATGAGTGGATATTTTATAACTTAGCATAATAGTATTGAGTTTTTTAAAAAAATTATTGAAGAATTTAATAATAAATACTTAAAAGATTTATGCAGGTTTAATTTTTAAAAAATAAGATAAATTGTTATCTTCTCTATGAAAAAATGTTTAAATTATATAATTATTTTTTGTGTTTTAAAAATATGCCCTTTCTTTTGTAAAAACTAAAAAATGTGTTATGTTTAATTCTTTAATAATAAAAAATGAGTTATAACTGTATTTATTTTGGCTAAAATGTTTTTATATTTATTATTTATATAATATAATATGTATTAAATAATTTATAGATACTCATTTAATTTGAATAATAATATTTGTATTAAATATATATTAATAAATATAATTATTGATGTAAGTTTAACCAAATTTTAGAATAAATTAATTTTTTAATTTTTAACTTAAAATAAAATTTTAAAAATTATTTTTAAATAAATTATATTATTATTTTTATGAATATTTTAATTATACTTTCGTTACACAATATATATATATATATATATATATATATAACCGTGTAAGAATTTTCCAGAACCCACCATAAGGTTCATCTAATCTCTTCCTGCTTTGATAAAGACAAAATCGTACGGCATCTTGATGCTTTACGTCAGTAATTAAAGCCAAACCTTCCATTACATGGCGAGGGACGTCTACCTACTACGCTTCAAGATAACGATAAGTTCGATACAGCCCCAATTTATGTCTTTATCTACTTTGTTAAAATGAGGCTAATTATATATTTTACTAATATAAAAATAATTATCAATATTATTAACTTTGATGCGGACGCATCCCATGAATTTTCGACGCCGCGGGGACATAAAATGAAATGCAATCCGTAAATAGAAAAACAGACACAATCTTTGGATTTGCGCTGTCTTGAACAAGAGCCCGTACGGCATATCACCATTCGTTGATGACATCAAAGCAGCTAAATAACCAGCTCGCTCTGCCCAACTCAACTCCGGTTTTAGCATAGCGCCACCTTCTGCGACGGACGGAAACATAGAGAGTCAACTGGTTTGAGCGAATCGCAAGTTTCTGCAATTTATGAATTTGGATTGCTCAGTTCTTCTGCAGAGAATTGGCTTTGTCTGAACCGGAGGGAAAACGGAAAAATGTGGGGATTTGGTGGTAGGTTTTACTGGGGAAGGAAGCTGCCTGTTTCCGAGAAAGTTGATGGGATAGTTCTGGTATTCGCATGGATGTCAAGCGAGGAGAAGTACCTAAAGAAATACGTGGACCTCTACTCGTCTATCGGATGGGATTCACTTGTCTGCCATTCTCAATTTCTCAATATGTGAGTTCAGATTTGCTAAGTTGGGCTATTCCCTCAATTTTCCCCTCTCGTTTTCCAGTCAACGATCGTTACGTACTTATATATCTAATGTGGTTGAGGTTGGGTTTGACTTGGCCAGCATAATTACCCGTTTATGTTCGTGCCTTGCAACGCCACCTTTGACGTCATCATATTGTTCATAAATTAATGGCTAATTGCATCCAATGAGTTGCTTACTGACACTAATACTTGAAATTCGTAATACCTAGATTACCGTTTAGATGTGCCTCAGCAAATGCTATTTTTTTCCTCCTTGAAAAGGTCATGGTTGATGGTTTAGAGTTGTTCATTGCAGCTTTTAACTGTAATCTGAAGATAAATCCTCCCTTAGGAGTTTCTGTATGATGTTTACCTTTGATCTATAAGCTAATACTGAAGGTTGCAGAATTGAAATATTTCTTAAAATTTTTGCGTAAATTACAATTTACTCTTGATTTGGCCCGAAACCAATTTGCCTTTTATGGTTTAAAATATCTTATTTAACTTTCATTATCACTTAATTACCTTGTGATATTTTTATCTTAACTTAAAGTCAAATAATCATGTCAAGGTCAAAATGAACAATTTTATTATTGAAATTATATTTTGTTTATATCTTATTCAGTTTCATAGTCTTAAAGTTATTAGTAGGATTAAGCTGACATTTTAAAATTGGAACTGTCCATTTAATTCTAGTAGTAGCCTCAAAACACTGAAAATATTTACGCGAACCAGACATTTTACAGTGAAACTGTTTATTGTTTTAATATTCATATGATTATTTTTGCCAAAATTTGGATGTAAAATATAAGAAAATGATAATTGATGTAAAATATAAGAAAATGATAATTGAACGAACCACATGGATGTGAATCACACTTAAAACACCGGGGTAAGCTAATTTTGGACCAAACCTCTCATTTAAGGGATTTTTTTTGGGTAGCATAATAAACGATTGTAAAGTTTGCTAAATGATTTTATTGAAGTCAATGTCTGGGTGTTTGGTTAAATGAACTTAAGATTCTTTGGCATTATCTTCAGTTTTTGAAGATATGAGACCATCGATTACGTAAGTCTTTGCACATATCACTGTATGCTGGTAGCAATTGTAATGTTCCTATTTTTTTGCAGGTTCTTCCCTGAGAAAGCCACTAGTCTTGCTGTTGGTCTTCTTAATGAACTTCTTGAGGTCAGTGTTCCAGGTCAAGAAATTTTGATCCAAGTCATGTAGAAAACTTCCCAATGAATTTTGAACTGGCCTATGATCATCTTTTGAGACACAATAAGTCTAGATTATATCAGAAGCATAATTGCAACATCCCTTCATGCTTTATGGGTCATGTTGTGTCTAGTGCCTCCGTAAAGTAGTTTGAAGTGAAGACAGACTGCAAACTGATTATTTATAATGAACTGTCAAATTTGTATGTTTTTCTGAATTTTATCAAAAGCTTGAACCATTGTTGAAGCTTACAAAATACTGCTTTTCTATACAGGTGCTGAGAATCAGACCTTGCCCCATAGTCTTTGCATCTTTTTCAGGTGGTGCAAAAGCTTGTATGTTTGAGGTTCTTCGGGTACTCTGTTCCCTTACTTTGGCCTTCTATCCCTATATTAGGGGAGTACATACCTGTGCTTTTTTACTTTTATTTTTATATTTTACAAGCATAATACTATAAAAAGAATTTCTAATTTCTGACAACTCAATCTCTTTTGGTCCAGATAATTGAGGGAAAGTGTGAAGCACATAATATGGTATGTTTTCTGTCATTTATGGTATAGGTATGACTGAGTTAACAGAGATCACATAATTTGTAAATTCAAGTGTGTTAGGATTTGTCAAATGAGGTATGCAAGATAGTGTTAACGGAAACCTTTCCTTCTATGTTCCATGTGTTAATTCATCCTTTATCATAATTAGCCAGTGTTTTGGTCAATTTCTTGCAACATAAAATTCTAAATTGTGGCAGTGTTTTCCATGTGTAACTTCCTGCTCACTAATATATTCATGTGTTTTTAATTATTTTCATAGCACAGGATAACTACCAGCTTGTTAGAGACTGCATTTCTGGCTATATTTTTGATTCTAGTCCGGTTGATTTTACTAGTGATTTGGGTGTTCGATTTGTTTTACACCCAACTGTATTAAAAATCTCCCGTCCACCAAGATTTGCTTCATGGGTTGCAAATGGTATTGCATCTGGTCTTGATGCTCTCTTCCTAAGCAGATTTGAATCGCAGCGTGCTGACTATTGGCAAATTCTCTACTCCACCAGTGTAAGTGGGCAACAATACTAGAATTTAATATGATAAAAAGGTTTGCTGTGTTTTTATTTATTTATTTTTTTGGTTGTTGGTCTCTTTTAAATAATCTGCTTATCAAGCAATACTCTCTTGCAGAAGATGCAGGCTCCATATCTCGTTTTATGTTCAGAAAATGATGATCTTGCTCCTTTTCAAGTTATTTCAAATTTTGTCCAACAACTAAAAGAACTAGGGGCCGATGTTAAACTGGTGAAATGGAATGCCTCTCCCCATGTAGGTCGGTATCTACACTAGCAGTGACCAGATCTTTTTGAATGCAAAACCTGTTATTCAAAATATGTTTGTAAACCCGGGGTTTTGTATCTAATACCACTTGAATTTGTCACAGGTCATTACCAAATCTTTTTGCATACACAACCAGTAATATTTAATACTAGTTTAATATGTCACAGGTTGTTTCCACTCAGTTTTTTTTTGGTGTGGATAAAAAGGGCAAGAATCAGTGCTTTAAGTAATGTAACTGGATATTCTTGAGTGAAAAAACTGGTAATATTTAATGTGTTTGTAGACCAAGGATTAACGTATGTTATGCCATTTGAATTTGTCATAGGTCACTATCGGCATCATCCAATTGAATACAAGGCTTCAGTTAGGGAGATTCTTGGCAAGGCAGTTGCAATTTACTCTCGCAAAGTTGGACTAATCGAAAATGAGAGACTGGGAATAGAGGGAACAAAAGATGCAATCTCAGATGCAGTCTGTGAACTGAGGAAAGCAGCATCAACTAGCTTTCAGGGTTTTTCTCTTGCTCTGATTGATAATTTGTCACCCTGCTCGACGGAGTATTGCGAGGATAAAGATGTTGGCTCCATTCCAGATGAATGCAAGGAAGGTTTAATCCATCTACCTAGCCGACCAAGCATCATTGCTCATGGGGTTCTTGGCCAAATATTATTTGATGTTTGTGTTCCTGAGAATGTTGAGGGTTGGGATATGAGTTCAAATTCCAGTAATGTCCAATCGACGAGGAGGCGAGCTCCATTTAATCCTATGAAATGCATACGGCGGTCAAGATTGTAGGATTGTCGACTGACTTCACTACACTTGTCTGTGAAAGAGCTTCTTGTTGAAGGGGGCATATCCATAATCCGTTTCTCAGTCCTCGCTAGTAGATTTTTCAATGTCGGTCAGGCTCTATAATCTTGCTCGTTCAATAATAATAAAAATATTAGACTGAGTTAGTAAAATACTAGCTCTTTTTTTTTAAAAAAAAAAAGTAGCTTAATCCTATTTAACCATGTTAAAACAGCACCAATTTTTTTATTTTAAAAGGTAAAAATTTTGGAAGAATCTTTTTTAAGAAAGGAGAGTTTACGGTTATAGATGAGTTCAAGTGTTGGTTGATTGTGAAAAAAGATGTTAGGCACTATAAAACGTGTTTTAAAGAATAGTAACTCTAAATTAATGTGTAAAATTTATAATGTAATTTTAAATTTATTTTAGTTACCCTTTATTAATCATTTGTAACAGTAAAGAAATAAAAGAAAATAAATAAATAAAATATTTGTAAAAGTGAACTTGACCTCAGATAAGAATTTAAAAACTCCCATATCTTTTAGAAGATTAAAGCTCATATAGATTGAAAGATAGACTTGATCTAGCATGAAAATTTAAGGCTTACATATCTAATGGAAAAGATTTTATGTGATTGGAAGGTAGAAACCTATGTAGTAGGTAGTTTTGATTTTAATTTTTTTGGCAAAGAAAAAAAAATAATGAAAAAAAAGCCATAACAAAATCATTATCATTTTGAGTGTGAGTGATCTAGATTTTAGTTATGAAATTTAATGTGCCTTGACTTTTTCTCTCTCCAAATTTCTTCTATTGATTTTTTGATTTTTTAGAACATGATTTTGTATTTAATTTTATCAAGGAAAAAAAAGTTAGATGTGGATTGTTGGAATCCAAATATTATTTAAATATAGTTAAGCATGACCTAAATGGCATTTGTATTTGTGGGGTGATGATAACTTTTGTCATTTTAAATGGCAAGTATTCTTATCATTCAAGTAATATAATAACTCCAATAAATGAGGTTGATCCTATAAAAATTTATTTTTATCCATGGACATGGGTATACTAATAAACTATGTTTTCATAGTTATTAGGAATCAAGATGTTACCTAAAGCTACATGCAACCTAAATTACATGCAAAGCCTCAAGGCTTGTTATTCTAAGACACCTCAACAGAAAATGCAATTAATTGTGATTAATGTATCTCATATATATATATATATATATATATATATATATGTATATGTATATGTATATATTGCTCCTTCTTAACATTATGTTAAGTATGGTAGGTTAATTCCTCCAATTGTGCTATTCACATCTATATGACAACTTACACAATTCTATCCTAACCTAAGATGTCCACCAGATTGCCTTAGACTTTGGTAAGAGCTTCATGTATTAAGATTGATGAGTTTTAGGTTTGATTAACCCAGGATAATTTAGTTCAAAACGTTCTAAGCTAATTATTTTATGTCATATTTTATTAAACACATGAAATGCCTAACAAAAAATAGCTATATATCATTAAATTAATTAGAGGTATATTGACTTAATTCACACAGCACTTACACTCACTAATTTTATTTAATCAATATTTTCAAATAATCAACCTAATTGTCTTGATCATTAATTCATATTCGAGGATGTTCAATCCTCAACAATTAGGCCAAATACAAGAACATGATAATCATTTGACAACCAATGGTAAATACTGTAGGAGTAAATGAATTATGGAGGACTGTCCCCTCACCCTCCAGCAATATTCAACGGTAGCCTCTAGGAGATTGCCTTGAAGGAGTTATCTGAATTCTTAATTAATTGAATTATATCCTAATTGTTAAGTTCTGTTGAACAAGTAAACTTTATATATTTGAAAATTAACATGCACGAAAAGTGAACCCCAAAAAAAAATAATAAAAAAATGCGACTACGACATAGAAACCCCAAAAAAAAAGGAAGGTTGAGTGCTTGTAATTAATTATTATTGGCAAGCAAAATGTTAAACTGTTTCAGAAACTGCCTCATGAAATCCAGAACATAAAAAAATATAAAAAAGTTAGACAAATGGGGAATTTCACGGAAAGAAAGAAAATCCATGTTAAAATTGCAAAATAATAATGATATAAAGATTCTTTAACTTGGTCAGTTGCTTCGAAAATCATTATCTCTTCTTAGCTTCTTATTATCCATAACGACATTGGCTTGCAAAATTGTCTTTGATAAAAGGGTGTGTTCATGTGGATAAAAAACACATTTAACGCAACTCCTATATCAATACTTCAAGGCCCTCTTTAGAGTAATTAATTATCATTTCTGGTATACCTTATCGCAATCCTTAAGATTTGATTAGCTCACATATTCAAATGAATATATAATTTATACAATGTTGAAAGATTCTTGATCTATCTTTAAACACTTTCCTTTTAATTAAGGTCAATTAATTTCTCCTTCAATATTTAAATTATACGATTTTTTATTATAAAATTATAGACATATCTTTCTGGAAACTAAAAGATTATTTATATGTCTTTAAGAATAATATTGATTTATTTTATTAAATAGATAACTTGTTAGAAAATGTATTTATTAAACTCTTGTTTCATTATTATTTATTTTGTATTCAAAATCATAGCGTAAATGTATCTAAAATTTCATTAAATTTATGACAATTCTTATATTTATTAATATATATTTAATATACATGTTTTCTTTAATTAAATATTAGTTATTAACTTATAATTAGCTAATCTTGAAAATATATTTTGTGATACATTTTTTAATAATTATTTATTTTTTATCAAATGATAAAAAAATAACTTTATAATTTACTAAATTTAAACAAAGTAATCATTTTATATTAATGATATATATATATATATTACTTGTTATATTTTATAAATAATATATATGAGGGTATTTTGGTTAGAATAAATGTAATTATAATGCATATTTTGGTTTTAAGAAAATGTAATTTGTCAAAATTAAAAAAATACCATAACTTGAACATCTCTTAAATAAGAAGAAAGCAATTTATTCTTTTAATTAAAAAGGTAATTGAATGATTAAAACAATTTTATAGAAATTTCTAATGATACTTTTATTATTTAATTTATTCTTATTATAGAAAATGAAAAATCATTACATTTATCCCAAATCCCAACTTGTCCTTCATGGCTCAATCATATGTATGAAAAGGCTATTTGACATATAAAAAGTTAAGGATAGAAATAAAAATTAAAAAATTTATAAATAAAAAATAATTCTTGTACCTTTATTTTTTAAAAAATAATAAAAAATAAATACTGTTGAATAATAATTATAAAAATATGATAAATATTACCTAAAATTTTTTATTTCTCTTTTCTTTTCCATTAAAATAGCAAATAGGGCTTGAGTGTTTTAGTCTTGCATTTATCAACAAAACACTATGTAATATGTCAAGAAAATTATATATATATATATATATATATATGGGGTGAATGTTAATGTGCTTGTTGTTGGTTTCAGATTCAAAGATAAACTCTTTATTAGACTTTTTTTTTTTTAAAGTAAATGAATTGGTTATACATGTAAATGAATGAAATATACATAATATCTAAAAAATATAGTGTATATTACTCTTCACTTACTGTTTTATCTTTAAAAAGAAAAATAAAATTGGTGTTAACAAAAAATGATTTGTGCATGTATTGAAAAAATTGATGTGATACATGGTTTGAAAAAGGAAACATCTAAGGCTTTATTGGGTATTCCAATGGTAAAGGAGTGGAAAGAAAAAAAATTATATAATGTCTATTCTATATTTATAATTATTATTTAACAGTATTTATCATTTTTTATTATTTTTTTAAAATAAAATAAGAGTCATTTTTTCTTTTTATTTTTACTCAAAAAATGAGAAATAAAAAGGTTGAAAATAGGAGTTTTCAAGTTTAAATTTTTTTCTTAATTATGGGGCAAAGTCTACAAGTTTATTTGGGATCATGGTAGATTTTTGTTTATTTTAAAATAGTTTTTTAAGTAAACTGTCATAAGAGTATTGTTAGAGTGAAATAGTTTGTACTTAGTAAAATTCGACAAATACTTTTACCAATAAATACTGTAGTTGGCAAATCTTTAAAGAAAATGTATTTTAGGATCAAATTGCCAAAGTTATGTATAGATTTGAGCAAGGTTAGAGGTCAGGTGGTAGTTAATAATTTTAAGTGAGTCATTTTTGTCTTGAAAAAATAATTATTTACTTATAATCATGCTTTCACGGAAAAATTTTCTTTCCATTGCAGAAAAATTGGTTTTACTACTATTTATGAGCAGCTCATTGTCTTACAAAAGTTTGATCCTACATTTTTTCTTTCTCAAAATAAATACTTTTCTTTCAAATAGAAAAATTCTTCTCAGAAGTTAGGCTAAACAAGCTATAAAGCGTATTCTTTCATTAATTTAGCACATTTCATATTTTATTTTTAAAACATATTTTTAAAAAAGTGAACCTTAAATTAATTAATAAGAAATATATTTTTTCTATCAATTGAAATAACTTTTAGGTATATAGTTTTGTCTAGAAAAAAAAAAAACCTTTAGATTGTTAGGTCTTATTTGTTATATGAGTTCCAATTCATTAAGAAACTAATATTATGATTATATGCTAATCATACCCCCAGAGTTTCAGATCATAAAGGATCTTAAACCTAAGTTTGTTTTTATTACAAAATTGCAAGAAAGTAAGAGAACACTTGGTAAAATTAAAAGCCCCCATTAATTATGGGTTAAATGATCAAACATGGTCCAAAAATAAACAATTTATTTTACATGAAAAATTTTTAGATAAATTTAATCCAGTAAATTTAAGACAAACTAAATTAATTATATATAAATATACAAACGTGTCAATCATATTTTTTTCTACAAAATCATTTCACATGTTTACATATTGATTTATTACACGTCTTTAAGCTTCCTCAAGAAAAACACAAGAAGTGGGCCTCCCTTCCCCAAGTTTAGTGCAAAGATGAACTTGATCACAAATTGCGACTAATACAAAGTGCAACTAAGAAAATCAGAATTATGAAGCAGATTTGGATTTTATCCTCTAAAATTTTTATGGTAATATCTAGTATTCTTGCTTGCTTCAATTCTAGTGCCTCCTGAATTACAAAAGAGGAACTAGTAATTAATTACAAGAAACTACGACAATTTCATAGAGTACACCTCTAAAATATTAATGCTGATATATCGTGTCAAATACATATCTAACTATTCATATTAAATATGACATAATATTTCAAATTTATTTAATATTATATATTCTTGTTATATCTGTATCAATATCTAGACTTCCTTCAGGGTTGCAATATTTTTCATTCATAACTTCATTTTCAATTTGTACTTCTGGTGTGGGAGATTTATCCTTAAACTCAGACATAATAGCCGCCATATCAACCGTAGAAGATGTCATCTCATTGACTCCGGTTTCCAACTTTGCAATTTTCTTCTCCAGAATGATATTCTTTTCTTCTATGTTTATAATGGCTCGTCCTTGTTTTGATATTTTCTATTATTAAAAGACAATACAAAAGCTTAACCAAAATGCCCGATTTTTTATTTGTTTTAGTAACAGTTTTTTAAACACAGGTTTAAAAATATATTTTAGAAATTAAAAAAATAAACATTTTGTTTGAGAAATTTAATTCTAAAACAATTTGAAAAAGATTCTTATAACTTGATTAGAAAAGTTTCAACTCGCTCATTAAAAAAATTAACTCAAGGCTTAATTTCTTTAGCTCCTTTGAAATTATAATTTAAAATATCAAAATATAAATAAAATAATTATTATAATTATAAAATTATAAATATATATATACACACACAGACCCATATATAATTAAGTTGGTTTATATAATTAAAAAATTAGAGTTGTTTTCAAAAACGAAAAACTAAAAAATACTAGTGCCAAACATATACATCCATATATATATATATATATATATATATATGTATGTATGTATAAGCGGAATCGAAGAAGGAAATATTCAATAAAAATCGTCGTACTCCCAGCAGAATTCATGTCTTTCTCAGCTTCACGTCTAACAATAATCCCATCAAGATTCTTCTTCAATTTGTCAACCTGCTATTCAAAACTGGTAATTGCTTCTCGTTTATTGCCTTCTGTGCCCTGTCACATAGGGAAAATTTCTCATCTTTCCAGGAAAATTTCTGTAATTTTCTAGGAAAATCTGTGTAACTTTCCAGGAATTTTATTTCATACCCATGAAACAAAATAGAAAACAGTTAATAAGTAGGTTCAATTTATAGAAAGTGAAAAAAAAAGGAAAAAAGGAAAAAAGAAAAAAATTACCTTGGTTTGGAGCTTTGTTTCGAGCCAATAAAAATTGGATTTCAAGGCTCCAATTTCCTTCTCTAAAGCTGAACTTTTTTCCACTGCATGTTCTACTTCCATGAACTAAACAAAGAAAGCATAATTAATCTTTTAACAAATTAAACAAATAGATTAAACTAACAATTCCTTCTCTAGATTGTTAACTTGAAAATTTTAATAACATTTGACCCTCTAAAGATTTAATAGTTCTAAAAAATAAGTGAATGCAAAGTACTCTTTTAGTATAATTAATTCGTTATACATTAATTTTTCTTTTGGGGATAAGTAACTCAAGAAAGTTGAAATGACTAATTTACACTTAATTTATTATTTTTAACAATTAACTTACATGGTTGATAATTTTTTAGATTAAAACTAAATAGATTTAACGATTCAAGAATTAAATTATTAGTTTAGTCATCACAAATATAAAGCAAAGACCATTCTCTTGCCTTCGATCTATTGGACCAGGATGCTGAAAAAAACTAGTATTCATCCATTAACAACTTTCTAGGACTAAAACTATATAATCTAATAGTTGAGAAGCTAAATTATTAATCAGTCATAAAAAAAATAAAGCCAAGATCACAACTTTAAACCTTGACCAGATTAAAAAAATGAATTAGTTGGGATATACAGTAAATTAATTTGGATACTACACGATCGCAATACCCCAGGAAATAGAAAGCAAAGACTATTTCTTTCTGGGATGAGAGCCATCATGCCTGTTTTTGCTTTTGGAGTAGGGTTTAGGTCTACAAATCAGAAGAGTCAGAAAGATGGTGATAACGAAGTTTGTTTAAGGAAACAAGCTTACGAAGTTCGATGATTGCACACTTCCTATTTTCAAATGCTTAGCAGAGAGAGATTGTAATCGCCAGTCTTCTTAAAACTAAATTGAAGTTGATGAGATAATAAAAGAAGACCCATAATCAAATGAATCAAAGTTAAAAAAGATTAGAATAATAACCTACGCATTTTGAGATAAGATTATAAAACTAAAAATAACCCAAAATTAGAGTCAAAATGATTAAATAAATTTAACAAAAAATATAATGGCAAAATTATAATTTTAAACAACATTTTAAAAACTTAAAAGGGGAAGTTTTAAATTTTAAAACTGAGTTTTTCAAAATTTTCAAAAGCCTTGAAAGTCATAAACATCTTTAGAATGGCTAAAACTCTTTTGGTGTATATTTTAGATTGTTAGTTGATATGAATTTTGACCAAATGATTTAAGATAACTCCGAACCTCATAAAAGTAAAAGTAAATATTTTTAATAAACTTGAGAGTCTAAATTTTTATGTGAAAAAGATAATTTTTAAAAATGAGCTAAAATGAGTATAAACAAAGGAATTGAAGTAGAAGGACAAAATGAAAATTTGTAAAATTGTTTTAAACCACCTCATCTCCTCTCTTTTTAAGTCACACTACTCTAGAGATTCCTAATTGACCTATTTTCCCTTTGAACCAAAAACTTGAGTCGCCCAAAAAGGAAAGAGAAGAAGGAGGGAAAAAACTAAGAAAAAAAAATAAGAAATTGCCCTCTTTTCATACTAATTCTTTCACCAAACTTATTCTCTTCTTCATACTCTCTTTCTTAGTAGTTTTAGTTTCCCAAAAGAAGGGTTTTTGTTTCTGAACCTTTGGAAGAAGGAGAGAATTTGAAAAAACCAAAATTATCACTAAATTTCTCTCTTGATAAGCTTTAAAATAATGTATGAATCACAGTGGGAAATTGGCTTCCTCTTGGCTTCTCCTTCCTCTCCACCTTCGGCCAACCCTAGCACCATGATAAGGGAATGTGTTTTAAATGAAAGCAAGGTAGAATCAAGGGTTTTGAAGTATGAGGAATTAGATTATGCTATTGAAACCAATTGAAAAGCCTTAGAATTCAAAATAAGGAAGTTAGAATTTTCATTGCACTTAAGGAATATGGAACTTTAATAGCCTAATTTAAACCATATGAAAGTATAATTAGACTAAAGAGAGGCCAAGGAATATGAATATGCATCAAAATCCAAGAAGGAAGCAACAAAACTCCATGTAGCCTCCTTACAGAGTGATTTTTTAAGTTTTATTGAATTTAGAGACTTAAATATGATGAATAAATAAATATGAAACTATTGGATTGAATTTAGGAGCCTTAGAATGAAAGTTAGATTTTTAAGGTCTAAATTAAGTTAAAGAAACAAGTTAGTCCTAAACCCTTTTAACCAAATGTAAAATTATTCAAATAAGTTTGTTTAAAGTTATAAAACTTGTAGCAAGTAAAAGTTTTGAATTTAGAAAGCGAAAACCAAGAATTACTTCATAATAAACCTAAACTAGCCCTATTTGTCACCTTAGGATTTAATGGAATTAAATAAAAATAATGAACTTAAATTGGGTTAATTTACCTCATAATTACTATGTGTAGCCCCATCTAATTCAGGTGTGGGTGCTAAGTAAAAGAAAATCAAGAGAAAAGCCAAGACCAAGTGGCTTAGTGGCATTTTGAGTTTCTATAAATTTCAAGGTAGCTTCATCTCCCTTTTTTGTATGCATTTGAATGCTTGAATGAGTTAAAATACTTGTATGTGTTATTAAGTGATGCTTTTATGAGAAATATTTTATTATGTTTTCCAAATGAGCTACATGTGTACAATATGTATATGAAAAGGCAATGTGATAGCTCATAACTCCTTAAGGTATGGAATTAAGTGTAGTAGCTCTTCCTTACCCTAAGTTGAGATTAGTTGAGCCTAACTTGTTTATGATGATGCCATGGCTTAATAATGAATGAGTTTTCATGTTATATAATGTATTTGAGTTACATGACACATATGTATAGTATCGTTGCACCACATGAATTGCATTTATTCATTGTATTCATGTTTGCATTGATTAGATGAGATTAGCTATTGAGATTCTCCCCATATTCTCACCCTCATACTCTCATTAACCATTTCAGAGTCACTAAGCCAAAGCAAAGGCAATGAGAGGACTTAAAGGCTACAAATGATGTATTAGTATTATCATTTGTATTAAAATTTGATGTATACTAATATGACACTCTTTGTATCATTAAAGACTCATGGTATAAAGTGATATAGATACCTCATGTTTTATGATGGGACTGTATGTAAAAGTATGAGAATGTGAATGTATGGCAAATTATGGTGACATATAAGTATTAGCTTAGCAAATTATGGTGCCATTATGTATGTGTGCGTACATAGGTATAAGGGGGTCATATTTTGATCTCAGGCTTTTTGTATGCAATGAAATGGTTGGAAATGATGTTTATGATGATTAAAATTTGCTCAAAGTGGAAGAATTCATTTTGGACACCAAATGGACTATTTTGAACCCAAGAATGTCTTTGAAAAGAATCTAAACAACTCTTATATTAAAAGTGAACCAAATGATTTAGTTCGAATCTAAGATTTTGCATATAATTAGATTTTTAGTAGAGCTTTTTAACAAATCAAAAATTAGAATTTTTGGAACTCTATAGAATATTTCATGAATTTTCAAAGTTCAAAAAATTTTACAATTTGGTCCTAATATTGTTCCTACTAGTCAATTATGATATTTTATGTGTTTGAGGGGCCAAATAAATTTAGATACTTATAAAATTTTACAGAAATATAGTTGGCATTATAAAATTTTTGTAGCCACTGACTTTATATAAATCAGAGTTGTGTAGCCAAAGTTATACATTTATGAAGTTGGAGTCTAACGTATATGTTGGTCTAATGTTATCCACTTTGCACAACCTTAGTTTTTTGGGGTTTCAAAGGGACAAATGGCCACAATTGTATTTGAAATTTTTATAACATATAGTTCACATCCTAAACTTTCTGTAGATATCTAATTTGCACAAAATGAAGTTTTGTAGCCCAGGATATGAATTTTCAAAGTTTGATATAGAATATAGAATTTGGTAACATAAGATGAGGCATGTAGAACAAATATAAGACTTTACCTATTCATTCAAGCCTTTATATAGCCCAATTGTTATATCCTCAAGTCAAATCCAATTCAAAGAGCCTGGAACTTTGCTCTGATACTAATAAATGTAACACCATACTTCTAGGACTCAATTCATACAATTTCCATGTCTCATCTTATGTTTGTTCTATAGAAACAATATAGTGGCATAGGGAGTTATGAATAAAAATACATTTCTCTACAAGTAAAATTTTTCTTTCGGAGTCCCGTAGGCCATATGAAAGCATCTATCACTTTCTCATACTTAAACACATGAATATAACTCATTTCTATCATTAAATTTGGCCTACAACTCATGGAAAGCAAAGGAGCATATGAAATCCGTGTTTGCATTTTCGGCCAGGATTTCCTCTTTTCTGTCACAAACTTTGGAAAATCATAACTAAATCTAGAAAAATAAAAAAACATGCAATCTTGGTCATTTTGAAAACATTAGGATGTCTACTTCACACTAAAAATATGTCCAGGTCATACAATTCATCACACAGGATGTTTGACATCCAAAAAGCTCCAGAGTTGCTGGCTGCCTGGGCTATGGTTCAATTTACTGATACAAATTTTTGAAATTCATAACTAATTCTATAAAAATCAAAATCACACAAATTCAGTCATTCTGGAAAGCTACAAATGTTAACTTGATATAAAAATAATTCTAGAGTGAAACCGATATGTTTAGTTAGCTGGACCCTATGGAACAATAACCGGACTCATGGGGCGCTACTGATAGTTAACTTCAAACATGCATAACTCACTGCTTAGACCTCCAAATGAGGTGATCTCAGTGACCACATAAAGCTTATGACCTCTAGTTTATGCATGTAAAATTTCATAAGCATTGGACACCATTTGGCTATCAAGTGACCCAGAATTCAAAACTGCCAATATGAACAGTACCCATACTAGAATCCATGAAAAATCCCAACTTTGAAAATTCCTCAAATATTCTCTAGGTCTCCGAGAATTATGATCTTTAGCTTCCCAAAAAGCTCTTAATGAGACCTAATTACATGCCAAGTTTCAGGACAAGACTAACTCATTTGGTCAAAAAATGGTATAGGGTTCCATTATGGTCAATTTTGGCTCCATATTGGGTACCAAAATTTCCAAATGGATTTTTCTTGGTCTTGGCACCTTTTGGGCAAGTCTAAAAGTACATTTAAGACTTGTGTGAGCTGCCCAAATGATCCCAAACCTCATGCATCTCATTTTTGCCATTCAACCCATATTTATACACACTTTCATCATACTTTCATATTGCATAATTTGGCATCTCATGCTCAAAATGTAGGCTAAAAGTCCTACATCATATTCATACATTTAAACATTATATAATATTATATTTATATGTGTCTCAAGGGCCATGGCACATTTACAACAACATATACATCAAGAAATACAATTATGGTTTTAAAATGGCTAAAGCTAGACATAGTCTTGTCATTCTTCCTTCTTCATTGATGTTGGCTCCCTTCACCATAGTTACTTGGTCCACCTAACATTTTAGAGCATTGGAGAGGAGGGGATGAGATTCAAAGAATCCCAATAGCTCATCTCTCATTCAATCACACATAATATGTACAAAGCAAGCTTTTCAAATACATGTATAGAAAAAATGGAAGTCATGGACATTTTCAAAGCAACCTTGGCATGTGAATCAATCATACAAGACATTCAAGAGTTCCCCAAGTGTTTGGATTGGCCTCACACTTCTCCTCATGAATTTTGGACTTGCCTTACCCATTCTTTAAGAGTTTTGGACTCAACCATACTCTTGGGAGCCCTCTTTGCTTTTGGGAGACTCTTTGCTATGTCTCAACCAAGCTCAAGGGTTCTTGACTCATCCTCATCAAAGGGAAGAGTTCTTGGCATCTCCTCACTCAAGCTAACTCATACAAACAACATAGCTTCATTTAAAACATAACATGGCATCAAGGATCATAGAATATAAAGACATGCTAGCATACTTTTCTTAGCTTGAAAATACACATACACAGGTTCTAAAACAAGCTAAACACACATCCATGCATGAGAGAAGGTGGAGAGAGCTACCTTGCACAATTTCACACACTTTTTCCTTAGCTTTCAAGCCTCCTCTTTTGGCCACACACCCACAATTTGGTGGAGATAGTTTCTCTTGGCCTAGATACAATTTATGAGAGCCAATTAGGCCTATGAAACATATTCTAAGGCTACATCACTTAATAAAACACTAGATTGCTCTATAGGCTCCATTATGGTCCATAAAGGCACCTAATAAAGCAACACCTATCAAATGACTTCTAGGCCTCATTCTTTCTTTTCAATTATGATTCTTGACTCCTTTTAAACTTCTAAGAATCATCACATCATTAAAATAAAGGGCCTAACATCATGTTGCTTCTTTAGGTCCTAATATGGAACCTATGGCACCAATTCACTTTCTTTGAGTTCTAAATTTTTTCTAAGGCCTCTACTCATCTTCACTCATCACATATGAATCAAGAATAGCCTTAAAAAAATTTAAAACTCTCCCTAGCTATAGGAACTTGCATAGGCCAAGACTATGGGGGGAAGAAGAGTTCATGGCCTTCTTGATTTTTCCTTGATGGGAGACACACTTGGGAGGCTTCCTAGAGGTCTTAGGAGCTCAATTAAATACTCACACATGCAAGAAAACTCATATATCAAATCAGTTTTTGCAAAGTGTTCAAGAGCTCTACACTTTTTTAACTTATAATTCATTAATTTTTCTTGCAATTTCTTTGCTTTCTTGGATGGGAGGTGCATGTGGGAAGCTCTCTAGGGGTCTTAGGAGAATGTTTAAACATTCAACTAAGTCTAAAAACATTCATATAAAATCAGATTTGCAAGGGAGTATTTGGATCCCTAATGGTTCTATCTTGTCTCCTAATGCTCCTTTCTTGATCCTATTGGTTCCTTCTTAATCCTTGCCATCTAAAACCTCTAATCCCTCCATAAATTGGGCAGAAAACAGCCCCTAAGAATTGGGCTCATGGCGCCCAAATTCGTGCAAGAGGAAGGGGGAGGAAGAAGCTACCAAGGAATGGAAGTTTTACCTTGTTTTCTTGCTTCCTTTGGCTTGTTCTTCCACTTGGTTGGCTCACTCCCTCAATTTTCGAAATTTCCCTCTCTGTTCTGCCCCAAAAACAGCACCAAACTCTCCATTAAAATCATAGAAAGAAAGCTTGAAAGGAGAGGAGCAAGTTTCAAGAAGGAATGATATAGAATTTTTTAAAGATTTTTACCTTTTTCTTGAATTTCTTCCTCCAAAATCTTCCTCCTCTTGTGCGCCTAAGAAGGACAACTACTCCTCTGGTTTTTGGCAGAATTAAGTTGGTCTTAGAGAGGAGAGAAAGAACGTGGCATATGAAGAAGAAGAAAGAAGCTTCCTTTTTAAAATGGTTTCCAATTTCGCCCTTCGTAATGGCATTTCCGGTTTAGCTTCGTTTTAGCTCCTTTTTGAGAACCGTCTTTTTCATTATAAAATTTAGATTCCTAATTTAATAAAATACCGTTGGAATCACTCAAATCAGAGCTAAAACCTTCCCGAATGAACCGGTCAAAGTTTAGGTCAACTGACGTCGGAAAGAGTACACCGGAGGGGCTTCACTGGTCCCGGGGCTTCCCATGATTTTTGGGGCCTCTGAGAACCCCGAAGAATTCAAAACTTTCATTTAAAAAGCCCTCCTATGAGTTTTTCAAAAAGTGCCCATATTTACAAAAATGCCACTGGCCTTTCAGCAAATTTATCGAATCACTCTGGCCTTGATTTTTGGGCAACTCAAGGCTCAAATCCTCATTTTTCATTATTTAGAATTTTATCATAATTTTATTTGGCCCCAATTTCTTCTATTTCAGGGACTTTCTTTTATATCTGGCCCATTTCTGACGTTTACGGAGAAACCGAACATTGCGTTTCTCACGTTTACAGAGGGACCGAATGTTACAATAACAAGGGCAAAAAATTTGGAAAACCAAAATTAGCATTTATATCACGTCAAATTTCTTTCAAACTTGTAAAGGAAACATGTCTTCCAAGCATAACAATATGTTTCTTTAAGTGAAAGGAAATTTTACCTCATGATTCTTAGTCTAAAAATTTCAAATAGATTAAAGTGTAATATGGATTTGGTTTGGATAGAGCGATATTTTATAGAAAGACTTCATTTATGCCTTTTGATTCTTCCTCAATTTCTTCTTTGTCATTTTTTAAATCACTAGAGTAGGGATTACATGTTTACATTTCTCATATGCTTGAAGAGTTAATTTAAGGAGTTTGAGGTCTTTTGTTTAGATTTAGCATTATGGTTTGCGTTCTAATATTTAAGTTTACAAGTTTAATCATTTGGGGGCTTAGGGTTTATCATTTTATGATTGAGGGTATTTGAGGTTTTATGTTTAGATTTAGCATTATGTTTTTATGTTCTAAGGTTTAAGTTTATTGGTTTATTCATTTGTATTTTTGAGTTTTTGGGTTTCATTTGTATTTTTGAACTTTTGGGTTTAAGTTTTAAGGTTCTGTATTAATGGTATAGGTTTTATTGGCATATGTCCTAGGAGCCAATCATGAGATGATTGTAATAATATATACATTATGGCATAAATTTAAGGCAATACAATTATTATATTTTATTTTTTTTAATATTTGCATAATATAACTTAATATGATAATTATCTCTAGAATAATTGTTATTCTTAAAATTTTCCTAGTCAACTACTATTGCAATATGGGATAACAATAATATATTAAGACTAATATATATAGTAACTGATAAATTGAAGCCATGGATATGTGATATCACGTCAATACATATGTCCATTATTAGAGAACAAATATATTGGTCTAACCCGCTATGAGAATATTATATGGATTATATCATGTGATTAACAATTCTTATGTGGCCATAGTAAAAAAAAAAGTCCTTTAACCTGAAGTCACTATGGTTCCCTACATGAGAAGTCAAATACTTTGACACCATTTTATGTTACCTTTGACCAGGATGGCTAATAAGGCAGTGATTGGATGTATCACGAATCATGCAAAAGGATATGAATGATGCAAATAGGATTTTGTATCTCCTGTATAGGAGGAGTGATATCCATGGGTCCTTTGATTGAGTGGGACTAAGAAATGCATAGTCGTACTCAAATGAATCAATGTGTGATATTGATCATTTGTTTTGATTGATCTATTGTTTATCAAGAAACGTAGGTCAAACGTTGACGAGGATGACACATTTTATACCTCAAGATCAATTTAGATATCAATATAAAAAGAATTAAATTACATGGCATTAGTCACAGATTAAGTATGTATCGAATCACAAAAATTATTGTCACTTAAGTGGTAGTGATGTATTGTTAGATGCTGCTCACTATTTATGATCCAAAAATGGTCATTGCCATTATAATAAAAACTTACATAGTCACATACAAGAAGTAAGGATAAAAATAAAATACCATAATATTATTAGAGTTTTAATTAGATTAGGAATCCCAATAATAAAGCCTAATATAATATAATTAGATTATATTATGACGTAATATATTATTTAATATTAGAGTAATATTAAATAATATTATAACATATTATATTATTAAATAATGATATGATTAGGTCATATTATTTAATACTAAGATAATATTAAATAATAATATAATATAAGGTTATTTAATATTTAATTAGATTAGGAATCCCAATAATAATGCCTAATATAATATAATTAGATTATATTATGGCATAATATATTATTTAATATTAGAGTAATATTAAATAATATTATAACATATTATATTATTAAATAATGATATGATTACGTAATATGATTAGATCGTATTATTTAATACTAATATAATATTAAATAATAATATAATATAAGGTTATTTAATATTAAAGTAATATCTTTCCTTACTCTTTATTAGGTTTGGGCTAGAATTTAAAAATTTTAATGGGATTAGGAAAATGCCAAACCCTAAGTTTACAAATATAAAACCTAAAGGGAGCGACACAAGAAGATGCATAAGAGTGCCTTTGAAGCCCCAAATTCACTTAGAACTTCAAAAAACCTGAACCCTAAATAGTGAAAGGAGTTGTCTAACAAAGATGTAAAGTGAGACAAAATTTATCCATTCCATATGAATACCATAAAGACATAGATCACTAGATTTACATATGTGATTCTGATCACAGCTCAAACAAAATGTAATTTTATTGTTCTTAATTTATGTTGTTGTACATATTTCTAAGTTTCAATGGTCAAAATTTTAAATTTATGTTGTTCCAATGAGCTCCAAGAAACCCAACAAGTTTTACTGTCTAAGGTTTAATGTATAATGAGTATTAGGGTTTTATGTTTTATATTTTAGGATTTAAAGTTTTGTGTATAGTGAGTGTTATGAACTTCAAGTTTTGATTTTTAGGTTTTAGGCATTTAGGGTTTATAGTTATATGGTATAATAATTTATCATCCAGTGTCAAGGTTTAGTGAGTACCTTCACATGTTAGGGTCTGATAAATAAAGTTTGGTTTTACTTTTCAACTTTAATTTTTGTAAATATATTTTAAAAACTATACTTGGATCTTATTAAATTTACAAAAAAATGTATATGGATCTTTTAAAAATTCAAGCACCCTTACCTTGATCATGTCAAAGTTCAAACACATTTACTTAGGAGTCTTATCAAAATGTATTTGTTTTGTTGAAGTTTAGGACCAGCCATGCCCCAGTCCTATTGAAATTTGGGGGTTTTGACTTAAAGGATCATGGTTTCACGGTTTAAATTTTAGAGGTTAAGGGTTTAAGTATTTTGGATTTTTAGTTTTTGGTTTAGGTGTATGGGTTTAGGAATTATGGTTTATGTTTTAGTGTTTTTTGTGGTAGAATTTTATAATTTGTGTTTAAAGTTAAGGATGAGAGCTTTAGGGTGTACGGTTTCAAGGTTCATCGTCTTATAGTTTAAAGGGTTTTGGTCTAAGGTTTTTAGAGTTTTATTTTTTTTATTTAAGGTTAAAAATTTTAGGGGCTTTAAACATAGGTTATGTTTAATTATTTATGGTTTAAAATTTAGGAGTTAAGGGTTTTTTTTTTTTAGAATTTTAGGGTCTAGAGTTAATGGTTTAAGAATTAGAGTTTTTGGTATATGATTTTTATTCAATGTTAAAATATAAGCTTTAATGTTTTTTAGTGTTTTTTTTTTGGTAGAATTTTATGGTTTGTGTTTAAAGTTAAGGATAAGGGCTTTAAGGTGTATGGTTTCAAGGTCTATTGTCTTATAATTTAAGGGTTTCAATTTAAGGTTTTTAGGGTTTTATTTTTTATTTAATGTTAAAAATTTTATGGGCTTATATTTTATAACACATAGGTTATGTTTTAATTATTTGTGGTTTGGAATTTAAGAGTTAAGGGTTAGTTTTTTAGGATCTTAGGGTTTAGAGTTAATAGTTTAAAATTAGGGTTTTTGGTGTATGATTTTTATTCAAGGTTCGAATATAAGTTTTGGGATTTATAATGTAAGGTTTATCATTTTAGGATTTAGAGAGTTTTTGGTTTATCATTTTTAGGTATACCGTAATGGTTTGTGTTCTAAGAATTAGGTTTATAGGTTCATAGCTTCAGCCATTTATGTTTTAAGTTTTAGAGTTTAAGATTTAGGATTTTTTGATATATGGGTTAAGGTTTTTTATTTAAAGGATCATGTTTTTATGGTTTAGAGCTTTATAATTATAGCTTTAGTGATTGATATTTAGAGTAAAATTTTTAGGAATTTTGGTTTATGTTTTATGGCTTTTAGGTGGTAGGATTTGTGGGTTGTGTTTGGAATTAAGAATATAGGCTTTAGAGTGTATGGCTTCAATGTTTATTGTCTTATGATTTAGGGGATGTTTATGGTTTAGGTATTTTAAGGTTTAGGTTCAATGATACATAGGTCATGTTTAATTATTTTTAGTTTTGGATTTATAAGTTAAAAGTTAAATTTTTAAGATTTTAAGGTTTAGAGTTTATGGTTTAAGAATAAGGGTTTAAGTTCTAAGGTCTTTGGCTGTGGTTTTTATATAGGGTTAGGATATAAGCTCTAAGTTTAGTGATTTATAGTTTAAGGGTTTATGATTATGGGTTTAATGATTTATGTTACAATTTTTAGGAATCTTGGATTTAGATTTTGTGGTTTAGGTATTAGTAATTGTGGTTTATATTTTAGGTTTTTTTTTCTTTGGCGGTAGGATTTTATGAGTTATATTTAGGTTTAGGGATATGGATTTCAAGGTATCAAGATGGGTTCAAAGTTTAATGTTCAAGGGTTTCAAGGGTTTTCAATTTTTTTAAGGTTAGAAATATTATGGGCTTAAGGTTTACAGTTTATAAGTTGTGTTTATTTATTTATGGTTTAAAACTTAAGGGTTAAGGGTTAAAATTTTAGGATCTCAAGGTTTAGAGTTTATGATTTAATAATGAGAGTTTATGGCGTATGGATTTCAGTTAAACTTAGAATATAAGCTTTAGGATTTATGGTGTAAGATTTATCATTTTTGGATTTAAGGAGTTCAAGGGTTTTAAGGTTTTGCATTCTTTTAAGGTTAAAAGTGTTAGGGGTGTAACATCTAAGATTTCAGAATTTTTTTAAGTCTTCCAGCTATAGCTAGGATCCTTGTTAGCTATAACGAGGGTGTCAGTTCGCTATAGTGAGTTTGTTTCTCATACAAAATTCAGGAGATATCTTGTGATAGTGCCAGTTGTGATGAGAACAGTTAGGACCTGGGACTGATAAATTCTCACTATAGTAAGAGGTGCTTCCCGCTATAGCGAGACTTGTAAAAAAAAAAGTGAAAAAGTAGAATTTACTTCTTAAACAGTCCAGAATCATTTCCTTCATTCTAATCAACATTTCATCTGCTTAAGACTAGGGGAGAGCTCATCTAAGGAGGATGCACAAAGGAGGAGGAAAGGAGAAGGAAAGAAACTAAGAAAAAGGTGAGAGAAATTAAAGATTTTCATGGCTTTCCTTCTTGATATCTTATTCTTCTCTCTTTACTCCTTCTTTCTATGGTTTTGGTTCTTCTCTCTTTGCTCTCTCTTTCTATGATTTTGGTGGATGATTTGATTATGTTTTGAGCTTGGTTCAGAGGAGGGAGACTAGAAATTTAAAGAGAAGGCTAAGGCAAATGGAAACACTCTTGAAGAAAGCTTGAATTCAAGGTGAATATCCATGTATCCTTATCTCTTCTTCTTTGCTTCTTGAGTATGTTGGTTCTGCCAACTTGAGAGCTAGTACAAGGAAAGAAGTTTTGACCTAGAACTAGAAAGAAACCATTGATTTAGAGTGTGAGAGCTTAGGAAATGCAAAGAAAATGGAAGAAAAGCTAGTGAATTCTAAGAGAGAGCAACTAGGGATTCTTGAACACTTTGTAAATTCTATTTTGATTCATAAATTCCCTAACCTATGTAAGTGTTTGGTTAAGTTCCTAAAACCCTTAAGAAGCCTTACAAGTACCTCTCTCTTCAAGGAAAAATCTAGAAGTTATAGATTGAAATTTGGGATTAGTAGGTTCTATAATGTAGCCTTAAGAAAGTAACTTGTATCTAGACTCTTAAAAATGAATTTGTGATAACTTCAAAAAGTCTAAATGCAATCAAGAGGCCTAGATATGATAAGGAAATCAAGTTAAGAAGAGATTAAATTATGGTAGTTGCTTCATTAGGCAATTAATGGAGTTATTATAGAACTAATAAACTAAGTATGCTTCTTATGTTTAATACTTTAGCTTGTTCCAAGAGAATAATTGAATCCTCTTTGTTGTGTGTAGGCCAAAGAACTCAAGCTCCATCTATTTGTGGGTGTATAGTCAAAAAAAGGAAAGAATAACAAAAGGAAAGCTTGTGCTTGATTTCAGAATAGCTCTTCACTCCTTCTTGTTTGTATTCTTGGATGTATAATGGTCATTGTATGCTTGTATGTGCATTTGCACTATGAGACATGCCATTAAACATTGTCTTGTTGTATTAGTACCAATATGGTAATATTTTGGTTCTAAAAATTATTTTTAAGGGTGAGGTGGTGCCAAAAATCTCTCATGATAGATGATGTGGAGCCAAAAGACCTTAAGAATGAGTGAAACAAGGCCAAAAATCTTATGGATGAGTAAGGCCAAGTCAAAAATTCTTAGACCAAGAGTAAAGCTAATCCAAAAGTCCCAAAAATAAAGTGAGGTTAGACCAAAAGTTCTTAGAGCTTTTTCTTGGCATTGATATGATTTTCATGGCATGCAAATTATGTGTTGAATGAGTCCTAATCATATTGGATGCCTACTTGTGTACTTTAGGATGTTTATATGTCTTGATTGCTTCTTTGAATGAGTGTATGAGCTATTGAGGTTCCTTGAATCTCACCCCCTTCCCTCTCCTATCTTAACATGTCTAGGTGGAGCATACAAAGTTAAAAGTGAAAGCTAAGGCATTTGATAGACCATACTTTGTCATTAATGTAATTTTTGATGTAAAAAGATATCAAAGTGTATATGTATATATCATTTTTGAGATGTAAACCTTGGAGCAATGTAAAAGTATGTATATGTGGTGTATGAACCAAATTTGGAACTAAATCAATGAGAATATGAGTTTTGGGTATTTGGTGACTTGTATGTAATAGTGTGTCCATGCATGTAGCATAGTGAATTTAAGATGTATGATGGTTTAGACCACTTGGGCATCCTTATATGTTGTGTTTATATTTTAAAACTTGCCCAAGAGGTAGTAAAGCATTTAAGAAGCCATTTGAATCACTTTTGACTCATATTGGGTGTAAAATTTATCATATTTATGAGCTATTTTAAGATCTGACCAAATGAACTCCTTTTGAACTAAAATTTAGTATGTATATAAGTCTTGTCTAGAGTTTTTTTGAGAGCTAAAGTACATATTATTTGAAACTCTAAAAATTTTTTGATAAGTTTTTAAAGTTGGCAAATTTTGACAAAATCGACATTATTACTATACAAATGGTCAGATCATTTGCCTCTATCATTCGTGGGACAAATGGTGTCAATTGGCTATAAAATTTTATAGCCACAAATTAGACATTGTAAGCTTTTTACAGTACTTGATAACACCTCATTTGGATTTATAAAGAGGGAGAAATGAATTTCTAAAGTTTCAGGTCACTATCAGGGGCACAGCTTGACCTTTGTTATTGTTTTATAGGTTTTCGTGCCCTAATTGCTTTTGTTTTGGTATGGACATTTTTGTTTTCTCTAGTTAACATCTGTAACTTTTCAAATTAGTATAGTTTGCCTGAATTAGATTTTTGTGAAATTAGTTATGAATTTTTAAAATTTATATTAGTAAACTGTATCAGAAACACTAGGCAGTTTGACCTTTCGAGTTTTTCCATTATCAAACATGGTCCAAATGATATTATTATGGCTTGAAATTATTTTCAATATAAAGATAACATCTATTGTTTTTCAGAAAGCTATCATTTGCTTAATTTCCATTTTTCTAAAATAAATTATGATTTTCCAACATTGGTGCCAAAAATCTGAGTTCGAGACCCGCGAGGGAAATTGCATTTTTTTTTATTTTTGACTTCAAATCCGTTGTTCATGGATTGTTTTATGATATGTATGCATTATATAGATGTAAAATGAGTAGAGGATGATATGAATGGATCCACGGGGTGAAAGTATGAATATTTAAACCCCAATGTAACGTAATAAAATGTCACGATTTTATTTCTTTTCTTTGGAATTATATGGAATCAAGCCTAGGTGAGGGTTAAATGAAGCTAATACATTATGGTGTTATAAGGGAAGTAAGTTTTAAATGTTTTAGGATTTTAAGGTTTAAAGTTTATGGTCTAAGAATTTGGGTTTTTGGCGTATGGTTTTTATTTAAGGTTAGAATATACGCTTTGGGATATATGGTGTAAGGTTTATCACTTTAAGATTTAGGGAGTTTTTTAATTTTATTTCTAGATTAACCATAATGGTTTATGCTTCAAGGTTTAGGTTTACAAGTTCATATGGTCTAAAATTTCAAGGTTAAGGGTAAAATTTTAGGAATTTTGGTTCATGTTTTAGGGCTTTTTATTGGTAGGATTTTGTATTTTATGTTTAGAATTAGGGATATGGGTTTTAACATGTATAGTTTCAAGGTTTATTGTCTTATGATTTAGAAGGTTTTAGTTTAAGGTTGAGGTGTTTTAGTGTTTAACATTCTTTTTAAGGCATAGATTTAATGATACATAGGTCATGTTTAATCATTTATGGTTTAAGAATAAAAGTTTATATTTTAGGGCATTTGGTGTATGGTTCTTATATAGAGTTAAGATGTATGTTATAAGTTTAGTGATTTATGGTTTAGGGTTTTAAGGGTTTAAGGGTTTTATGATAATAGGTTTAGTAATTTATCACAAAATGTTTAGGAATTTTTGATTTACAATTTGTGGTTTAGGAATTCTTGTTTAGCCATTGTGGTATATGTTTTAGATATTTTTTAGCAGTAGAATGTGTTTAAGGTTAAGGATATAGGCTTTAGGGTGTTTGGCTTTAAGGTGTATCATTTTATGATTAAAGGGGTTTTAAGTTTAAGGCTAAGGGATTGTAAGGGTTTTCATTTTTTTAAAGGTTAAAAACATTAGGTGCTTAGGTTTTATAGTACATATGTTGTGTTTAATTATTTATGGTTTCAGACTTAAGAGTTAAAGGTTAAAATTTTAGGATTTTAGGGCCTAGTGTTTATGGCTTAAGAATTAATGTTTACATTTTAAGGGTTTTAGTTTATGGTTTTTATTTAGGGTTAAGATATAAGTTTTAAGATTTACGATGTTAAGGTTCATCATTTTTTATTTTGGGAGTTAAAGTTTTAAACTTATGTTTAAAGGTTTAGGTTTATAGGTTTAGTCGTTTATGTTTTATAGTACGTAGGCTGTGTTTAATTATTTATAGTTTAAGATTTAAGAGTTAAGGGTTAAACTTTTAGAATTTTAGGATTTAGAATTTATAGTTTAAGAATTATTGTTTACATTTAGAGTTTTTTATGTATGGTTTTTATTTAGGGTTAAGATTATGCTTTAGGATTTATGGTATCAAGGTTTATCATTTGTCAACTTTGGGTGTTTGAGTTTTTATGTTTAGATTTAGTGTTATGGTTTGTGTCCTAAGGTTTAGGTTTACAGGTTTAGTCTTTTTTGTTTTAGGGTTTTAAGTTTTGAGGTTTAGGATTTTTTTGTTGAAGGTATAGGTTTTTGTGTAATAGGGCTTAAGGTTTAGTATATAGCAAGTGTTAGGGTTTTGTATTTTGTGTTTTAAAATTTAGTCCTTAGCATGCAATGAGTTCTATTAAAGTTAAGGCCATATAAATCTTGTCAAAGTTCAAAAGCACTTGTCTAAATGCTATTAAAGTTCTAATGCTCTTGTCGAAGTTTAAGCACACGTACCAAGATCCTTGATCTTATTATAGTTCAATAACATATACTTGAGTCATTTAGAAACTTGTTTAAGTTGATGCCCCTTTTCTTAAGTCTTGTCAAAGTTAAGAAACATGTACTTTGGCTTTATTGAAGTTCAAAGGCCTTTACTTGTTTGATTTTATCACACATACCTAGATCCTTAGTCATGTCAAAGTTCAAGAACATATACCCAAGTCTTATCTAAGTTATGGAATTTGTACTTAAGCTCTATTGATGTTTAGTTGCTTGTCTTATTGAAGTTTTGGTACCTATACAATCACATTATAGTTTAAAGATACTTACTTAAGGTGTACTTACTTGTCAAAACTCAAACTTATAAACATGAGTCTTTTTAAGTTTAAAAACAATGATGGGTAGAATCCTTTACAAATGACTAAAATACGTGACATAATATTATAAGTGGCAAAGTGACCTTGCTATCATAATCCATTGAAATTCAGTACTTGTTGCTTTGAATGTTGAAGCATATGTACCTAGGTCTTGTCAAAGTTCAAAGCATGTACCTAAATGCTATCAAAGTTCTAATGTTCTTGTTGAAGTTAAGGCACACATACTTTCCTCCTTGATCCTATTAAAGTTCAAGAACACATACCTGGTCATTTAAAGACTTCAATGTTGAGGCACATGTACTTAGATCCTATCAAAGTTCAAAAGTATGTACCTAAATGCGATTAAAGTTCTAACATTCTTGTTGAAGCTTTAGGCACACGTACCCAGGTCCTTAATCTTATTAAAGTTCAAAAATACATTCTTAAGTAATTTAGAGACTTGTTTAATTTAAAGCACCCTTTCTTGAGTCTTATTAAAATTAAGGATCATTTACCTTGGCTTTCCTTAAGTTCAAAAGCCCTTACTAGTCTAAGTTCATCACACATACCTAAGTCCCCTATTAAAGTTCAAGAAAAACATATCTGAATTAGATATTGTGGCACCATTTCCTGAGTCTTGTTGAAGTTAAGAAACATGTTCCTATGCTTTGTTGATGTTCAATCACCCTTACCTAAGTTTTAATGATGTTATGGTACCTGTATAGTCATATAAAATTTTAGATATACTTACCTTAAGTTTTGTTAAAGTTAAGGTGCGGGAGTGAGCCCCGGGTTTAAATTAGAGAAAAGGGAAAGAAGAAGGTGAAGAGAAGTAAAGGAGAAGACAGACTTCTTTACATAAATTAGATTACAGAAAATAAATATGTCAATCAAAGAAAAAGAAAGCTAAGAGCGACAGTAGTCCGCATTGGACTTATCTCATAGAAGAAAAGAGAAAGAAAGAGTAGAAGAAGGGAATGATGCAGTGCAAGAAATTAAAGAAAGAGAGATTTTATTAAAGAAAGCTTACAAGAGGATTTGTCTTCGAAACTCTCTTTCTCTCAGATCTCTCTATCTCTAAGGTTGCTATAGGGTTGAAAAAATGGAATCCCCCCCAGAGAAAAATGGGGAGTCTCTTATATAGACATAATTTGGGACTGTTACAATAGTAAAATAACCTGCAACTTATGGGCGACAGGTACTATTACAACAGTTCCAATTAAAAGTTTGCCGACACTATAGTAACTGCTACAGGGTTCTGTTACAGTAACTGCTACAGGACTTTTGCTACAGTAACTTTGGTCAGAAAATTTTAATCTTCTCCAAGATCAACGGTTGAATCAAGATCAATGCCTAAATAGTCATTTTCATTGCTTTGGAGGAGATTTTCTTCTATTTCTGAATTAGCTTCAGAAGCTGAAGATGAAGCCTTCTGGGTTTGAGGCTCATTGCTTTCTGCTTCAAGAAGTTTGAGCATAGTCTTCAATTGGTTTGTGAGCTCTTCCTTGCTTTTGGTGGCTGCCAAGCAAGTCTGGATTTGAACTCTTTGGTTAAGAAACCTGCTTTGCTCCGTATGGCATATGAATTTAGGGTTTCTTTTGAGCCAAAACTTTACAGCATTGACATCAGCTTTGGTTTCCTGAAACTGAATCCACCATCGGACATAAGGAACCCTTTGAAGGATTAGCAGGATTATATAGTTGAAATCCTGGTGGCTGTACCTGTAATGCCAGGCAAAAATCCAAGCTAAGGAAAGTTTGGAGAAAAAATAGAGATCTATGGGAAAAGAATTTTCTCCATTGTTATTAAGGAGAATTTTTTCAGTTGGACCGAAAAAATCCCACCAACGTAAGAACCATTGGGAAAAATTGTACTTGACTTTGTGTTTAAAATAAATCAGCCAAGAATGCTGAAAATGTTTATTTTGAAACTAAAAGGTATTATAACAGGCATCAATATAATCCCAGTAATTATACCCAATGGGATTGAAATTTTGAAAAAAAATTTTGATTTTGTTTAAGTCTTGACCCCATTCTCCATTCTGCTGGAGTTAAAACTTTCAAAATCTGCAAAGTTGAATGAGTTATAACTGTTGAATCATTCTAATCTAGATATCTTTTGACTGATATTGAATCAGAGTCAACAAGAATAAACTCATAAAACTGTTGGGTTTTTAAAACATTTGAAGGTTTATAATAAAAATCGTTTGGGAAAATTTTTGGAACAATACTGTTTGGATTTTTTTCTAAATATTTTGGTTCCATTTGCAGAATATTCATGAACTTATTTTGGCTTCAAAAAATATGGAGTTTTTTCTGAAGTGGATGGCTGAGACTGAATAACAGCCTTTTTGCGAGGTTGAGGAAACAATAGTTTTTGGTTGTTCTTTGGGAACAATTTTGGTTTGTTTATTTTTGATGCTTTCAATCATTTGAGAAAGGGATAATTGGCTTTCTCTCGCTGTTTTTTCTTGGGAGATTTCTTCTTCTTTAGCAATATCTGCCCAAGATTTGGTTGGAAGATAGGTTAAGCCACAATTCTGCATACCTAATAAAGTTTCAATAGGTATAGTATATGAATCTTTGGTTTGGGGTTTTTAGGTTGATGACCCTGTTTGAAAAGCTTGAGTTGATGACTCACATTTGGTTTTGTGCGGTAGATGACCCTGGTTGATAATTGTCCATGAATTTTCTTAAGACAATTTGAAGATTTTCTTCAATCGTCTTTTTTGGTTGATAATTCTCTGGATTTGGTTGACATTCAATGGAAGGTCCTTTGAGTTTTAATTCTGGTTTTTTCTTTTTTGGAGGCATTAGGAACACTCACCAATACCTAGAAAATAGATTTGATCTGGTTTTCTAGTTTTCTCTCACCTTCCCTGTAAAAACTCCCGGGTAAGAAAATCAGGTAAAGAGTTTGAAGTGGTCAATATCAAAATAAAAAACACTAAATATTGCTTGCCACCTGGCAAAAATATGTTTTGATGTAATATTTTTAACATCTTTTGCAGATTTATAGTCAATTCTGACTAAAAACTTTTGGTTTAGCAAATCAGATTGAAATTTGAAAATACATAAAACAATTGCCAAATTTTCCTTTTTAATTGTAGAGTAATTCTGTTGGGCAGAATTCCAATGTTTGGAAGTAAAAGAAATAATTTTCTCTTGTCCGTCAATTTTTTGTTTGAGAATACTTCCATAGCCAATATCAGAGGTATCAGTTTCAACAATTTTGTAAGTAGAAGGATTTGGAAGGCTAAGACAATGAAGTTGCTTAATCTGGAGTTTAATCTGCTTAACAATATTCGTATGAATAGATGTCCAAGGCGGAGGGCTATTCTTAAGGCGATCATGAAGAGGTTTAATTAAATTGTTGAGTTGTGGGATAAATTCTCCTACATAGTTTAAACATCCTAGAAACCGTTAGAGTTGGTTCTTATCGATGATTTGGTCAGGAAATTTATCGACAAATAGGATTGCTCTTTCTATTGGGACAATAGTACCTTGAGTGATATGATGACCAAGAAATCTAATTTTAGTTTGGAAAAAACTAATTTTAGGTTTGGAATGTTGGAAAAATCTAATTCATAAAAATGTAAATATGTTTGAAATGTTGATCAATAGAATGAGAGAATATCAAAACATCATCAATATAAACAATAATGAATTTGGTATATGGGTTAAAAATATCATTCATGGTCTTTTGGAATTCTGATGGAACATTTTTTAGACTGAATGGCATAACATTCCACTCATATTGTCCAAAAGGAACAGTAAAAGCGGTTTTATACCTTCTTTCTCAAAAATTTGGATTTGCCAATATCCAGATTTCATGTCAAATTTTAAAAATATTTTTACTGAATGAAGCCTATTTAAAAGATCTTTCTTATTAGGAATAGGATACCTAATTCATTTAAGAGTTTGGTTAAGAGGTTTGTAATTTATAACTAATCTTAGAGCTCCTCGTTCAATTTCTGCATTCTTATTAACGTAAAAATCAGCGCATGACCAAGGGTTACAGCTTTTCCTAATTAGTTTTTTGGCAAGAAGATCTGTTATTTCTTTTTTACAAATTTCTTATAATTCCTCAGTCATTTGAATAGGACGAGCTTTGGTCGGGATTTGTTTTTGTGAGAAATCCGTTTTGTAAGGTAAATCTACTACATATTTTTTCCTATCCCAAAAAGTATTAGGTAGGTCAGAACAGACAGTATTTTGGATTTGGGACAAAATAGTTTGAATCTTATTTTAGACTATTGGTTGGGCCAATTGGGCTTCTATGGTTTTGAAAGAAATTTCTTCTAGTTTATAAGTAAGTTTTGATAGGTAAGTGCGGAAAGAAGAAGGTGAAGAGAAGTAGAGGAGAAGACAGACTTCTTTACATAAATTAGATTACAAAAAATAAATATGCCAATCAAAGAAAAAGAAAGCTAAGAGCGGTGGTAGTCCGCACTGGACTTAGCTCATAAAGAGAAGAGAAAGAAAGAGTAGAAGAAGGGAATGATGCAGTACAAGAAATTAAAGAAAGAGAGATTTTATTAAAGAAAGCTTACAAGAGGATTTGTCTTCGAAACTCTCTTTCTCTCAAATCTCTCTATCTCTAAGGTTACTATGGGGTTGAAAAAAATGGAATGCCCTTTATAAACCAGAAGGAACTTTCTTCCATAGATCTGATTATATAATTAGAACTGTAGAAAAAATTATTCCTGTAAATCCAACAAACGAAGAATTTCTTCTTCTTTCTGAAAAATCAATAAGTCACCACAAGAAATCCTATAATTTTATTAACATAGGATGTGTTCAAGTGGCAATTAAACCATTAGTAAGAGAAGGGTTGAATGTTTCTTATCTTTTGTGTCTTAGAGATACTAGGCATTATGAATTTGCAGGCTCCCTTTTAAGAACAGTTGAAACTGGACTCCATGCCGGTCCAATCTATTTTAACTGTTACCCTAACCGTACAGTTAGTCTTATGACGATAATATCATGGACATTCTTAAACTTAATATTAAACTTAATGGATTTAAAATGAAACCAGGATCTATCCCTGTAACCCTAATATATAGGATATAGTATAAAGTCATGAACTCTTCCAACTCTAGGATTCGTATCCCTAGGGAAAGAGGACAAACCACGATTTTCTTAACAGATACTACAAAAGCCAACGTCATGATTCCAAAAATCATCCTTTGGGAAGAGATGTCACCTTACCAGAAGAATGGATAATGGAAAAAGCTGTCCCAACTTTACCTCAACCTACACCTGAAGTAAACAAGATTAGGCAAACCTAAACAGGAATCGTAGGAATAGCCTTCGAGAGAAATAGGAAGTCATTTAGTCAAGTCTCTTCCAGATCTGAAGATTCTAGGTCTGTAGCTTCAGAATTACCTAGGACATCCTGTTCATCTATACCTCAAATGGCACCATCTATCATACATCTACAAGGAGTATATAATTCTTCAAACATTTCTAGACCAACCTATCAAAGGGATGAAGACGACCAAAGGTCAATTCAATTCCCAACTTATTCTTCAATGAATGAACCTTTAGAATTAAACTGTATAGAAACAAAATTTCAAATAGATAAAAAATCTTTACAAAAGGATTTTTATTCTAAAAAGAATACTCAACCTAGGAGTTGGTTTCTTGAAAAAATCAAGGGATCAGAAAGAAAATAAATCCAAAAAAATTTTTACAATTTTCTTAAAAATATTCAAACTAATATTCCTTTCTTTGATTGGTTTAAAGCTTATGCTTTAGATCAAAAATTGGAGTATCCTTTTGTTAAACTGATTAATGTAACCAAAAAGACCTTGCACACAGCTAAAGGAGAAGTAATTAATTCAGAATTACCTTCGTCTGGGTCTATCCAACTTCCAAACCTTAGTGACCATAAGCAAAATCCAGTTTTAGCTTTACCTTTTAAGTGTAAAAACATAGAAGAACAGGTTAATTGCAAGGATATTCAAAACCATAGAAGCCCAATTGGCCTAACCAATAGTCTAAAATAAGATTCAAACTACTTTGGCCCAAATCCAAAATACTGTCTGTTCTGACCTACCTAATGCTTTTTGGGATAGAAAAAAATATGCAGTAGATTTACCTTACGAAATGGATTTCTCAGAAAAACAAATCCCGACCAAAGCTTGCCCTATTCAAATGACTAAGGAATTACAAGAAATTTGTAAAAAAGAAATAATAGATCTTCTTGCCAAAAAACTAATTAAGAAAAGCCGTAACCCTTGGTCATGCGCTGCTTTTTACGTTAATAAGAATGCAGAAATTGAATGAGGAGCTCGGAGATTAATTATAAATTACAAACCTCTTAACCAATCTCTTAGATGGATTAGGTATCCTATTCTTAATAAGAAAGATCTTTTAAACAGGCTTCATTCAGCAAAAATATTTTCAAAGTTTAACATGAAATCTGGATACTGGCAAATCCAAATTTTTGAGAAAGAAAGGTATAAAATCGCTTTTACTGTTCCTTTTGGACAATATGAGTGGAATGTTATGCCATTCAGTCTCAAAAATGCTCCGTCAGAATTTCAAAGGATCATGAATGATATTTTTAACCCATATACCAAATTCATTATTGTTTACATTGATGATGTTTTGGTATTCTCTCATTCTATTGATTAATATTTCAAACATATTTACATTTTTATGAATGTTGCCAAAAGAAATAACTTAGCTATTTCCAAACCTAAAATCAATCTTTTCCAAACTAAAATTAGATTTCTTGGTCATCATATCAATCAAGGTACTATTGTCCCAATAGAAAGAGCAATCCAGTTTGCCGATAAATTTCCTGACCAGATCATCGATAAGAACCAACTCTAACGGTTTCTAGGATGTTTAAACTATGTAGGAGAATTTATCTCACGACTCAACAATTTAATTAAACCTCTTCATGATCACCTTAAGAATAGCCCTCCCCCTTGGACATCTATTCATACGAATATTGTTAAGCAGATTAAACTCCAGGTTAAGCAACTTCATTGTCTTAGCCTTCCAAATCCTTCTGCTTACAAAATTGTTGAAACTGATGCCTCTGATATTGGCTATGGAGGTATTCTCAAACAAAAAATTGACGGACAAGAGAAAATTATTTCTTTTACTTCCAAACATTGGAATTCTGCCCAGCAGAATTACTCTACAAATAAAAATGAAATTTTGGCAATTGTTTAATGTATTTCCAAATTTCAATCTGATTTGTTACACAAAAAGTTTTTAGTCAGAATTGACTGTAAATCTGTAAAAGATGTTTTAACAAAAGATGTTAAAAATCTTGCATCAAAACAGATTTTTACTAGGTGGCAAGCAATATTAAGTGTTTTTTATTTTGATATTGAATTTATCAAAGGCACTTCAAACTCTTTACCTGATTTTCTTACCCGGGAGTTTTTACAGGGAAGGTGAGAGAAAACTAGAAAACCAGATCAAATCTATTTTCTAGGTATTGGTGAGTGTTCCTAATGCCTCCAAAAAAGAAAAAACCAGAATTAAAACTCAAAGGACCTTCCATTGAATGTCAACCAAATCCAGAGAATTATCAACAAAAAAAGACGATTGAAGAAGATCTTCAAATTGTCTTAAGAAAATTCATGGACAATTATCAACCAGGGTCATCTACCCACAAAACCAAATGTGAGTCATCAACTCAAGCTTTTCAAACAGGGTCATCAACCTAAAAATCCCAAACCAAATATTCATATCCTATACCTATTGAAACTTTATTAGGTATGTAGAATTGTGGCTTAACCCATCTTCCAACCAAATCTTGGGCAGATATTGTTGAAGAAGAAGAAATCTCCAAAAAAAAAATCGCGAGAGAAAGCCAATTATTCCTTTCTCAAATGATTGAAAGCATAAAAAATAAACAAACCAAAATTGTTCCCAAAGAACAATAAAAAACTATTGTTTCCTCAACCTCGCAAAAGGCTGTTATTCAGTCTCAGCCATCCACTTCAGAAAAAACTCCATATTTTTTGAAGCCAAATAAGTTCATGAATATTCTACAAATGGAGCCAGAATATTTAGAAAGAAATCCAAATAGTATTGTTCTAAAAATTTTCCCAAATGATTTTTATTATAAACCTTCAAATGTTTTTAAAAACCCAGCAGTTTTATGAGTTTTTTCTTGTTGACTCTGATTCAATATCAGTCAAAAGATATCTGGATCAAAATGATCCAACAGTTATAACTCATTCAACTTTGCAGATTTTGAAAGTTTTAACTCCAGCAGAATAGGGTCAAGACTTGAACAAAATCAAAATTTTTTTTTCAAAATTTCAATCCCATTGGGTATAATTACTGGGATTATATTGATGCCTGGTATAATACCTTTTGGTTTCAAAATAAACGTTTTCATCATTCTTAGCTGATTTATTTTAAACACAAAGTCAAGTACAATTTTTTCCAATGGTTCTTACGTTGGTGGGATTTTTTCGATCCAATTGAGGAAATTCTTCCTAATAAGGTCCATCAGGGATATAATTATTTTAAAACAAATTTTAACAATGGAGAAAATTCTTTTCCCATGGATCTTCATTTTTTCTCTAAACTTTTCTTGGCTTGAATTTTTGCCTGGCATTACAGGTACAGCCACCAGGATTTCAACCATCCAATCCTGCCAATCCTCCAAAGGGTTCCTTATGTCCGATGGTGGATTCAGTTTCAGGAAACCAGAGCTGATGTCAACGCTGTAAAGTTTTGGTTCAAAAGAAACCCTAAATTCATATGCCATATGGAAAGCAAAGCAGGTTTCTTAATCAAAGAGTTCAAATCCAGACTTGTTTGGCAGTCACCAAAAGCAAGGATGAGCTCACAAACCAATTGAAGACTATGCTCGAACTTCTTGAAGCAAAAAACAATGAGCCTCTGAAGCTAATTCAGAAATAGAAGAAAATCTCCTCCAAAGCAATGAAGATGATTGTTTAGGCATTGATCTTGATCCAACTATTGATCTTGGAGAAGATTAAAATTTTCTGACCAAAGTTATTATAGCAAAAGTCTTGTAGTAGTTACTGTAACAGAACCCTGTAACAGTTACTGTAGTGTCGGTAAACTTTTAACCGTAACTGTTGTAACCTGTCGCCCATAAGTTGCAGGTCATTTTACTATTGTAACAGTCCCAAATTATGTCTATATAAGGGACTCCCCATTCTTCTCTGGGGGCATTCCATTTTTTCAACCCCATAGCAACCTTAGAGATAGAGAGATCTGAAAGAAAGAGAGTTTCGAAGACAAATCCTCTTGTAAGCTTTCTTTCTTTAATAAAATCTCTCTTTCTTTAATTTCTTGCACTGCATCATTCCCTTCTTCTACTCTTTCTTTCTCTTCTCTTCTATGAGCTAAGTCCAGTGCGGACTACCGTCGCTCTTAACTTTCTTTTTCTTTGATTGGCATATTTATTTTCTGTAATCTAATTTATGTAAAGAAGTTCGTCTTCTCCTCTACTTCTCTTCACCTTCTTCTTTCTGCACTTACCTATCAAAACTTACTTATAAACATGAATCTTTGTAAGTTTAAGCAACAATAGGTAAAATCCCTTAGAAACAATTTAAATATATGACATAGTATTATAAGTGGCAAAGTGACATTGCTATCATAATCCACTGAGATTCAGCTCTTGTCACTTCAAAGTTGAGGCAAATGTACCTAAGTCTTATCAAAGTTTAAAAGCATGTACCTGAATGCTATCAAAATTTTAATGCTTTTGTCGATGTTTAGGCATATGTACCAAGTTCCTTGATCCTATTAAAATTCAAGAACACATACTTGAGTCATTTAGAGATTTGTTTAAGTTAAGGCGCCCTTCTTAAGTCTTGTCGAAGTTAAGGAATATGTACCTTGGCTCTATTGAAGTTCAAATGCCCTTACTTTTCTTGTTGAGGCACTTTTTTTTTTTTGTTCATCACACATACTTAAGTCCTTTCTATGTAATTGAGGCACTTGTTTCCTTAGTCTTACGTACCAAGTTCCTTGATCCTGTTAAAATTCAAGAACACATACCTGAGTCATTTAGAGATTTGTTTGAGTTCAGGCGCCCTTCTTAAGTCTTGTCGAAGTTAAGGCATATGTACCTTGGTTCTATTGAAGTTCAAATGCCCTTACTTTTCTTGTTGAGGCACCCTTTTTTTTTGGTTAATCACACATACTTGAGTCCTTTGAGGCACCTGTTTCCTTAGTCTTGTTGAAGTTAAGGAATATGTACCTATGCAATGCAAATGTTTAAACCTAAGTTGTATTGAAGTTTCAATACCCATACAATCATATCAAAGTTTAGATATACTTACATAGGTCTTATTAAAGTTAAGGTGCAACATTTCGGCCGATTTTGCCCGGACCTACAATCTAGCTACAGGCTACTCCCAAATCATAAGCTATTAGTTCAAATAGCCCTAGCTAGATTCTCAAGCTCTGATGAACCCGCAACAAGAACAGCCTTTATGCCGAGACTTATCTGTTAAAACTCAAATTGCTAAACTTGAGTCCCTGTAAGTTCAAGAGCAACAATGGGTAAAATCATTTACAAATGACTTAAATACATGACATTGTATTGTAAATGTTAGAGTAGCTTTACTATCAAAGTCTATTAAAATTCAACCCTTGCCACTTTAATTCATTACCCCCTTCACCAAAATTGAAATCCACCATAAAGTAGTTATATATTGGCTTGGACAGACTTGCCAAAGTACATTTCAACAAAGCAAGGTTCAATGGGCAAGGACACGCATGACTAATCTTGACCCTAACAACATGTTATACAACCAACCTTCCTAAGCATGCTTTCAAAGGATGATATGTCAAAATTTTCAAATTTGCTAATCTAAAAAAATTGCATAAAAAATGTACATTTGTTGAAAAAAACACAAAAATAAAATTTATTTTTATAAATACCATGAAAGAGTAAAAGGAACTTTTAATATTGAACAAAATAAGTGAAAGTTCAAACTAATATATAGTGGAAACAAGAGAATTTTTTTTTACCACATTTTAAAAGAAAATGTGTGATAATAACACTTTAAAGCAAAATGTTGCATAGAAAAAATACATTTATGAAAAATAAAACAAAAATAATATAGAAGAGTACAAGAAACTCTTTGATATTAAACCAAAAAGTTAAGGCTCAAATGAAATGTAAATGAAAATAAAATATTATTTTTAACAACATAAAAAAGAAAATGTAAAATAATAAAGTTAGCAACACTTTCAAGCAAAAAGGGTTATTTATATCAAGGTTTTTGGAATCATCTAATTTTTGGAGATAGAAATATACATACGTAGATAAAAAAAAATAACTTAAAGTAAAAATTTTGTAACAATGACCATAAAAATGGATACACACACATCAAGTGCAACAAGAACATTAAAAATTCATTCTTAAGTTTTCATGCTTTTTAAACTTAACTAAAAGCATTAGTGCTCCTCTAAATATATATATATATATATATAACTATATTGTATTTTATACTTTCATATTAAATCGAACCTTTAACATCCATTGTTGTTTTCAATAATAAAGTTCAAAAGTAAGGTTCATGAGTTTGAAAGGTCCTCCACATCTAGTAAACACATCAGACTTGAAACATATTAAATATGTTGTCATAGAAGAATATCTTTGTTTGTTCAAATCATAGGAGAAACAACTATAAATATTGGACTCATTATACTTATCAAAATTTCAAGTGATAGATCTTGCTAGGACAAAATGATGATACTTGACAAGATTTAAGTAATCATCAAAGCTTAATAATGCAAATAATCTATACAAGATTTAAGAATGTAATGTTAATTGTCTATTAAGCATAACTAAATACATGAAATGACGGATCAATAATTCCATTAATTATCGTGGAAATGATCTATAAAAAATTAGTAATTTGATTAATCATATATATTTTTAAAATTTCATGATGGATATATCTAACTAATACACATATTTTGAAAGAAGATTTAAATTCCGTAATACTTGGAAAGAAATTACAACATAAATTCACAGAAAGAAAGAAGGATGATACACACTTAAGTGGATCCCAACTGCACCTTATCATAATTTCTTTAAAATTGACATTATCAATTTTTTTAAAAAAAAAAGAGAATTCAAATTATGTATAAGCACATTCAAAGTGTTTTAGACATGAAATACATTAGCTATGAAACTTTAACAAGTATATTATAGTAAATTTGACTTCTTAATTTGGATTGTGTCCACATATTAAATTATGACGCCAATACCTTCTAGAAACCAAAAAAAGAAGAAGGAAGAGAAGCATATGAATAATGACATGTAGAAACAATTGATTGAATTATACAAGAAAACAATACATTGATAAGAGTAATACACACATGGTTGGATGCAAGCAACAAATTACAACTAGAATATGTATAACATGAGAAACCCATAATTCTACATTAAAATTAGTGTCACCATAACTACAATAATTTATTTCAAACTATATAGCATACATTATGATAAGCAATATAATTTAAGTAAGAGAGAGAAAGAGAGAGGTTAACAAATTATAATTACTTGAGTTACATGTCTTGAGTCCATAAACTAACATTGACATATTGGTTAGGTGTAGCAAATCTAGCAATTATTAATTCAAAACTTGCATCGACCATTCATTGCCAAAAAAAATTAAATTTAGTGACAGATGAATTCATTACTAAATATGAAAATCCATCACTAATTTTAGAATAAGGAATCTGACACTAGTATTGTATCACAAAATTCAAGTGATAGATGCATGATTTAAGTTGTCCTCCAAACCACCATTAAAGCTATGCCATTGCCACTAAAAGATTGCTATTTTTTGACAAATTTAGCATGCATGAGATAATCATAAACAAACTAAAAGAAACAAATTCAAATTAAAAATAATAAAAGTATGCAAACAAATTCTAACCTGCTTCCAAAAATATTCCTAACTACCAAAATCTCTTAATAAACCATTTAAATATTTAGTCTCCATCAATAGTATATTATTGTTTATACCCAAAAACTCCAAATGGATGAAAATTGATGAGCTAACCATACCAGTTATGCCTTGCTCATATGGGATACCAACCAATTAAGTAAAATTTACCATTAAAAAATCTATATTGAAAACAAATATAGGCTACCAAATATAGCACTGTATCAACTTAATTAAAAAGAAATACCTGATTAACTAGGGTTGGAAGGTAACTTGTCCCATGTACTCCTCTGCATAAAGCATCTATCAATCAAATATAAATGACTGAAGCATTTGTAGTGAATATAGAGAAAATAGTAGAAAAACTATGATAAGACAATATAAACTATGACAAAATAGTTTAAAGCAAGAATCAGTTGAATAGACACCTCAATCTTTTTTCTCCATTTATCATTTTCCATCAATAGGAAGTGCACTAGAACGAAGAATGACAAAAATATTATCCATCCTATTGTTAACACTTGAACCCTGCAAGTTTAAATAAAATGCATCAAAGACCCTAAAAATTTCCCAAATCAAGATCACCCACAAAAGAAGTATGCCAAAATCTTTGCAGCTATCACCGAACTTATTTCATTATACTTATATATATATATATATATATATATCCAATGCTCTATACTCCATCAAAGCAAAAAGCGTGTGCATTGGATTTATATAATAGAGCATGTAGTCATTATTAAGAATAATACAACAGAAGGCCATAAAGAAATCAAGACACCATGTCATCTACAATAAAGATTAATGAGTTAGAGATATCTTGTTTATGCTAAAAGAGAGTGGTACAAAATTAAGAACTCTATATCATGAGCAACACACATGAGGCTAAAATCTTTTTGAATATAATAATAGGACAAGTTGCCAAATCCAGTCATCTAAACATATGCAGCAATGAAAACATGTATTGCACTGTATGTTTCCTTTGTAGCAAAATAATGGTACATTAGAAAGAGGACCTAAATAAACAGAACATAAATATAATTATAATCATGAAAAAACATAGTAGAATGTGCCTAAGAGATAATAAAACAGGTCATAAGGAAGTTTTGGGTAAATGAAATATGACATTCTAAAGGTAACATATATCAACCCTAGCTTGTCCTACATCCAACCTAAATTTCATTCCAACAACTTAAAATCTGAATTTCTACCCTATATCATCTAATAATTCCAATGCTCTGCAGTTTCGCCTTGGAATCTACTACAATATGATAATCCATGAGCCAGAGAAATGCCCAAAAAAAATTATGGAATATAAATGAAATTCAGTAAAATATCCACATCAAAGTTGCAACTAGCCACAAGTATTAATAAAAACAAATAGACAAATACATAATAGTGTATAAAATTTGTTCAAGACCAAGCAGATATGTAGCATCTTTCAACAAGTTACAAGTTTTGACATCAGCCCAAAAGAAGAACCCACCTGCATCCATCCTTTTCGCTCCTCTGTCTGATGCCAATTAAGGTAAAGTATGCTTTTTACAGAAAATGCTAATGTGTCATTATGTTTCTTCAAAGAAGTCATGGTTGAAACTATAATCAACAAAATGTAGAGAAAGAGGAAAAGAGCGAGACTATAGCTTTGTCAATTAAAAAAAAAAACAAACAAAAAATTTATTACAAATGCAAAGAATTTAATTCATATTTTGATTTAAAGTATAGCATACAAACATTCATCTATAACAAAAAATTATTTGATCCAGTGCATGTATGTGTTTTCAAGTTAAACATCCTTGCCAAGTTGAATAAAAAAGTACTTTTGGAATTGAATGTTGTTGCTTAAAAAGTGCATAGAGTATGAAGTGATGAATTGTGAACTAAACTAAGTGTAAAAGATTATAAAGTGAAAATTATAATCCAAGTGAAGCATTTTACAAGATAGCATCTTTCAAGGTTTTATCAAAGGGATCAGTTTGCTCGATAATAATATTAGTTGCACCTTAATGCAAAAGTGGATGGAAACATATGGATTTGAATTAGTGTACCTTTGTGGAATCCCTGAGCACATTAGTGCAGTCACTTATGTAGAAATAAAATAGAATCAACTCAAACTCCGACCTAAACAAAAATGTAAATGCATTAAAAGAATTTCATGGCAATATATATATATATACACACATATATGTATATGTATATATTAGAAAATGACCTAATTAGATTCAATTTGATGGATGAAGCATGGAATTTTGTTGATGGCAATCTTTTAAGTGCTGCTTTCATCAAAACAGCCCGATCTTTTGCAGATAGCTCATTCTCATATCTTCCATATATAAAAACTTTATAGAGCAAGAGATCAAGTTTTGAAATTGGTAATGAAAAACAAAGAAGTGCATCTAAGCCCAAAAAAATAATTGAGAACTTTAGATCCATTTCATTTGCTTAAATGAGTTAATAGCAACTTATATAAAATAAAAGTTACAAACATTTCATCTGCACTAGCAGGTCTTAAACTCAATATGCATTGTTTCTGATACCAAAATCTTATTAGAGATTTTTAGTACTTTTGATTTGATTACTGCAATGGACATTGAGTGTTTATGTCTGTAAAGCTCCACAAACACCATCAAGCTGTTTTTTCCAAAGTCCAAGAGTTCGAGGCTTTTAGAGGCAGTATCTAGTTGTTCATGAAATCTTTAATTTTGCTGTCTCTATTTTTCTTTGAATATATTGATGCACAGTCTCTAATTTCATATTAACTGTTTAAATTAAAGACTCCATACAATGTCCTATCTGTAAGTATAGGGAATGTAATAAACTCGATACTTAATTAAGGTCACTAATGATCTCCAATCACTTGTGCACCATGATGACTCTTAAAAGGATTTTGTCTTTACCATTGCAGATTACATCATTATAGTTGTGATATTATCACGTATCACCATCAGACTTCTAGGAACATGTATACATAAACTATTGGACTCATCAAATGCAGAGTGATTGTCCTCATCCTCATCAGACTATACTTGAAATTATACTCTAGGAGAGCGAAAAAGAAATCTTAAAGACCTACAATATACCATGGATATTCAAAATACATATGTTGTTGAATAATTACTAGAGAAATAGGCCTTCTTTAACTTCCTAAATGTTAAGCACCTTCTGCATAATCACACAAAATATATCATACATGAATATGCCTGTTGTACGTAAATTACAAAGTAAAAGAATGCTGTTTTACAGAACCCTCTTCAAAATCTCCCTTCTCTGCCTTACTAAAACTTCTAGATTGAGAGAACCATATTTCTCCTCTCATTATAATTAGCTTCTAAGAGTTCACTTCATTGTCTCCATTTTCTTCAATCATTAAGACTCCCTCCTCACTTTGTCAATGTCTGCTAACGACCACCCTTCCCCAAAAGATGTCCCTGTAGATGTGTATAAATGGATCTGGTGTGTGCATATGCCCTAATTTTCTTCTATTTTCTTTCAACTGTAAAAGTTTTCCTTTTAAACAGCACAGAAGCAAATATAATAGAGGCTAAGACCAAAAAAGAGTTACTGAAAGTTTTTGACCAATAAAAGCTACTGCAATTGGAAGAATTCAAAACGGTAGAAGAACATCATCGTCACATCTGAAAAAAAAAAAGTAATGCAAAAATCCTGGGTCAGAATTTCTTTATTCAGTCCACAGGCTACTGGTCTAAGAGTATTGTTTTCCATAGATATCACATCATGGCTTTGTGCAATTGTAATTGCTTCTAGTGTTTGAATATCAGACAGAAGAAAACAGTAAGAGAGGAAGCCAATCTCCAGTTTTAGCAGAGAATCGAAGAAATCCTTAATTTTGATAAATTAGCAAAGGAAAAATTGGCAATGAAGAGAAATATTTGAACTGATAATGGCATTAATCTGACCTTTTTTCCCTGCTGTATTTGATAGCAAAAAGATCCTTTGCCCAAAATTCCCGGAACCGCGTTCCTCCAATGGCTCAGAAACTGAAAGAGAAACAGAAATATTGTAATATGAACTACACGGTCAGATTGTGCTAAAATGTCTAGATCATATGTCTTTTTGTTTCAAAGGATCCGCATGCCTCCAGAAAAACGTTGAGGAAGGGATACAGGGAGTATTCCAAACCTATAATGTTCCACGAGAGTATGATCATTTCGTTCGGGAGTGGGCATAGGTCATCACCCTTCTAATATGGGTCTCTGTAATTTCGTCTGCGCATCTCTTTGTTTGAGCTCGTGCGTTTGAAAGAAAGAGTCTTGAGAGCTTGTCTGAGCCGGCTGTGGTCTCTCTCTGATGATATTTCTCCCGAAGTACCAATTCTCAGATCCGTGGCTGAGTTGTTTACTCGCATCTACGGTGAGGGCCGGTGCAGAGAAAGACTGGAGAGAAAGAATATGAATCAGAAATATTAAAAGAAGTATAAACAAAGACAAGAAGAAGAAGGAGAAGGCTACTTGAATTTAACGCACATCATCGCAAAGAAGAACTCCACTCATTCCAATTTGTTGTGCAACACATTAGAGGTAAATTTAATGTGAAACAGAGACTCATCGAATAAGAAGCAAACGTTGATGCGTAAGGAATCTCCGCTCAATATAGCCGTTTATTATTATTATTATTATTTTGAATTATTTAGCCGTTGAGCCACTCATGGTTAACGAAAACTAACCGTTTGAAAGAAAACTTGGCACATTTTAATTCTCGGTAAGGTTTCTAGATTTGATGTTCCAGGTAGTTGATTCAATTGATTAAGTAGCTTTCCGGGGAGAATTAATTCAAAATTGATTAACAAAAAACAGAAATTAAGCGTAAAAACCACTTTAGCAAGATATAGGAAGGCAAAAAACAATTTTAATTTTCAATAACTGATTACGAAATAATGTATGTCTTCTGAAAAAAAAAGTTCAATTATACTTTGGATCTTTTTAATTTTACTTAGTTTTTAATTTATTTTTTATAATTTAAAAAAATTATTATCGAGTCTTATGATTTTAAAAAATTTTAACTTAGTTAAACTTTTATTTTAAATTCTATTAAATAACCTATTATATGTTATCTTAATATTTTAAATATGAATGATTCAAAAAGTTTAGCTAGAGATTACTTTTGGCCACAACAAATAGTCTTTAGAAACATAAATTTGCAAATAAGCAGTTTATTAAAATTATATATATATATATATATATATATATAATTTATGGTACAGTAAATATTATATCGCTATCAAAAAAATAAAATAAAATTAGAGATGATAAGAAAGGTGAGGCAGGGTGGAAAGCCCTCTTTACTTTCTCTCGATTATTTTTCTACTTTTTTATTTGTGTTGCTTGAAGGCACAAACACAAAGATTAAAAAAAATTATATTTAAAAATTTGAAGACTGTAATATTTACATTAAAAAATTTATTATTAGTATTATTTTAAGTAGAATTATTATTAATTTTAAGTAAAACAAGTTAAATTTAATGGTATCAAGTCCTTTCAAATATTATTATCAATTCCAGGTTTTTCAATGTAATTCTCCCAAGATAAAACAATGAATTATGATATTATTTTCTTTCTTTTTTTTAAACTATATTAACCATAACTTACATTTTATTATATGAAAAAAATTATATTGATATTTACCCAATGAAATTTTTGAATTTATCAAAAAATCACAATTAACCTTAATTTATTAATCTGAATGCAATATTCATTCTACCTTTTAATTAGGACCATGTTATTAAAATATCCTTGTCATTATTTTATATACCCATTTTACCTTTCCAAGATCTCTCTCACTTCCACTATCCGAAATCATTTTTGGTAATTTGATATTTTGAAGTTTCATGCACCCATCTCTTGCATATATATAGAAGAAAAAGCTATTTGGATAAAATCGCAGTTATTCAACACAAATAGAAAGTTAATTGGCGATGAAAAATTTAAACGTGTGTAATTCGGAGACCATTCCAATTTGATGTAGCTGGCCAAGGTTGTGGAGAATTGGAATAGTGGAAGCGAGAGAGATGCAGGGGAAAGTAAAATGTGTACTATAAAATACTGGAAATTATATTTTTGTAATTTTACAAGATGGTAGGATATATATTGCACTAAACCTAACCAATTAGAGGGTCAATTTAAATTTTTAAGGGGCCATTATAATTGAAGGCACAGATATGTGGAATTTCCACAAATAAAATTAATTTCAACAGCGTCAATTTCCATTAATTTTTTTATTTATTTAGTAAAACACAGTCAACACTTAACAATTGTGAAGTCCGTAAAATTTCTAATCTCATATCCTTGCTTTTGTGTAAAGCTGAACTTGATTACAGTATGATACCAATGAGAAATTCAGCTAAGACTATCATAATCATGCAATAGCCATAAATTTGATTCTGTGAACAATTATCTTCTCTTGGAATACGTTTGATTCTATCTTTTCTTGTGCTTCCTTAAAAAACGAGTTTTTGACAATACAATGATATAAATACAAAATAGGACCCACGTGTTCATATGTAGTTTATAAAATCATATGTCTACAATTTCAAATTTGGAGTCCAATCTTCACTGGTTTACAGTGTCTAGTGAATCTCTAGTAGGGGAAGATTTACCATTCAACATTGCAAATGCAGCAGTCATTTCAACCATTGCAAAAGTTCATATTTTCCACTCTGCTCAATTTAATATTCCTTTACCTTCTATGTTTGTGATGGCTTGTCCTGGGCAAGCATTGCCTACAATTTAAACGAGTGTAGAGAAAGTTAATCAGATGCTATGAACTTGAAAGCGACCATACAAATTAATAATTTAGATCTTGAATTATTTTCAATAATTTTAATTTCATAAACTAGTTCATGAACAAGTTAGTTGTTTAAAAAAGAAATTCGTTAAAAGTTAGTCTTCTCTAACTTTTGGCATCCTTATATCATTTAATTAAAAAAATAATATACAACAAATTTTTTATTTTCAATTTATAATAATGAATATTTTCAGTGATCAACACATTCAACGAAATTAAACATTTTCTTCGCTTCCCGTGCTTAAAAGACCCTAGACTCCATATATACTCTGCTCCATAATTTCTTTTTTTTTTTTTTTGTTAAAGAATAACAAAATATAATTTATATGGTATACGAGGGGGGAGGGGGGGGGGGGGGGTGGGAAAACCTTGGCCTCTAAAGTGGTTTCCTGATTGCAGTTTTAGAATGCTAGTTTGAATCATTGTGTCGCCAGAAACTATTGGCTTTCAATTTTAAGTCAAGAATTTCCTTAGTACAGAGTAATAAATAATTATAAATTAGTTAAGTTAGTGTAAGTTCTAATAATTTTAAATCAGAAAAACGTTGTTTTTAGAGTGATTGTGCAAGTGTGTACGAGAGGTTGCATAATTCCTTCTCTAAAGCTAAACTATTTTCCCATTGAGCTTGGACTTCATGATATACTCGCGTAAACTAAACAAAGAAAGCATAATCTTTTTTATTTTTTTTAAATAAAAAATAATGCATAATTGTTTTATTGTTATTACAGTTAAAGTACTCTCAAATTTTTGGAGCGAATTCTCTAAATTCAGTAATATGATTGGAGCCCATGCAATCAGCTCATCTAAGCCAGGATCCATCGCAAGCACCGTGGCACGACATGTGGCAGTTTTACGTTTCTTTTCGCCTGGTTATTCTTCATTAACACAAATGCACCATTTTGCTGGGTCAAAACAGTGCATTTTGACATGAAAAACCTACAGCATTAGGAATGAACGATGCGAATCATTTTTAGAGGGATTCTGGTCAATAAAAATTTCAGTATCAGACTTATTCTTATTTGATTGGAGCTTAATAAGCATAAAAATTACATGTTTTATTAATCTTAAAATTAGAATATTTGAATTCAATTGATTTGATTATGATATAATTTGTTGAAAATTATGAATCTATTTTAATTAAATTATTTTTATTTGTTTTATTTTAATTAAGGCTTATTTTTTAGTTATTTAAGTGTTTTGTTAAGGAAAAAATTAGTTTAAATTTTTTATTTTAAATGAGGATAGAGTTATTTTATTTTTTTTAGAGTTATTTTAAATAGGAATGCCTAGGGATGAAAAAAAAAGGTATGCCTCAATTGAAAGAAAAGCTTTGAAAGTTGCCATCACCATGAGAGATTTGAAGGATCTTTTCTGAAGTTATTACCATCAATTTTGCTTCCTCTCCCTTTTTTACTTTCTTTTTTTAATGAATTCTCCTAGGTTAGCTTTAATTTAATAAGCATGAAAATTACATGTTTTATTAGTCTTAAAATTGAGATATTTTGAATTCAGTTAACTTAATTATGATGCAATTTGTTGGAGATTATGAATCTATTTTAATTATATTATTTTTATTTTAATTATGACTTATCTTTTAGTTATTTAAGCATTCTATTAAGATAATGTTAGTTTAAATTTCTTATTTTAAATTAGGATGTCGTTATTTTATTTTTTTTAAAGGTTATAGTAGAAGTCAAACTCTCTTTGTTATCTTCTGTATATAGGAGTACTTAGGGTTTAAAAAATAGAATGCCTTAATCGGAGGAAAGGCTCTAAAAAGCCTTAACACTATAGGTTTTCTTTTTGTTTCATTTCTTACTTTCTTTTCTTTATGAATTCTTTTAGGATCCATTTTAGAATTTTAGTTTTGATTATGAATAGGTAAAGCTTTTCTAGGGTTTAAATATAAATGTTTATAAACTGTGTTTAATTTTGAATTACTCATATATTGATATTCTTTCTTATTAGTTTATTATTCAATGTATAATTATCTGCAAATTATTGGCCACTTTTTGTGAATTTAGATGTATAGTGAGAAAAACTGGGAGGTGAATAACTTAGGTTTAAATGTATAATTACCTAAGCAGGATTGCAACTTGCATACATGCTAAGCTGTTACAAGTAGGAGTATATTGAAGTCTACAAAACATCATGAATTTGTGTTGGAACATGTGACCCACAAAAAGTAATGGGTTTGTATTGGAACATACAATCATGCGAGTAGATGTAGGCCTAACATAAATACATGTGACTTATTTTCAAAGATAATTTTAGATCTGCCATTAATTAAGATATAAATTAATTACATAAGTTATTCTTATTTATTCACAAGAAGAAGCAATGAAATCTAAATTTCAAAGTTTTTCATAAATTAGGAATTTAATTATTTATTTTTGAGTTGCATTATTTTTTTAGTTAATAATTATTTTAATTTGAATATTCTATTTTGTTAGATAATAGAGATAATTAGGGAATTGGTACTTGATTAACCTTCTTCATGAGAAAAATACTTTATTTATTCTTATACTATTATCTGCTTCGTACACTTGTGGAAAATCACCAATAAAGCCTATGAAACCCATACCATTGTTGGTGCCAACTATGCCCCATTTTCACTTCTTCTTGAGCTTGCTATGTCTTGATAAAAAGATAACAACTTAAGAAGATAATCTTAGAGTTTTTTTTTTCTCCTTTATTAGATATGAGGCATTTGATAAATGATACCCAAATAAAAATATCTTCTTTTCCATTCAAGATTGTTACTTTTATAGCGAATTTTGTTATTAGAAGCTTAATACTTGTTCAAAGACTATTTTTCTCACACTTACATTTTTATTTAACACTTGTTAAAAGCTCAATACTTGCATTTTGATTAATACTTGTTGGAGTTTTTCCTTAAACCCATACTTGCATTTTTCTACATCATTTTTTGCACCATACTAGCATTTTTCATCAAAATAGAGATTAGGTGTAAATTTTCAATGGAGTCAAAGCATAAGAGTTACACATTAAGCAACCAACCTTAGATACCTAACAGTAATAGTTTAACAACACATATTTTAATTCCATGATAACACTACGAAAAAAGTGAACCAATACCTACTATATGCTCCTTCAAAACTAGCTTGCAATATCAGTGCAAGATGCACCATGTAATGCACCAGAATGAATGATGCATTTAATGATGCAAAATGCACTATTTACTTTTTTTAAAAAAGGAACTAGTGTTCTTAGAAAGGAAGGAACATGGACTTTAGGAGATAGTTCTTTGTCAAAAGTTCTAATCCATTTCCTATGCACCTATTTAAATCTCATCAACTTGAAAGATGTTGCATCATATGCTCTATCTATATCTTGATAAAAACAATAAGCAAGATCCACCTTGTAGTGCTTGAAAGTTCTAGTCAGTAACGTTGTATATGAGAAACTAACTATTGCCTCAAGAGTTCCTCCACTTTATACCATATAATGTAGGATCTAATTTAAGTGGCACTTAAGTCACCAAACATATCAGAATAAATACCTCCCTCTTATTTAAAACCTTTAAAGACCTAGCCTTAGGCAAAATATAGGTGTCAATAATATAAGTCATCACCTAATGTTCAAACTTGAATGCAATTGCACTAGACTTAGGATCTTGAAGTAGGTCCTTTTTATTAACTAAATATTCTTTTGCCTCTTCATAGGTAATGTGAAAGTATTTTGCCTAAGTAACTTTGAAGAAATGATATTGACCCATAAATTTCATATCAAAATTTTTTTAAAATTCCTCTTCACTAATAACGATCTTGGTCCTATACACTAGTGATTTAATAATTAAGCCATCTTCCAGTACTTTCAAGTCAACATGGAATTTCCTTACTAGTTCATCAAACACAGGTTCATGAATGGATATTATGGGCAACTAGTTCTAAAAAAAGCAAAATTAACATTTATATCACATCATATTTCTTTCATACTTGCAAGGGAAATATGTCTTCCAAACACAACAATATGTTTCTTGAAGTGAACAAAAATTATACCTCGCCATTCTTAGTTTAAAATTTTCAAAAGACTAAAGCATTATGTGTATTAGGTTTAGATGGAATGATATTTTATAGAAAGACTTCATTTATGCCATTTGATTCTTTCTCAATTTCTTCTTTGTCATTGTTTGACTTACTAAGCGTAAGGATTACATGTTTGCATTCCTTGAATACTTAAAGAGTTGATTTTAGGAGTTTAAGGTTTTATTTTTACATTTAGCACTATGGTTTATGTTTTAAGGTTTTAGGTTTACATGTTTTGTCATTTGTGTTTTGGGGTTTATAGTTTACCATTTTATGATTACGGGTATCTAAGGTTTTATGTTTATATTTAGTGTTATAATTTTATGTTCTAAGGTTTAGGTTTACTAGTTTATTCATTTATGTTTTTGGGTGTTTGGATTCTGGGTTCAAGGTTTGATGTCTACAGTAAAGGTTTTTTTGTGTTTAAGGTTTAATGTATAATGAGTGCTAGAGTTTTATGTTTTATATTTTAGGGTTTAAAGTTTCATTTATAGTGAGCGTTTTAAGTTTCAAGTTTTGAATTTTAGATTTTAGGCATTTAGGGTTTATAGTTATATGGTCTAATGATTTATTATTTAAAGTTTAGTTAGTATCTTTACATGTTAGGGTTTGCTAAATAGAGTTTGGTTTTACTTTTCAAATTTAATTTTTTAATTATATCTTAAAAACCATACTTGGATCATATTAAAGTTAAAAAAACATGTATATAAGTCTTTTAAAAATTCAAGCACCCTCTCCTTAATCATGTCAAAGCTCAAGCATTTTTGCTTAAGGATCCTGTTGAAATTTATTTATTCTATTGAAGTTTAGGTCTAGCTGTACCTTAGTCTTATCGAAGTTTAGGGCTTTTGATTTAAAGAATCATGGTTTTGTGGTTTAAAGTTTAGAGGTTAAGGGTTCAAGTATTTTGGGTTTACATTTATGGCTTAGGTGCTTAGGTGTTTGAGTTTTAGAATTATGGTTAGTGTAACACCCAAAATTAATGAGGACTAATTATAAGGATTAGAAAATTAATCTAGATAATAAATAAAGTTAATTAAGTGAAAAAGGAGATGGATACTTAATTTGGGCCTTATGATTAATTCAATTTGGGGTATAATATAGAAGTCTAATTATGCCTTAAGTTTAGTAGGAAAACCCAATATTAGTTTTCTTGTAGACCCAATTTAAATTTTCTAAAAACCTAAAACTTATAAGCGAATTTAAGTGAGGCAATAGCCCATTTAACCTTAGCCTAAACTTAGGGAAGTGAGTCTAAATAGGTCTTAGGCTATTGGATCAACACATTCAATCTCTAACATTTAAAATTCTGCAACCTAACCCAATGAACCTTGGCTTAATTTTGAAAATAAATCAGATCATGGGTAATATTGAACCCAATGGACCAGCCCATTTACTCTAAAACCCTAAGGGACTTATCACTTCATTATTTGGGTGCTAAAGTTTAAGGGTTTTGCAGAACAAATGGAGAAAATTCGCACTTGTGAAAAGGTGGCTAGGGTTCCTCATCTTTCACGCTCCTATTTGTAAGTTTAGAGGGAGATTTAGCTAAGGTGAGTTATACTTAAGCTAATCCTCTTATTTTTCTTTTTATTTTAGTCTAATTAGTTTTTGGTTTAATGAATTTTCATCTCTTTCTCAAATCTAAAATTTGATCTTTAAACGATTATTGTAAGATTTTTGGAGTTAGAAGTAAGAAGAATGATTGGATAAGCATATTCCTTCCATTTTGTGTATTATTTTACTAGAAAATGTCCCCAGAGATTGATTTTCATAATGAGTTATGCTATTGTGTGAAATTACAAAGAGATGGAAGTGAAACATTATAGTTTTGGGGCTTGATGACTTAAATTTAAATTTTGAGAGTCACTAAAGGATTGGGTAAGTGTCTCATACCATTTTGTGATGTGTAAATGTTGGAATTTTGCCATTTGGATTGATTATTGGTGTATAGCTTTTGCATGTAAGAAAATGGAGGAGTGAGGAGTGAACCTTTGCGAATTCTTAGTGTTTTAACCTTGAATTGGTACAATAGACTCTTTGGGAGTTAGGTAAGAAATTCTTGATAGATTCTTAATGAAATTAATCAATGGATAGAAAATTCTTTGCTAATAATAGTTAAGTGCTGATAATTATACTTATCTTAGGCTTGGGATACTTTTGATCATGGTAGTAGCTAGAGAAAGAGTACTTGGCTTCATGGAGGTAACTAGGGTTAATTTCCTAATTCCATGTATATATTTATTTTAATATGATATTTGCTATATATGAACGATTTTGAAATGCATAATGAATGGTTAGCTATTTGATATATTGTGTTCGGATATTGTGAGTCCATGGTAAAGCTGTGGTGCAGTGGTCACCCATGCATTATGTTTCGATCGAGCACTGGGTTGTAATCAAACCCTTGAATGCACTAGCCCAGGTTGTGCTCATTGAATAGTTGGTGCCGTGGACGGACCTTTCCTAGGGTTATTGGCTTGTAACATGTTGTATGTGATTGCTGTTATGAGACGGTAGTTACTAGTAGTCCAACTAGTTTATTTGTTAATGATATTGATGCATTCAATATGTTTTCTATATAATTGCATTATGTTCATTAATCTATACATACATATAGAATTTTTCTCTTAACATATTTAAGAATCAAACCTCTTAGTGACAAGGAGAAATTAATAGAAGCCTATTGTATGACTTGGTAGTACATAGGCTTGGAAGCCTTGTAAGGTTGGATTTGCATAACAAGAATATTAATTTTTATGTAATTGCCACATTACATCATGAATTGCCAAGTATAGGGATTGGTTATGTAATATAATTATCATAGAATTGAACATTATGATTGTATATGACTAATACTTGATGAATGACTTGATATTGTGTAAACATTAAGCTTAGTCATATGCATCTTATGGTTGAAACACGTTTGCTGTCATGGGAGGGGAATTAATTGATATGAAATTAAGTTATGATTGCTCTAATTCAACCTAAGAAATTAAGTTATGATTGCTCTAATTCAACCTAAGACCCTTAGACAATGAGGATTAGTGAATCATGATACAATGGGAGGTCTAGAAGGAAATGTATGTTAACTATCAAGATCTTAGAATCCATCTAGGACTAGGGAAAATTGATTAAAGAGCATAAAAATAAGAGTCTTGGTGTAAGACAAGGTCATGTCATGGCCAAAATAGGCTGAGCCATAGCCAAGCTTTAAGCAAAGGCGAAGAACACCATGTAACGAGGTGTCTCGCTGTAGCACAAAACAAAAGAGCTGCCCAAGGAAGGTAACAGAGAGCAGATTCGCTGCAACGCAAGAGGTCAAGTCGCAGCAAGAATCGAGGGAAGAGAAATTGTAAGTTTTAGTAGCTTAGCTTGCCATGGTGTAAGGATGGTCCGCCGCAGCTCGAGTCAAATAAATTAAGTGGTGAGTCACAGGAGGTTGTTCCGTCGTGGAGCCACATAGGCTCACTACGGCTAGATTCTCGAAAACATGAACAGTAGGTCCCCAAGAGCACTCTATCATAGAGCAAGGTGCGAAATTTCAATTTCAAGTTACAGTAGCCACTTACACTGCGATGCTGATGTATCAAGTCGCAGCAAGAGTCCCCAAACTTGGTTTTTAGATTCCAGTAACCAACTTAGCCATGGCGGAGAAGGTCCAAACCACGGCGAAGTTTCCCAAACTTCTATTTTTAACTTAGAAACCTTGAGATTTACTATGATAGTGTTATGTAATAATTAGGGAATATTTATATGAGGAATTTTGTGAGTTTAAATAAATAGTAAGATGACTCTAATGTCTAATTGATAATCACAATCATTTGTAGATTCGATTAGTTATGGTTGTTTAACTAATGACCTTAATGATATTAAGGTTCAAATTCCATACTATTTTCCTAATGTAATTAAATGCATTGACTCTAGGTTTTGATTGATGATTATTAACCACTTAATTAAGCATAATCACTATAATTAAAAATTAAGATCGTTACAGTTAGTGTTTTTTGTAATAGGATTTTATGGTTTATGTTTAAAGTTAAGGATACAGACTTTAGAGTGTATGGTTTCAAGTTTCATCATCTTATAATTTAAAGAGTTTCGTTTTAAGATTTTTAGTGTATTATTTTTTTTATCTAAGGATTTACCATTTTTAGATTTACCATAATGGTTTGTGTTCTATGATTTAAATTTATAGGTTCAGCCATATATGTTTTAGGTTTTAGAGTTTAAAGTTTAGGTTTTTTTTTCTTTAGTGTATGCATTAGGGTTTTTAATTTGAAGGAGCATGCTTTTATGGTTTAGGAATTTATAATTATAGCTTTATTGATTCATATGGTCTAAAGTTTAAAAGTCAAAGGTAAAATTTTTTAGGAATTTTGGTTTATGTTTTAAGGCTATTTGGTGGTAGGATTTGTGGTTTATGTTTGGAGTTAGGAATATGGGCTTTAGAGCATATAGTTTCAAGGTTCATTGTCTTATAATTTAAGGGGTTTTAGTTTATGGTTTAAGTGTTAGGTTCAATGATACATAGGTCTTGTTTAATTATTTTCTAGTTTTAGATTTACAAGTTAAGTGTTAAATTTTTAGGATTTTAGGGTTTATAGTTTACCATTTAAGAACTAAGTTTAATCTTTAAGGTTATTAGCTATGGCTTTTATATAAGATTGGCATATAAGCTATAAGTTTAGTGATTTATGATTATAGGTTTAATGATCTATGATAAAATTTTTAGGATTCTTGGATTTAGAATCAATGGTTTAAGTATTATTAATTGTGGTTTATGTTTTAGGTTTTTTTTTTTTGGTAGGATTCTATGGATTGTGTATAGGTTTAGGCTTATAGGCTTTGGAGGGGTTTATTGTCTTATGATTCAGGGGGTTTTGGTTTAAAGCTTAAGGGTTTCAAAGGTTTTTAACTTTTTTAAGGTTAAAATTGTTAAGGGCTTAAAGTTTACAATACATAGGTTATATTTAATATTTATGGCTTAAGATTTATGAGTTAAGGGTTAAATTTTTATAATTTTAGGGTTTAAAGTTTATGGTTTAACAATTAGGGCTTTTGCCATATGATTTTTATCTAGGGTTAGAAATAAGCTTTATCGTTTTTGGATTTAGGGAGTTTTTAGTTTTATTTTTAGATTTGCCATAATGTTTTGTGCTCTAAGGTTTAGGTTTACAAGTTCATAAATTTAAGGTTAATGGTAACAATTTTAGGAATTTTGGTTTATGTTTGAGGCCTTTTTAGGGGCAAGATTTTGTGTTTTGTGTTTAAAGTTAAGGATATGGGATTTAGAGTGCATAGTTTCAAAATTAGAATATAAGCTTTGGGATATATGGTTTAAGGCTCATCATTTAAGATTTAAGGAGTTTTGGTTTATGTTTTAGGGCTTTTTGGTGGTAGGATTTTGTGTTTTGTGTTTAGAGTTAGGGATATGGGCTTTGGAGTGTATAGTTTCAAGGTTAGAATATAAGCTTTGGGATATATGGTGTAAGGTTTATCATTTTAAGATTTAAGGAGTTTTTGGTTTCATTTTTAGATTTATGATAATAGTTTGTGCTCTAAGGTTTAGGTTTAGAAGTTTATATGGTCAACAATCTGAGGCTAAGAGTAAAATTTTTAGGAATTTTAGTTTACATGTAAGGGCTTTTTGGTGGTAAGATTTTGTGTTTTATGTTTAGAGTTAGGAGTATGGGCTCTAGAGTGTATAGTTTTATGGTTTATTGTTTTATTATTTACATGGTTTTATTTTACAATTTAGGCATTTTAGTGTTTAACATTCCTTTTTAAGGCTTAGATTTAATGATACATAGGTCATGTTTAGTTATTTATTTATTTAGGATTCATAACTTAGGATGAATTTTTAAGATTTTATGGTTTAAGAATTAGGGTTTAGGTTTACAAGTTCATATGGTCTACAATTTAATGTTAAGGGTAAAATTTTTAAGAATTTTAATTTACGTCTTAGGGCTTTTTAGTGGTAGGATTTTGTGTTTTGTGTTTAGAATTATGGATATGAGCTTTAAAGTGTGTGGTTTCATGGTTTATTATCTTATTATTTAGGTGGCTTTAGTTTATGGTACAAGTCTTTTAGTGTTTGGCATTCTTTTTAAGGCTTAGGTTTAATGATACATAAGTCATGTTTAATTATTTATGGTTTAGGATTTGCAACTTAAGGAGTAAATTTTTAGCATTTTATAATTTAAGAATTAGGGTTTAGGTTTACAAGTTCATATGGTCTACAATTTGAGATTAAGGATAAAATTTTTAAGAATTTTGTTTACATTTTAAGGCTTTTTGGTGGTAGGATTTTATGTTGTGTTTTGAGTTAGGGATATAAAATGTATAGCTTCATGGTTTAGTCTTATTATTTAGATGGTTTTAGCACTCTTTTTAAAGCTTAGGTTTAATGATACATAGGTTATGTTTAATTATTTATGGTTTAAGATTTATGACTTAAGGGATAAATTTTTAGGATTTTATAGTTTAATAATTAAGGTTTATTTTGTAAGGTTTTTGGCATATAGTTTTAATATAGGGTTAAGATGTAAGCTATAAGTTTAATCATTTACAATTCAAGGTTCTAGAGGTTTAGAGGTCTATGATTATATGTTTAGTTATTTATGGTAAAATGTTTAGGAATTTTGGATTTACAATTTATGGTTTAGGTATTCTAGTTTAGTAATTGTGGTTTATGTTTTAGGTATTTTTTTTTTGTGGTAGGATTTTACAAGTTATGTTTAGGGTTAAAGATATAGGCTTCAAGGCATATGGTTTCAAGGTTTGTCATTTTATGATTTAAGGATTTTAGCTTAAGGTCTAAGGATTTCAAGGTTTTTTAATTTTTAATTTTTCAATGTTAGGGGCTTAGGTTTTAAGATACATAGGTTGTGTTTAATTATTTAGGGTTTTAGATTTAAGATTAAGGGTTAAATTTTTATGATTTTAGTGTTTAAATTTTATTGTTTATGAATTAGGGTTTTTGGTTTATAGTTTTTATTTAGGGTTAGGACATAAGTTTTAAGATGAATGGTGTCAAGGTTTATCATTTTTTATTTTGGGAGTCTTAAGTTTTTATGTTTAAACTTAGCGTTATAGTTTGTGTTAAAAGATTTGGGGTTATAAGTTCAATCATTTGTATTTTGGGGTTTTAGGTTTATGTTTTATGGTACATAGGTTATGTTTAATTATTTTTAGTTTAGGATTTAAGAGTTAAGGTTGAATTTTAGGGTCTAGAGCTAATGGTTTAACAATTAGTGTTTATGTTTTGGAGTCTTTGGCATATGATTTTTATTTAGGGTTAAGATATAAGTTTTGGGATTTATGGTGTCAAGGTTTGTCATTTTTTGACTACAAGAGTTTAAGCTTTCACACTTAGATTTAGCATTATGGTTTGTGTTCTAAGGTTTTAGTTTACATGTTTAATCATTTATGTTTTGGGGTTTTAAAGTTTAGAGTTTAAGATATAGGTTTTTGTGTAATAGGATTTAAAGTTTAGTATAAGTGTTTCGCATTTTGTGTTTTGGAATTTAGTCTTCAACGTATTTTGGGTATTATGAGTTTCAAGTTTTTAAGTTTTAGGTTTTAAACATTTACAGTTTATAGTTACACTATATAGTGATTAATCATTTAAGGGTTTGGAGTTCAAAGGTTAATTTTTGGGATTTATAGTTTCAAGATTTTAGTATTTAGAGTTCAAGTATAGTGAATTTTTTTATATGTGAAGGTTTAGTAAATAAAGTTTTGGTTTTATTTTTCAAGGGTTTTGTAATTAATTTCATGAGTTTTATATGTGTTTTAATACCATACTTGGATCTTATTAAAGCAAAAAAGGCATGTACTTAAGTCTTATCAAAATTCAAGCACCTTTATCTTAGTTGTGTCAAAGTTCAAACACCTTTACTTAAGAATCCTATTTAGTTAAAAGACATATACTTATGTTCTATCAAAGTTGGGGTAGGAACACTTCTTGAGTCCTATCAAAGTCAAGGCATACATACCTAAATGCTATCAAAGTTCTAACACTCCTATCAAAGTTTAAAGACACATACATTGGTCCTTAATCTTGTTAGAGTTCAAGAACACATATCTGAATCATTTAAAGACTTGTTTAAGGCATCTTTTCTTGAGTCTTGTCAAAGTTAAGGAATATGTACCTTGGCTCATTAAAGTTCAAAAGCCTTTACTTGTCTAAGTTTATCATACATACCTAGATCCTAAGTCTTGCCAAAGTTTAAAAACACATAATTAAGTCATGTCTAAGTTATAGAACATGTACTTAGGATTTCTTAAGGTTTTAGTACCCATATAATCATATCAAAGTTTAAAGATACTTACTATAAGTCTTATTAAAGTTAAGGTGTATTTACCTGTCAAAACTCAAACCCATAAAAACAAGTCCTTGTAAGTTTAAAAGCAACGATGGATAAAATCTTTTACAGATGACTTAAATACGCAACATGGTATTATAAGTAGCAAAGTAGCCTTGTTATCATGATCAATTGAAGTTCAACCCTTGTCACATTGAAAGTTAAGGCATAGGTATCTAGGTCTTGTCAAAGTTCAAAAGCTCGTACTTGAATACTATCAAAGTTCTAACACTCATATTGAAGTTTAAGCACATATACCTAGTTCCTTGATCCTGTCAAAGTTCAAGAACACATACTTAAGTCATTTTAGAGACTTCAATATTGAAGCACATGTACTTAAGTTCTATCAAAGTTCAATGCTATCAAAGTTCTAATACTTTTGTTGAAATTGAGGCACACATACCTAGGTCCTTGGTTTTTTCAAAATTTAAGAACACATACCTAAGTCATTTAGAGACTTGTTTAAGTTAAGGCACCCTTTCTTGAATTTTGTCAAAGGTAAGGATCATGTATCATGGCTCTATTGAAGTTCAAAGCCCTTTACTTGTCTAAGTTCATCACATGTACCTAGGTCCTAAATCCTATCAAAGTTCAAGAATACAAACCTAAGTTTTATCTAAATAATTAAGGCACCTTTTTCTCGAGTTTTATTAAAATTAAAGAACATGTATCTAGGCTATATTGATGTTCAATCACCTTTACTTGAATTTTATTAAACTTTTGAGACCTATATCAAAGTTTGAAGATGTAACACTTTACTTTCTAGCTCATACCCATCATGCCTTACATACTCATATACACATGCTAAGCATACAAGGGAGATAATTGACTCTACCTTGGTGTTTCTTCTCTATGGCATTATGAATGGGTAGAGACTTACTTTAGAGTCACATGGACCGGATGAGCTCTCTCTCTACATCCTCATGCTTAATTTCACTATTAAGACTCATTTCAATCCCAACAACATGCTTTAAACTCATGGAAAGCAAAAAAAGATTTGAGACATACATTTTCGTTCTTGGCAGATTTTGCTTCATTTCTGGGCTAAGTTTGGAAATTCATAACTAAATGCAAAAAAATTGTAACTGCATAATCTCAGTCATTCTAGAAATTTTGAGATGTCTACTTCATGGTAAAAATATGTAGAAGTCTCAATATCTCACATATCCTGAGTTTGACATCAAAATCGTTCACTGGTCAAAGGGGGCTCCTTTGCTGTCACAGTTTACTGATATGGACTTTGAAAATGTCTAACTAATTCCACAAAAATCCAATACTTGCAAACGATATCTTTATGGAAAGATGTGGATGTTAGCTAGAGGATAAAAATATCTTCAGATCAGTTCACCAAGCCAATTTCCCGAAAACTGATGAAACAGTACTTCGGGTCTGGTTGGGTGTCTGATTCTGGGCAGGAACTTCGAAATTGCATATCTTCCTCTCTAGACCTCTAAATGAGGTGCTTCCAGTTCCTACAAGTCACTGTGACCATCTAGTTTCTGTTTATAAAATTTTGTAGCCATTGGACTACGTTTGCCCCTCGGATGACACAATTACTACACTGACCAAATGAACAGTGTTTTCTGAAATTCGAATTTCTGATGTCAACTTTGAAAAATCATAGAAAATGCTATAGACCTCTAAATGACATGAACTCTAGCTTCCCAAAAAGCTCTAAATAGGATCTAGTTACATGTCAAATTTCAGAACAAGAAGAGGTCATATGGTTAACCTTTGAATCATGTGCAAAAAGCTAAATTCTTGGCTAAAAATGGGGCTCATGGGGATCCAATCTTAGTTCTTCTACCTCTAAAACTCCTTGAACACATGAGAAGGCATCTATAGGGGTCATCAATCATGGCTCAAGTTTCTAACAACCCAGATTGAGAAAATTCACTATCCCATGCCCACTTATGCACCTATATAGCCTATACTAACATTGAGCATTTCACATCAAAATTTGCCTCTTCATTCATAATAGGTCTCATTCTCATACATTCGTTGTACATGCATTAGCTTACAATCATTCATAAAGGTTACATCATTACTTTACATCACTTGTCTCATGTACAATGTATTTACAAGAAATTCCTTTACACTTTTCTGTAGTCTCCCTAGCCTCATGCTTGATGATGGTTCCCATTTCTTACCTCACTTGGTCCACCCGGCATGTTTGGATGGTGGAGAGGGAGGGTGAGATTCGGAGAATCCCAGTAGTTCATCTCTCATTCAATCATACATATATAGCATGCAAACAAGTCTCATTGTGCATGTATGGCATGTTAGCATATAAAATCATGATGAAAGCATTTAAAACATGTGAATTGGCCATGCATAAAGGAAAAACATTCTCAACATGTGAGTAGGCCATACATAACATTTAGAAGCTTGCTAAGTACTTGGATTAGCCTCACTCACTCACTTGTGGCTTTTGGACTTGTCTCACCCATTCTTAAGAGGTCTTTAGACTCAACCCTTACTCTTTGGGAGTCAACCTCACTTTTGGGAGACTCTTTACTCTTGTCTCAACCAACTGGAGGGTTTGGCTCATCCTCACCTTGGCTATAGGGTTATTGGCTTTTCCATTCCTCAAGCAAACCAAAACAAATCACATAAATCATCATTTCACTTCATAACATATCATCATGCTAAATCATCATGCTAACACACTTCTCATAACTCATATCATACATACATACATACAAGTAAGACAATGTAAACACACAATTATGCATGAAAGAAGGTGGAGAGAACTACCTTATTAGTTAGTCACAACTTTCTCTTGCAACTTGTCTCCTCCCTTGTGGATTTCACAACCACTTCTAGATGGGAGAGCTCCTCTTGAGCCTAACCACACAAGAAGCATGGAATTAATTCCTTAATACTTAATTCTTAAGCTAGGGATCTCTTCTTAATCAGCCCTATTGAGCTTCTTAAACTAGGTTTCTTTCTCTCACTAGAATCCATTAGTTTTCCTCTCTCTTGTCTCAATTTCTTAAGCTCTTAAGAAGGAAAGCAAGAAAGAGAAGACTACATAACTTTTAACCTCTCTCAAGAGTGGTTTCCCACTCTCTCTCCTCTGAACCAAACTCAAGACATAATCATCTTTGCTATCTAAACCATGGAAAGAGAGGGGAAGGGGAGAAGGGCAACATGTAAAGAGAAAAGCTATGAGAATCCTTACCTTTCTTGTCCTTTCTTCTTCTCCTCAGCTTCTCTCTCTCTCCTCAGCCTTTTTCTCTCTCCTAAAGCGAGCTTGAGTCGGTTAGAAGAAGAAAGAAGAGATTTAGAAGCTTTTAAAAGTTAAATTCTCTTTTTCTCGCTTTTCTGGATCGCTCTCGCTATAGCGAGTCATTGCCCTCGCTACAGCGAGCTCATGTATATTCCAGACCTTCGCTATAGCGTCGCTATGGCGAGCTCGGGTCTGTTCCAGACCTCTGCCTTCGCTATGGCGTCGCTACGGCGAGCAACTCCCTGGTTTTTGTATGGAATGCCCGCACTCGCTATAGCTAGAAACATTTTCGCTATGGCGAGAGGGTATTCTCGCTATGGCGAGAAGACTTAGAAAATTTTCAGCTTTTCTTTTCCTTTTCTTTTCTCTTTTCTTTTCTTGGCTGTTACAGAAGATACTTACCTTAAGTATTGTTAAAGTTAAGATGCTCTTACCTATCAAAACTTAAACTCATAAACACAAGTCCTTGCAAGTTCAAGAGTAGTGTTGGGTAGAAAACCTTATAAACAATTTAAATATGCAATATGGTATTATAAGTGTCAAAATGGCCTTACTATCATAATCTACTGAGATTCAATTCTTGTCACTTCAAAGATGAGGCACATGTACTTAGGTCTTGTTAAAGTTTTGTCCTCCTATTGAAGTTTAAGCACATGTCCTTAAATCCTTGATCCTATCAAAGTTTAAAAACACATACCTAAGTCATTTAGAGACTTTTTTTTTTTAGTTGAGGCTCCTTTTTTTAAGTCTTCTTAAAGTTAAAGAACCTTGCCTCTATTGAAGTTCAAAGGCCCTTACTTATCTAAGTTCATCACTTATTCCTAGGTCCTAAGTCTTATTAGAGATTAAAAGCACATACTTAAGTCTTGTCTAAGTAATTAAGGCACTATTTTTATTAGCCTTGTTTAAGTTAAGAAACATGTACTAGACAATATAGATGTTCAATTGCCTTTACCTAAGTTCTATTAAAGTTTTGATACCCATATAGTTATATCAAAGTTTAAATATATTTATCTCTATCCAGGTAAAGTTAAGGTGCATTTACCTATCAAAATCTAGACTTATAAACATAAGTTCCTATAAGTTCAAGAATAGCAATAGGTAAAATCCTTTATAAATGACTTAAATACGTGACATTATATTGTAAGTGTTAGAGAGACATTGCTATCATAATGCATTAAAATTAAGCTCTTATAACTTCAATTCGTCCTTCCCTTCTCTAAAATTGAAATCCGCCATAAAGTAGTTATATATTGGCTTAGGCATGCTTACCAAAGTGCATTTTGGCAAAGCACAGGTCAATAGGCAAGGAGATGCATGACTAATCTTGATCCTAAGAGCATGTTATACAACCAACCTAAGCATGCTTTCTAAAGGATGATATGTCAAAATTTCCAAATTTGCCAATCTAAAAAAGTTGCATAACAATGTACATTTGTTAAAAAAAGCACCCAAAAAAATTATTTTCAAAACAAACATGAAAGAGTAAAGGAATTTTTAATATTGACAAAATGAGTGAAAGTTTAAATTATAAACAAAAGAATTTTTTTCCAAATCACATGTTAAGAAAAGATGTGAAATAATAAAGTTAATAATACTTTAAAGCAAAATGTTGCATAGAAAAATGTACATTTGTGAAAAATAAAATAAAAATAAAATGTTTTTAAAAACTAGCATGGACGAGTAAAAGAAACTCTCTTTGATATTGAACCAAAAAATTAAGGCTCAAAATAAAATGTAAACAAAAATAAAAAAATTATTTTTAACAGCATATAAAACAAAATGCAAAATAATAAAGTTAGCAACACTTCTAAGTAAAAAGAGTTATTCATGTCAAAATTTTTGAAATCACCTAATTTTTGAAGATAGAAATGTACATATGTAGATAAAAATTTAAAAAAAAATTGTAACAATTACCATGAAAATGAATACACACACAAAGTGCAACAAGAAGATTAAAAATTCATTTTAAGTTTTCATGCTTTGTAGACTTAATTAAAAGCATTAGTGCTCCTTTAAGTATATACATTAAACTATATTTTATACTTTCACACCAAAACCAAATTTTAACACCCATTGTTGTTTTTAATAATAAAGTTCATAGTTAAGGTTTATATAAGTTCAAAAAGTCCTCTACAACAAGTAAACACATCAAACTTGAAGCATATTGAATGTGTTGTCATAGAACAATATCTTTATTAATTGTTCAAATCATAGGAGACATAACCATAAATGTTGGACTTATTATATTTATCAAAATATAAAGTGATAGATCTTAGCAAGACAAAAACATGAGTGGATTTATGTAATGATAATGTATGATAGGACTCATTAATTTTATGAACCAATTTATTGATTATAAATGCAATATAGCTTGTAAGTAGAATAAAGAAAATTTAAGAATTTTTTATGAAATTTAACGTTGTAACACTATGCCCAAAGAAATATCATTTAAATATCATCTTCTTGACAAGAATTAAAAAAGAAGGAAATTAAATTAGAAAATAAACCCAAGTTATCATCAAAGCATAATAATGCAAATAATCTATACATAGGATATGATGTTATTGAGAGAGTTAATTGTTTGCCAAGCATAATTAATTACATAATTAATTGTTTGCCAAGCATCATCAAAGCATAATAATGCAAATAATCTATACATAGGATATGAAGCTTATGCTTTAGATCAAAAATTGGAGTATCCTTTTGTTAAACTGATTAATGTAACCAAAAAGACCTGGCACACAGCCAAAAGAGAAGTAATTAATTCAGAATTACCTCTGTCTGGGTCTATCCAACTTCCAAACCTTAGTGACCATAAGCAAAATCCAGTTTTAGCTTCACCTTTTAAGTGTAAAAATATAGAAGAACAGGTTAATTCCAAGGATATCCAAAGTCTTATAGAACAAAATAATTACACCAACAAGTATCTCCAAATAATAGGGGAACACTTTACTAAACACATAGATGAACCTTCTACATCATTAGTTCCTCAACCTAAAATAGTTAATCCAATTTTTAAACCTTTTCAAGTATCACCAAAAACTAAAAAAGAATTTCAGGATCAGAGGGAAAATCGCATTAAAAGAATTAATGACCAACTTGGATCTCTCACAATTTCTAAATCACCTCAACCATCTCAACCTGTTTCTCGAACCATAAATACTTTAGAAGAAACATCTTCTTTTTTTAGTGAAGAAGAAGAAACTGTCTAAATTAATCAAACTTCATTTAATTGGAGAAAACTTTCTAAACTTTATTATAAAAAAGCTACTGCCCCTGATCTTCTCATCGAAGAAAGGCAAAACCAAAACCTTCTCTGCTGATAATATTTATGAATGGAATATTGATGGTCAAACTGAGTATAATATACTTAATATCCTTCAACAAATGACAATGGTCAGTACTGCATACCAAACCTCTCATAGTTATTTAGAAGAGACTATAGTCAATATTTTAGTTGCAGGTTTTTCTGGTCAACTTAAAGGCTGGTGGGATAATTATGTCTCATTAGAAGAAAAACAACAAATTTTTACTGCTTTTAAAATTGAACAAGATGGTACACCAGTAATATATAATGGTCAACCCATCCCAGATGCTGTAAACACTTTAATTTTTACCATAGTCCAACATTTTGTAGGTAATCCTTCCTTATGGAAAGATAAATTTGCTGAATTGTTGTCAAACCTTAAGTGCAGAACCCTTTCAGACTTTAGGTGGTATAGAGATACCTTTCTGACTAAAGTTTACACTAAAGAAGATAGCCAACAACCTTATTGGAAAGAAAAATTCTTAGCCGGATTACCTAAATCCTTAGGTGATAAGGTTAGAGAAAAAATTAGAAATCAAACTAATGGAACCATCTCATATGAACATTTAAGTTATGGCCAACTCATAGCTTATGTTCAAAAGGTCGTCCTTAAAATTTGTCAGGATGACAAAATCCAATGGTAGTTAGCCAAAGAAAAATCTCAAAATCAAAAAGACTTAGAAAGTTTTTGTGAACAATTTGGATTTTCTCCTTGTAAAGGCCATAAGTCCAAAACTAAAACCCCTGGTAAGTTTCGGCCTAAAAAATATAAAAATTATCAAAAATATAATACTTCACCAAAAAGGCTCAAGAATAAGTTTAGAACCAAACCAACCACAGATTTACCCTCTAAAAAGATAATTTATTATAAGTGTAGTAAACCCAGACATATTTCAAAAAATTGTAGATTAACCAGGAAAATTAGAAAATTAGATTTAGAAGAACCTATCCTAAATCAATTAAATAATCTTATGATAGAAACCTTAGATGACGAAACTAAAAAATATTCTTCAGAGGAAAATCTTAACCAAATTCAAGATGATGATCTTTTTGATGAATTTTCAAAATCTCAGACAAAAATTAATAGTACTAAAAAAGAAATTAATGTTCTGACGCAAGAGCATGATCTTCTTTTTGACATTATTAATTCTCTTTCTGATTCTGATTAGAAAAGGCATTATCTTACTAAATTAAAAGATTTAGTAGGAGAATCCTCTAAAACTGAAGAAACACCTATTTTGAACAACAAGTATAACTTAAATAATATATTTAAACGATTTGAAAATACTTTAAAACCCGTAACAATCCAAGACCTTCAACAAGAGATTAATAACATAAAAATCGAAGTTAAAATATTAAAAACCCAACCAAAAAAACAAAAATATGAAATTACTAAGATAAAACTTAATCAAATTCAGAATAATGAATTAACCCGGAATATTGAAGAACAAGGTGAGGATCAAGATAAGAATGGTTCTAGAGATCTTTCAGATGAAGAACTTTCTGAACCCTTCTTAAATCTTATTTCTGATCTTAGTCTCCAGAAATTTTATATTCCCGTTAAAATTATTATTAACCATGAATTTGTGTTGGAAGAAACAGCCTTATTTGATACAGGTGCAGATTCAAATTGTATGCAAGAGGGTCTTGTTCTAACAAAATATTTTGAAAAAACTTCTGAACAACTTAGTACTGCTAGTGGTTCAAAACTATAGGTCAAATATAAGATAACCGATGCAGAAATAGAGAATGAAGGTTTCCAAATCCAAACTCCTTTTATCCTAGTCAAAGATCTTAAAAATAAGATTATTCTAGGAACTCCATTTATTAAATCACTTTTCCCTTTTGAGGTATCTCAGGAAGGAATAACCATTAAACATTTAGGAAAACTAATTCTTTTTAAATTTCTTAAAAAACCAATTTTTAGGAAACTAAATTATATTCAATTAAAAGAAAAATAAATTAATTTCTTAAAAGAAGAAATTTCTTTCAAAACCATAGAAGCCCAATTGGCCCAACCAATAGTCCAAAATAAGATTCAAACTATTTTGGCCCAAATCCAAAATATTGTCTGTTCTGACCTATCTAATACTTTTTGGGATAGGAAAAAACATGCAGTAGATTTACCTTACGAAACGGATTTCTCAGAAAAACAAATCTCGACCAAAGCTCGTCCTATTCAAATGACTGAGGAATTATAAGAAATTTGTAAAAAAGAAATAACAAATCTTCTTGCCAAAAAACTAATTAGGAAAAGCCGTAGCCCTTGGTCATGCACTGCTTTTTACGTTAATAAGAATGCAGAAATTGAACGAGGAGCTCCGGGATTAGTTATAAATTACAAACCTCTTAACCAAGCTCTTAGATGGATTAGGTATCCTATTCCTAATAAGAAAGATCTTTTAAACATGTTTCATTCAGCAAAAATATTTTCAAAGTTTAACATGAAATCTGGATACTGGCAAATCCAAATTTCTGAGAAAGAAAGGTATAAAACCACTTTTACTGTTCCTTTTGGACAATATGAGTGGAATGTTATGTCATTCGGTCTTAAAAATGCTCCGTCAGAATTCCAAAGGATCATGAATGGCATTTTTAACCCATATACCAAATTCATTATTGTTTATATTGATGATGTTTTGGTATTCTCTCATTCTATTGATCAACATTTCAAACATATTTACACTTTTATGAATGTTGCCAAAAGAAATGGCTTAGCAATCCAAATCTAAAATCAGTCTATTCTAAACTAAAATTAGATTTCTTAGTCATCATATCAATCAAGGTACTATTGTCCCAATAGAAAGAGCAATCTAGTTTGCCGATAAATTTCTTGACCAGATCATCGATAAGAACCAACTCCAACAGTTTCTAGGATGTTTAAACTATGTGGGAGAATTTATCCCATAATTCAACAATTTAATTAAACATCTTCATAATCGCCTTAAGAATAGCCCTCCGCCTTGGACATCTATTCATACGAATATTGTTAAGCAGATTAAACTTCAGGTTAAGCAACTTCATTGTCTTAGCCTTCTAAATCCTTCTGCTTATAAAATTGTTGAAACTGATGCCTCTGATATTGGCTATAGAGGTATTCTCAAATAAAAAATTAACGGACAAGAGAAAATTATTTCTTTTACTTTCAAACATTGAAATTCTGCCCAGCAGAATTACTCTACAATTAAAAAGAAAATTTTAGCAATTGTTTTATGTATTTCTAAATTTCAATCTGATTTGCTAAACTAAAAGTTTTTAATCAGAATTAACTGTAAATATGCAAAAGATGTTAAAAATCTTGCATCAAAACAGATTTTTGCCAGGTGGCAAGCAATATTAAGTGTTTTTGATTTTGATAATGAATTTATCAAAAGCACTTCAAACTCTTTACCTGATTTTCTTACCCGAGAGTTTTTACAGGGAAGGTGAGAGAAAACCAGATCAAATATATTTTCTGGGTTTTGGTGAGTGTTCCTAATGCCTCCGAAAAAGAAAAAACCAGAATTAAAACTCAAAGGACCTTCCATTGAATGTCAACTAGATCTAGAGGATTATCAACCAAAGGTGAGTCATCAACTCAAGCTTCTCAAATAGGGTCATCAACCCAAAAACCCTAAACCAAAGATTCATACGCTATGCCTATTGAAACTTTATTACGTATGCAGAATTGTGGCTTAACCCATCTTCCAACCAAATCTTGGGCAGATATTGTTGAAGAAGAAGAAATCTTCCAAAAAAAAATCGCGAGAGAAAGCCAATTATCCCTTTCTCAAATGATTGAAAACATCAAAAATAAACAAACCAAAATTGTTCCCAAAGAACAACCAAAAACTATTGTTTCCTCAACCTCGCAAAAGGCTGTTATTCAGTCTCAGCCATCCACTTCAGAAAAAAACTCCATATTTTTTATAGCCAAATAAAATAAGTTTATGAATATTCTACAAATGGAGCCAGAATATTTAAAAAGAAATCTAAATAGTATTGCTCCAAAAATTTTCCCAAACAATTTTCATTATAAACCTTTAAATGTTTTTAAAACCCAGCAGTTTTATGAGTTTATTCTTGTTGACTCTGATTCAATATCAATCAAAAGATATCTGGATCAGAACAGTTATAACTCATTCAACTTTGTAGATTTTAAAAGTTTTAACTCCAGCAGAATAGGGTCAAGACTTAAACAAAATCCCATTGGGTATAATTACTGGGATTATACTGATGCCTGGTATAATACCTTTTGGTTTCAAAATAAACGTTTTTAGCATTCTTGGCTGATTTATTTTAAACACAAAGTCAAGTACAATTTTCCCCAATGGTTCTTACGTTGGTGGGATTTTTTCGGTCCAACTGAGGATATTCTCCCTAATAAGGTCCATCAGGGATATAATTATTTTAAAACAAATTTTAACAATAGAGAAAATTCTTTTCCCATGGATCTCCATTTTTCCTCCAAACTTTCCTTGGCTTGGATTTTTTCCTGGCATTACAGGTACAACCACCAAGATTTCAACCATCCAATCCTGCCAATCCTCCAAAGGGTTCCTTATGTCCAATGGTGGATTCAGTTTCAAGAAACTAGAGCTGATGTCAACGCTGTAAAGTTTTGGCTCAAAAGAAACCCTAAATTCATATGCCATACGGAGCAAAGCAGGTTTCTTAACCAAAGAGTTCAAATCCAGACTTGCTTGGTAGCCACCAAAAGCAAGGATGAGCTCACAAACCAATTGAAGACTATGCTCGAACTTCTTGAAGCAGAAAGCAATGAGCCTCAAACCCAGAAAGCTTCTGAAGCTAATTCAGAAATAGAAGAAAATCTCCTCCAAAGCAACAAAAATGACTGTTTCGGCATTGATCTTGATCCAACCGTTGATCTTGGAGAAGATTAAAATTTTCTGACCAAAAGTTACTGCAGCAAAAGTCCTGTAGCAGTTACTGTAACAGAACCCTGTAGCACTTACTGTAGTATCGGTAAAATTTTAACCGGAACTGTTGTAATAATACCTGTCGCCCATAAGTTGCAGGTCATTTTACTATTGTAACAGTTCCAAATTATGTCTATATAAGGGACTCCCCATTCTTCTCTAAGGGATTCCATCAAAAACCCCATAGTAACCTTAGAGATAGAGAGATCTGAGAGAAAGAGAGTTTCGAAGACAAATCCTCTTGTAAGCTTTCTTTCTTTAATAAAATCTCTCTTTCTTTAATTTCTTGCACTGCATCATTCCCTTCTTCTACTCTTTGTTTCTCTTCTATGAGCTAAGTCCAGTGCAGACTACCGCCGCTCTTAGCTTTCTTTTTCTTTGATATTGGCATATTTATTTTTCGTAATCTAATTTATTATGTAAAGAAGTCCGTCTTCTCCTCTGCGTCTCTTCACCTTCTTCTTTCCCTTTTCTCTAATTTAAACCCGGGGCTCACTCCCATCCATTGGTATCAGGCTCTGATGTCAAAAAACCACTACTAAACCATGCTATTTTTTTGACAAATTTAGCATGCATGAGATAATCATAAACAAACTAAAACAAAAAAATTCAAATTAAAAATAATAAAAGTATGCAAGCAAATTCTAATGTGTTTCCAACAAATATTTCTAACAACCAAAATCTAAGAAGAAACCATTCAAATCTTTAATCACCATCAATAGAATATTATCATTTATACCCAAAAACTCCAAATTGATGAAAACTGATGGGCTAACCATACCAATCATGCCTTGGTATAGGATACCAATTAATTAAGTAAAACGAACCATTAAAAATATGTATCTTTGGAAATCTATATTGGAAACAAATATAGGCTACCAAATATAGCATGTGTCAACTTAATTAAAAAGAAATACTTAATTAACTAGGGTTGGAAAGTAACTTGTCCCATGCACTCCTTTGCACAGGGCATTTATCAGTCAACTATAAATGACGGAAGCATTTGTAGTGAATATAGAGAAAACAGTAAGAAAAACTATGACAAAAATTATAAATTGTGACAAAATGGTTTGAAGGAAGAATGAGTTGAATAGGCACCTTAATCTTTTTCCTCAAATTATCATTTCCCGTCAATAGGAGCTGCACCAGAATGAAGGATGATAGAAATATTATCCATCCCGTTGTCAACACTCGAACCCTACAGGTTTAAACTAAAATGCATCAAAAACCCCAAAGATTTCCTAATTCAAGATCACCCATAAGAAAGTATGCTAAAATCTCTATAGCTATATCACCGAACTTTTCTCATTATACTCAATATATATACCAAATTTAGAATTCTATATCACCTGAGCAAAGTGGACGAGGCTAAAATATTTTGGAATATAGTAGAAGTTGCCAAATCCAGTCATCCAAACATATGCAGCAATGAAAACACATATTGCATTGTATATTTCCGTTGTAGCAAAATAATGGTACATTAGAAAAAGGACCTGAACAAATAGAACGTAAATATAATTGCAATCATGAAAAAACATAGCAGAATGTGCCTAATAGATAATAAAACAGATCATAAAGAAGTTTTGGGCACATGAAATATGACATTCTAGAGGTAACATACATCAAGCCTATTTTGGGCGCATGAAATATGACATTCTAGAGGTAACATACATCAAGCCTAGCTTGTGTTACATCCAACTTAAATTTCATTTCCCCAGTCACTTGCGCCATGAGGCCTCGTAAAAGGATTTTGCCTTTACTAATGCAGATTATCACTATAGTTGTGATATTATCATGTATCACCGTCAGACTTTTAGGAATATGTATACATAAACAATTGGACTTATCAAATGCAGAGTGATTGCCCTCATCCTTATCAGACTATGCTTGAAATTATAGTCAAGGAGAGCGAAAAAGAAATCTTAATTTTAAAGACCTATAATATACCATGGATATTCAAAATACATATGTTGTTGAACAATTACTAGGAAGCACAGAAATAGGCATTCTTTAACTTCCTAAACATATCCTTTGTGACCTGTTTAAGTGCACTACAAACACTAAATGTTAAGCACCTTCTGCGTAATCACACAAAATATACCATACCTGAATATGCCTGTTGTACGTAAATTACAAAGTAAAAGAATGCTGTTTTACAACAGCCCTCTTCAAAATCTCCCTTCTCTGCCTTCCTAAAACTTATAAATTGAGAGAACCATATTGCTTCTCACATTACAATTAGCTTCTAAGAGTTCACTTCATTCTCTCCATTTTCTTCAATCACCAAGACTTCCTCCCCACTTTGTCAGTGTCTGTTAGCGACCACCCTTCCCCAACACCCCTTTCCCCCCCCAAAGAAGTCCCTGTAGATGTGTATAAAAGGGGTTGGTGTGTGCATATGCCTCAATATTTCTTCTATTTTCTTTCAACTATAAAAATGTTCCTTTTAAATAGCACAGAAGCAAATATAACAGAGGTTAAGACCAAAAAAACAAAAAAAAAGTTAGTGAATTTTTTTCGGCCAATGAAATCTACTGGAATTGGAAGAATTCAAAAGGGTAGAAGAATATCATCGTCACATCTGAAAAAAAAAAAAGTAATGCAAAAATCTTGCGTCAGAATTTCTTTATTGAATCCATAGGCTATTAGTGTAACAGTATTGTATTCCATAGATTGATCATCATGGCTTTCCGCAATTCCAATTGCTTCTAGTGTTTGAACATCAGATAGAAGAAGAAAACAATGAGAGGAAAGTCAATCTCAGTTTTATCAGATAATCGAACGAATCTTGAATTTTAAATTAGCAAAGGAAAAATCGACGATGAAGAGGAATATTTGAACTGATAATAGCATTAGTCTTACCTTTTTCCCCTGCTGTATTTGACCGCACAAAGCTCTTTTGTCCAAAATTCCCGTAATCAAGTTCCTCCAATGGCTTAGAAACTGAAAGAGAAACAGAAATATTGTAATATGAACCACACGGTCAGATTGTGCTAAAGTGTCTACATCATTTTTTTTTTCAAAGGACCCACATGCCTTCAAAAAAACCTCGAGGAAGGGATACAGAGAGTGTTCCAGACCTCTAGTGTTCCACGAGGGTATGATCATTTCGTTCGGGAGTGGGCACAGATCATCGCCTTTCTGATATGGGTCACTGTAGTAGCGTCTGCGCATTTCTTTGTTCGAGCTCTTGCGTTTGAAAGAAAGAGTTTTAAGAGCTTGTCTGAGCCGGCTGTGGTCTCTCTCTGATGATATCTCTCTCGACGCACCAATTCTCAGATCCGTGGCTGAGTTGCTTACTCGCATCTACGGTGAAGGCCGATGCAGAAAAGACTAGAGAGAAAGAATGTGAATCAGAAATATTAAAAGAAGAATAAACAAAGACAAGAGGAAGAACAAGGCTAGTTGAATTTGACAGACAAATGTCACAAAGAAGAAGAACTCCACTCATTTTCCCCGGCCAATTTGAATGGCTTTGTAGATAGTGTGAAACAGAGACTCATCGAATAAGAAGCAAACGTTAATCTATCGGGCATCTCTACTCAATATAGCCGTTTATATTTCTCTGTTTTTGAATTATTTAGCCGTTGAGCCACTAATTACATAGTTAACGAAAACTAACCGTCTGATATAAAACTTGGCACATTTCAATTCTCGGTCAGGTTTCTGAGTTCCAGGTAGTTAATTCAATTGATTAAATAGTTTTTCGGAGAGAATTAATTCAAAATTGATAAGAAAAACAGAAATTAAAGCGTAAAAACCACTTTAGCAAGATATAAAAAGTCACAAAACAATTTTAATTTTTAATGACTAATTATGAAATAATGTATATTTTCGGAAAAAAAAAGTTCACTTATTCTTTGAGTCCTTTTTATTTTACTTAGTTTTTAATTTATTTTTTATAATTTAAAAAATTATAATTGAGTCTTATAATTTTAAAAATTTATAATTTACTTAAACTTACCTATTATATGCTATCTTATTGTTTTAAAAATGAATGATTAAAAAATTTTAGCTAGGGATTATTTTTGGCCACATCAAATAGTCTTTTGAAACATAAATTTTTTAATAAAAACTATTTATTAAAATTATATATATATATATATATATTAAAACCTAAATTTAACTTTGTATTTTGTAATTTATGGTATGGTTAAAAATGATATCAACACCAAAAAATTACGCTCTCTTCTGGTCCACTCTCCTACCTTTTTATTGGTACTGCTTCAAGGCGCAAACACAAACAATGAGTCTATGATATTATTTTCTCTCTTTGTTTTTTTAACTACGTTAATCACAAGTTACCTTTTATTAAATAAAAAAAGTTATATTGATATTTACTTAATGCAATTTTTTTAATTTGTAAAAAAATTACAATTGAGCTTAATTTATTAATTCCAGAACAATATCCATCCTACCTTCTAATTGGGATCATGTTACTAAAATATCCTTGTCATTATTTTATATACCGATTTTACTTTTACAAGATCTCTCTCTCACTTCCACTATCCGAAATCATTTTTGGGACTATGATGTTTTGAAATTTTATGAACCCATTTTCAACATATATAAAAGAAAGCCACGCCACTTGAGGTTAGCCCAATAATAAAAATGGGATGAAAATATAAATAATGTTGAGAGTTCGATCTCTATAATATAATATTAAAAACATTATTTTTAATGTCCATTCCAATTGCATGTAACTGGCTAAGGTTGTGGAGAATGGGAATAGTGGAAGTGAGAGAGATATTGAGGAAAGTAAAATGTATACTATAAAATAATGGAAATTATATTTTATTTTAGTGATTTTACAGTCAGATGGTCAATGTCGATTTTTAAGGGGACATTATAATTGAAGGCACAAATATGTGAAATATCCGTAAATAAAATTAATTTCAATAGCATCAATTTCCTTGAATTATTTTATTCATTTAGTAAAATGCAGTCAATATTAACAATTGTAAATTTCATAAGATTTCTAGTCCCATATCCTTACTTTTGTGCAAAGATAAATGTGATTACAGTATGATAGCAATGAAAAATTCAACTAAGATTATCATAATTATTAAGCAGCCATAGATTTGAATCTTCGAACAATTATCTTATCTTCTACCATATTTGATTCTATCCGTTCTAATGCTTCCTCAAATAATAGGTGTTGGACAATACAATGACATAAATACAGAATAGGACCCAAGTGTTCATATGTAGTATATAAAATCATGTGTCTACAATCTCAAATTTGGAGTCCAATCTTCGCGCTTGTTTACAGTGTGTAATAAATCTCTAGTAATGGAAAATTTATCATTCAACCTTGCAATAGTAATTGTCATTTCAACCTCCCGTTGGGTACTTGGAAAAGGGGAGGAAAAAATAAAAGATTTTTTTTTAAAATTTATTTTACTCTCATAATTATTATTCAATCATTATTTAATATTTTTTAATAATAATCATTCAATCATTAAAAATAATAATATTATAAGTATTTTTTATCTATAAAATTATTTTTTTTATTTTTAATTTTTTGTCTATCAAACAGTTTAGAGTTTGTCTTTTTCACTTCGCTTAGATTAATATTCTTTTATTTTATTTTTTGTTTGTAATAACTCATTCTTAATTTGACATTGCCTACAATTTAATCAAGTATAAAGAAACCTATTATGATGGTGTGAACTCAAAAACAACTATATAAATTAATGATTGAGATTCTAAATTATTTGGTGTGATTTTAATTTTGTAAATTAGTTCATGAACAAGTGAGTCCTTAATAATAAATATTTTTAGCGACTATCGCACTTAGCAAAATGAACCATTTTCTTAGCTTCACGTCCTTGAAAAACCTCGGATCCCATATGAACTTTGCTCCATAATTTCATCTCTTTGTTAAAGAATAACAATATATAATTTATATGGTATATAAAAAGGGGGAGGAAAAAAAAACAAAACCTTAGCCTCTATGGTGGTTTTCTAATTGCAGTTTTGGAATGCTAATATGAATTACCGTATCGTAAAAACTATTAGCTTTCAACTATTGGCTTTCATTTTCAAGTAAAGAATTTTCTTCATACTGAGTAATAAATCATTAGAAATTAGTTAAGTTTGTGTGAGTTCTAATAAGAAAACACTGTTTTAAAAGGGTTGTGCAAGTATGTATTCTCGGTTGCATCATTCCCTTTCTAAAGCTAAATTATTTTTCCCATTGAGCTTAGACTTCATGATGTACTCGCATAAACTAAACAATGACAACATAATCCTTTTATTTTTTTTTTTGTGAAAAAAATGCATAATTGGCAATTAACAAATCTACTTTATATTTACTCTTCCATAACATATTGGTATGAGTTTGAGCTGATCGAAACACTGGCTATATTTTTTGGATTGGACAACACAGCACCTAGATAAAAATCTTTTACATTAAATGTATAGTGCATTTAGGAGACAAACAGAGGAGAAATTCTTTTGTGCTCCAAATGCACCATGTTAGCACAACTTTGACCAACTAAAATTTTACATATCAGATTAGATGGGTCCCATCTTTCAAACCAATTCTCCCATTCAGCCGATAACCTAACCCACCTTTCCTCATCTTCCATTAGCTCTATCCAACATATTTTTGCATTTCATTTTTCGCTGATTCTCCCTCACTCCCGCTAAGTTTCTTGCAAGCATCGAAGACTTTGGACAGCGATGGAAAATAGGCTATGAGAGATTGAGTGCAGCACTGTGGAGAGATCAAGTCCAGCGTTGCGAAAGGGAGAGAGGAGTTCGAAGTTCCAAATAATCTGCTGATCAAAGGCGAGTTGCATGACGTTCAACTATACCACAGCGACCCTAGAAGCGATTGTATACTAGTTGCAAGATGAAATGTGATAGCTTTTGAAACTTATTTATTGCTTTATCTTCTACCTTGCCTCCTCTTTCATGAATCAACAATGCCTTTTTTCTAGCTTTTTTTACCAATGTCTAAGCTCCGCTTCCTTGATTCGTCTTCACCCTACATGATGAATTCCTTCGACTCGTTGAACTTCTAATAATACTCAGGTTTTGTCTTCCTTATTTTCATTTTGTTAAGTGCCATGGACTATTAATTTTCCATTCCCAACTTCATCTCTTCACAGCGTTGTCTTCCCCTGTATTACATTATTTTCAAAATTTAGCCTGTTAAAGCTTTCATTCAGTGTGCTTGTTACAATGCATTTATTTTATATGCTGTCATTCTATTAATCTTGCCATGTAGAAAAAGAGATAGAGAGAAAGAAAGCACAGAAAGTGAGATAATGTAATAATCATAGCTACTGGCTTAGAGGCATGTTATTTAAAACTTTAAACAATATTCAATAAAGCTGCTCCTTTTTTACATCAAATTAGTATATTATTAGCACAACTACCATTAGTTTTGGTAATTTTCTTCCTCCTAATTTTTCATTAAATTAATAAGGAAAAGGATATATAGAAGTTAAGAGGAGAAAATATAGAGAGAAATAGCAAGGAAGTCCAAATATTTGACAATTTTTTTAAGGTTTTCCTCACTAAATACAAAGATTCTACTTGCAGGCTTTTACAAAAAAACATTTTGGGTATTTACCAATGACCAAAACAATTAATTTCATCCCGTGATGCAATTTGAACTGACTAATTAAAACATTGCACTCAATCTAATACATGACTACTCTATAGAAGCTTTGAATATAAATTATAATTTTTCTTTTAGTTTTTTTTTAGTCAAGGCCTTTATTCACCTCTCAAAAAATGATGATAAAATCATATATGTTTGTTGTACCCATAATGTATGCATCATAATATATTGTCATAAAGCTTAAACCAGATTAATATTGATGGTGGCCATGAATTTTGAGATTTTTTTGTTAGTTAAATTTACTGTCATAATGAGATGGATGGCTTGAAATCTTGAATTTTGGAATCTCTATAATGTCATATTGATGGTTACTACTATATATGCAGATATCCTACAAGAAGAGTGTAGCTTCTTACAACATGGATGATGGTAGTGATTCACACGTGGTGAAGGAAACAAAGCATAACACGACTGAAAAAGAAAAATTTATGAGTGTGGAAACATGTTCTGGGGGCAAAGATATTTACTTGGGGCAAGTTGTTAATGGTAAAAATGAAGCGTATGCCTTATATTCAAAGTATGGGTATCGCTTAGGCTTTTCTGTAAGAAAATGGAAACAAACTTATTATGCTGGAACTAATAAAATTCACATGAAAGAATATGTGTGCTCAAAGGAGAGATCCAAAGATTTTGAAAAAAGTAGTGGTGGGTCATTTAGTAAACTAATACAAGGACAAAGTGCCATGCAATGGTTTGATTTTCTGTTGAAACAGATGGGGCGGGGAAAATCACTAAATTGATAACAGAGCATAATCATGAACTTATAAAGCCAGAGTACAAACACCTAATACGTTCTGCAAAGAACATTCCTATTGCTAAGGCTGATCTTATTAGTTTTATGGTCGATGCTGGAATTAGAACTAAAGATGTGTGGTGTTATTTGAGTGAAGAAACTCATGGCTTTGATAAGATTAGATTTTTCAAAAAAGATTACTATAATTATGTCAACAACCAAAAGCGTAAATTAACATAAGGTGGGGATGGTCAAAGTTTGGTTAATCATCTACATAGCCAACAAGCTAAAGATCTTATGTTTTGGTTGATTATGATTGTTTTGGGGATGTAGTGATTTTTGACACTACTTATCGTACAAATAAGTATTATTTAATTTGTGCACCATTTGTTGGGATAAATCATCATTGGCAAAATGTAATGTTTGGTTGTGCATTTTTAATGAATGAATCAGCTGAGTCATTTGAATGGTTATTCGATCAATTTTTACAATCCATGGAAAGCCAAGCCCCAAAAACTATTGTCACTGATCAAGATGTTGCCATGGCTAAAACAATTCAAAAAGTATTTCCTATTATGCTTATGGCATATTTCTAAGAATGCTCCTTCTCACTTAGGGTCACTTAATTCTAACTATGGGTTTCAATCATTATTTCAAAAGTTCATGAAAGATGTGACTCACAAGAAGAATTTCAAATCACATAGGATACAATGATTACTGAATATAACCTTCATGAACATAGTTGGCTAAACAACATGTATAAAATTCGACATAAATGGTCAACTATTTTTGGTAAAGATATATTCTCTGTAAGTATCAAGGCTTCTCAAAAAAGTGAGAGCACTAATAGTGTTTTGGGTGACATATCCACTAAAATAACTACCTTAACATAATTTTTCCTAGCTTTTGAAAAGATGGTAAGAAGATGGAGAAGTTCTGAGGCTGAAAACTTTTGCAATAGTCAAAATGCACCCTTTTGTACCATCAAAAGAAGTGGCATATTGCTTCATGCATCTAATGTTTATACTTATAAAATTTACAAGATGTTTGAGAAAGAGTATTTGGATGGAGTGGGGATCCTATTCCAAGAAGTGTGAAGACAAAGAGATATTTTTCATTATGAGGTGTGGGTGAAAGGAAAAGATTCAAAGAAATGGGTTGTGCAATTTGATTCTTTTAATGAAGATGTTACTTGTAGTTGTAAGAAATTTGAGTCAATGGGAATTCTTTGTTCACATACATTGAGAGTCTATAACGGTGGTCTAAGAACACAAAGTTCATTGAATGTGGTGTTGATGGAAAAAATACATTACATGGTGACACTAGTAAAGATCCAAAAATTGTATATCATAATTCTATTATGTGTACCTTTTATAACCTTGTGTTTATAACACAAGATCACAAGGAGACTCAAGATCTTATGTGGAATGTTATTAAACATGAGTCTCAACAAGTTCAAGATTGTCTACATAAATTGACCTTAATTGCAAGTACTATTGTTGAACAAGAAAAAGGGATTTGTTTTACTGAAAAAATCAAACTTAAGAAGTAGGACAAATTCTTGACCCTTGTAAAGCAAAGACAAAAGGGAAGTATAATGGTAGAAGGAAAAGCCACTTTGAAAAGCAAAAAAAATAAAGTAAGGAGTAATTTTTTTTAGGAATTTACTTTTATCTATCACAATGATCTTTTTGTGAAATCAAATTCTTTTGTAAAAAAACAACAAAAAGTGGATCATGTTGCTGCAACTACACCAAGCCTTATTTCCATTTCACAAACATATGGTTATGCATATCCACTCGTAAGTCCATGTGTAGTTATAAAATCTCTAAATATGATAATAAATGTTTATGTTTATGTGAATCTATTTGCTCTAATTGTGTTTAATGTTATAGGTCAATTCCACTCAATTTATTCACTCATGTTATTCTATGATCCCACTACAATTTTATTGTGACACTTGGAGTCCAACAAGTAGTCCTATTGTTCCTGCTTCTAGCACATTACACATGATGGACAATGGCAACTATTTAAGTCAGGTAAAATTCAAATATTAATATTAATTGAGTTGATAGGATTACTTCTTTATCTATAAGTTAAAATTACAAGGATTATTCTCTAACTTATTTTAATGGCTTTTATAGGAACCAAGTTCAGGTAATGGGAGACCTTTAAATGCCTGTTCATAAGATTAGAGTTTGAAATGCACTAGTGTTATAGATGTGTAACATGAGATGTCATTTTTTTGTATTTGGCTCAATGATAAATATATGGCCATCTTTTTTGTATTTGGCTAAATGATAGGAATATGACCATCTCTTTTGTATATGGATCAATTACAGGTATATGGCTCTCTTTTTTGTATATGGATCAATGATAGGTATATGGCCATCCTTTTTTTATATTACTATATCATTTTTTGTATATCAGAACATTATTTTGTGTATTAGAATGCCAACTTTGTGTACTATTTTGCAAAAGAGTGATACTAGTTTTAAAACTCTTTGAAACTCTCCAAAATTTGTCTTTAAAATTTGCCTCTAAAACTTTCTTTGTTGAGAATGGATCTTGGAACTAGAAATTGGTACTGGTTTAGTCCAAAATCAAGTTCTGTTTAATAGGGACTCTAGTAACTCGGCAATAATAAAAAATGGTACTAGTTCAATCCAAATATAGGTTCTAATTCTGCAATAAACCAGAACCTAATTCTACCTTGAATCTACACTGAACCAGATTTGGTTCAATGCAAAACCAAAAACTGGTTCTATATTGAACCAGAAATTGGTTCTGCACTGAACTAGAAATTGGTTCCAGTTTAGTTCAGAACTAAGTTCTGGTCATGCATAGAACCATAAGATGATTTAGACTAACAGCTGCCACAACATAATTTAAGACCAGGGTATAATATCAGCAAGATTAGAAGATGCAATCTTATTAATTACAAATTTAATAATACAAACTAATTCAATGTTACAAATAAACATTGTACTTAGTCAATGATACAACTAAATTGAATTTTACAAATTCAATGATACAGACTTGATTCTCATATAATTCAATGTAATTTTACAAATTTAATAGTTAAATCACTTCTTTTTCTGTACAGAGTGTTGTTTGTCCAATAGTTCAAACATGCTTCCATCATAAATCAGCTCGAAGTGTGTTTTTTTCCAGCAAATCGTTCTTGTCTTTGCCAAGGTTATATAAGAGTTTCCATTCTTGAACATAATCTTTCCTTCAGGAAGTTACTGTTATAAGTGCCCACTGTAATATAGTCTATGCATTTGTTAAATAAGACCTGATTAAATAATGGTCCATGTTGGTATTCATGAACCTAAGTATCCTAGAATGATACAAGGTTCTCCTTGAAGTTCTTAATTTCCTTTTTTGAATTTTGAGAATCTTTAACTTCAGCCTCGGATTTCACAAGAGTTAGAATGCAAACATCAGTGTCTAAAATTAAAAGAATACAAGAAAAAGTATACAAGAATGAATGGGAAAAATCAATATATGCCCTTTTAGCATAGTTGACCAGAGTAACCAGAACATCATCTACATCAATCTCATTTAGGAGATCTCCTCTGTTATAATATTTGGCACCACATGCCTAAACAATTTGACATTTTCATCAGTCTTGAATAGAGTTTCTAAATCCATATGGATGCATTCTTTATTTGATAATTGAAAAATGCTAACAGTTCCAAGTTTCTCCACAAATCAACTTTTGGCCTTGGATTGATATATCTATCTCTATAGCTTTTCTAAATAAGTAAATGCTTAAGACATTTTCACTACCTCAAACAACATTGTCAAGAGTTTAACCATTACAAGTTTTGGATCCTTTTCATGGTAGTAGAAAATAAAATAGCGCTATTAGAAAACACCAATTCTGAAGAAGCCTTAAGAGCAATACAAGCTTTTTGAAAGGTTATTTCTTCTTTCCGGCTTTAGCAGCATCAGCAGCCTTGGTTTGCACAAATAACAAATGCCAGAAGTTAAAATATGTTAAACTAGAATGACATTTAAAATTATCAGCTATTAAATCACCTTCTTTACTCCACGAAACTTTTTGGCTCTATTCTTTCTCTCCTTCATTTTTTACCAATCAAGCTCAAATCAGAGGCTTTGTGCGCCGTCCTTGATATTCCTTCTGTTAGCTTTTGGACGAGTTTCATCGAATTCATTGAATTCATTCATAAGTTTAAACAATTGTCAAAGTTAATAAAAGAAGTAGAATTGAAACCTAGGTGGAAGGAAATCAAGCAAATTAACTAAAGAAAGGAAGCGCCAACTACAGTAAGCAATTTGCTTCCTCTTTTTGATCATTGTTGAACCACCCTCCACTAAAAATGGCACTGGACCATGTTGCTCTGTGTTGAAACACAGACTTCGAGAGAGATAAGGTAAGCAGTTTCTTGAGAGAAACTTCCCATCATACGCCGACGGTGGCCAAATCCATTGGTGGAATTTTGAACTCCATCGGCGAAGTGTTGTGGGAGAGAAGGATATGTGACTGAGTGAGAAAGAAAGGGTTCCGAGATGGAAGAGAAATGGGATGGGTTGCCAAACAGGTTCCAGTTGAGGGAGAGAAAAGAGTAAAACAATTGTTGGATAGAGCTAATGGAAGACGGGGAAAGGCAGGTTGGGTTATCGATTGAATGGGAGAATTGGTTTAAAAGGTGGGACCCATGTAATCTTATATGTAAAATTTTGGTTGGTCAGAGTTGTGCTGACGTGATGCACTTGGAGCACAGAAGAATTTCTCTAGACAGAGAGAAACATGTGACGTCCACAAAAGTAAGTGTTGGTGAGTCCCACTTCTCCCTTTCTATCTTTCTCTTAAATGCACCACTTAGTAAAGCATATGATTTTGGTTCCACAGCACCCCAAAATGAACCAAGTAATTTAATTATGCCATTAACTTATTCTATATAATATTGGAATGTAGAAATTTGATTTAGTATATATGAATGATTTTTTGGGAATGACTTCCATTAAGAAAAAAACCTTGATAACACCTTGTGGCATGTTTGGTATTTAAATGAGAAAAGAAAAAGAAAAAAATTTGTGTAATATTTATTATATCTTTATAATTATTATTTAAAAGTATTTATTTATCATTATTTTTAAAAAAAATAAGAATACAATAGCCACTTCTCATTTATGAAATTATTTGTTCTATTTTTATTTGTATTTGTATTTTTTTGTGTACCAAATATTCATAAAATAATGGATCTCATGAGCAAGGTTGATGAACCTAACCTACTAACATTTGAATAGAAAATATATCATTTAAAATTAATCAGATTAATCCCTGAAAAAAAAATCGGATTCAAATGAATTAAAATATATCACAAAATATGTTTATCACATAAAATAAAGAAATTATATATAATTTTTTATATTTTTATTATCAAATTTTTTAATCCATGATAAGTGATAAATATATAATGTTCCAAAACAATTTATTTTTCCTGAAATTGATTTGAAACAAATTCACAGGCTATGAATACCTCTCATTCTCACAGCACAAAAAATGTTAAAAAAACAATCCTAGGGCCAATTTTGGAGATCTGAATAAAAAATGCCTTGAAGACTGATAATTGTTAAAAAAAGGAAGAGAAGTGCATTTGTGACGCGAAATTTTAAATTTTCACATATATATATATATATATTGGAGTGGTTCAAATTTCCATATTTATGACTCATGTGGTACGGTGTGCTTGGCCAAAAACCAAGTTATCGGTGTATACGCACAACGCACATTGTGGTAAGTGCCCCACACTTGTAGCCAATGAAAAACCAGCTTTGAGATAACTTGGCTACCGACTCGGTGACATTATCACTGCCAAGACTGTGGGAAGTGGGAAACCAACGGTCATTTGAACAGCCATCGCTGTGGTCTCGCAGCACAAAAGCTCCGCTCAAGGACTGACGCAGATTGAAAGCATAGTGTGATAGAAGATTGTGTAAAAATGGTGGTGCCTAAACTATCCTACGAGGAGAGTCGCCGCAAAAGATTGGAGGAAAACAAGAAGAGAATAGAAGCCCTCAATCTGCCCCAGCTTTCTCAAGCCCTCCGAAATTCCCCTTCTCCCAAACCCTCTCCGGTACTCTCTCTATGCATTCTTCTCTCTCCAAATCACTACATCTCACTTCTTTGTTCGTTTAACTACAGATGAAGCACCCCAAATCTCGCTCAATCCAGAAACAGATTGTTGTTGTAAGGAGATCCGGCCGTGTCGCAAACATGCCTGCTCCTGTTTACAAAGAAGTGAGCTTCTTTCATGAATCCATTTCTCATTTGTGGTTTCTAATTAGTAATCCGTGTAGTTGATTGCATCGTGGTTTTCTACTTTTGACAGGAGGTTATTAATCGCGTGGCAATACCTCGAAGGTAACTCTGGTTTCAAGTTTCACAAGTTAGAGATATAATGACCCCTATGAATTTTTTTTAATAGAAAATAGTTAACATACTTTATATGTGTAGAGTTTATGGTAAAAAAAGAAATTTATCAAACCGCGTATATGCTTCAGAGGAAGCCAGGGAGGAAGCTTTTGAAAAAGCAGAAAAGTTACTGTCGGATTTGGATTCTGAGTATCCGACATTTATAAAGTCAATGCTTCAGTCGCATGTAAGCGGGGGATTTTGGCTGGTAAGTGGTAATGTTCTGGGTATTCTATGTGTTAGTTTACGTTAACCTATGTTCCCTTTCTTCACTTTTTATTCCTTCTCAAATGGGTAGCGGCTAAATCATGACAAGGTTGTCCAAAATCAAAATATGTTTTTTTGTTTGACTCTGTTTAATAACTCAGACTGTGTTTTTTCACCCTAGATCAAAAGATGTCTCTCTTTCAGATAGAGCATCTTATTATCTATTGCCTTCTACACGACAACTTATGTCTTGTTATGAAAACACCTAAACCCTCTATGCTGAGCGTCGGCAGTAATTGTGACCTCTGTACTGCACAAGAGGATCAGTTTCTTTTAATCTTAGATAAATTGCAATTTGTATATTATATATGTCCTGCAATTTATAGAGGCCTAATCTTATAGGAAATATTGGACAATAGGGCCTTCCAGTTCAGTTCTGCAAGACTAACCTTCCAAAGCGGGACGAAATGATTACTTTGATAGATGAAGAGGGGGATGAATATCCCACAGTATATTTGCCCCGTAAAACTGGACTCAGCGGTGGATGGAAAGGTTTTGCGGTTGCTCATAACCTAGCTGATGGGGACGCTTTAGTTTTCCAGTTAATCAGACCTACAGCATTCAAGGTGATTAAAGATTGACTATTGATGCATTTAGGCCTTCGAGCTTGATCACATCGAATTATTCTAAAGCCAATCCATGAATTTTTCAAAAAAGTACCAACATTTTTCAGGCCACTTACTTTTGTGGTTACTATTTACTCATGGTTATAGTTACTGGCTTACTGACTTATTTTTGCTATTGTTTGCTCCCTTTCGAGCAGTCTTAATGCTGCTATTTTGTTCCGTTACAAAATTAACATTATCTCTATTTATACTGTTAAAGACTATGACATACTGTAGTCGCTGATATTTTCTTTCAGGTGTACATTATTAGAGTGAATAGTCCTACTCCTGCAGAGGGCAATTAGCTGTAAATGAATTGCACTTGGAGCTTTTCAAATCAATCTAGGGTATTTCTTTTACTTGGTGAACATATTGAATTTTAAATTGCATCATCAGTTGGATATAATGTTACTAATGTCAATGTTATTTTCTTTCTCTCTCTCTTAATTGCCTCTGGTTGGAATGAAATGTAAATGGACCACATAGGTTCAGTTTTTTGGGCACTTATTATCTAGATACTGTATGTATAATCTCTTATCTGCTTTGTCAGTTGAGGGGCGTGGTGCCATGGAATGTGGATTTCTTCATAACTTGCTTGTGGTCGATATTGCTTCTGAAGTACTTCTATTCGCTTTTAGCGATAATTTAATAGAATAGTTAATGACTTCGTGATAGGGACTAGGACTAGAAGTTACTGAGAAGTGCTGTATTTTATTAAAAGATCAGGTTGCCTAAGCCAATCCCTTCCTTTATCAGAAAAGGAAGGAATTTGGATATAATCTGCTACACAGTCTACTACTCACAGGACAACATTACAACACATTTAATACTGAAACAAAACAAGTATCACCATAGTAAGCAAGAGATAAAAGGAATTCTCTAGCATTCGAGAGGCTAGAGCTAGAGGTTCTTCTGACTTTACACCGATTCTTTCTTTTTTCCCCACCTTCCTCCTCTTCCATTATTTTGCCTTCTTCTGCCAAGTCAGCAGCCACCCCACTCAGCTTTGCTTAAACCGTTTCATGGTTTCCTTTCTTTGCCGTTCCCTAATATGATCTCTTCTCTTAGGCCCAATTCCTCCTTGTCTCCTTCCGTAAACCTCGGGCTCTGTGGGCTGTATGGACTAATCACTTCCCTAGTTGCATCTACGAGTTAGGCGCACTTAATTGGGTTTTCGGCTTCATTCAAGCCTTTCCATCACATTCTTTATGGGTTTTTTTCGGCTGATGCAGCCTTTATGGGTCTAAAATGCATAGTAGGTCCAGTTTGTCTCCAAGTAAACTTTTTTTATATTTGCCTATGAAGCTCTGGAAGTTAGTTCGCAGTTTTAATCCTGATTTTTGCTGGTAAATTGCTTGGGTTATTTTCTTGGACACCACCTGACTAACATTGAAGTGCAATTTTTATTTTGTCTCCCTGTCATAAATGCTTCTATTTTTTACGCAGGTACGAGCTTATGTGGTTAATTTTCCATTTTGGGCTCAGTTCCTCGTTAACTTTATCTTTGTCCGAGATCAAAAAATGGACACACTAGAGTAGTTTCCGCCGATTATGATGTCTGAACTTGTTTTGTATATCCTCTTCGGGTACGTACCAAACTCTTGTCATACAAAAGTAAAAAACAATCGGTTGATCTGTTTAATCCATACCTAGCTTCTTCTAGCTTCTTGGTCTTGATTTTATTCCACAAAAATGGATCTTGCCAGTGAAAATTATAGGGTAAACCCTCACCCTTGCTCTTTCCAATACTATCTCCAGTGCAAAATTTGAGCCGTCCCAATTAATTTTGATTATGCAGATCTAATTATTTTTAAAATAAAAAATAAAAATAAATTTTCTACTGTGAATAAAAAAATGTTTAAACTTGAAGAAATAAACAAAAATTTAGACAGTCTAAATTTTAATTTGAACAATCTAGGTGAGAGAGATAATAATAGAAAGAGAATTTATAGAAGATGATGCAGATCGGTGAAAATTATATAAAGTAAGAAGGAATGGTTCGTCTACTAACACTAAACTTCCCAAGAAAACAAAAAAATCACATTATTACTTGTCATAACCACTAAAGACTCGTGCGTGTGTATACGTCGGAGCCACCCGAAATTATTACTTGTACAGATGAAAATGAATCATCTACTGCATAATATGGTGCACTAGGTAATAAGAATTTTTTTTCTTAAAAAAGAAAGTTGTAAAAAAAATGTGATGCGGAAGGAGATAGCATTTTTTTTACTGCGGAAGGAGCAAAGCTGAAGATGCGGACGCGTGTCCGAATATGTGTTGAAAGTGATACAAGACATTTATAGAGTATAATGGAAGAATACTGCATGGTGGGCTCGTGGTCTTGTTGACTTTTTCGCCCCAACGCCTGGTTCCCTGGGTGTTTGAACTGGTGATTCGATTTGGATTACAATGTTCTTACTGGAGGAAGTTGATTGGGGCTGTGGTGAGCTGTGGAGGACTTTTCGTTTTTTAATATTAGACACCAAGGTGGATGGATGTACAATTGTTCCCAGCTTGCAAAAGCATGATTCTTAGTGGAGCATCTTATACGCCAAAAGTATAAAATTATACAAAATAATGCTTTTTCTGTCGCTGGACCTAATTATCAAAACTGCTAATATAATATGGTGGTGTCCCACTTCTCATCATGAAGCAAGAACCACGAAGAACATTCACTTTATCGGAATTTCTTTTTAAAATACAGATTGAGACACAAAATGGAAGTGACGAAGAACATTCAGTTTATCGGAATTTTTTTTTAAAATACAGATTGAGACACAAAATGGAAGTGATCATTTTGGGGAGTCCACTCCATGACGATATACAGCATAATTGATATGTGTACTTTCACGCGGTGTTTGTCATATAACAAGCCCTCTGAAGGCCTCATCGTACAGTACTAGTAGGTTGGGATTTTTTTTGGACTAAACTGGTTCAGATATTTATATTTTTTATTTTTTAATTAAAATATAATAAATATATAATTTTTAATAAAATATAATAAATATATAATTTTTAATAAAATATAATAAATATATAATTTAATTAAATAATTATTTATAAAAATTATATATTTATCATATTTTAATTAAAAATTTTGATAATAAATATATAAGAATAAGTATACTAGTCTTTTTAAATAAAAAGCCAACAATTAATAACTAATAGCATAAATATAACGTGAGAGTTAATTATTATAATAATAATTTTAAGAGTAAACTACATAAGCTTTTTTAATTATATAGAGTAAAAATATACAAAATATTTTTAAAAGCAAAGAAAAAATTATATAGACATTTTCTAAATATTTTTGAAATTGCACAGATTTTTTATTTATTTTTAAAATATACATACAAATATCCTCCAAGAGAAAGAGTAAGTTATACAAATCTTTTTTAAACTTTTTTAAAATTACGCCGACTTCTCCTCAATTTTCAGGAGAGATTTGTATATATTTTGAAATAAGAAAAAAATTTGTATAATTTTAGTAAAATTTAAAAGATATTTGTATAATTTATCTTTTGTTTAAAAAAAATTTATGCATATTTTGAAAATAGAAATTTTTTTATAATTTTAATAAAATTTAAGAGAAATTTATATAAATTTTCTAATTTTAAAAATGCTGTTGACGGTGTCACGCGCCTGCTTATGGTGGTGACTGGACACTTGTGTGCGTGATAATTGGTGCCGATGACTACGGGGTCATCGAATTGGGGTCAAAGGAACAGGTTAAATAATTGGATACGCTTGCCCCAGTTATGAATGGGCCCAGCCCAGGGCCCACTTTCTCCGTAGCACTCAAGTCTCAGACGCATTAGCCACGGCATTCGCATTTCCCATTTGCATGACCAGGTTGTATGTTGACTGTGTCTATCTGTCCTTAATCAACGCGTATGAAAGGAAACAAACAATAATAAATATTAAAAAGCACGTCTAAGAGATTTGTCTGAGATAATGAGCCAATCGCTTGTCTAGTTAAGGAAAATCCAAAAAGGATTGTGGTACACTTTTAATGTTAAAAATGGGGGCCATCGTATAAAGTATGTCCAGTTCATGAACATCAAATATGTGATTATTTGAGTGTAACGCTTCAATGAGCGCCGCAAGTGCAAAAGTAGATTTGTTTACGGGTTAATCTGGCTTATATATGTTAGCCCAAAGAATGACCAAAATCACGTTAAATCCGTTACTATACGGATTTTTTTAAAAATTCCGAGTAACTTCCGTTCACTTCTTTTAAAATTTAGTTAAATTATATATTTTTAATCATTTTTATTAAAGAAATTAATTTTTACAAAACATAAGATTATATTTTTATTCTTAATATAATAAGAAAGACAACTAAACTAATATTAAAGTTTTAACATTATACTGTAATTTTATTTTTAATATGATAAAAATAATTGAGTATTTTTTTTAAATACATATTATATAAAAAGTTGAATTTATTGACAAAAAATAATTTAAATGTGAGTTGGGTGTAATTTTTTTAAAAAAAACATAAATAAATATAATTTAGTAAAACTCTAAAAAATAAGTGTAATTTACTAAAAAAATTTTAACGTGACGCATCCTTAACGAGATATATGAGACAGTTCATATAACTCATAAAAATTAAAATATTCTAAAATAAAAAATGTTAATTTTCAGAAAACATTATTTCAATACTTAATTAAAACAAATTCATATAATATTGGTAATAAGTTATAATCTTTTCAATCGCGGATATAATCATGAATCATATAGTTTGTAACAAATTTAATATAAGATAAAGAAAAAAACTTATACAATTGATACATTTTTCAGATTGAGTTCAAGTAACGTAATTTACGGTTAAAACCAAAAAAATCTAGCACACCGCCCTAAACGATGCACATCGAATATGGAGGTGTGGCGCAGGATATAGCTGGCTTGTTTCGTAAATGGCTAGGTGCGAAGGAAACGAAGCATTTGCCACGTCACCATCTTCGGTTTTTTTTTTTCCCGAACTGAAAAGGTAAAGGGGGAGACTGGAGCATTTGCGCTTTATTCTCTCTCTCTCTCTCTCTCTCTCGTTAAAGCCTTTCTCTTATCAACAATGGAATTTTTGCAGGACGCTGGGATCCGCGTATTTCGATCACAGAGAGTAGCCCAATTCAGCGTGTTTCCTTATTTTCGCGCGTGATCATCATTCTTACTATTTTATTCTTCCTGTAAATTTTTCTTCTTTTTCCTTTTCTTTCTTCCTGCCCTTTTATTGTCTTTCATGTTTTTGCTATTTACCATATCTTCCTATTTTGCTGCACTCATTGATTAGTATTCGGTTTGATATTTTAATCCTGAGCTTTAATTTCCTAGTCATTTGTCTTGGATTTTTGTAAATTTTTCCTCATTCGCGTATAGCTCGCAATTTCCTTTCTGATCGATCAACGATGTTCAGTGTTTTACCATTCCAGGCGATTGGCATATATTCCATCGTCGTGTTGATGTTTTGTTGATTTCTTGTAAATAAATGAATATAAATGCTCGATCAGCGTTGAAATTGAAATTGGGGAGAAGGAAACACTATTAAGATGTTACTTACGTGTGCATATTTAACTATTTATTTATTCAGGAGCATGTTCTGATAACGCATGGAAGATTAGAGTTGTGTTCATTCTTCTGCGGTAGTACTTATTGGAATTTTAAGGTTGAGGGGCGCAAACAATGTCTGCCAGGAGTGAACACCAAACCGTCCCCCTTTCGGTGCTTCTGAAGCGGGAATTGGCGAACGAGAAAAACGAGAAACCAGAAATTGTACATGGTCAAGCCAGCCAGAGCAAAAAAGGCGAAGATTTCACGCTACTAAAGACGGAATGCCAAAGGGTGGTGGGAGATGGGGTGTCTACTTACTCTGTCTTTGCGGTGCGTGGTTGACATTTTGTTCTTTGAATGTAAAGCACGTTGACTTTTTATTTGGATTTGGTGTATTATAACTTATCAACGGATATTAATGCAATACATCAGGAGTCAATATGTGATGGTTATTATTCTATGACATGACATAATGAATGATACATGTAAACGTTTAAGTATCTTATTTTGCTATTGTAAGGATGAAACATGTTGATGATTTTCACTGACAGTAAAAGCTGTCAGTAAACATAATGATTTAAGTATGCTGAGTGCTGACTGACTGTTTTTGGTTGATTTACTTAGCGCCAATTGTATTGTTTTTTCTTTTATGGGATTTTATTGTTAATTCACGATGTACTTGATTGTTGTGAATTTATTTATGTTTTCATTTCTTATTCACTCATATTAGTTGGATCATAAGAAGAATTTAAGCCATTGATGGATTGAATTATTCATTTTTGTCTCAATATGCTATACTTCGTTTCCTAGTTTCTGCTGTCTCTATTATTTGCTGCAAATTCTAATTTTGAAGTTTTTCAGCTATTTGATGGACACAATGGATCTGCTGCTGCTATTTATGCCAAGGAGAATCTCTTAAATAATGTTTTAAGTGCGGTTCCTCCAGATCTTAACAGGGAGGAGTGGGTCTCAGCATTGCCGAGGGCTTTGGTTGCAGGCTTTGTCAAAACTGATAAAGATTTTCAAGAGAAAGGTATGACTAGATTTTCCTTCATAGCATTTGCTCTGGCCTCTGTACTAACCATTTGATTAGAGGAGGCAAATGTATGTGCACCAACATGAATCTTCATTGTACTATGAATGTCACTAGAAGTCACCTGTAGTTATGCTAGTTTTAAGGGCTTCTCAATTCTCAAAGTTTGAAAGTTAAAAATATTGAAAAGAAAAGAAAAGAAAAAGGCTTTGTAGAGATATATGCTGAACATGTGTGTCACCTATTGTGAAACCGCGGCAATATTTTTCAACTTTTCTAGAAGGTTGCAGCTAACTCTTAGTGAAAGGTATTATATTCCTTTTTCTTTTTTGGGGGGGGGGGGTGCATAAAGGTATTAAAATCTACCTATAATTATTTTTAATATTTAGACTTTTAATGCTTATGGATGAGGAAGGTGCAATCAGAAGTGAGAATGTCTGACTTTTTTCTTTATCACCATGTGCATAAGTTTTTTTAAATTTGATATTGGAATGGGATGGTGTTGGAATTCTTTTTAGACACTGGACATGAATCTAGGCTTGTTTCAGACAGCAGTTCCAACTACCTTAATTATGTGACATTGGTTTGGTTTGAGCTTTCATTATTTTTGTAATTTCTGGATTAAGACTGGTGTTAATGAACTGTGACTGAAACTTCCATTACTGTGTTACATAGTTCTTATCATTCTAAGTTAATGATTTTTTTTTTTGGGTAGTATTTTGTAATCTGTTCATTTGTATTATGATTTTTACATGTTGTTATCTTCACATTTACAGGACAAAAATCAGGAACAACAGTAACCTTTGCGATTATTGAGGGATGGGTTGTTACAGTTGCATCTGTTGGTGATTCCCGTTGCATACTTGAACCTTCTGAAGGTGGGATATATTACTTGTCAGCAGATCATAGGCTAGAAACTAATGAAGAGGAGTAAGTTGCTATCTCAATGTTTTTGTTGCATGGCTTTTTGCATTTGCTTTATTTCGGCATAGCTTCACACTTTGTTTTCCTTTCATTAGGAGGGTGCGTATTACTGCTAGTGGGGGTGAGGTTGGTCGTCTAAATACTGGTGGAGGTGCACAGGTACATTCTCTTTTTAATCATACTAGTCCCTTTTTTCCCCATAAGGTACTGACTGTACTAAAAAGCATCACCTATCTGTTCCCAGCCAAAATAAAGTGGCTCAGCTTGTGGCCTTGTGGATAAATCCAATGCATCTAGTTATACTATATTTTGGACATGATGCTTTTTCAGTTAAACCACAGAATGAGAGAGTAAGTTAAATAGGTTAATCATACCATGGTCAATGGATGGGCAAATATACTCTTGTTGATACACTGGATGATGCTTGATGCTATGCGGACCATCAGTATCAGGGATCACTAAAATTTTACAATCTTCTGAAGAACTGGTGTTTTTGTTATAAAGTTTTAGTGACCATATGTGATGATAGATAAATTACTTTTCATTGTAAACTACCAATTTTCTTTTCAGAACAAATTTTCCTGTTTTATATTATTTTGCCTGACTATTATAGTTATTTTTGTAGGTTGGTCCTTTGAGGTGTTGGCCTGGTGGCTTGTGTCTTTCACGATCCATCGGTGATATGGATATTGGTGAATATATTGTCCCTGTACCTTATGTAAGGCAAGTGAAGGTTGGTCCTTACCATTGTTTGCACATACAAAAATTCAGCCTTTTGTTGATTAGTTTTTTGTTTTTTCAAATAATATTTGACAGCCTTCATAAGATGATTCCTGTGTATATAGTTTCTTTTCTATACTTCTGTTTAACGCTGTGTTGTTTCCCTTTTCTGCCTCATATGCACAAACAATTATTTCATTGCATTATTTCTGCTATTTCATGTTGTGGAGATATCTTGCTTTCTCTGCCTTTCCTCTCCTCCCAAGTATCTTTTGTTGTTCTTGTGTTTGCAAATTACAAGATGCTTTTGGAGCTTGTATGGAGCTCAATGATTACATTCTTATGCGGAGAGGCTGTGATTTTGTCATTTTTTAACTTGAGATCCCCCCCCCCCCCCAAAAAAAAAGAACATCATTTGTTGCATTTACAAAAGCAAAATGAATTTTGCTATGGAAAGCTCAACCTCTTGAGAGATTGAACTTTCCACTATTAGATCAATTTGTGTATATGGTAATAAAAAAATTATTTTACACACATCTTGAGAAAATCCAACGGGAGAAGAGAGGTTGAGCTCTCCATAGTATTGCGCAATAAAACCTGAAGTTTTTATTTGTTATTGTAAACTGTGTATGCCTTTTTCTCAAAAGATTTTAATCCTGGCATTTTTTTCCCCTTAATGTCATTTTTTGCAGCTGTCCACAGCTGGAGGCAGGCTTATTATCTGCAGTGATGGTGTTTGGGATGCTCTAACTGCTGAAGCGGCCCTTGATTGTTGTCGTGGCATGGCAGCAGATGCTGCAGCATCACATCTTGTTAGAGTATGTTTAGATCTTTTGAATCATTTAATGAAATTTGTTTAGTCAGCTTGTTTTCATGTTGGCTTTAAAACTATATTCTGACTTCTACTCCACAATGATACTAGGGACATAAATGGATCAGGGGTAATGGCATTTTTTTTCATTATACCTTGATTGAATACTCAAATAATAATAATAATAAATATTAAATTTATCATTTTTAACCCGCTTTTTTAAACATTATGCAGGAATTCGGGTAAATGGGTGATATAAACATATACTTATATCCGTGCCTGAATAAGGCCTACCAGAATCAGACCCATATGCTTATTTAGTGCATTTTTTTTCTCTTCTGTCATACATTCCAATTGGGTGAACGGATTTGATACCCGCTCAACTTATATCCATTTAGATCCCAAAATGAAACCTTCAGTGCTCTGGACTCTAGTTTCACCTTATAGTTTTGTCATTATGTAGTAGGATTGCTATTTCTACTCTGTTTCACTGTATTGTTCTGCCTTCAGGAAGCTTTACAATCAAAGGGACTTAGAGATGATACTACCTGCATTGTTATTGATATATTACCTCAGGAGAAGCCACCTGCTCCTGTGCAACAACCTAAGAAAGCAGGAAAAATGTTTAAGGCCATGTTTCGCAAAAAATCTTCCGAATCATCTTCTTATAATGATAAAGAGTACATGGAGCCAGATGTGGTGGAGGAACTGTACGAGGAGGGATCTGCTATGCTTTCAGAGAGGTTTGGTTTTGTGATAAGTGTTCGATAAATTTTGCAGCTGCTCTGAAGTTCTACGTCTCCTGACATGAAAATACTTTTATCTGAAATGCAGGTTAGATACAAAATACCCACTCTGCAACATGTTCAAGTTGTTTATGTGTGCAGTATGTCAAATGGAGATGAAACCTGGGGAGGGTATTTCAATCCATGCAGGTGTACCCAACCCAGGAAAATTGCGTCCCTGGGATGGACCTTTCCTTTGCTTAAGTTGCCAAGAGAAGAAAGAAGCAATGGAAGGGAAAAGAACATCAGGTTTATAATAGCTCAACTCTTATATTTGTCTGCCTTGAGATTCATATGTCCATAACTATAGTTTCCTTTTGATTTTTTGCTTTCAGATAGACTTAGCAGTGGAAGTGACTGATGAATTCTCATGTATATTTGCTTTGTGAGAGTGCTAAAGACGGTTCGGATAACAGGAAGGTTAAACTTCCAAGCAACAGTGATTCCCTTCTATTATCATGGGGGCTTTTCCGAATTTGGATTTATTTTTGAATTCCACATGAAAATCCATATGGATTTTTTCTCTCATTTTTTAAGGCTACAAATTCAGACTACCAATAGCAGCTTGTTAGAATATATCTGACTTGGACGAGTGAAATTGCAACCATCCGTGTGTTGTGAAAGGCTGTGTTAAATGTACAACGGTGTGGCGGAGGTAATGTATTTTTTATATTCATAAATGGAAGTGGACTTCGTTGTAATGTGATATACCGAGTTTAAGTAGACTTCATAGAGCTCGATTCCACAATAGGTTAGAGATATGTTGAGCCTTCTGTATTATTTATTCTTGTAGCATTTTATTTTGATCATTCCTTTTACCAAACAAACATCAACCGTGTAATAGAAATGTTCGGAAATTGAAATATATTTTTTCTTATCCAGTTCTACTGTTTTTCCGCTTGTATGATGCGTGCGTAGGCTGAAATCATAGATTTTGTTTTTGGGGGCTTTTTGTTTTTTGCTTTTTTCGGTTGTTGCGTTTCCTTGTTTTTTTTTGGGGAGGGGGTGGAGATTATTTCTTCAGTTGTCACAATTGCATGCACTGGCACTAACAATCATCTGTTGTTTTATGAAAGCAATTTACAGTTTCATGGATGTTATGGGTTGTCTTAAAGGTGGTAGCTTTTTATTTATGTTACTGAAATAACTACGAAGTAGTTCTCCGGCTGTTCTCTGAGGCATTTGATTTTTACCATTTTCCCCCCTTTATTATTTTGAGGGAGTGGAAGTAAAGGAAATGATTTTTAAGATGAATGAAAAATGATGAGTAATATATTTTGACCTAAAATATGAAGAAAAGAAGGGAAATGTAAGATATAATGATGATATTCCACTCTATACGAATGTTTTTCATAAAATATTTCTTAGAAAAATATAATTATTAGGACATCTGCAATTTTATTATCTTTATTAATATTTTCATATATTTGGACAAAAAGTTAAATATCACTTAAAATTAACCTATAAAAGTCGCATGATTGTTATGTAAATATTTTAAATAAGGATATGCTAGAACAAATGGTGCAGTAGTTTGTTGTATATTTCTAAATGATAGCTCAATTTGTTATTTTGTTATTCTTTTTGTTATCGTTACTTCACACATGATATTGTATTATTTGTGTTCCCTTAGTTTTTGTTATGTCAGCTGAAAGGATTCAGGCTTGGGGCTTGACTGCATGTACTCTCATATAAAGAAAGCTTTGGCTCAACAAGTTTGTGACCTTAGGTGTTCCTTGTTTTCCTTTCTTGGTATCAGAGTGTTCCCAAGCTTGTGCCATGGCAAGTCGATCCACTTTTGTTTCTTCTCACAATGGCTCATTTGGAAATCAAGCTATTGATTCAAACCCTTTAGCTCTAACAAATAATCGATCTAAGCTAAATTTATCTCTCAGTGCACTCAATCTGTCCTATTCTATTAAGCTAGATATGATGAATTACCTTTTGTGGCAATCATTAACCTTACTAATGATTCGTGTCAACAAGTTGGATGGCTTCATCACATGCTTTAAGCCATGCTCACTGAAGTTCATTATTGAAGGTACAAAAACAAAACCAAACCCAGCCTATGAGGACTAGGTAGTTACTGATCAACTCCTCCTTAGGTGGTTCTTGAATACCATGACCATCGATATAGCCTCACAAGTGGTTCAATGCTGAACATCGTAGGAACTATGGGCTGTAGTCAAGGCACTTTTAAGATCACATACCAAATCTAGAGTGACATTGTATAAGAATGAATTGCAATAAACTTGAAAAGGGAATTCAACAATGGCGAAATATCTGAATTGTATGAAGACGAGTTCAGACAATCTTGCTCTTGCTGGGAGTCCTATATCCTTAAATGATCTTATTACTTAAATGTTAGCTAGAATTGACGTGGAATACAAACCTATTGTGGTTCAGTTAGCTACCAAGGTAGATCTAAATTGGATTGATCTACAAGCCACCCTATTGACATATGAGAGCATAATGGAGTAGTTGAGCAATTTCAGTAACTTCAACTCCAAAACTCTTTTGCAAACCTTGCTAAAGTAGAAGGTCACTCTTTAAGCTTTGACTCAAGCTATGGTGCTTTGTGTGGTTCGTATCAAATAAGAGGCTATTGTGGACTTAGAGGACATGGCAAAAACTTTAGAATTAACAAGCCCTCATGTCAAGTGTATAACAAGGTGGGACATATAGCAATAAACTGCTTCTATCAGTTTGACATAAATTTTCATGGGCACTTTGGCAATAATAAGAGAAACGATAACTACAACAACAGTGGCAGTGTCATAATGGCTTCTCTTTAAATAGTGAATGACAATGATTGGTATTTTGATAGTGAGGCCACTAGTCACATTACCAGTTATCTTAATCAAATTGATTTGTCTATTATTGGTAATGGTAAGCGCAACATTGTTGTAGGTAATGAAGATAAGTTGAAAGTTCTTAATAGAAGCTTTGTTAGACTTTATTACAAAAACAAATCCCTATTGATGAAGGATGTGTTACATGCCCCAAATTTGCTAAAAATTTGCTAAGTATTTCTAGATTAACAAATGATAATGATAAAGTCATTGAATTTAACTCCAATAGATACCATGTGAAGGACAAGGCAATGAGTCAAGTGCTTTTACAAGGGACAGTGCGTGAGGGACTGTATAGAGTTGTAGATGGTCCAATTGGCTCTAAAGATTTTACATTATTTGCATCTCATGATCAGTTACTTACAAACAACAGTAGTATAGCCTCAACTTTTATTTCAATAAAAGAAGAGTGGCATCATATGCTGGGCCACCTCTTTAGCCAATGCTCTTTGTAACGTCCCTAAACACTAATCATGTTAATTAGTCATAATTAAGCTCTTAATCATTGATGCTTTAAGTCAAAAATTGTTAATAATTGGTTAGAAAATAAAAATTTAGAAAAAATTTAAACCATTTTAATCATTCCAAGTCATTAATCAGACAAGAATATTCATCTTTGAGATAATTAAATTCCCATATCAGACTTCCATTTTTTTTCTAGATGATTCAAAGAAGTATAAAATTCATTTACATTGATTTATAAGTCAATACATATCATTACTATAGAGAAAACCAAAATTTCTAAGCTAAAATAGGGGCTTGAAAACTTAAGCCATGATTTAAGGAAGTTTAGCTGCAACCAAATTGGCTTCTAAAACTTAGAAACTAAAATTTTAGACTTATGTCGTGGCCTAAAAGACCCACACTAAAACTTAAGTACCTACTGGAACTAGAAGAGGTGAAATTCTTGTTCCTCGTTACGACTTACGCTCCCCACGCTATGGCAAGTTTGCTTACTATAACTCCATTAAGCAAAATTCACAAGCCTCATCGCAACTCAAAAATTTCACTCCACGATGAAACGCGCTTTTGGAACATTGTTCCCATTTTTCTTGATTCTCACCACAATGAGATTGCTCTCTGGAATACTCCTCTTCTATTTTCCTCAAGTTGCGTCGTAGCTAAAAAACCTACACTGTGGCACATTTCAATTTTGTTACCCTCTAAATGTGATTCAGCCATGACTCAAGAGGATTCACTCCATGACTCAACTCCTCTGTAAACTCTAACTCTTTTATGCTCGTTCTTACTCACCTGTAACTCCCTCCAATTAATGTCTAAGGTCCTTTTAAGGCAAAGATACATGGTTTTGATATTATATTCCTCTTTATACCTTACAATTTACTAACTTCTATGATTGGGGACCTAAGTTTAAGTTGAAGTAACTAAGCTTTGAATTATGTCATCAATTCTCCCTCAAATTGTGCTATTCCCTATCAACTAACTTCAAACTACTTTAGATAAGTTTTGATAGGTCAATCTAACATATTCCTATCCTTTAAGCTCTACAAAAATCTCAAATGTATATTATGGGTATGGCACATCTTAAATCCACATTTACAAGACATATGACAACAAAAGTGTCATATAACTTGATTCAAACTAAACATTTAATCAATTACTTAACCATGTTCTTGGAAGTACATATCATGTTCCATACACCCACAAATATTCATATTTGTTCAGCATTAAGTAGTTACATCGAATTCCATATAAATCAGACTTAACTACTAATGATCAATCCAGTAGTTACAGAAATGTCAAAATACCTACACTTGTCAAAAATAAATACAACATGATGTTATTCAAAATTGATTACAAAAGAATAGCATCTATACTAATTCTAAATGCATCCAAGTGTAGAAATCACATACAAGGTCTTAAGTTATGGATATTCATCTACTTGCTTTCCCTTTTCTTTACCCAAAAATCCTTTACTTGAAATGGTTAGCCCATAAAAAAAAGATAAGACGTGAATTTCAATAACCAAAAGGGGAATTCCATATATATGCACACATTAACTAATATAAATGCATCATGAGCAAATAAACAACAAATATATTAGTACAATTAGCAAATGAACTAGTTAGTCTACTAGTGATTACTGTCTCATACTAGCAATCACATACAATACGTTAATAGCCAATAATAAAGAGAAAGGCCCGTCCATAATGCCCACTTCCTATTAAGCACGCTCACAGCTCGATGCATTTTGGAATCTAATCGCAACTTGGTGCTAAATTGAAACACAATACACGAGTGGCAACATAATTATAGATCCACCAAGGACACGATCATGGTTTAAACACAATTAAGTAGCCAACCAATCATTAGCACATAAAATCATATAAGTGTGGCAATTATAAGGTTAAAATGAACACATGCATGGAATTAAAAATGAATCCCCTGATTACCTCACTTGGTGTGTCAAACTTTTCAAAAGTCAATATTGGTTTCCAACACTTTAGAGGTCTTAAATTAAATCAAAATATATTTTTAATCACTAATCACAACATAAATCAGACACCCATAAAATTTAATCATGACAAGCTACCTACTTAGGAATCATTTACTAACCACCAAAGAGTCCCAAATTCGGACTTGAGCCTCCCTTTACTAAAAACCATAATGTTTTACTCCAAATCCCTTGTATTTTCGCTAAATAACGTAGTCCAATAGGAAAGTCAATTATGGGGGCCCATTTTCCAACATAAAACACATCAAAATGGGAAGGAAAAACTTACCTATTAGTCCTTCTAGCCTCCACCTCCAAAAATCAACAAGAAACCATCAAAACAACAAGTTTTAAATTTAGGAAAAAGGCAAAAATTCACTAAACCAAAAGTTATTCAAACCAAATTGTAGAGAAAAATGAAAAGATCAAGTTTTATATAGATTACCTTAATTAAATCTCCCAATTAAAGTGTAAATCAGAGCCACAGAGTGCTGGAACCCTAGCTCTTCTTAAGTGCGAAAACGGCTTTATGTTTTTACATAACTTATGCCTTCAGCACCCAAGTGAAAGGCAATTAGATTTTCTTAAGATTTTGAGGTAAATGGGCTGGTCCATTAGGCTCTATATCCAAGTGGGCTAAAGCTTTTCATGTTGGGTAGTATATGAGTTCAAAATAGGTTAGGCCTCTGCAAGAATAAAGTTAGGATTTTAATAATATTCCTAGTACACATAAATTAATCATAAAATTCAAATCATATTTAAATCCATAAACTTCATTTTATTTTTCTCAAAATGATCTAACTAATAATTATTATATTTAGATACTCAAATTTGTCATTTTCCTTAAAATTTTTATTTTCTCATAATTTTCCTAAATTTCTCTTAATAATTCCATAATTTCCTATAATTACTCTTAAATAATTTCAGGTGTTACACTCTCTAAGATTTTGAATGATTGTAAATTCAAAGTTCCATATAATGAACTCCTAGGTTTCTGTGAGGCATGCCAGTATGGCTAATCACATTCATTACTGTTCAAACTTTCACACTTTCATGCTATTAAACCCCTAAAACTTGTGCACACTAATCTTTTGGGGCCATCTCCATTACTTTCCACCAATGAATTTAGGTTTCATATCTTGTTTGTGGATGATTACAATTATTTTACCTAAATTTTTCCCTTAAAACAAAAAGGCGAAGCATTAAGTGCCTTTATTCAAGTTAAGCAATTAGCAAAAAATTAGTTTGAAAGTAAGATAAAAATATTAAAGAGTAATTAAGGTGGAGAGTTTAGAAATTTTGTCAATCTTACTTAAGAATCAGGAATTGTTTTCCAACATTCATGTCCCTATACTTCATCTCAAAATGGCATGGCAAAAAGAAAGTATAGACATGTAGTAGAATTTGGTTTAACATTACTAGCATAGGCCAAAATGCTTCTTAAGTACTAGTGAGAAGCTTTTCAAACGGCTACTTATCCGATTAATTACCTACCTATTCTAATACTTGGGAATGTGTCTCCTTACTTTAAAGTGTTTAGGTCTCATCCGAATTATAAAGCCTTAAAAACTGTTAGATGTGTCTGCTTTCCATGTTTAAGACCCTACAATCACAATAAATTGCAATTCTACATAACCAAGTGTGTGTTCATCAATTACAGCAACAGCCATAAGGGATTCAAATGTCTTGGACCTACAGGAAAAATTTACATGTTTAGACATTATTTAATGAAAATGAGTTCCCTTTCTCCTCAGGTTTCTTGAATACAAGACATAATGTTTAGGAAGAAGTGCATCCTACTGTCTTCTTTAAAGCTTCAACAGTTAACTCAGCAAATCATACACATAGATTGATGCTCCCCCTACTGACTTTATTGAACCTGCTGAACTTACTGTTTCCTTACCTTGCCTAAGTTGTAACTCTCCTAATTTCGACTCAGGTAGAAGAATTGAAGAGATCATAGATCAATTTGCTATAAATAAATAAGTTAATTCACAGTAGCTCTCAAACTTAAATAAAAAAGATACCTCTTAACAACCGTCAAACTCTAATGATGGTTCAAATTCAATTGAGAGTGATAGCAGCTCGTCCTTCTCTCCTACACAGAAACCTTCAATCATTGGACACAAGATGATGACTACGAGCAAATGTGACTTCTTCAAACCTAAAGTTCCCTTTACAGGAATAGCAACCAAGACTGAGAAGAGTACTTGTTCAGATTGTAAACCACAAAGTGTAAAAGAAGCACTGGAGTCTCCATAGTGTAAGAAGGCCATAGAAGAAGAATTTAGTGCCTTAACAAGAAACAAAACTTGGGAATTAGTTCCATACACTAGCCAAGAGAATCTTATTAACTGTAAATGGGTATTTAAGTTGAAGTTCAATTTAGATGACTCAATCCAGAGGCATAAAGCCCGTCTAGTGGTTAAAGGCTTTCAGTAAGACTTGGGGAGTAGACTATAATTAAACCTTGAGTCTAGTAATTAAAGATGCAACAATCCTAGTAATTCTAGCTATTGTTATTGCTATTGCATACAAGTGGGAGATATATCAATTGAACATAAACAATGCCTTTTTAAAAGGTTTCTTGTTTAAAAGGTTGTATATGAAGCAACCTAATGGACTCCGAGATTTATAAAGGCCAAGACATGTATGTAGACTGATTAAAACTCTCTATGGCTTGAAGTAGGCACCAAAGGCCTAGTTTGAAAGATTAAAGGATACTTTACTCAGCTAGGGTTTCTGCAATTTGAAAGATGACAACTCACTCTTCTTCTTACAAGATAAGTCTCAAATCATAATGGTTTTTGTTTATGTAAATGATATTCTAGTCATGAGTAATGAATTAAAATGCCTTAGGTGATTTTATTAATAAGCTCAATGACTTATTTTCCCTTAAAGACCTTGGGTCCATTCACTATTTTCTGAGAATTGAGGCATACAAAGATGAGACAGGTTTGTATCTTACCTAGAGAAATACATAACAAATTTGTTACAAAAATGCATTATGGCTAACGTGAATTCTTGTCTAACACCCATGGTTTTTGGGAAGTTGTTGTCTACTAATGAAGGAAAGTTTATAACTAATCCATCTCTATATAAACAAGTCATAGGTGCACTACAATATTTAACAAATACTAGACCAGATATCAATTTTGTTGTTAATAGGCTCAGTCAATTCTTAAGTGCTCCAACTTGTGTTCATTGGTAAGCTATGAAGAGGGTTTTTGTTATTTGAAAGGAACAGTATATTACGGTTTACATATGAAGCCTTCAGAGTATTTGTCTCTCACTGGTTTTTCATATGCAAATTGAGTAGCTTGTCCAGATAATAGGAAGTCAATAGCAGGTTATTGTCTGTATTTTGGAGATTCACTTGTTGCTTGATCTTCAAAGAAACAATGAGTTATCTCCAGATCAAGCATAAAATCTAAATATAGGGCACTAGCTTCCTTAGCCACTGAATTAGCTTGGATACAATTATTGTTGGATGAGCTCAAATTTCCTTCAAAGGGTGTTCCATTTGTGTGGTGTGATAATTTGAGAATTACGGCTCTAGCTTCTAATCCAGTCTTTCACACTCAAATGAAACATATCAAACTAGATGTACATTATGTTTGTGAAAGCGTTATAGCTAAGTAATTGTCTATTCACTTCGTGCCTTCCTTTAAACAAAGAGTGAATCGCTTGACCAAGCCGTTATCTCACTCTCGTTTTTGGTTGCTCAGAGACAAGCTTGGAGTGTGCAAGACACCCTCAAGCTTGCAGAAGGCATTAAAACAAATGGTGCAATTTGTTGTATATCTTGTAAAGGATAGCTCAATTTGTTATTTTGTTATTGTTACTTTACACATGGTATTGTATTATTTGTGTTCCTGTAGTTTCCGTTATGCCAACTGTGAGGATTCAAGCCTGTACTTTGTATAAAGAGAGCTTTGGCTCAATAAGCTAAGGTGGAGCGTTTAATCTCTTTATTGTGGTGTGAGCTTTAGTGTTCTTCGTTTTCTTTTCTGGATAGAATTCAAAAAGATAGTAAAGGCATAATATATCATGTTATTTGATTTTTTTTAATATTAGTTTTAATTTATATATAAAATTTTTACTTTTTGTGTTAGTTTAGACAAATGATTTGTTAGGTTGTAAAGTTTGTATATCAAAATTATAATTAAAGTATAATCTAAGGAAATTATACGTTTGTCTCCTATTATATTTTGGCGGCATCCAAAAGGGGCAGTAAAATTATTTTATTCGGTTGTTTTTATTTCTTTTGTTTATTTTCTTTTCCATTTTGTTCTCAAAGAAAGGTTAAAGTTTTGAAGTCCCAAATAGCTGTCGGGCAATATGGTAGTGGACCACAAGCAGAGGTAATCGTTTGTTTTTATTTCTGTTGTTTCTTTTCTTTTCCATTTTGTTCTCAAGGAAAGGCTAAAGTTTTGAAGTTGAACTTGCAGTCTCAAATAGCTGTCAGGTAATTTGGTAGTGGGTCACAAGCAGAGTTAATCGAGTATGAACTTACATGTGAACAGATATTCAACAGATTTAGATGCATATTCCACATGGATATTCAACAGCGGTTGTTGTTGTAATAGCGTTCGCCATGAACAATTTCAAGAATTAATTAGCACCACAGCAAAACTGATCATAAGAAAAATAATTGAAGCTAATCTAAAACGGTCGCTTTCACTCGCGTTTCAGTATTTAATTTGGTTGAGAGTCTCACTTCTGGGTGCTTGAATTGGAGCCAAAAAAAAAAAAACAGAGGGAAAGAGGGAGGGAGGCTGTAAAGTGAACGCTTTGCAACTATGTTTCCTTGTTGGCTTTTTGTCCTATGACTACCTGCAAGTCTCAAATTTAGAGCGAGAATATAAATATTTAAGATATCGAACGGCTAATATCAGAGGCAGAAAAGATAGTTTCCCCACCCAAAAGTATCTGCGTGTGAAGTGTTTGTTTTATGCTACATTTTCTTCTCTCTTATCTTAAAAATTTATTTAAAAAAAAAAAGAAAGAAGAAGAAATTCAGAATATGGGATTTTAAGTGGTGAAAGTGAGGAGGATGAGTCAGTCCAATCAAATAATGCCTTCATGAATAAGATGTTGACCTTAACCATGCGTACAAAATTCCTTTATGCTGCATGTGTGGACCACCTAATACGCTTGTGTGTGGGTCTCTCGCCATCCTCCCCTCCTCTGTTTTTTTGTCCCTTTCCTTCAGTGTCAGTCAATGGTTGGTTCTGCACTTGCATAGACAGTTCGATACAGTGATGGTCACCGTCTGCTATATATAAGGGGGCTCACCCTCACATGACCTCCCTAAACGACATCCATCCTCCTGTTTCCTTGAGCTTTCGTGTTCACGAGTAATGGGGGTGAACAATACTCTTGGATGGTCATGATTTTACTACTCTATCATCCTCGTATCATTACCAATATATATAGTACACCTTTTCATATCAGAAAAACTACATGACGAATTACTTTGTGTGGTTAAGAGACGAAGGAGTTTTAATTACTAGTTTGACACAATGGAGCCTGCATGTTAGATTAACCCCATAACCTTGTTTTCTCTGCACATGAGGAAGAAGCCAATGACAGTGAAAGAAGCAGATAATTTCTTGTGCTATGTATTCAAAGATTCCATTTTGAAATGGGGTTATATATGTACATGACGATTTCTTCCCCGAGGGACCTTCTCACTGCTAAAAACAACACCGAAATGGGGACACATTTCTAAAGCGAAGTTTGCCATGCCAATCCCATCTTGCTTTGGTGGCCAAATTTGGATCCTTGTGACCTCATTTCCAATATCAGTACCGAAATTGCTGTTGGACACTTGCGCTTTCACGAGGGCCCACAGAAGCACCAACTTTTTATAACACACGAGTGAAATCTATCATCTCGTTCCATAGATAATATGAACAGTTAATTTTGTAAAATGGGAAAAAATTTTAATTGACAAAGTCTCTCTCTCTGTCTCTCTGTCTCCTCCCGGGTTCCTTTATCTGTCCCATAGCTTTGTTAACATCCTTACAACAGGAAAAGATTATATCATCCCCTCCACCACAGAGAAAAGTTGTAGATCGAGAATTTCAGATATTGCGTCCAATCTTGTTGGCCTAGAGCACAATCTTACTGTGATGGAAAGGCATCAGCACGGAAAGAGTGAAGAAAACGATGTGGAAAAGAAAATTGAAGGAGCTAAGCTATTAAGGGAAGAAGGCCAAAGTGGAAAGCAAGCACAAACATCAGCAGCATCTCTTGCTTCACCATCCTCTTCTCCAACTCATGACTTCTCCTTCACAATCTCTTTTCACGACACTCGCTCAACCACAATACCTGATAAATCCAAACCTCCACCTTCATTTGCACCTGATTTATCTCCCGCGGATGACATCTTTTTCCACGGTCACTTGCTTCCTCTTCATCTCCTCTCCCACCTCCCTGTATCCCCTCGCTCATCCACCACTTCCATGGACAGCTTCACCCTCCCTATTAAGGACCATGGAAGCATCAGTAGCAGCAATAAGAGCAACATCACCATCGACAACAACAACAGTAATAATAGCAACCAAGAAAGCAGGAATAATAGAGGGTCGACAAAGGGAGGAAGCAAGTCCAAGTCTTTCTCAATCTTTGGATTTACAAGAGGGCGTAAAGGATGCCAGGTTACAGAGAAGGAAGACAATAAAGAGAAGCACAAGAGGAAGCTGAGGTTGGATGTGGTCCAAGTTCTGAAGAAGTACTTGAGAATGGTGCAGCCACCTGTGTTTTTCCGAGGGAGAAGAGAGAAAATAGGACAGTCTTATTCATATTCAGGTAATCTAAGTCCGAGAAATAAGCGAGACGTGGTGAAAGGAAGAAGAGGAGAGTATTCAGCACCAGCATCAATGAGGACTTCGCCTACAAATAGTGGCCTCCTGCTTGCAACTTCAACACTTCCTCCTGCTAGCGATAGTACCATGGAAGAGCTGCAGGCTGCCATTCAAGCTGCAATTGCTCACTGCAAAAACTCAATTGCCAAAGATGATAAACTCAAATGCTAATTCAAGGGAAGATACCAGAGAGAGAGTTTTTGTATCTGGACTTAACTATTAATTATTGTTCTCTTGTTTGATATTTTGTGTATAATTAGATACATCAACGAAAATGTACTACTAGATGAGATTCGAAAACGAAACACCACTGGAATTGTTATATCTCAATTCTCAAAGAACATTACTTTGTGTCTTGTAGGCTTCTAGCCCAATTCGAGCAGAATCTAGTATAAAATCTGAAATCCTCAGCTCCATCAGGTCCAAATTCGTGATCTAATAAGGAATTTAAAAGCTCGAGACTCTTTAATGGTGGATTATCTCCAGATTTATGTGTTTAAAAATTAAAAAAAAATTATTTTACAAACATTCAATTGAATTTGCAACTGAATCTGCTCTAATGCAGAGTAACGAGTTATAACAAGAATTTCCCACACATTCAGTACAAACTACTGTATTACATTTTGTTGTTCTTTTACCGTACTTATCTATATGGAGTCTCTGACACATCAGTAATAATCATATAACAACCACACATATGTCAGAGTTCTTGATCTGTGAGTGCCTATGTTAATTCTGACATTCTCCTGTAGACGACCCATAATGTATTGAGAGTTTGTGCTCCTGAGTTCTTTCTGCTTTTCCTTTTTTCCTTCCATGTGTATTTTAGTTTTCCTTCAAAACTATATCCAACACAAGTCGAACTGAGACAAATTGGACCAGATATATTAGATTCCCTGCCAAATAACCGGTTCTATCTTGTCGCAATCGTGTCAGCATTCTAAGAAAGGAGTATGGCTACAACTGTCAGTGATATAAAAAGGGCGCCAACTTGTTCATCACACATCTTCTGGTTGTAAGGAAAGCTCAACACAGTGTATGCACCAACACAAGCATGTCAAAGCTCGAGGAATTACATCATTAGAGTTCAATTAGCAGCTAAATACACTGATTGATACCAAACAAGGGGAATAAAGACAAAAAGATCAAGTAATCTTTGGTTTCAGAAGCATTGAAAAAGGAGAAGTAGAAAGTAGAAGCATTTTCATGAAATGATAAAGGATGGTAGGGAACATAGAAGGAGGATGTGGCCTGCCCCATGTGGGTCTCAAAACTGGATGTGATAGCTGCATAACAGATTTGGGGCAATACCAAGGACGACAATTAGATGACAGCAACAAGAAAATGGCCAATACTTTGTATAGCAAATGCGTTATTTTTCAGGGGAGAGAGAGTGTGTGCTTGTGAGGAAGCCATAAAGATCATAAGAATTAATTAATGATAAAATTAATTATGAGATTTAGAAAGATGTGTTTGAGGGCCACTAAGCGGCGCAATTACAACAGTATCCCAATCCATAGTTCTTGTCTTTTACCATTCCACTAAGCTATACGAACAGAGAACCAATCTTATCTTTTAAGTATAATACATTCCATAGTATGCATCAAAACGCACAAGCCTGAACATGTAGTTCAAGAGGATTTATATCTGATGCAATAATACATATTATGTAATTAAAAAAAAGTGACGAAAAAATAAAAGTGTATATAAGATTTATTTCTTTTCCTTCCACTCATTTATTATTTTTTATCTTTTTTTAAATGCATGATATTACATACGCATTATGTATTTACTTCCTAAATGTGGAAGATTTAGATAAAAGGTGACTAGAGTTGGTTTGTTACTATGTGGTAAAAAAATTATTGTATGGCAACAAAAAAAAGTGTTAAACATTCTATAAAAGTTGTTCGTAAATTTGATTTATGGTAAAATGCTTGATAATAAATTTTTAAGAGTTATTATGAATGTGTAAAATAATGATATTAACATTTTAAATAACTTTACATTAAGTTATTAAAATAATGCATAATAGTTTAACATTAAATTAAAATAAATAATATAAAAATAAAAATTAATAACTCGTGAAGGTAGGACCTATAAAATTATGAATAGAAATTAAATTGAAATGTATATATTTAAAATAAAAATTAAAGAAATATATGAAATTTGTACATCTAATATATGTATGTATGAGATAATTGTGTTTTAGTGAGATTCTAATAAAAATATGATAATATATATATTATTATATTTTTATTAGAATCTCATTAAAACACAATTATCATATATATATATATAATGAGTATCTTTTTATAACAATTGAAGTAAAAATATCTTTTTAGACATTTTAAATTTAAAATAGCCTCACCTGCTTTTAAAAACACCCCTAAAGTATTTTTCAAAACTTGCTTTAGCTTTTAAAAAGCATAAGAAAAAGCACTATAATAAAAACAATCTAACCAACATAAATTTATTGTTTTTTTGCCCCCAACAAAATGCAAAAGTTACAAAAATTCCAACCCTTTTCTTATTAAAAAGAGATATATTTTTACATTTTTCGTAGTAGAAGGATATAAAAAAAATGAGGCAATACATTTTATGGAAACTGAATCTAAAATTACACAAATTTTTTTGTCAATTAAAGTTATTCAACTAAATATATAGAATACCCAATAATGGAGGCAAGACCACAGTAAATATATTAGTCGATTATGTGTTTTGGGATGTTGGTATGCACTCCGGTTCCGTTCTTGCAATTGGGGCCAACTGGGCAGCTTTGGTGGAAAATATATAAAAAAGTTGACCCCAAAAAAAAAAAAGAAAAACGAAAGTTAAAAAAATTTATTTAAGTAAATCAAATTTAATGCATCAAATAATTATACAATAGTGGGCCAAGTTCAACACACTAGTAAAAGAAAAAATATAGGTAAAAATGTACACTCATCCCATAATTTTATCCTAAGTTTTATTTTAATTCTTTAATTTTATTTGTTTTATATTGATATTTTAACTTTAAATTATCCCCTAATAAACTTAAGTCAAAATCGTAATAAATCCTTAATATATAATGTATTGTGAGTCTTGATAGGAATTTTGAAAAAAGTCATACTCTAAAAATTAGTTCAAAAGGTTAGAGAAATCAAAATCCTTATAAATTTCAAATTGAAATCTCATACTTTTAATATAAAATTCAAGTCTTATACTTTGTAATAGGAATTAACAAGTCCTATAGAAAAAAAAATCTATCATTTCCTATTTTATTTTTTTAGATCTAATATGCTACTTTTATCAACTACTTGGGGTTTTGGCATTTTGCCAAGAATTTTGGTTTTTGTTAGGCAACTAGGGTTCATGCTATATAGGCTAATTAAAATCTAAAACTCACCTTCCTATTCTCTAGATTTCTCAAATTGCCAAGAGTTCAAGATTTGATCTTTATTAAGCAATGAAATGTCCAGATGCTAATATATCAGAAGTAGTCTCCAAGTTAGCCAAAGTCTGTTAATTGAAATCCATTGGCTTAAAGGGTTAAATAAGATATTTAATAGGTTTAATGCTTAATTCAATTAAAATATCGGGCATACTTTTATACTTGTGATCTATCCCGACTCCATTAGGTCTAGTTTTATGTTGCCTTAAAGTGAGCTATGACGAATTAAGGCTACCTGGCCTAGTGATTTTTTTTAATAAATTAATACTTATAATATAAAAATATTTTTTTATAGTTTCATATAGATAAATTTCAAAACAATAGGCTTCTGAAGCCTTAATGTTTTTATTAGTAAAATAATTTTAATAAAAAAATAATTCAATATTATCAAACAAAACACAATTATATTAGCATAATTAGTTTTAAGTAAATTTGTATGTTTTTATTGTTTAACAAAAGAAATGTTATTAAGTATACATGTCAATAATAAAAATATTTAAGAGCTAGGGAGGGTTTGCATGAGAAATAAAAGTTGCAATTTACATAGAGAGTTAAATGAAATAAGAATAAAAAAAGATATAAAATGATAAGATGCTAATAACTTGAAAAAAAATATATTGAGTTAGGGCAAAACATGTTTTCACTTGTGGCTAAACTTGACTTGGTATATAAATTCATAATTTTTAAAAATTTTACCTATTTATATTTTTAGCCTAATCTATCCTACCTTCATTAGATTAGGTTAGGTTGGGTTTCTTGAGTCTAAGGTAACAATAAACACTACAAATTATAATATCATGAGATCATATTTAAAACACTGAAAAATTTCATAAAATTAAGAGAATAATGGAATGTAGGGAAACATCTATATGGTGGAGATTTTACATGTAATAATATTAATAGGTAGTTGATGTTAGCGATGGTTTAGTATGAAACTTTTTAAATTAGTGTTTTCTGTTAAATAAACAAATGGGGTCAGAAATGGAAAAAAATTGAATTATTTTTAAAAGTAAAAAAACAAAAATAAAATAAAATATAGTTAAGAAACAACACAAATTTTAAAATAAAATTAAAGGATAAAAAATATTTTTAACCAAAATATAATATGAAAAATTCAAATTCCTCAATAGTTAGATTGTTTTAAAATGCATATTTAATAATAAATATTATTTATTATACATTATAAAATTATCTGTTAATTAAGAGTTCCAGCACTTCATTATATTGTTGAGTTTAACAAATAATAATTATATAATAATATTATAGCGGTACATTTTTTTACCTTTTATCTTTTTTTTTGGAAAAAAAAGTATCTTTTAAAGACAAATTTTTAAATATTTTTTAAACATGACTTTGACAATATTTTAATTTAAATGAAAAGAAAGAAAAATAAAAAATTATAATTAAATATTTTAAATTAAAGACATTTATAATAAAAGATTTTAAATCTTAAAATTATTTTAAAAAATGTTAGAATAAAAAAATTTTATTTGAAATCTTAAAGTGTACTTTTTTAATTTAATTTAAAATTGTTGTCTTTGTTCCTTTATAATAGTTTTAAAATTTTAGATTTTTTAACATAAATATTTTTAATTTGATTTACAACTATAATTTTTTCAAAAAGAAAATCCCAACATTCCTGTCTTTTACCACGGCGCGACCCGGCTGCATAATGCATGCTACGGTGCAGCCATAGAAAAAGAGGAAATTTCAAATAATTGATCTGATTGAGATTTGAGACCTGGTTTTCTCATCGCTGTGCGTTCTTCTTACCCCGCTTCAAACCCTCGATTATTTGGATAATCACTGAAAATTACTTTACAGACTGAATATTGGAGGTGAACCTAATTTTCTTCTTAAACAATAATACTTTCAACTGTTCATACGCTACCATTACCATTGAATGACGGATGAATGAATGTTGGTTCCGCACATTCGAATCATTGAATCCCATTATTCTTTCATTTCACCACTGGTGAAATGGAGGTGCGTAGAAGAACAGCCTCTCAAATTGCTGATTTTCATATCTAATTTTAATTTATATCGTATTTTTTGCTTTTTTGTTCTTTTTTAATCTCGGCAACTGGACATTCCTCCATCGATCTCTTTGTGAAAATCCATTGATATTAATTACGATTTGGTCTTTTAAGGGGGGAAAAAGATCAGTTGTGCATTTTTTTTTCAGATAAAGAAAACAAGAATTGTCTATTTATTCTAATCGACGGGTTCTTAAATTATCTGTTTAGGTTGTCTTTTTGGGTTGTTTGGAATCTGAAAGACGTCACTCGTAAGCGGAGTTGATTGGAATGAAATTAATAATTAGAATAATTTAGGAGAATGCAGGTGGTGGGGAGGCTAGGCAGATACATTAGTAGGGGTGTGTACACAGTGTCAGGCTCCTTTCTTCCATTTGGTGGCGCTGTAGATATTGTTTTAGTTGAACAGCAAGATGGGAGCTTCAAGTCGTCGCCTTGGTACGTCCGATTTGGGAAATTCCAAGGGGTTTTAAAGGCAAAGGAGAAGGTGGTCAGCATTAGTGTTAATGGAGTGGAAGCAAATTTCCATATGCATTTGGATCAAAATGGGCAAGCTTTCTTTCTTACGGAGGTCGAAGCTGAAGAGGGAGAATCTATGATGTATCCATCATCTTCTGGGGATGAGACAGGTATTCAGGATAAGAAGCGGCATTTGAAGTCCAAAAGTTTTAGTTTTGATTTAGAGAAATCAAATTCTATGGCTCAGGTTGAAATAAACGAACGTAACATTCTGGCCAGGACTAATTCTGATGGATCAATGATAAATGGTTTTGTCACTGGGGATACTAATTTTCAGAGGGAGGTCAACAATGCTGGTATAATCAGGGCAGGTTCATTGGAGTGTGCTGAGATTGCAGCCAGCCTGTTGGAGGTAAAGTGGTCTACCAATCTTGCTGGTCATAAGCCACCTCGAAAAGATCGTGTAAAAACTCAAAAGAGCAAATCTCAGCGTGATAACACTGAGAATTCTTCAAACCAACGTAAATTATATGAGCAAGCTTGTTCCCTTAATGAGCAAGAAGGCATCGGTTCCAACTCTGACCTTGAAGTTCCCAGAGGAATTAGTGAGGATAAGGGTGTATGTTCATCATGTTTAAGCACCCCAGATGACGTTAGCTTTTCAAAACAGAAAACCGAGGTGATAACTGAAGTATCGATGAGTATTGATATTACCGAGGACACGGAACATGATGGTAAAGTGAAGGAAGTTATATCTGATAGAACCAGGGGTGACTTGGAAGTTGCATGTCTACAACTTGAAGCAAGCATTGAAAAAAAGCATTTGAGTGGAGAAGATGTTTCTGGCGTACGCATTATGCCAGGTTATGGAATTTCAGAGGAGGAGATTTTACCTGATGGAGTTCAGCCACTAGTGTATACTGAAACGTCAGAGAGTTCGATTGGACGCATGGATTGTTCCAGTGAACGAACTCACAACGTGCTGTACCTTGCTAATAAAACATGTGGCGAAGTACATGCTCAAGCAGAGCTTTTACAGGTGACAACGGTACTGCTACCTGAGGTGAACTCATAAGCAACAATTAACGTTGTAGATTAGGAAAGAATATATCATAAATTATTTTGAGCTATCAGTAAAAATAATTGAGTTTTACATATATACCGGAATGATTAAATAAGGCGAGGTTCTGTTCTTTGCTGGTTGACACTGACATATTGAAGTTCTTTAGGTTACAAAAAATGAGGAAGTCACTAACAATGCTGATGTGGTGATGCCAGTAACGGTGGCTTCTCAGACTTCTCAGCAAAAAAATTGCTCTCATCCTGGTGTTAGTGAGTTTATTGTGGCAGATATTGAAGACCAAACAACACTGCCAAAACCTCGAAGAGTCAATCTGGATATGGGACTTTGCTCAGCTGAGAAGGATGAGTCAAATTGTGTTGCCACAACTTCATCCCGCAGCAGCCTGGGTAACCAAGCCTTAGAAGAGAAAATTTTGAAGGTTGAAGATGTTTCAAGCACATTAACATCTCCTCTGGAGTCTGCTGGTGATTGTGTCCTTAGAAAAACAAGCAGACCACCATCACCAAGTTCAGAGGAAAAACTCTTTCTTTTTGGCGACCTTGATGACTCCAGATTCAAGGATCAATATGAGGGATCAAACTCCTTTGAATATGTAGATAAAGAGGATAAATTTTTTTACGGTTTTCATTTATCTCCAGAAAGTCAAACAACTGATCTTGAAAAGCTGAGAGTAACATCCAGTCCCACAGTTATCCCTAGTAATAAGGATGCTGGGGAGGAAGACAGGCAGCAGACAAAATCCTTGCCCACTAGCATGCATTCTCATCGTAATGCTCTGGATCAGCATGATCTGTGTTATCCTTTAAGTCATTCACAGGACTCGAAGTCCCATATCTTGAAGCAGCCATTGGTTGGGAAAGATGACCTGGAATGTCTAAATCCAGATAACCAATTATTACCTGAGGAGTCAGGTGTCAAGAATACTGCTATGAATCCACCATTTGGTAAGAGAACCTGGATATAAACTTAAACAAAGCATTGCTAAAGCTTTGTTTTTTTATACTTTTTATCAAAATTGAAACAATCAAGATCTTTACATAATATGTACATATAGTTCTCGCAGAATGCACAAGATACTGGTTTTGTTTTTCAGATAAAACCAAACATGCTGGTTTTTAAAGACTAGCTGTGGAAGCAACTCACTTCTGACAATACTATGGTTTACAACTAGGCTTGTATTCTATATTAGCAGATCAAGTTGGCATAGTTTTACCATTTTTGTGGTTTCTGAAACTGCCGCGTAAGCAATTGCTGTAGGTAGCCACTCTACTGTGCTCTTACAGAGATTCTCTTTGTAAGCACTTGTTAGATGAAGGAATGGAGCTCATGCTGCTTCTAAAGAAAGTGCTGAAAAACTGGATATTGATAAATTTCCTTCTCTAGGTCCTGAATAGCGAGGGGTAATAGGCTTGTTGTCAAGATTGGTCATCATTACATTCGATGGGATGCAGCTGCTCCTAATGTTTTAGGCATCATTTCTTTGAAAGTCAACAAATATGTGAACCGAAAGGCATATGATACTTGTTAACCAAGTTGAAAAAAATAATACAGGTGACTCATCAGCACTCAGCCCTTCCACCGGTGGAAACTGGAGGCTTTGGCCTTTCTCCTTCAGGAGATCAAGTTCTGAAAAGGTTATGGTGCCTGCTCTTGATGGCAAGGATACTAATGCTTCAGAGAGCTCAATCAACACAGACGAAGACAAAAATGAGCTCAAACCCCAGCTATTGAAAAAGAATGTTAGGGCAAAGACTCCAACATCTGAACAGCTGGCATCCTTGAATCTGAAGGAAGGGAGGAACACTGTTACCTTCACTTTCTCTACTGGTACGATGGGGAATCAACAGGTCAGTATTTGTGCATTTTGGTTAAATGTTACTTCAAGTACATGAATCTAACTCTACATTTCCTTCACGATTATTTCTTGTACATTATGTTTTTTATGCCTGACTAATAGGTTGATGCCCAAATATATTTATGGAAATGGAACACTCGTATAGTGATCTCAGATGTGGATGGGACAATTACAAAGTAAGTATTTACTTATTGAAGAAGAAACCGTTTTTATATTCTGGCGGAGTGCTGGTTAGCATTCATTTTTTTATGTGTTCCTTTCTGTTTGTCTGTTATTTAAAATATAGATGTTATCTAATAAATGGAGATACTTGGTATCTAGTTAATGATATGTCCCTTCACCAGTCTTACGAATCTCTGATTATTTGTCATAATTGAATGATTCTTTTGATTATTTTTATGAGTTAGACATTCAAACTTTGGTCGAGGGGTATCCTTTCTGGAGTTCTCCTTGATGTTTGCTTCTTGGTGGTCAAGTTTGCAGAGAGATATGTTTACCTAGTGCATAGCTATAGTGAGTTCTTTGATGAACAAACTTATCCTCTCAAGGCAACTTAGACACGCAAAAGTTACATTTTTTTTTGGCAGCACCATGTGGTTTTGGCAGAAAATGAAGAGAATTTGAGCTTGCACTCTGATATAGCTAAGGACTAAATAAAAGGAATTTCACTTGATAGAGTACATTTTATTTGGTACAATTGTTCTCTTGCGGTAGTCACTGTACAGATTCGTCAATAAATCCAAATAGGGATATGAAACATACATGAAGACATACTTGTTTTAGAAAGAAATTATAAATGCCATTCACTTCATAGCTATAGAGATTTATTCCTGTGTTTAGTTGAGCTACACAACCTAGATTGGCAAGTTGTAGTTCAAGATGTTGAAGGAACGTGAAGTAATTGGAACTTCATAAGCAGACAAAGGCTCATCCTTGTGTGAACTGGGGATGATTTAGAAAAAAGTTGGTTAATATAACTCACTCAATAGTTTCACCATAATCATTGGCACTTATGACCTGTCCATTTTTCAAAAATAATTTATTAACAATTTGTGATAAATTATTATCATAAATTTATTGGTTTAAGTAATATCTGGTCAAATGAGTTAATTCAATGACAAGGTAGAGTTTGGATAGTTATGTGACTCTGGTTTTATGGGGATGCCAACTGCATGATGATAGTAGGCAAAGAAGTAAAAGACAAAAATTTCAAGTCACGAACCAATTCATCCCACAAGCTTGAGCTGTTAGAAGGCCAATGAATGGTCATGGTCACATACATGAAATCCTTTGGGCTCCAAGCGTAGGTACTCCCATCCAAATTGCATGCTACAAGTCAAATTTAAGTAAGAGTGGGGAGTGCAATGATTAAATTCTTAACCACTTGGTCAGAGAAGATCTCTGATAGGATCCCTCTTCTAATATTGGTACAAAGTAATTACAAATCACACACAACTCTTTATTCATTACACCTTTACGTCTGATTATTCTTCTATGTATATGCTAATAGAGAAGTCCCCTGACTACCTTCTAACAGAATCCTTTTAATAGGACTAACAGACTAACATGCATCTAAATAACATACTTCCAGCTAGCTACTAATGCCAATTAATCCCATGTAACAATACTCACCCCCAAAAAAATATCCTTTTCCTGAAGGATTGGTACAAATTCAAAATTTTGAAGAGGAAAAAATCAGTATTGTTCTTTTGTGACTGGAAGGTATTCTTCAGCGGGAGACTCTTGGCCATTGATAGCCATTTGGATTGGGCCTTCAAATGGTCCTAATGCGGTTAATTCATTGGGCATTAGACTCCTTGGGCCATAGGATGCCCTCCGTACTATGAGACCACCAAGAAGCTTGTAGTGAAGAGGCTCGGATTGGCCGATAGAAGGAAGTTCTCCAATTCTCCTCCCCTTCTCTCCAAGTACGTTTTGGGTACAAGCGGCTCTGACAATGATCTCTGGGCGATCGGAGTAGTTCTAACCTGAACACCAGCATATTCATCCTCGGCAAGCTCTTGGGTCAGAACCTCTTTCAGCTTGGCAGAAAAAAATTCATCCGCAACGAACCGGGGTCTTGAATAAACGCCGAACTCCCCAGCAACAAGCTCCTTAATGATAAAGACTTTGTGACTCGAGCAAAAACCCCTGCATTATAGGTGGCCAGCCTTTGGTTGTAATCGAAGTAGGCAGGGACAACTTCCTTGAGGCTGTGATCCCGAAAATCTTCTTTGACTTGTTTTTCTTCCATCTCCATCATCGTAGAGATGTGCTGAGGGATGATGTGTTTTTCGACGCCATTATATCGACGTACGATCATGGGCGTCTTGTCGTCATTGGCATCAGCAATGATCTCAATTGGACCAATGGGTCGTTTACGATTTAAAACAGGGTAGCATAGATCCGTGGAGGCCACCGTGTCTCTGAGACTAGAGCGAACCAGAGACCAAGGGGGAGAAGACAACTCTAGTGGTCCTGGTTTGAGCCTGACCTTAGCCAAATTGCAGCCTGGGAGGCTATGACGTTTCGCATTGGCAATATCAGCCACTTCTATCAGCTCCTGAATAGTTGCGGCGTTCTTGATTCCTTCCGTCTCGGCTTCAATCACCCAATCCTTCACTTCCGTATTCCCCTTAATTAGCGCATCATGTACTCGGGGGCAGGAGATTCTTGTTCGTTGTCAACTTCATCATCCTCTGCTCTCTTATAGTCGTCTTCTTCATCATCGCCTTTGGAAGACCCCTGCGTCTTCTGGGCAGTTTTTGGGTTTGGAGGTGGGACTTGGTCTTCTTCTTTTTAGTTCGCCATAGACAGAGAACCTTCCACTTCTTAAACTTTCACGGACTGAGGATCTTGATGAGGTGGTCTATGTTTGGCTCTTGGGTTTCACCTCGAATTGAAAAATGCTTGTTGCGACCTTCGCCAGTAGCACCTCCACTAGCGCCATGGAGCTTCGTAATTCGGTGACGTCTGTTTGTATCATTTTCTTCTCTTGTTCCAGTCTTCTGATCCCATCTCACATTCTTGCCATGGCCCAGGTTGATGCTCTGATAACACTTGGTACAGAGTAATCACAAATCATACACAATACAGCATTCATCACAACTTTACATTTGATTATTCCTCTATTTATATGCTAATAGGGAAGTTCCCTAACTACCTTGTAACAGAATCCTTCTAATAAGGCTAACAGACTAACATACATCTAACTAACACTCTTCCAACTAACTGCTAATGCCAACTAACCCCATGTAACAAATATCCACTGAAAGCTATACTAGAGTACACAAATACTACTGGTATTGATGCTGAAATGAAGACACTTTCTTAAACAAAAGAGTTACAACATCTCAACACTCATACAAAGGCGCTACAACTCACAACAAGAAGCTTCATACAGATAACAGCTACACAGAGTACAACACAAAACACAGCAGTTCAGACACAAGCACAAAACAAATGAACAAGACAAGTGGTAGCTTTTGAGAGGCTAGACCCCTTCCAGAATTTTTTCCCCCATTTTTCTCAGTCAGTTTCCCCCTTTAGAAGCCTGCTCCAACTGCTCTTCAATTGCTTCACCTACTTTCACATAATGAAATATCCCTTTGCCCCTCTGCTTCTCTGTCTTCTTCGGTTATATACCCTCGTGCCTTTTATTGTACCGTCACTCCCACTTTTCTCTCCAACAGTCCCATCCTCCTCCCTCTTACACTCCCTTTTGTCTCCTGCTACCCCTTTTGGCTGCATGGGTGGGTTAAGTCCCATCAGTCTAATACCCTATTCTAAAAGTTTAAGTTGTTATGAGAAGGTCTATAATGGTTTTATTAATATCTCTTACCGTATGACGGACGTTTGGACATAAAGAAAAATCATAAAAGTTGTGTTATGTTTTTTTCTGCCGCCATTCTTAACATCCAGATATATGCTTTTGCCTACATAGTCCATGTTGTATTGCTTCTATTTTTTGTCAGTTTACAACACTGCTTTGTAGTTTGATAATAGTTTTCTACCTTCTCTTGTTTTATTACTAACAGGTCAGACGTTCTAGGTCAGGTCATGCCTTTGGTTGGAGTAGACTGGTCACAGACAGGTGTTGCACATTTATTCTCAGCTATCAAGGTTTGTTTACCTTGTCCATGTGTTCAGATGTTTTGCAATTTCTACGTGATAATACATTGTGGTTAAATTTTTAATACACTGATCTTACCATGCTGCATATGCAGTGCAAGTTCCTGCACATCTTTAAAGATGTGCGGAGGCTGCACATCGTTTGTGAACTGTTAGATAGTCCACATTCTATAATTTTTTTTATTTTAAAAGATACAAAACGTAAAATAAAAATAGTTTTCTAACTGTTAACTTTGAAAAAATAATAATTTAAATTAAAAAATCAAAAATAAAAAACTTTAAACCTAAGTTATCTAAATCAAATTTGGGCGGTCCAGATATGTAAAAAATGAGATCCGCTGCATATGAGCAAAGTTTTTTAGGAGGCGGGCTCTTAGAAAATTACTGTTAGCCTTTCTAGTAGTGTAACTTTTCATTAATTTATTTTCTGGGGAATTTTAGGATTGAAACACTTCCTCTACCCTGCCTATAACATTCCCTTTTTCTATTTCAAAATTTGCAGGAAAACGGTTACGAACTACTTTTTCTCAGTGCTCGTGCAATTTCTCAGGCCTATCACACCAGACAATTCCTTGTTAACCTTAAGCAGGTGATGTTTAAAAGTCAGGGGTCAGTATCTAATTTTAGTAAAGAAAAGTACTAAAGAAATTTACAGTCCTTATCACTTTTGTATAAGCAGGATGGAAAAGTTTTACCTGAAGGTCCTGTTGTTATTTCTCCTGATGGGCTTTTTCCCTCTCTATTTCGAGAAGGTAACTGGTCTGCTTATCTATCTCCCTTTTTTTTTTTTCTCAAATTCCTATTTCTTTATTTCTAATTTTCATGTAGGTTCTTCCCATATTAAATATATGATTACCCCCCGCCCCTCTCATATGTTGGAGTTCTTTTTTTTTTAATTCCTGTTCCTTGGCCATGCCTCTCAAGTTTAATATGTGGACTAAGATTTCCTTCTTTTCTGTTTTTCAGTTATCAAGAGGGCCCCTCATGAGTTCAAAATTGCATGCCTGGAGGTTAGTTTCCTACTCTCAGTTACTTAAATTGACGTAATTTTAATATTTTCCTTCCAGTCAGAGTGTTATTGAAGATAAGTTGAATCCGTCTGTGAGGGTTAAAGGTTCTTCAAACATTTGATGTTTGCTCTCTGTTACTATTTTATGGCTTTAATGTTGGAAAGCAAACACATTAGACCGTTAATGTTGGAAAGAAAATATGTTGGACGATCTATCACCAGAAAAAATGTCAGATTAGTTATATTTGGCTGTATCTAGGTTGTTTAATGAACATCGAAGTGATTGTATATAACTGAACTTGACGGGTAATCATATGGTTGCCTTTGGATGATTCCAGGATATCAAGGCACTTTTTCCTCCTGAATGCAATCCATTTTATGCTGGCTTTGGAAATAGAGATACTGATGAGATCAGCTACCTTAAGGTTGGAATCCCAAAAGGGAAAATTTTCATTATTAATCCCAAGGTAAATAAGTCCTTTAAATTAGTTTAGAATAAATAATTCTGAAAGTATCTGAAATAATTAAGTTTGTCAAACTACCTTTCTTATGCATGAGTTTGCAGGGAGAGGTTGCTGTGAACCGCCGACATGACACAAAATCTTATACTTCACTTCATGCACTTGTGAATGGGATGTTCCCTCCTACTAACTCATCGGAGCAGGTTTAGTTCTGGAAGAACTTTCCTTTCATTTTTCCAGAATATCAACTCCGCCCCCCTTGAACCCCCCTCCTTCCTCTCCCACACCCCCCCCCCCCCAACAAAAAAAAAAAAGAGCAAAAACAAAAAGGAAAAAATCAGAAAGAATCCAAAACAAGGGAAAAGCACGGCATAACTGGGGTGATTGTGTTCCTCATATTATGTTTTTCCACAATTTAAAATTCAAAGTTGAGTATACTGTGGTTTTGAGACGCAACTGGTGTGAATCCTTTATTACATTGTCTAATGTGTAGGATAAACACTGGTAATTTTCTTTTCTTAAATTTTTGTCCTTCACTTGACTTCAGTGTCATATATATCATCTTGTGTTCTTACTTTACATTGGATGCAGGAGGATTTTAATTCATGGAATTACTGGAAGCTACCTCCTCCTGTTATAGATAATTGAAAGGGCCTTGTGGCATTTATTGCTCGATTATCTTGGTCTCAATATAGATGGGTGAAGGCTGTGCCGCTTCTAGAATGACTTGGGTAAATTTCATTCTTAGCTCCAAATAATTTGCTTAAGAGTCTGGGATAGGATTTTTTTTTTAGTTCAAGTTGTTAGATATATCTTTCACAAGTTTTTAACATCTGCACAGGCATCATTTTATTCAGAAATTTTTTAATTTCTAACCTCTTCAAATTTTTCTCGTATAATTTGGTTGATTATTCATAAGATATTATTAATGCGACTAACCTTACAGAAGATGTTGTTTAGGTGTATATTTCTACTCCAGGTTTATAAACTTTGGCTGACAAATTCAGGTGATCTGTAGTAGCCCGGAGACAAGATCCTCGTTCTGTACATAACATGGAACGGATGGATTGATTTATTGGTACTCTGAAAGTGATGAATGGAAGATTTATGAAAGAGCAGGATACATTTTTCCTTCCTCCTGCTTCAAAGTCAGCTTCTTCCCTTGTTCATGCTGTGAAATCAGCACCATTATTATGTATATATATAGTCTATTGATGTGATCCATGCACACTTCAACAATTAAACGAGTAAGAGCTCACTGGAATTTCTTGGGCATAATCGATTTCTCAAACTCAGTCACATTTCTTATCATTGGTCCCTAGTTAAGCCCTTTTCATTTGCTTGCAAATCGTGTTTGTATATAAACTTGAGTGTGTCTTTTCTTCGGTTTCTTTTCTCCACTTGTTCCATTTTTTCCAATAAGTTAAATTGAGTATTTTAGTTCTTAATTTTATGTAATGTCTTAAATTGGTTCTTAAATTTTAAGGTGATTTAAAATAATCCTTTTAAGTTTCAAATTCGTAATCTCTTTTTAACAAAATCTGTTGAAGCACTCAAAGTCCGTCTAAGCTATCGCTTGCTTAGAGTCCCCTATTTTTTTTTTTTTTGGCTTATTTGTCGATGATGTGTATACCAATCAGCATTTATATTATTTAAATCAGGAATGCTGTGTATTTGCCCATTTCTTCTAAAATAGTTCTCTCACTGGTGTTAATGCTCACTGAAATTCTCTTGCTCGCCATACTTCAACCTGGTGCAATTTAGAATCTCAGAATGAATAGAAGATAAAAAAGAACTTGGGTATATCCAAACACATTATTAGTGAAGAAAACAGGAAAAGCAAGGAAGAGAAGGAAATGAATTCCATCGAAACAAAGGAAGCAAATTTCCTTGAGCAAGTTCATCAATGGATCGCCAGCCATTCCAAAATATAATTCGATTTGGAAATGGGATTTGGCTCAAATTCATGAGTCGAAGAGTCTTTTGTGGAATGGAAGGTGAAAGTGCCTTTGGAAGTCAAATACGTAGAAAATAGGGAAAGTAAGGAGGAGAAGGAAAGGAATTCTATTGAACTAGAGGAAATGAATTCCCTCGAGCAAGTTGATCAATGGATCACTTGCCATTCAAAAATAGAATCCAATTCAGATATGGGTTTCGGTTCAAATTCATGTTTGGAAGAGTCTTTCATGTAATGGAACGTGAAAGCATTGTTGGAAGTGATATACGAACAGTAAGAAGGTAAAGAAGAAGCAAAGTAGCTTTTATTTTTGTGTCTCATATATCTCTTTAATATTCAAGGCCAACTGAAAAATATCATATTTAGAGAAGGGCGAACAAATTACTAGAAATTTTACTTGTCTATAAAATACCAATGGAGTAAAGAGGACGCAGTTTCAAGTTTCAATTTTCAACTGCAAGAACCAAGAAAAAAGCCAGAGGGTAGAAAAGCCTTATTCGCCGGTGACCTATCAATTTACATTTTCAACCCACAAAAAAAAAAACTATTAGAGGCAGCAGGAAACAAAGAGTAGGCTTACTGCCGATTTCTAACTTTATATTTAATTAATTATAACTCCAAATTGTTAGTTGCTCACAATTGCATCATTAAAGAAATTCAAAATTGGAAGTAAGTAGATGTTGGCATTTTTATGAACCAGGATCTTCTCATGTCTAAGAGAGGATCTTGTTAGAAAGAGATAGAGACAATGGGGGTAGACGCCTCAACCCATGTCTCTTGCTCTTTCTAACAAATCTTCTTCCTAACATATCCATTGGCCACTTTTACCTAGTAGACAAACTGGTCTACAGAGAAGGATTGCTGGACAAGTTCATAGAAAATCAACCTAATACTCATGGAGTTGCACACTATCAGAACTCTAGGTGTTGGTCAACCAAAAAGTTAAAAAGGAGCTACAAGTTATGATGACTTCTTCAAATGGCTACTTGCTGGCATTTTCTATATAATGCACTCAAGAACAAAAGCAAGGGTTAGATAAAAATGTTAGAATTTTAAATTCTTCTTGTGCTTCTGTTTCCATTATCTTATGTTGTAATGATGCTTAGTGTATGAAAAAATTAGCTTTGAATTGCATTTAAGAGAGCTAACCTGAAGTCCCTTTTGTTGAGGGTTTCATACTCTTTGTACTTCCTTGAGGGGTCATTTCTAGTGAGAGTTAATTTACGGTAAGGTGGTGAAAATCCTAATTGTTAAAAAGTTAAAGGTAAGTTGAAACTTGAGGTGTTAGTAATAAGCACTGTAAAAACATCCTCTATCCTAGTTGTTTCGATTTGAATTGAAAATTTTCTTGTGAGCAAAAGAGATTGGATGTAGGATAAGTTGTCAGAATCAAGATAATTGCTTGATGTGGCTCTTTTCTTTTCCCTCTTCATGCTACTGATTTTTATATTGCTGCTTTTGAGTTTGTTTTCTGCATACTTCATTCATTGTAAACTACCTTGTATTATTACTTCTGTCAATCTTTCATATAAATCATTTGGCATTAATTCATCACCTTCTCAATTGTTCAAGTTATTGCATAAATAATTGCTCCATTCTCAATTTTAATCAACATCGTCTTATTATAAAATTTGTCTAAACTGTTTTAAAATATCATTTTTTGCATATACACATGTTCACCCCTTTAAATGTATTTATCAATTCATTATTAAAATAAATTATATAAACCTCTTTTGAGGTTTAACTTAAATACATCTAATATTATTTTCATTTTAAAAATATTATTTGGCTCCCTTGATGTTTGATATATATTATAAAAATCTCCCCTCAAGTTTATTTTTTGTCATTGAAGTTAATTTTGAGCACAATTTGAGACTATGATTTTATTCAATTATGAAAATGAAAATAATTAATTTAATGTTAAGCTTCAACATGATATTGTAATTTTATTTTCAATATTACAACAAAAATAGTTAAGTAATTTTATTTTTAGGAAGAACATATATTGTATAGAATGTTGATTTCATTGACAAGAAAATAAATTAAATGAGAGGTTTTTGTAATATATATATATATATATATATATTAAATGTTAAGAAAATTAGATAATATTTTTAAATTAAGGGAAATATCTCATATAATTTGGTAAAATCTCAAGAAAAATTAATATAATTTACTCTAAGCATTAATAAACATATATTTTTAGTGGATTTTTTTTTATAAGCAAACATATATATCACTGTACCAAAACATGCTAGCTTCCAAAATAAAAATAAAAAAATAATTGAAATGAAATTAATATATTTAACGTTGATGACATATGGTAATCCATCATATCATAAAAGTTATAAATTCTTTTCACTATTTATTGTATTTTCTCTTGAATTACTTTTCACTATTATTCAAAAAAATGACTTCTCTTGCCACACTTCTTAATTGAGTTAGAAAGAGTGAGATGGGGAGAGAAAAAAGCCATGAAGGAAGCATTAGTTTTGAAGAAAGACAACAGAAAGAGCAAAGAAAAAGAAATAATATGAAAAGCACTCATTAGGGGAAGGGGGGGAGGGAGAGAAAGAGAGAATAAACTGTACAAGAAGCAAAGAGACCACATTAGAAAGCAAGAAGGTAACAAGACATAAAAGGCTTTAGGCAAAAGTGAGAAAAATACAAGAAGTGCATAGAAGAGTTGAAGTTTGGGATTTCAACTTAATAGGTTTTTTATTTTCTTTTAAGGGTGTGCATAGAATTTGGTGATGCGAAAAACCCAATCCATCCTAACCAAGCTGACCAAAAGGAAAAAGAAAAAAAGGAAACAACTAGGTTGAGTGGAGTGACTAAGGAAAGGTAGGCTAGGTAGCTTGACCATCCCAACCAATCTAGCCCAACCAACCTAATGATATTATATATGATATAAAAATATGTGAATTAAATGAAAAGAATTCTATTTTTCAATGTTATTTTGTAATTTAGTAAAAAAACTTTTAAACATGCTTTATAAATTATAAATAGTTAAGAGGATCAAAATTTTTTCTAGGCCCTTCATAAATATGATATCATATTCAGACAAGAGAAAAATGAGGAAGAAAACATATATATTTTTAAATTTGGAAGCAAAAAACCTTGATTTGAGATGATAAAAAACTCTTTTGAGGAAAAATAGTTAGGTTGCGTCACATCCTTCTAAAAAAACCCCAAAATAAAAAAATGGCCTCCAATCGAACTATCAAGTGCTAAGTTATCACATTTAGAAATTTTAGTCTCTATATTTATATTTTCTTTCTATTTTCTCTTCTAAACCTATGTCATTTCACTTTCATTGCATAAATATTTAAAAAAGTATCAAAACAAGTAATTATATATTTAAAATGATTAAGTGAATACAAAGATATAAGTCTATAAAATTTCAAAATTCCCCTCCCCCATAGAAAATCACAACCCATTTTTTTGTGACTAGGGTGTAGGTCGCAAATCTCAAACCCGACTTAAGCCATGCTCTGGTAAAACTAGGCCCTTATATACCTTACTTTCTATTTAAGACATTCTTCTCCCATTTCTCTCTCTCACACACTCAAAAAAATTTTATTACACATTGTTGGTTGTCTTATTTGTTTATTCAACTTTTTGTGATTTTTGCTGCATATTCTGGGTTCATATATTATAAATGTACTTTGGATTAAGTATGCTTTTAAAGATCATGGCAATATGATAGGAATGAAGATGGAAAATGCCATTATGAATATAGATAAGTCCTTTCCACATTTGATTCTATTACAATTAATTAATTGCTTATATTAATTATATGGACATTTTCTTTCTCCATACATACTATGAAAACATTACTAAATTTTCTAAAGGACACATTTGTTTAGGCAATGAATGATATGTTACTAAAACACATTTCATATTTAGCTATTCTTAGCATTATAATTGGTCAATTGGTCATATAAATTATGCTAGTAGTTTATATATATATATATATATATGTATATTGTAGAAATTACTTATATTTTTAAGCATATTAGTAAGTTCTTAGAAAATAATTCATAATTATCTAATTATTAACTCTTAGCTATTTCTTATAAATTAATTTATTGTGTTGAGTAGCTATATAGTTTTTTTCTTCATTTCAACAGGAATTAGGGATTTTCTAAGCCATACCTATGCCGGTAATTGATTGTTGACATATCAAGATTCATCATGATGATATTATACAGAATTTGACATAAGGACTAATTCATCCTCTAAATAAGGAGTGATGCATCCAATACTATAATATATTAAATTTTGACATTTGTTTATACTGAAGTTAACAAGTGAAAAATCTCTTAAAAGAGTGTTAGATTGTTCTTGAGAAGATATTGGGTAATATCAGGACAATAAAAAAATTATTTCGTGTTGCCACATTGGTTGATAAAAGACTTGTTGTTGTTTGATGTGGATAGCAATTCTAGAGTTGAAATTGTTAGTATATATCCTAAAAGCTAATTATGAGATGATTATAATAACATACATTGTATTATATTTTTTAAGACAATACAATTATTATATTTTATTTTTATATTTGCGCAATATAACTTAATATGGTTATTGTTCCTAAAATAATTGTTATTCTTAAATTGTTCTTAATTAAGTATTATTGTGGTATGAGATAGCAATAATATATCAAGACTAGTATGTAAAGTGATTGATGGTTTTAAATCATGGATATGTGATATCAAATTAATACATAAATACGTTATTAGAAAACAATTTATTAGATTGCCCGCTATAAGAATGCTACATAGATTATAAAGCGTCATTAGCAATTTTCATGTGATCATAGTGAAAGAAATCCTTTGACTTGAAGTCATTATAGTTCCCTATATAAGAAGTCAAATATCTTAACATCGTCCTATGTCGCCTTTGATTGGGATAGCCAATAAGGCGGTGATTGTATATATCACAAATCATATAAAGAAATGTGAGTAATGTAGATGGAATTTTGTCCTTCCTATAAAAGGAGTGATATTCGTAAGCCTTTTGATTGATTGAGATTAAACAATGCATGACTGTACTCAAATAAATTAATATATGATATTGATCATTTATTTTAATTGGCCTACTCGTTCATTAAGGTTGAATGTTGACGAGGATAACACATTTCATACTTTGAGTTCAATCTAAATATTGGTACAAAAGGGATTAAATTGCATGGTATTAGTCATAAATTAGGTATGTGTCAAATCACAAAAATTCTTTTTATTTAGGTGGCAACAATGTATTGTTAGATGTTGTTTATTGTCTATGATTTAAAAATGAGTCATTGTCAACGTAATAAAAACTTATAAAGTCATGCACTAAAAGTAGAAATGAAATTGAGATATCATAATACTATTGGAGCTTTAGTTAGACTATAAATTCTAATAATAAGGCCCAATATAATATAATAATATTATATTATGGTGTAATATATTATATAATATTAGAATAATATTATAGCACATTATATTATTAAATAATAATATAATGTAAACTTATTTAATATTAAAATAATATTAAATAATGTTACATTATATTGGACATATCTCTCCTCACTCTCTTTTGGGTTTGAACTAGAGTTTATGAATTTAAGTAGGATTAGAAGAATGTCAAACCTTAACTCTATATATATAATATCAAAGAAAGCAATAAGATAACACATAAGAGTCTTTCCTAAATCTTAAATTACTTAGAACTTGAAAAAACCTATAATCCTAAATAGTGAAAGGCATCTCTTAGCAGTGACACAAAGTGAGAGAAACTTTCATTCATTTGGTGTGAATAGAGGTACAAATCATTATATCTATATGTGTGATTTATATTATAGCTAAATGAAAAGATAATTTTTTTATTTTATCTTAATTTATGTTCTTGCATATATTCTTGGAAAAGAATTTTAATGATGAAAATTTTTAAAATTTTTACTATTCTTGTAAGCACCGAAAAGCCCAACAAAAATAAGGGGACAAACAAAGAAGGTAAGCACTCCACTTGCTAATAAGTCTTGAACATTGCGAACGGAATGAGTAGATATACCAAACACTTACACTACTATAGAGCAAATTGGCATCAGTTGGCTTGATACTTATCCAAGCAAGACACGTGTAATCCAAAAAGCAATCCTCTCAAACAATACCTATGCACGGGTCTCAATCTAATATTATCAATTTCAATTCCAAGAAGTTCTGTGCTCCAGCTAAAGGAGAAAAGTCTCTTTCTTGGAAGCGATAAACATAAGCTTCAGACATTTAACTTTTTCAGTTATTTATTTTAATTTCATCATGAAATTAATTTGTTCATGTCGTATTTGTGTTTATGGGTGCATAAAGAACAAAAGATACATGTATATGTACAAAAGTGAATTACACTAACTTATTTTGAGATGTAATTAAATTATACTTTATATTTTTTATTTTAAAAATTATATTTGGTTCTTTAAAATTTATTTTTTGTCAATAAAATTAATTTTTTTACACAATATGTATTTTTTTACAAATATAAAAGTACTTAAATATATTTATTATCATATAAAAATGAAATCAAAATATCATATTAGAGCTTAATACTAAATTAATTAAGAACAATACTATAATCTTATATTGTATAAAAAATTAGTTTCTTTGATAAAAAAAATTAAAGAAAAAATTTCTACAATATATATATATCTCAACATATTTAAAAAACTGAATATAATTTTTAAAATAAGAGAAATATTATGTGTATTTTAATCAAATCTCAAAAATAACATTATAATTTACTCTAAATATAATTTTCATAAGAACAAAAATTTTGCAGAAATAATAGAAAAGAAGAAAAAAGGAATAGAAATCACAACTCTAAAACTACGTCTGGTATATAAAAAGGATTTTGATGATAATATAAATGAGAAAGAAAAGAATAATGGAATTTGTGTAGCTAAAATAATATTTGGTATGTTTAGGAAAGTAAAGGGAAGATTTTTATATTCTTATATTTGGTTGGATTGAAATTATACATGAATGGAAAGTAATGTATAAAATTGACAAAATAGCTTAACAAAATTAAAATCTAATCATTTTATTGAAAAAGAAAAACAAATCAAGGAACAAAAGCACAGTCACCCACTTCATCTTTTTACTTCTTGCTAGACAAAATTGCAGAAATCAAATCATGTAAATTGTTTCTAGATAGAAAGCACAACACAAGCCACAATTCATAAATCTCCAAATCTGAATAGGAAGCTCCACTTCTTCAATCGGTAGTCAATAGAGACGGCTCATCACCATCTCCTTCCTACTGCATTGATTAAACACCTCATAGCTTTCCTATCTCACATTCGTGGCATAAAACTTGCACAACACAAGACACACTTCTAGTTCAAAGCATGAAACATAAACTGATTTAGATTAGGATTTGGATGCTGATGGCTTTAAAGATGATTTAGATGAGGATTTGGATGCCGATGGCTTTCAAGATGATGAGGTAGGCGACAATGACAATCGAAGGGGCGAGGAGGAGGACGAGGCCTATGAGGAGGCTACCAGCTTCGATGATGATGAATGGATTTGTAGTGATTGGAAGTGCAGCTAGGGGCAAGATGGTATTTTCACTTTGTTCTTCCAAAGTCTGCTCACTCCATCACTTGAGCTAAGACTAGGGCCTCGTTTAATATATAGAATTTCTTTTATAGAAATAGAAATAGAAATAGAGTATTGAATGGAATATATCGGAACAAGTGATATTTTGTATGATTAGAAAATAAAAAGGAATACATTGGCATATCTCTATTTGATTGGATAAAATATAGATAGAATAATAAATATTTAAAGGTAAAAGATAAAAATGTTCTTTAAAATTAAAAAAATAAACTTAAAAAATTCCAACTAATTGTCAATTAAAAATTTTCAATTGGAAAGTCAGTTAAAAACTTTTGACTGACTTTTAAACTCCGTTTGGTTGGCTTCGTCGCGAATGTATTCTCTTTACATAATTTGTGTAATATTTATTATGTCATTATATTTATTGTTTTATTTATTAAATCATTTTTTTAAAAAATAAAAGTAAAACAATAATTTATTATCTCATCTACTTCCACCTATCCATATTTTACATTTCCTTTATTATTATATCTTTCAATCAAATGGAGTATTAATAAAAAATTTATAACTATTGGTTAGTTAGATCCATTTTTAACCAACATTAAGTTAGTATAATTTTTTTTTCATATTTCAATGTGAATTTTTTTTTACAAAACAATAATTTAAAAAAATATCTCAATTTTAATATCAGATAACAAATCTTTTTTTAACATAACTACTATTAACTATTTGTATAATTAATTTGTATAATTTTTTTATTATTTTTACTTATTATTTCTTCCAGATGTACTATTAATTATTTTTCTAGGTTATAAAATAATAGTATTGTGAGTAATTAATAGTTTAAAAATATTATATTATATTTTATTAATATTTACAATTCTTTAATTTTTTTTAATTTTTCTAATTTTTAGTTTTTATCCATGTAAATGAGAGAGAGAGAGAGAGAGAGAGAGAGAGAGGCAAAATCAACCATCTAAGAGAATCAGAAACTAAAGAATACTTGCATTATCTGGAGAAGAAGACGAAGAAAGAAAGAAGGAACCAAAAGTTTAAATTGATGCACGATCATACAAGGGACAAAATGGATATTTGGAGGATTATAGAACTGATGTACAGACCTAATGTATGATCACATGAAACCATATGAAAAACTCATTTGTTTTAACTTTTGTCTCTAGATGTAGTTTTCATTTCCATTTTGGAATTACTACCAAACAGGGCTAAATCCCATTATATGATGGAATGCCACTTTCCGATGGAGATGAAAGGATGCACCAAACAGACAAATCCCTAAGATGCCGTACTCCTTTTCTTTCCTCTCGCGTAACTTTGGTACAAACACGTTCTAAGGATATAGATAAAAAAGTAGTTTTTTTTTGCCAATGAATAGTCTATTAAAAAGAATAAGCAATATTACAAATAAAGGACTCCAAAAGTGCGAAAACACAAAACAATAAGGCAGAGCATCCTTACAGAAAAGTCGTTTTTCCTTTCATTAAATTGAAGTCGTAATTCTTTTGTAATCTAATATTTCAAAATCAATGAAAGGAGTATTGGGATTCTGGGCAATTTCTTATTGTAGATCCCTTTTTCATTAAGGAAAAATGTCCGTGCAGATAAATAGTATTATATTTAAATATTATATTTTTGAAAAACTCAATAGCATTGTCATCAAATTTTTAATATTTTTAATATTTTTAAGAACTTGATAATACTGCCATGAGTTCTTTGATATTAAAATTCAGTCACGGTATAATCAAGTTTAATATTTCATGTTCAATGAATTAATTTGGCCACAGCAGGGGGTGGGAGATGAATTGATTTCGCCAAAGCTGACATTCGGACCGGGAGAGTAAAAAATAACTGGAACCAGAACAGAACAATGAATCTAGAAAGAAGACATGGTGTTTTTTATTGGATCCGCACTATTATCAATGCAGAAAAATTAAAAAAGTGTTTTTTTTTTTTCTGATTCCGACAAAACGTCATTTTCAGGATGCTATTAGTGAGTTCTGAGATGCAGAAGACCAAAGGCAAAAGTTTCCAAATCCTCGTGGCTTTAGCAAACAACTTATGTTCCTTTCAATGTTAAAATTCAGAGAGCACCATGCTACAAACATGTGTGTTTTTCCTTTTGGATACAATGGACAAGAAACAGAAAGTAAAAAGATAACAGGACCAGCTAAGTGATCTATAAGTTTCTCCCTCCAAAATTTAGCTACAAAACACGTTGTAAGCTCTCAAATACTGGTTCTTAAGAAGTTCTACATTTACCTCTAAGTTAACTGCAATAAAGAATAAATATACAATTTAGTATTAAAAAAATATACAGCTTTACTCTTTAGTTCTTGAATTTTTTTTAAACGTGAATTAGTCCCTAAATTTGGTCCGATAAAGCGATTAACGAATAATAAATTTCAAACCTGAGGACTGAATTCTTGTTAAAAAGATTTTAGAGACTAAAATATTAAAAAGTATATTTTGAATGATTAAACTATGTATGCACTACTCTATAAAAACTTTGACTTCATGTATTTCGAGATAATCAATTTTCAAATTAAAAAATTTAAACAAAAATCTTGAGATTACCCATATTTATATGATCTTTTTCTCTTTTTGAAGGATTTTGTCTTTCCAGCGTATAAGGAAATTCGAAAGCAATGGCAACAATCAGGGAAAGAGAAATTCTTATGCACGAAAAACGAAAGACACGCTCGGTATCCGTATAAATATGAATTGAAGGAATGAGGGGAATTGGTCGGTCATAACATGTCAGTACTCTGGTTTGGTTCCTGGTCCATCAGATAAAGGTGAGATTTTGGAACATAAATAAAGGAGGGGCAGAGATATTAATGGAAGAACCCGAAAGGGCAGATAATGCCGACGAAATAAAAACCATAACTTTTTTCTAGATTCATATTCTGTTCTGGTTCCTGTTATTTTTTACTTCCCAGAATAATTCATGTTCCCCCTCTCTGTGCTTTGACCAAATCAATTGATGTCCTGGTGGCATAGTTTTTGAAAATGATTTTAAAAAATAAAAATATGAAAAACTTAATAATAGTATCACCAAATTTTATAAAATTATAATATGCCAGTGTAATATTTTTTACATATACAAATCTAACAAAATAATAATAATAATAATAAAATTTTCAAAAAAAATTAGCAATGAAAAGGGAAACAAAAATATCCCCAATTCATGATTTGACGTCACTTGTTCTTCAGAATTTCTCACGCTTTGTAAAAGATATATTGAGAGTTTAAATATTTTAAAGGGTGACATCTATAAAATATTTTTAAAATAAAAAAAGAAGCGCATGAAAAAAAAAAAATTAAATCACTTACACATTTTTACGTCTTATATACATGTTTTTTTTAACTTTAATGATACTTCACAAACTTCACATTTTAAAGAATCAAAACACAAAATATTGTTAAATTACTTTAACGTTGGTGTATATAGAAATAAAGAAAACATTTTATTTAAATTTCATAAAAAATTAACTATAAAAAAGTTGAACTCTTCAAAATATCAAATTATTCGAAGCATTTTCCAGATAAATATATAAAGGAAAAATTACAATTAACAATTTTATGTTGAAGATATTTATATTAAACAATATTAAATTTTAAAATTAGTATAAAAATTTTAAAATAAAAAATTTAATTTGTATGAAAAAATTATAGCTCAAAACTTTAAATTAAAATTTTTAATCTTATAGACTTTTAAAATAATTTTAAATTTTAAATTCTTTTAATTTAAATATTTTTAAATTTAGAATTAATTTTTCATATATATATATATATATAAGCTTGGATCAATTTACCCCGACAGAAGGAATCACGAAAATAATATTATGTTCACGCTGGATTCTTTAAATTGAAATGACGGATTAGATGCAATGGAATATTAAACAGCCAGGCTTAAAATGGAACAGCACAAACATGTTAAACTTGTTTGGCCAAAAGAAACAAAAAAACAAAAAACAAAAAAAAAGGGAACTTTAACTTGGGGTGTGAGGTCAGATAAATATATTCCACTGATTTGCAACTGAAAATTACATAACTACGTACCAAAACAGAAATGTATTACAAGGATGGAAGTGGACAAATGGCAATAAATGCAAAAAAGAAAATTCATAGCTCAGTGATCCTGATGTTCAAACACTTGTCTGCAAAGTGGGCAAGGTTTCTGAATTCGTTGTCATCAATGAAACCATTGTGGTTAGCGTCTGCAGATTTGAGGGCCTGTTTGCTCTTCCATGACGCAAACAGTCCTCCGCTGAATCTCGCAGCCTCTCTTAGTTCAAACTGGCTGATTCTGCCATCATTGTTACTGTCAAATCTCTTGAGCCACTGCTTGAACTCCTCCAGACTCATCACTCGCTTCCCATCGCTTGTCACATTTCGCCGTTCCATGAACGCCATTCTATTATTGCCCTCCCTCTAATTTAGCTCTACCTCTCCCTGTGTCTCTTTTGCTACTTGCTATGCTTCTAACTTCTAACCCTTTCCTATTCATATATTGCACATTTTCAGCTTGGTAAACATGCCCCAATTATGGCTTTTTGACATTAATATGACAAAAAAAAAAAAATAACTCAAACACTCCGTGGTCAAAATTTATTCCTCATATACTTAAAATTTTATTTATTATTTTTTTTATTAATGGATCGCGGCATCTCAGATACCGCGACTCTTTTTTTTTTATAATTTTTTATTGATATTTAATTTATTTATATATTTTAATTTGTTTAAAAAATAAATTTAAATTTAAATTTAATATATTTATTATTAAATTCAAAATTATCTATAAAAGTATAAATTAAAATTTTTATTTTTCAGTTTTAATTATAATTGAAATTAATTTAATTAATTTTAAAATATATAATTTATTATTATGATTATTTCTTCAACAATTTAAATTTTTTTATTTCAAATAAATTGTTAGATTTATTTTTTTTAAAAAAATTGAATTGAATTATTTTTATTTTTATTTATCATCTAATTTTTAAATTTAAATTTTCTATATTTACTTCATCCAATTTTTTTAATTTCTTCATTTAAATTAATTACAGAATTTACTTTTTTTTACAAAATTTTGAATTTAAAATTTTAATTCTTTATAATTATTATATATATTAATTCGTTAGCTTTTTTAAAATCTTTAATTTTCAATTCTTGAATGTCTATAACGTCACCAATATAAGCATATTGTCGATTACTGGTTCTTATGATTTGAATACACATTAATTTGTTAGACTCGTTGTTATCGGCTACATTCAAATAGATTTGAGGTTGAATCATATCATTTTTTTCTATGCTCTTTCAATACGAAGGACGAAGTAAAAAAAAAGAAATATTATGTATCCAGAAAATAAAAAAAGAAACCTACAATTGCAATTTTTTTTCATCCCAAAAATATAAACATTTAAGGACTGGAAATTAAAGATTTTGAAGAAGTTAACGAATTAATATATATATATATATATATTAACTACAAAGAATTAAAATTTTAAATTCAAAATTTTGTGAAAAAAATTTAAATTCTATAATTGATTTAAATGAAGAAATTAAAAAAATTAGATGAAATAAATATAGAAAATTTAAATTTAACAATTAGATGATAAATAAATATAAAAATAAAAATAATTCAATTCAATTTTTATAAAAAATAATAAATCTAACAATTTATTTGAAATAAAAAAATTTAAATTGTTGAAGAAATAATCATAATAATAAATTATATATTTTAAAATTAATTAAAATAATTTCAATTATAATTAAAACTGAAAAATAAAAATTTTAATTTATACTTTTATAGATAATTTCGAATTTAATAGTAAATATATTAAATTTAAATTTATTTTTTAAACAAATTAAAATATATAAATAAATTAAATATTAATAAAAAATTATAAATTGAATCGCGGCATCTCAGATACCACGACTCAATTAAAAAAATAAAAAAAATGGGTCGTGGCATCTTAGATGTCGCTACCCATTAATAAAAATAATAATAAATAAAATTTTAAATATATGAAGAATAAATTTTGATGACAGAACGTTTGAGTCATTTTTTTTTTTTTTTGCCATATTAATGTCCGAAAACCCCCCAATTACAAAGTACCTATATTATTATACATTTGCTTATTCCTTATCGGATATTATACCATAACTATACCATAACAGATTTAAAAATTCTTTAAAAAAATCGCATATATATATGTATGTATAAACAAGGTACGTATATACATAAAAATCCTCTCTAGTACGTTGTATTAGGACAATCCCCCATTCCCTCTCTTTTAATTTCCTTTATACTCTCATGGGATCTATCATAAACAAAGGGAAAAAGAGAAAAACAAGGGGGGGTGTGGGATTGTCCTAATACAAAGTAGAGATGATATATATATATATATATATATATATATATATTTGGGAGGGGGTTGGTGGCTTTTCCTTGGTTGAAATTGATGTAATATATAGGAGAGAATTGATTTTTTCCTCCCTAATCAACTATATTCACCTTGAATAATTTATAATAATATAATTATGTAATAAGAAAGAGAATAATATAAAAGAATAAAAATGTGTATAGAAACTATTCCTCTTTTTACATATATTCTTTTTTTTTCTCTTTATATCTTTTTTAGAATACCATATACATTATTTTATTTATTGTAGAAGATTTGAACTCCAGCTAGATTAGGACTTTTAGATATTTTTTTTTTTCTTAAGAGATATTCAAATGGCATAGCTTTTCTTACATTTTAAAAAATTATTCTTTTCTTTTCTAAAAACAAAAAGATACATTATACTTTATTGTTTTGTGATAAAAAATAAGTTACAATTATATTTATTTTAATAAAAATATTCTTATGTTATATAAGATGATAAGTATTAAATATATATTTAATCAATATAAAATAGTAACTGCTTTAAATTTATTAAATTATAAATATTTGATAAAAATAAACAATTTTTTAAAATAATGAACATATTCATAAAATATATTTTTAAGATTGTGCAATTTAAAAAATAATTTAATTTCAACACTAAAATTTATATCAAATATGTACTAATAAAGATAAGCATTGCTATAAATTTAATAAAAAGTTAGAATTAGATTAAATTTATGTTTTTTAACCCAAAAATAAAAACATTAAAATAAAATTTTCAAAAATAATTTTTTTAATTTTACATTTTTAATAAAAAACTAATATTATTGTTAAAAATATTTTGATATTTTTTATTTTAAAAAAAATTTGTGTATGTTTTTAAAATAAGAAATTGTGTAATTTGAATATATCTTAAGAAATAGAAAAGTAATTTACGTACCTGTTTTGGTAGGATTACGAATTGGATTTATATGATTAGAACCTTTGATAATGGAAGCAAGACAAATGCGTCAAATAAACTGAAATTTATAGCAAAATGACTTTAGGAATGTAACGCGCATGATGGTTGAGCACACTGAACAGCTAAATATGGAAACAAATCCCATTTAAAATTGTTTCTCTTATTATGGCGTTCTACTATATACTCTCCAAATATTAAAGGAAAAATTATTAAATATTGTTGAGCCCACCTGGTGTTAAGGAAGACACGGTGAGAGAAATTAAAGCATATGAAATATTTAGCTTTAAACCGACGTTTAGGGACTAATTAACTAGTGTCGAACGAATAAATATAAGAAACATTGTACCCAAATATATATATATATATATATATATATATATATAAAAGAAGCCATTTGTGTCCGATTCCCAGCCTTTAAGTTAGCCAAAATACTACTTTTTAAATAAATAAATAAAAGGTGACGAACAAAAACCCGATTCGAGGAAATTCCAAGTATACTGGTTTTGCTTTTCCACGATTTAAAATTCCAAGTGGAGTATACTGGTTTTGAGGGCAACTGGAGTGAATTCTTTTATACATTGTTTATTGTGTAGGATAAATAACGGTGCTTTTCTTTTCTAAAGTCTTTGTCTTCACCCACTTCATTTCATGTATATCACTGATAGATGCTTCTCAGTTCTTGCAAATCAGAGCAGTTGAATTGTTTAATTATATAATTTTTGTGATTATCTTGTGTTTTTAGCTGTTCAGACGCTCAATTTTTCATGAAGCCAAATATAGATGATGATAATGATGGGCGTGACAAAGCAATTAGAAAAACAAAAAAATATTCTTGCATCATATTTCAGTTTTCAAATTGTAACTCACTAAAAACGCCCATGATCGTTAAGACCAATATTGAAACACAAAATCTAAAAAAAAAATACTTATTTGTATATAGCAATGGAAGCAAAATAGGGGATGCAATACATAGAAGTGAAAATCCAACAATGGAGGAAGGGAAAGCAAAAGAAGTCACGTCCAGAACTTCAATTATGCATACGTGGCTTTGTACATTTTTTTTTAAAATTGCGACACCAAAAAATAAAAAAACAAATACTTACTTGCAAACGGTGACGAAAGCAGATCTGTGATTCAACTAATAAAAATGCAAGTCGAAAAATAGAAGGAGGAAGAAGAAGCAAGGAGTTAAAAAAACAAAAAGAAGTTACGTGAATATTTGCATAGCTGGGTTTTTACTTTTTTTTAATTAAAATATGAGTTTGTACAGTTGAAGTCTTCAATAATGAATGTATGCAGTTAGAATTTTAAAGTAGCTTGAATTATAAAATAATTAAATATGTATTTAAAAATAATTAAATTAATTTAAATTTTAAAACAGTTGAAAATAATTAAACTAATTTACTATGTCACAATGCACCAACATTTGACATTTGTCGCAAGAGATTTATTAGTTTAGATATGGATATTAGTCATTAGACTTTTGGTACGAAGTAATTGCTTTTGGGCAAACAAACTGAAAATAATTTCTATCATCATGTTCTACTGACTAGTTTGCTGTTGTGCTTTTAGCAGATATGTAATAGAGGTAACGTTATGTAAATTTCGAATTATTAAAATGTCAAGTTTTTTTATTGTTGTATATTTTCAATATTTGTACAAAATAATTTTTTTAATTATCATGCTCACAAATCTTAAGATGATTTAAAAGTAAAGAATTTCAACCTTTTGAGAAGTCATTTGAACAAAATTTGCATAAATATGCAAATTGTTAGATCAGTAAACCCAACAGCTAGTTTAAGTCAAATGTTTTAAGATTAGTGGAATTGAACTTGTACTATATACACCATCGTTAATTTACGATTATAAATGCAGAAAAGTGAAATTAATACCTCCTATTAAAATTGATCTGTTTCTCTACACATAAGCTTGGATCAGTTTAACCCCAACATAGGGAATTAAGAAAATAACAGTACTTATACACTCGTTAGATTCTTTAAATTGCAATGACATATTAGATGGAATGGAATATTATTGAACAACTAGCTATGCTTAAAAATGGAACATTACAAACTCGTTTTAACTTCTTCCCCACACCCCCCCCCCAACAAAAAAAAAAAAAGAAGAAGAAAAGCAAGTGTAACCTGGGTCAGGTCAGGTAAATATATTTGATTGCCGTGTGCAACTGAAAATTACGTAACTACGTAGTAAAGAATAAATGAATTATTATGATGGATGTGGACAATTGACAAGAAATAGAAAAGAGAAAATTCAGAATTTAGTGATGCTGATATTCAAATATTTGTCAGCAAAGTGGGCAAGGTTTCTGAATTCGTGATCATCAATGAATCCATTGTGATTAGCGTCTGCAGATTCGATGTCCCTTTTACTCTTCCAAGAAGCAAACAGCCCTCCGCTGAGTCGCACAGCCTCTCTTAATTCAGATTGGCTGATTCTGCCGTCACTGTTAGAGCCAAATCTCTTCAGCCACCGCTTGAACTCCTCCAGACTCATCACTCGCTTCCCATCGCTTGTCACATTCCGTTCTATGAACGCCATTCTATTATTGCCCTCCCTCTAGTTTACTTCCACCTCTCTGTATATCTGTGTTGCTACTTGCTATGCTTCTGACTTCTAGGCCTTTCCTATTTATATTGTACGTTGTTAGCGTGATAAACATGCGCCAATAACATATATAGTACGTATGTTATTATTTATTTGCTCATTCCTTATTGGAGAATAAGAATCCCATTAGTATATATAATACCCATTATAATATATAATGTTAGCCGCTTCTGCCTCGATCCCGTTTCTCTATAGCAAACTCCCAAAGCAAAAGTATATGTCAGTTAGCAAATTAAGAAAGTCTAATGGGACCATCACACCTCTTTAGTACTTTGTATTAGGACAAATCCGGTCCTTTATACTTTTATGGTGTGGTATTTAGAATAAACAAATACAAAATATTTTAAAATTTATTTCGAAGACGGGTCTCCATCGCAGTTGAGTTCTGGAAAAGGACTTTCCTTTTACTTTCCCAAGGTATCAGTTCCCCCCTTCCCCAGCTCTTAAAGAAAAATAAATAAATAAATAAAACCAAACAAACAAAAAAAGTATGGCATTATACAGGGTGATCGTGCCCCTCATATTTTGATTTCAAGAGGCCACCCGATGGAGTGAATCGTTTTATACATATTGTCTAGCATGTAGGATAAATACCGGTTTTGTTTTCTTAAATTCGTGTCCTTCGCTTCATGTGATAAATATCATCTTATGTTCTACTTCTTCCTCTGCTTTGGACGATTCGGGACGATTAATTCATGGAATTACTGGAAGCTACATCCTCCTCTTACAGATAATTGAAAGGGCCTTGTGGCATTTAGTGCTCCATCGTCTTGGTCTGGATATGGATAGGTATAGGCTGCGCTTCTTTAAATATTTGGATGAATTTCATTCTTAGCTCCACATAATTTTCTGAGAGTGCAAGAACGTAAAGAGTTTTTGGCGTCACGGTTGGCATAATTTTAATCAGAAATTTTATTTGAAATTTTTTTCATATTTTCTCGTCTGATTTGCTTGATTCTTCTTTTACGGAAGATATTGTTTAGATGTATATTTGTACTCCAGATTTATTAAATTTGGCTGACAAGCTCAGGTGATCTATGGTGGCCCAAGGACAAGAACCGACTCGTTATGTAGTTAACGTGTACTGGATGGATTGATTTATTGGCAGGTGGATGGAAGATTTATCAGAGAGCAGAATACATATTTCTTCCCTTCTGCATCAAAATCAGCTTCTTCCCTACTTGATGCTGTGAAATCAGCTTCATTACTCTTATTATTGATTTGAATATCATCCATGAACGTTTAAAGAGCCTTCTGAAACTTACTTTCTTGGGTATAGTCAATTCCTTCCCATTATTATTAGTTCCTAGTAAAGTCTCAAGTCCTTTTCATTTGCTTGCAAACGGTGTATATAAACAAACCAGAGTGTGCCTTTTCTTCGGTTTCATTTTCCGCTCGCTCTGATTTTTCCATTCATTTTGTGTGCGTGACTCAACTCTCAATCCTTCATGTTCAATCCCCGAAATTGTAAAATCGTTTTGAACTATTGGCTCTCAATATATTGAAGCACTGGTTCGAACAGTGTCTGAACAACTTGTGAACAATTTGATTCATTTATAAGCACGCACTCATCCGAGTCCGAGTTCTCTGCACAGCGGCTTCCTGCATCTCCCTTGCACATCGACAAAACGGCGTCGTTTTTGATTTAATGAAACGTTGCGTCTTGCCTTCGATAATCTGAAATGAAGCCCACCAAATCTTGTCCATCTGTTACCCAAAAATCTCAGCTGTCCATGCAATTTTTGAAAATCTCAGCCATCTGTGCACTTTCATTTCCACACCCCTGCGTTGTCTCCCTCCAGCAGTTTCTTCCAACAGAATTTGTGAATGGAATCATCACGCATTGAGGTCCATAGCTTGCGGTGTGAGCATTCCAAAGGTTTGCTTTTTTTTCCCCCCTTGAAAACGCCTCGCGTCGTCTTCCTCCAGCAGCGTCTTCCAACAAGTTCATGAATGATATCATCATGCATCTGAGGTCCTGTAGCTTGCAACATGAGCAATCCAGAGGTTCGCTTCTTCTTCTTCTTTTTGAAATTAGCTCTAGATTCGTTAATAAATATATGATTTTTCTGTCTATTTTATAGTGAAAATAATTGATTGAAGGGAGATTACCACTGAAGCAGCTGTTCGTCGAGGATGGTAATCATGAACAAAGATTACTTAAATTTTCAGACATACTTAGATCATTGTGGATTTTTTTCCCTCCTTTTTCATGATTTTCTTATAAACATTTGATATTTTCTATAATAGCCCTCATCTGGTCAATTTAGTAGAGATCAAACTGGATCTCGTGGTAATAGTTATTATGAATATTTGATCAAAGTGTGGTTTCAATTTAGGCATGTTCTTGTTCAATAATCAATTCCAAATATAAGGCTAGCCACAACATGCTGAGCTGATAGATGGACCAGACACATTATCTATAGCAAATGAAAATAGTTCAGAGCAATGCATTTGACTTTTAGGTGTTGGAATGCTTATGTCCTAGTTGTAAGGCTGAGGAAAGAGTACGAAAAAAATTGGATGTTAACTAGCAGATGAGTGTTCAGACATGTCACTGATTTCACAAGCCTCGAAAATATTACCATCATGAAAATTGTCACTGCTATGAATACATTGAATTTTGTGGTCTTTAAATAGTTGAATTGCTGATAAAGAAGGAACAAAATAAGCACAAAATGAAAATGACCACCACCCAGGCATCATTTATGGCTTGAGCTATTCTGTATGAATAATTTTCTGATGCTCCATGATACTCATATTCATAAATTAAGTGATTAGCAACTACAAGCTTGTCCTTGTGCTCTGTCAGAGTAGATGCTACCTGATTCTCCAATTTTTTATTCTCATCCTTATCTAGACAAGAAAAAATATTGGAAATATGATCCATGCATGTTTTGCTTTCATTTAATAAAGAAATCTGACTTTGTGAAAAGGATACCACTTTTGGTTCAACAATGCTTTCCAATGTAGAATCCTCGTGCTGTGGTTCATCAGAATACTCCTGTGATGAACTATCAGATATGGATACTGCCAATCCTATATCATGTCATTTATTGGAACTGGCTTAGGGTGATGGACAGTTTAAGCAATTTTTTAGAGGTTATGTAATTGGCAATTGGGATTTAACTAGCTGTTGATAAAAAAGAATGGTGGAAAAGAAAATAGGTGTTGCCTGTCATTTATTGAATTGTGTGATGCTGTGATTAGTCTGAATCAAAGTGTTTGGGAGTCAAATAACATGTGAACTACTGTGACAGTGGCTTGTTTAAGTGCATATTGGATTGTTACAAAATAATTGGCTCAACACATGTGAACAAGATATGATATTGCCAAAACAAAGCTGAACACTTGATTGTTACAAAATAATTGGCTCAATACATGTACCCACCCTTATAATGCTGAATATATGTGCTTGTCTCTCTTGCAGGCCTACTTGAGGAAGCTACATCTATAGAGAAGGTTAGTTGGCTTACTGGTTCTGCATCTACGAAAGCCAAAGGAGAACCAAGAAGTGCTGTATGAATCCAAATGAAATGTTAGAGTATAGGATGTAATATAAATGACAAAAAGTGATAGTTTTACAATATACAAAATCAAAGATAGCATGTACTCTATGAACTAAAAGAGAGTATGATATTAAAGTGTTTGTTGTGACCAACATATTGAGATCAATAAAATTGATTATTTTATTAAATTGTGATTACTGTAGTATTATGTACCTTATGAGAAATCTCCACTGAACTCCAATGCTTCTAAAGATGGCATGGGAGAATCCATTGGCGGCTAAATTATAAATAAATATTGATTACATCACATGCATTAAATATCCAATAATACCACGTAAAAGAAATTAACTATTCTAACCAGTAATAATTCTGTATATGTTGGAGGTGCAAATGCAGTTGTTGCTTGAAGTGCAGTGGTGGAAGAACTCGCTTGCATTTGAATGTCTTAAAAACAAAGGCAATGTAAAAATTTATTGAACTTCTATAAAAAAATTAAGACATAAGAGCATATCTATACCCTGTAAGTTTGTGAATCTTTATCTGGTGAAGCTTTTCTTCTTTTTTTACGTAATTTCTCAACCCAACCTTTTAATCTTTTTTATTCTTCCTAGTGCCTTCTCTTTTCTTAAATCCATTGGGTTGCGTAATAGACTCTGTTCGTGGTGCCATGCTTGTATTGCCATCCTTGTGTGTATGTGATCTATTAGAGCAAAGATTTGCCACTTGCTTACTTAATTCCAGCACCCCTTTATGAACTAACGAGTATGTTTTAGGACAATCAGACGCCTCAGTTGCTAGTTTTATAAGCATAGGACAAAGTTATCTATACTGTTACGTCATTTCACGCCTAGGATCTGCTTCGACCTCATTTCCCCTAATATCATGTATAATATCACTTCTCACATCTTTTGTCTACCTCTTTATTATGTATTGCTTAGGGAGTTTTTTAACATCTCGAACTTCGTATATCTTCAAAGTATGATAACATAATATTCTAACAGTTTCAAACCTTCGGCAACTACATGAAATTGATCCATCACTAGGGTCAAATTGAACCTTCCATTCTCCCTCTTCATCAACCATACTAACAACATAATTATAGGTTGGACCAATCTCATTCTTGTGCTTTATACAAGCAACAGCAAATAGATCCCATTGTTCTTGGAATAAATTGAAGATAGGGGCTGTGTAAATCTGAGAAACGTGTCTAAGTATAGGAGAGCTCTGAATAATTAGTCGAGGCATTTTTTGTCGTGACTCAAATTCACGCTTCAATTCATTATATCTCCTATCTTCCATAACTCGTTCGAAATTCCTAAAAAATTGATTAATGTTCATACCCACTCTTGTGTAACTTTTGACATCGGCATTGACACTTTCACTTAGTTGCGTGCTCCACATGCCTAAAGTGAAAGCCTTTTTCATATGACACGATGCCCATTTCTCTTTTATCTTATAAATTGAGGTCAACCATGTATTTTCATGCACATTATATGTTGATAACAACCGACTCCATGCTTCCTCAAATTGGGCTTCTTCTTCATACTCATACATGCATTTTGTAAAATCAGTTAGAAATACTTTATCATATTTCTAAGATGCTTAATCCCATTTTGTCACAAATGTCATGTGCATAATGCATGTTTTGTATCTGGAAGTACATCACATAATGCTCTTGCCATTGCTTGATCATAGTCTGTAAAAATAGTTAGAGGCCTTTTTTTCTTGTGTGCCTCTAAAAATGTTTCTAACAACCACTTAAAGGACTCAATGGTTTCATCATATAGTAATGCTGCTCCAAAAATCACCGATCCTCTTTAGTGATTCAATCCAGAGAAAATTGCAAGTGGTCTATGATCACGGATTGTATTATATGTTGTGTTTAAGACTACCACCTCGCCAAAATAAGTGTAATCAATCAACATTTGTGCATCTGCCCAAAAAATATTTGTAATCTGTTCTTCCATATCCATTTGGTACGCATAATAAAATGATGGGTTTCTTGCCAATTGTTCTTGAAAATATTGCAATAAACATCCAGCTTCTCCATATTCCATGCTTCTCTGCCTTCTAGACTTCAGATAATTATTTGCATCATCCCGTGTGTAGCCAAGATTGGCTCTACCTCCTGTGTGCTTACTCATCCACTGAAAAGAGGCTTTTTGTTGAAGCCCAAATTCTTCTGCTAACTCTATCTCATGGGCTTGGACTTTAGTTAATTTGCGTTAGGATGCTAACAAGTGAACCATCTCTGGGAGTTGAAGTGGATGATTATGCTCTTCAATAAATACATTAATCTTATATTTTCCATCTTTAAGTGCAACCCCCATTCTTGCTTTACAGTTGGTTCTAGTTTCTAGACGAGGATTGATAGTGATACCATCTCTTTTATCTTGTTTTCGCAAACCTTATTTGCAGCAAACATATCTGTAGGAAAGTATGGATCCATCTTTCTTACTTTTTGTGAAATTATATTTTCTTGCACCAAATCCAATTCTTCTAGCATATGTAACCCAAAAATTCCAAGCTTCATCTAAGCTATCAAATTCCATACCCAACTTAAGGGTAAAGTCACCTTCCATCGAATAGTCCCTGAAAGAAATAACAATACTTTAACACATACTTTGATAGTGAAAGTTAAATAAATTGCATATTTGACACCTTGCATATACATGCTTCAACATTCAAAACATAAACTTTGCATACTTCACACTTTTTTAATTCTTCCATGTTCAGCTCATAAAGGATTGCATACTTGACACCTTGCATATACATGCTTAAACATCCAAAACATAAAGTATTGCATTATTTTTCCATGGATCAAATAAGAGTTAACCTCTTTGTTATTCTTACTTATTTCAGAAGTGATAATAAAATAGATTAAATGGGGAAAAATAATGCTTCAAATAAAATCATTAAGCATACTACTACTTGATTTATAGAAGAGTTTGCAAAAGGAAAAAAAAATCAATCCTTTCTTGCTTCTCTTATGAAAAATATTGAATATATAAATTTTCTATATCTTATTAATTGATTTACAACAATCTCACAACCTGCAAAACTAGGAAGACTAAATACTATCAATGGCCCCTTGTCTCTCAATATGACCCACGGGCTTCAACTTCGAAGAATGTAGCTTGTGCAGTAGGATGGTTGCTGGAGAGTGCTAGAGAAAGAACGAGAGAAAAAGCATTAGTTTTCGCCCTTCACCCACGAGCTTCACTGTCACATTGCCACCAAATGCCTCAGATTTTTTCGTGTTTTGGCGCCATAATGCAGCAGGGGTTATTGGCTGGAGGGAGACGACGGAGGGGCATATAAATGAAATTGCATGGACAACAGAGATTTTCGGGCAACGAATGGACAAGATTTGGTGGGCTTGATTTCATATTACCGAAGGCAAGATGCAACGTTTCATTAAATCAGAAACGATGCCGTTTTGTCGATGTGTAGGGGAGATGCAGGAAGCCGCTGTGCAGAGAACTCGGACTCGCACTCACCCTCACCGGTGCATGTGCTTTTTGGGACAAAATGTCCATGCTAACATAGTAGCTTGTCTATTTTTAATTTTTGGGGCTACAATCACCCCCCTAAATTTCAAGGTTTTGGGTTAGATTTAGGAAACAAAAAAATAAAATCTATGTCCACACTTCATATAAGACCAAAAAATATAATATAATATAATACAACAAATATCTGAGGTCCATAGTTAGCGGTTATAATAAGAGATTTAAATTAATTTTATATTATAAACTTATGGAAATGGAACTTTGAGATCTCTAGTTAAATTTCAATATTTCTTTTGTTAAATATATTAGGATATGTTTGAGTAAAGATAATGGAAATAAAAAGAAAAGAATGTGATGAAATTTTCTTCATGTGAATTTTTTTGAAAATAAATGAGGAGAATGAATTATTTCAATTAACCTTTCATTCTTTGATGTTTTAAAGTTTTCTCTTTTTTGAAAGATTTTGAAAGAAAAATTAATTATTTGAAAATAAAGCAATAATCAATTTAACAAAGGACAATTCATAAATTATATTATAATTAAGCACTATTTTATTCAATTATTAATTTATTTTACTTGTTAGTTTAAAACATTTAAGGAAAATAGAATCATCATTCACTATAAAAAAAAATTTTATGTTTAGTAATGACTAAAATTGTTGAATAATCAAAAGTACAAAAGTCGTCACAAAATTGAAGCTTAAGTTTCCGTGTTGAAGTTTGTTAGTGGCAATTGAAGTTTTTAAAGTTGCTGCTATATCAACTTTCATTTAGCCCTTACAAAGTGTCGGCACTGAGAGGGTGCTTCTAGCAGCAAAAGATGTCAACGCTCAAAGTTGTTTTAGGGTGACTTTTAATTGTAGTAACAAAATATTAATGACTCATGGTGGCTTTAGTAGCGAACATTAAGCATTGCCACAGCATAAAAGATTTCTAGGTACAACTTTCATTGGCATTAAAAGCTGGTTTTTGTGGCAATAATTGAGCGTTGCCAGAAAATAAAAAACTTTTAGTGGCATTCGTTGTCACCACAAAAAGTAAGCTTTAGAAGTAAAACATAAAAATCACCACAAAAAATAAGATTTTTAGTGACAATATTATCACCGCTAAGAGTTAGCTTTTAGTAACAATAGTTATGTGTCATCACAAGAATCAATTTTGAGTGACAACAGTTATAATCGAAATCTAAATTGGCAACTCTAGTTGCCATAAAAAATTGTCTTTGGCAGTGACACTGGGTATGGCCATAAGAAAGAGAACTTCTAGTAATGACCATAATCACCGTTAAAAATTAACTTTCACAAGAGCAAATGAACATCGCCAAAGAAAGAGGGACTTTTAGTGGCTGTTGTAGCCACCGCTAATTTAGAGTACTTCATTGAGCATTACCACCAAAGGAAGACTTCTGATGACCATAGCCATTGGTATTAAAAGTTGACTTTTATAACAAAAATTTTGGGTCATCATATATAAAAAAACTTTCAATAGCAAGTTTGGTTACCACTAAATATTTTTTTTAGTGGTAATTAGTAAACATCACCACTAAATATAATTTTTTTTATTTTTAATTTTAATATTAATTTATAATTCTAAGATAGATGATCATAAAACAAATCCTTCAAAGTTCTAATGATATAAACATTATCACAATATAACCATTATAAAAAAATCAATAAAAATAACAAATAATAAGCAAAATATCTAAACATCCAACATAATAGCAATATCCAACCAAGAAGACAAAAACACCAATTTTAAACTAAAATTTTCTATAATACACCTCATGTATTGAAATGTTTTCATATTTCTCAACATCCTTTGGAGTATTGGTCGGTTGAGTGCATTATGACACTCGAGTTTATAAAAGCCTACAAAATGAGTCACTAATTAAAATTTGTTAAGGCATATCAAAGAGCTGAATAGAAAGATTGGTTATCACTAAAAAAAAAAATCTCTTGCATTAAATTTATCAAGTCCAAGCATCACACAAATAAAAATAAAAAATGCAAATGGAGATTAATCACAGTCACAAATCAAGATTGCCAATAAAGCTACAAATAGGGAGGCACTTAATTCCAAAGTATTTCAATCCTACAAGCACATATCCAAGACAAAGCAAAAACCAATTTTTGTTTCTAAAAAGCGTATTTAGCAATAAAATTAGCTATAGAAGATAAAATTATTTCTTTTTTTTATAAAATTACATATTTACTAATAGATTAGCAACAACAATATTTGTTATTGAAATTTAGAAATAAATGAACGATGCTAATTCTATTTTAAAATAAATAAATAATAATAATTAGAAAAAGATTTTACTTATTTATTTATAAACAAATTTAACAATGTCAAAATTGTTTCTAAACAAATTTTAACATTTCAAATAATAATAATAATAATAATAATAACATTTTAAATAACAACAACACTTTTAATAATAATAATAATAATCCCTCACTTTTTCAATTATTTATTTTTAAAGAATGGATGCTGCTAAATCTATTTCAAAATAAATGAATAAATAATTTAAAAAATTTCACTTATTTATTTAAAAACAAATTTAGTAGCATCAAAACTCACTTAAAAAAAAAGTAGGTATTTTTAACTCACAAATTTGGACGGTCAGTATTTATTGCTGAAAAAAGGTTTTTTTTTTCGCTCTCTTCTTTCAAAATTTTTTTCATCAAAATTTGGGTAACGCGTAACTTAGTCGCTTTTCTGCGTCACAACTTCTTCTCCTTCTCCTTCCCTACTCTTTTTTTTTTTTTTTTTTTCTTTGTGAATAACGCTCTTTCGAATTAAAGAATAGAAGAAAAGGCAAAGGGCTGAACGAAGGCAAAAATTAACGCACCACAACTCCCCCTTTCGCATGTCTATAACTTTTTGTAAGTCTGAGCTCTCAAATCTCTCTTCAAGGCTTCATTATCATTTTCTCTATCTTATGATTTTAACCTTCTTTCGCTGTATTCAAAATTTCCGTTGAAGGTTCATTATCGTTCTTTGCTCTCTTCAGAGTTTCGGTCCCTACTTGACTCTGTCCTGCTTCGGATGAGTTAGCATTGAAGATTGCTGCGTATTAATTGACATGGGAATTTTGCTTTGAGATTCTTAGATTTTGCTTTTCGATCTTGCAAAATTTCAACCCTACCCCATGAATTAATTTCGATTTGTTTAGCAGTAGGAAAATTGGCAGCAAGCCAAGTAATGGAATAACAGGTCTTCGTTGCGCTGTTAATAGAACATCAGGTTTCTTGGTTGGCCTATCTTTATTTAGATCTAATGGCATTTTATTCTATTTTTTGTTCTCTTAATTATAATTATGAATTTTTACTTCTAGATAGGTGGATCACTTCTAGATGCTGAGCTTAGTGATCACATATAATTTTATGACATACAAATTTTGCTAGCACACATCCTCTACACTTGTCATTACTATGCATAAACTCTTTATTGCTGCTTTCCCTCAGCTAATCTTGCTTATTCATTCAATGCCAAATCATAATCAGAGGGTAGAGCTGCACTTTCCTGTAAAAAGTGGTTGAGAAATATGCCAAAATAAAAACAATTTCTTTAAATTAATTTCATATAGGCTAAATTGTTGTGTCATTTGTTGTTTTCTTCTTAAGCCAGAAAATTTTCACATTAGTTCTGCTACTGAAGACTTTGAATTCCCCTGTCGTCTTCCTTTGCTTTGCCTATTTCATTGTCAAGCCATCCAAATCAAAACACAAAGCACACCATGGACTCCATTAGGAGTCCTTTAGGAGGCTAGGACTACTAAATAGGTAGAAGTTTAGTCTTACATGATTTAGCCCAAAATTAATTTCGTAGTGATTTAAACTATGTTATTTAATTTGTAGTCTATATATCTATCAGTTATCACTTAATTTGCACTTTAATTGGATTGAAAGTTTAAAGAGGTGATTTAAATGCCTAATGACAATCAGTATACTTCAATGATTTGACAACATAAGAGAAAATTTGATCAGGGATGAATGATGAAATAGAAAACAAAAAAAAGGCACTGTTTCCTTATTAGAAAAAGGTGAAAAACAGTGTAACACTGTTTCATTGATATATAACTTGATGATAAAATAATATGTAAGGAAAAATGTAAAGAGTACCATAACAAAAAAGATCCAAAAAGTTGCAAATATGCTTGTTTTAAAACCAGCATATGGGCTCCACAAAACCGCCCTTCACTGGGAAATTGTTGAACCCAGAATCAGACGCCGAGCACTGTTTGTGATTATATTACCCAAAAACAAATCTCAACAGACATAATTGGTCTCAAACCAACAATGAATTTGGTTGATGGGATTGCTTATGTGGCGTACATGACTTGTACTTGAATTTGGTTGTTTACTTGATGGGATTGATTTTGCTTCCCTTTACTGGTTTCCTGCACTAAAAGGAAGAGAAAAACTTGGTGATTTCTTTATTTTCTTTATATTGCAGCCAAGGAGGTGGTTGGGTTTTTTTTTTCCCTTACTCAATCAGCTTATCTGCAAATTCAACACCAGAAGTTGCTAGAGCTCAAACACAATAATTTAGTAATTAGGAGAAAAAGAAAAATATACTTCTCTGTTATTGTTAATTAATCACTCAATAAAATGAATTTTATTTTATGTTATTTATTTTTCTATGGAATTGTCTTGCTAACTGAAATTTTAGTGCATGGTATTTTGTAGGTGTATCGGCCAATGTTACAAGGGCTTTATGTGAAAGTATGATGATTTGAAATTTAGTATTTATGTTCCTTGCTCCAATCTAGAAAAGAAGTGTTGGACTGACAATCTGTGAGGTGCATATGGTCATTGAGGTTGGTTGCCTAAAATCTTATTTAACTTATAGTGAAAATTTGAAAAGTTTCATGCTAAACTTGACATGTTTTTGCAGTCTCCTTTGCATATATCAAACTAGTTACTGTCTTTTCTTTTAGTTTTCAGTTAGTATGATCTAAATTGGACAATTATCATGTATTGTAGGTATAACTTGTTTGCATATATTTATCCTGCTTGCTAAATTGAAGGAAAAAAGAAAATTCCAAATTGGGCTTAGAGGTTAAGTGATCTGGTCCAGGAACGCTGGAGCCTTGCGGAACTTTTTCATGTCCGTTGCATATTAGCTGCACCTTATGATGTCCTATACAGGTACCTTGATTTTCATCTCCCTTCTGTATTATCAAACTTTTTTGGAATTGATCTGTGGTGAGCAGTCACACTCTCATAAGAGCACTGCATTTTTAGTATCACCCCCCGGGTCCCCAAAATTTAAAACTCGGATAAATAGGCTTTCCATCATAATAAAAGTGGAAGATTGGAAATCTAGAGAATCTACTGTCAATAGCTACCAAGTAGTGAACTTGCCATAAATACTTTAGTTGTTTCATTTGGGAACTTTTAAGTTTTAACAAGAGTGTTACTGGAAGCCCACCTTAGTTAATTCTATTATATAGAAGAAAATATGTAAGTGTTAAATTTTTATATTTTATACTACTTATTATATTTAGTCACCCCACTTAAATTAATTACTTGTTTGTTTGTTTTAGGTAAAGGAGAAAGGAGGTGCCTACTGTCTCAGAGTCCGAAATCAAAATCTATGTAGTTAAATATAATGTTTTAATTTTTATATATAGATAATGTTATGTTTATTTAATAATTTGTGTTGTATCAGGCTAACTTCAAAAATATCATCAAGGAGCATGGCGGTGAGACTTTTGGGATACAAGTCGATGGAAAAAGATATGCATGCAACTATAAAAGGACAAGAAGTAGGTGTTGATGGAGATGAAAAATCCTTCATGACAATGGTATTTGCTCTTCCCAAAGAGCAAGTTGCAATGCTTGAATCGAGATAGTTGGAGGACCAACGAAGGGAAGAGTTTACGAACTCGGTTCAGAGGCACCTACTATTATGCATGGAGCTGGCCTACTGTCCTATGGTTCAACATCTTTTTTAACAGCACCAACTCCCTTTGCACAAAACTTAATGACACTTTTCTTTGAGGAAGTTGTAAATCGAGTAGTAGAGCAAAGATTGACATATATGCAAATAGTTTTTCCTGAAGAGTTACAAGCAAGTATTTAAGTAGCTATCCAATCTATGAATCCAAGTCAACCTCTAGGATTTATTGGAGATCCAAGATTTGCATCACAGGTTGGTTAATGTGTAGGATAAGATAGATATTTTTAAGACTAAGTTGCAAACCTTTGGAAGACATTATAAATGTAAATTTCTATTATCATATATTGAATTTTATTTTTTAAAATGAATCTTTATATTGTGATATATATATATATATATTATATTGAAACATGTATTAGAATATGACATTTATAATGAATTTAGTAACGTATACACAAAGGGTTTACTTTTTTGTTAAATCATAATTTAGCCATTAATTTAGAAATAGATGTATAAGTTTTTTTTTTCCAACTTTCATTTAGAAATAGATTTGGCATCAGATGTTAAGTCTTTTTTTTTTTTATTTGAAAAAATTATTTAACAACAGGTTGTTCCTTTCAAAATTTGCAATGAATATACAATAATTGCTAAAAGTCAAATATATCCCTCATGTTGATTAAATTTAGCAATGCCTATATTTGAAATTAGCAGTGGAAATGTCCATTTCTAAATTAGTAACAATATGTTGCTAAAATTTAGCAAGGTTTTGTTTAGCTAGGGATTTAAGCACTGTTGCTGCAAATTTATGATTAGCAATTGCCATTTGCCCATTAGCTAAATGACTTTTGTTCCCCCTAGTAGCAAATTGGCAACCACAACACTCATCCAAAGCTTAAGCATTTCACTCTCTCCACAGCATACAAAGTTCCAACATCACTTCCATTGACGGAAAATTGCAAGATACAAAGCTGGAATTTATTCAACATTCTACATAATATGGGATCACCACAGTTAAAATGAACTTGGATTTCATTCCATACTTTTTATGCAAGACAGGCCAAACATAGCCACAAAAATGGATCAAACAAAACACATTAAAAAGAATATATATATATTTTTTGAATTTTAATACTAAAAGCGTAAAACATTCAGCTCTTACATGCTTGAACATATTTTTAGCCATAGAATTTAGCATGCCTTGAACATAAATTTAATTCTAATCCCAAGTTGAAACAAAGCAAATAACAGTAAAATCTTAGCCCAACATACAGAATAATTGCATAACACATGACTTTTAAACCAGTGCACACATGTTTATGAGCCAACCAAGAGTAAGGCAGGGGATAATACCTTTGATGTCTCTATGAAATTTTCTTGGAACTTCATTATTTTCCTTAATCGCCAAATGTCAAAGGAATTTGTCCCTGTTAAAAAAGTTATATAGAGCAAATATCGGTCTAAGAATTTCACTGTTTGAAAGTGGAAGATAAGTGAAGAATACCTGTTGGATGGTGGCCATTACGGCACCCTGTTGGGCTTGGATCCTTTGTTCAATCTCATCTGTATCCTGTGTTGATGTTGAGGTTGCTCTTCTTGAAGCTTACTTTGTAATTTTTTGTGTTTCTTCTTGAAGCTTCCTTTCCTTTTCTTCATGCACAATTGAGATTGCAAAACAGACACTAGCCTCCACATCAACTTGCTACATGGCTCTGTTTTTAGGACTTCCTATCCATAACCTTTGCTACGTACAAACCCTGACCTCTAACCCATCACTGAAGCTAGAATCTCATCTCCAATTGTTATATTTTCAATTTCTCCTAATTGCTACCGCAAAATGAACTCGTGGATGCACCCTCGTAGTTAAAGCAACAGTTTAATGACGTAGACAATAAGACAGTGTGAACATCGTACGTTATTTGGATATCTTCTAAAAAACATAAGAAAATTTATGTGCTGGATTTTTATTTAAGTCAATTTTAATTTAAATTATAAGTCATTTGAATCAAATTTAATTTCACAACTTTTTTAATTTAATTTCAAGTCAATCTCATTATTTAACTCATATTTTTTGTCCATTTTATTTTAATTTTAAGTCAGTTTTAAGTTAATTTTTGAGTCACAGTTACTTTTGAGCCAATTTAACTCCTTTTAATTTTATTTCATTTAATTTGGAGTCAATAAATAATATTTAATTTTTTAAAAAAAGAAAAACTTATATAATCCCTTTACATAACTTATGTAATCCATTTTATTTTAATTTTAAGTCAGTTTTAAGTTAACGTGAATGTAATCCTTTTACATAACTTATGTAATGTCTATTATACCTTTATACTTATTATTCTATCTATCAAATTATCTTTCTAAAAGTATAAGCAAAATAATTATTTCTTATCTCACCTACTCAAATTTTACATTCCCTTTACTATTATATCTTTCAATCAAACAAAACATTAATTTCAAGTCGTTTCCACTATTGTTGTTTGCTGTGACAGTACTCATATGTAAATGACTGCTTATTCCCTTGTTATAGTTAATATTAGATTCAACACCCTTTTCTCAAATGTTTTGAATTTGGGGTAAAAGTTGGTTTCTTCCTATCGCTGCTTCAGTATGTTTCGTCTGTGAGTTTAAGTGTGATTCACAACTTCCTTTTTGCTGCCTAATTTGATGCCTTATACAAATTTCATTTGAGTGGCAACATAGCTCCTCGTTAGAATGTTAAATTTTGGCACCTTGTTGCCTTAATCTATTCTGGCCGTTGGCTCTAAATCTTTAACCAAGCCTTGTCTATTTGTTGGGTTTTAGTTAAAGTTTGGACTACCTTACTGTGCCTGTGCTTGAAAATTTTCTTATATATCCCTAGTATATTGGGCTGCATGATTTGGTATGAGAGATTAACTTAATGAGTTGGGTTAAATAAATTCTGCTCCTTGTGTATCTTGATTTGACTTGGTAAATTTTGGCCACTTTGTTCTGCCAATGTTTGGATTTTTTTTCAATAGACCCATGCTAGGCTTTGTCACATGATTAAGGCTTGAGTGAAATTATGACCTTTTTTGCCATGCATGAAAGCTTTGCTAATAAATTCATGGTATGGTTGATTGCTTAGTTTCCTAATACATCTTCAATACGTTTTGTCAAATGATTGGGTTTACTGTGGGATGGGAATTCACGTTGTGCATCATGCTTTGGTCATCTATGAGGTTGTTAGGTGAAAATAATGGTTAATTCACATTGGAAAAATACTTGGTTTTAATTTTATTATGGTCTAAAACAAGCCATATCTATTAACGTTGATTTGGTGAATATAAGTGGATGCACTTTATTACTTTCCCTTTATGAAATTTGGAAGGCTATGCTTTGGCTTAAAAATTGGTTTGGCTAGAGGTAAGTGCTTAAAATCCTAACTTGTAGTCTTTAAGTTCAGTGCACTTTGGATAGAGTTATTTTAAGTTTAGCTGTATGTCTTTTTTTTCTTGTTTGGTCCACTGCTTCATGTTATACACACACAGTCACACACAATTGCAAGGAATTGTGTGATTGATCTTATTTTCTTTTATTTTTAGAGTTCGCCATAAAAGACTTTTAAGCCTCCGCAAGCAAGTAGGGTGCCAACCGATGGATTGTAAGTAATGATAAGTAAGGTAATTGTTCCTTTTCCAAGTCAAGTCTATCTTTGTAAATTTTTTATTTTCTTCAATTAATCTTTTTTCTTTTCTTTCTTATTTCTTTTTATTTGATTAGGGTAATTAAATTAAAAATTAAGGTCATATTTATTTCACATAGTTAATTTAGGATAATAAATGTTATGAGATGCCTAACACCTTTCTCCTAATACAACTAACTCTCAAACTTATCTCTTGTTGTGAATGATTCCATAAGTATATGAGTTATACAAGTAATAAATTAATGAGTGCAATATCCTTCTCATGAAGAAGGAATCCAAATATCAATCACTAAAATTAAGGGAGGATTATAATTAATGATCTAAAGTTAAAAAAATTTATTTTGAAGAACTATTATCACTAAGTTTAGGGAGTTTTATTTAAAATCAATAGTAATATATCATAAAACAATGATAATAGGTCCTTTAGAATAATTTTTTTAACTTTGGATCCTCAACTATAATTTTTTCTAAAATTAATCCTATTATTTAAATTATTCTATTGAAATTAAAATTGATAAAAATGAATTGAAAGTAATAGATTCATTTAACAAACAATGACTTTGTATAAATATAAATGTTCTAGAATCTAAAATTCCATATTTACTTTTCTAAATAGTATTTAGAATAAACTCTTATACTTTATTTCAATTGAATTAACGGCAGTTCTACTAATCTAAGTGAAATGAATTAACAACAATTCTATTAATCTAAGTGAAATTCCTTTTCAAGATAAGTCATCAAACTCATACCAAGCTTATTTTATTTTATTCTTATGACCATAATCTTAGCATAAATCCATTATGTATAAAGGATTCAATGCAAATATTTATAAGCCACTCTGATATAACTCATATCCTTATAAAATTACTATATGAGTATATTATTCTAGTAATTTACACTATAATTTATCTCTTGATCCTTTCATACTACATCAAATGAACAATGACCAACCATTTATGAATAATATAAAAGAGTAATAGATTAATTTAATAAAAATTGTCACAAGAGTGTTCTAAAATCAACATAATTAGTAAATAAGTTCATATAAACTTCAAATAGAAGAATCTAGCTACATATAATAAAAATCAACAGAGGAACAATGAAAGTAAACAAATCCATATTTGAAAGCTAAAGAAAAGAATAACATTACCAACAACAAAGGGGATAGAAAAATCTCCTAGGTTAGCAAGTTTAAGTGGCAACTTATTTTGGTTTATTACATTGTATTCCTTAGTGAATGCCATGGTAGCATAGTCCTTTAGCTTTTTCTTGTTTAACAAATTTCCTCCAGAAACTTCACATACATTGACACTTGAGCTAAAGCATCTACAAAAAGAATATTGATGTGAAGTTATTTAAAAACATTCAAAAATTTATCAAATTACTTATCTAGTTTTTGCTGCTTTAGACTTTAAGAAAATGGAATAAGAGGCACAGATGCTTTGATTGGTGCTGACACTGTTGGGTTAGTAGTCTCCTTTTCATCTCAAATCTAAATTGGAGTGCTATCTAGTGTCTCCTTAACTACATCATCCTACTCAATAGAATACTCAATTTGAGTAAAAGTCTTGTCCAATTGTCTTCTACTTCTTAATATAATTGCCTTGTATTACTCTTTAGGATTAATCTTAGTTTTATTAGGCAAATGGCTTTGAGCTCTAATATTGGATGATCTAACTAATTGACTCAACTATATTTTCATTTTTTTATTATGACTAGCCAATTGATCAAACTTGGATTCCAACCTTTCAAATTTTTTAGAAGACACATAGTGAAAATTTTCAAATGCAACTTCCCAGCCTTGTTTATTTTCATTCTAAAATTGAATTTTTTTTTAGGCTAAAAAGTTAGTTTAACTGGTCTACCTTGATTTCTTGAATTCCCTATATGATTTTGGTTCTAATTTTCCTAAGATAAGTTAGGATGATTATGCCATCTAGGATTGTAGATAACTAAACAAGGGTTATTTTGTAGTCTGGGATTGTTAGAGACATATTGCACTTATTTAGACATACAAGATCTTGAAGACTTATTTTGGTAATTACTATATAGATGATCACCATCATAGTAAACAAAGTTAAAACATAAAATTTAATCTCTTAAATTATTACAAAAAATAAAAAATTATATATTAATTAAAATTAATGTCCAGAGCCATGTAATATTTTAAATTTGTATCATTTTCATAATTTTTTTCACTTGCTTAAGATATTAAGAAATAATTAGATGAGTTTAATTTAGATGTTAGTTTTAATTTATATAAAATATTTTTATTTTTTGTGATGATTTAGAGGGTTAAATATTATGCTCATATATTAAAATTACAATTAGACTATAATTTAAGATAATTATATATATTTTTCACAAAGAAAAATACCAAAAAATAAAATATTCATAAATATACTAACGTAAAGGAGGCATCCATATAGAGATCTCTCTTGACTGCAAAACATATAACTCAAAAAGTGAAGATTGTTTTGTTTAATATATAGAAACCATGCACAAATTAAGGACTAGCACAAGGTTTTCAACAAACGACACCCTAAGACCAATTTTGATTTCTAAATTATACTCGATAACATATATACAACCTTGATTTGTCCATTGACTATGTAAGGAGTTCGGCAATTGGCATTGAGCTAGCTTGTATTACGGTCATAAGATTCTTATGCTCCACAAAGAGAGCAATGAATCCTCTTATTGTTGGGTGTATGTTGATCATATTCAAAATATATGGCGGATATAATATGAAGCCCCAAAGCTTGGCGGATATTCCAGGAGAACTCAATGAAACATTCAAAACTTGATGTGACTACCGACGGCAAACGAGTAAATATTGCAAAACCTGTTTGGTGGAAAGGAAAAAAACAAAAAATTAAAAATTTTAAAAGTATCAGTAACGATTATTCAATAATATTTTTTTATAAATTTTTTAAAATAAAAGTATAATAATCACTTTTAATCTACAAAATTATCTTTTTTATTTATGTTTTTTATTTTTTATTTTTCACGCGTCAAACAGGTTAAGATTTACTTTGACAGGAGCTGAACTCAACAATTTAAAGGATTAAATTGAGCTATGATTTTTTTATATTTTTTTCACTAAGTTTTTTAATGAAAATATGATAAATATATAATTTTTTAATAATAATATAATAAGTACATAGTTTAATCAAAAAGTCATATATTTCTATGAAAAAAATTATATAGGTGTCATGTTATTATTGAAAAATTAAATTTTTGTTATAGTTTAATTAAAAAACTCAATAATAAAAATATAAATATTGGCATATAATTTTTTTTCCCAAATTAGAAAACCTTGGGCAGATAAAACGATTTTGAACTTGAATAGCACTGTTTTGATTTTTGAAGTCTCCTGAATAGGAATGTGACATCTTTTATTCATATGATTTGTCCATCTCCTTAAATAACCACTAATAGCCGTTTGGCTTAAACTTTGTGAGGTAATCTGTGAGGTAATTTTTTTGGTTAATGTTTATTATATTTTTAATTATTATTTAATATTATTTATCTATTCTTATTACTTTTTCAAAAATAGAAATAAAAATATTATTTCTCATTTCATTTTTTTTTATTTTTTATTTTTTATTTACAAATTTAATATTCTGTCAACCAAGCAACATAAAGTATATATATGGAGAGACAGTACACACTCGTGTATGTGTGTGTATATATATATATATATATATACATATGTATGTATGTATCTATAGAGGCTCGGATTAGTTTACCCTCAACGGGGAATCGAGAAAATCTCAGTATATACACAAGTGTACGCTAGATTCTTTGAATTGCAACGACAGATTACATGGAATGGAAATTGGACAACTAGCTATTCTTAAAATTGAACAGTACAAACACTTAATATGGTTGACCCATTAAAAGCGTTTAACTTGGGTGAGGCCATGCAAATATATTGGATTGCTGTTCAAAAGTATGCAACTACGTACCAAAGAACAATTAATCTATTAGGATGGATGACAAAAAAAAAAGGAAAATTCAGAACTTAATGACCCTGATGTTCAAATACGTGTTAGCAAAGTGGGCGAGATTTCTGAATTCGTTGTCATCAATGAAACCATTGTGATTAGCGTCTGCAGATTTGATTCCGCTTTTGCTCTTCCATGAAGCAAACAGCCCCCCGCTGAGTCGCACAGCCTCTCTTAATTCAGATTGGCTGATTCTGCCGTCACTGTTAGAGTCAAATCTCTTCAGCCACCGCTTGAACTCCTCCAGACTCATGACTCGCTTCCCATCGCTTGTCACACTCCGTTCTATGAACGTCATTCTATTATTGCCCTCCCTCTAACTTGCCTCTGCCTCTCCCAGACGTGTTGCTACTTGCTATGCTTCTAACTTCTAAACCTTTCCTATTTATATTGCACATTTCTAGTGTGATAAACACGAACCAATTACATAATAATTAATTAGTACGTATATCATTGTATATTTGCTTATTCCTTCTTCGAGGGAATAAGAATCCCTTTACTATACTATAATATCATAAATATATTAGCCGCTGTCGCCTCCTGTCTCCCATGCCTAACTCCCAGCCAAAAAAGTAAATGAGTTGCGGATTAAGAAATTCTCATGGCACAATCAGATTACTACAGATCCTCTCTAGTACGTTGTATTAGGACAATCTGGTCTGCCTCTATACTTCCATCCTATCTATCATAAACAAATGCGTTATATTTTAAAATTTATTTCCAAGACGCGACTCCATCGCAGTCGCATGCATCCATGTGATGATTGTGCTTCGTTTCAGATATTTCATCTTTTTTTTTTTAGGGGCCGGCTTAGGGAGCCTTGAAAGATTTTTTTTTTTCAATTAGATCATTACAACGGCTAATTAGATTTATAGGAGAGTAAATTACACAATTTTTCTCTAAGTTTTATTAAAATTACATAAATTTTTATTTTATTTTTGAAATATATACAAACTTTGTTTAAAATAAAGAGACACAAACTTTCTTTTTATTTTCAAGATATACATAAACTTCTTCTAAAACAAAGAATAAATTACACATGCCTGTTGATTTTGTTTTTTTTGAAATTACACAGATCTCCTCTTTATTTTCAAAGGAGTATATATTTTAAAAATAAAAGAGAGATTTATGTAACTTTAACAAATTAAAAAAGACCTGTATAGTTTAGTCTTTATGTAATTAGACTCCTGAATTTATTGAAGCAAGACAAATGCTTTAAATGAAGTGAAATAAATAATAAAACTAAGCACAGTGAGCATTCAAATCTGGGAACAAATCCATTTGTGGCCTTCTACTTTATTTTCTCTATTTAATACATGAAAATTTTAAATATAAATATGATGAAATTTTAATTTGTGTGTTACATATATCCTAAATGATGCATAATGTTGATAATATATATATATATATAAAGTTCAAACATTTTATAAATAAATTTTTAAATACTTAAAATACTCAGATACTAAAAACCACTTAAAGAAAAAAAAAATCATAAGGCGACATAAGAAAACAAATTTGAGGGCGTAGAAGGAAGACGGTGGGCAAAGTGAAGCATTAGAAATTTTTAAATCTTGGCTTTGAATCGACTTTTGGGGTTGGATAATTGTCCAACAAATAAATAGAAGAACCAATCTGTATCCGTTTTCCAGTCTTTAAGATAACCAAAATATTTAATGATAGATGTAGAAAGAGAAGTCTTAGTTATTGAAAAATGGAAAAGGGGCTGTTTTATAGTCTTTGTTTATATGTAATATACTATAAACACCAAGGAAAAATAATCAGAATTCGTCCTCATACTCTGTACTACCCTAACTGTCACTTATTTAATAAGCAAAATTATTCTGCATATTACGCGTAAAGGTGTCGACAAGCAGAGTTTTTTATTTTCTTTTTTTGGACGAAGATGAGCAGAGTTGAACTTGAACCTTACCTCTCCAATATAAAAAAGGTGACTACAAAATGTAATTTTACTTTACAAAAAAAAAACAAAAAGACATAGATGAGAGAGAGAGAGAGAGAGAGAGAGATGTTGGTCTAAGTTTGCTAAGCCCAATAATTCTTCTTGGTCCATAACTTTGATAATAGCAAAATAAAAATTTTGATATATGAAAAAACTCAATTAAAACTTGTCTCGTTAAAATTTTGTTTTTTAATTTGTCTGAATTTCATTAATGAGTGAGCTAATTGATAAATTTCATCTATCCTTGCTTTTTAGGCGATACAAATGAAACAAGAAACATTAGTGCCAACTTTACTATCTCTCTTTTATAGCTAACCCTTTCGTGTAAAAGAGTATACAATTTATCTAACCTATGAAGCAAGCTTTAAAGAGCATTAATGGAGAAGAGAGAAACTCTCTACATGACATGGTGCCATTGAAAAAAAAAAGAAATAAACATTGAAGACATGCATTCCCTGTTCCAACTGAAAAGTTCTTATTCCATTCTGTAGAAAAAGAGACACCATTAGTAAAGGATACAAGTTGATGAAGAATTATAAATGTCTTGAAGATTCAAGAGTAAACCACAAAAAAAAAAATCATAAGAAATCATTTAAGTATTTAATAGAATTTACTTTTCTAAGAATATTATAAGTCTCTAGTTCATTAGCTTTCAAAAAAGCATTTATTGATTGATTTTTTAATCCTTTGTTGAGTATTACATTTCCTCTCTTTAACCTTTTTTATAACTCTCTGTGTGTGTGAGTAAGTTGAGAGCAAGTTTGTGCAAAACCCTATGTGAGAGTAAGTTGAGGGTATACTTGTATAAAACCTTGCATAAGTAAGTTCATGGTGAGTTTATGAAAGCCGTTAAGCAAGTTGAGTTCAAGGTAAACTTATACTGTATCCTATTAATTTGAGTGAAGAAAATCCCTTTAAGGGGATTAGATGTAGCCCAAAGGGACTGAACCAAGATAAGTCGTCGTATGTTATCTCTCTTCTTAACTCTTTATTTTTGTTCTCTTTTAAACTAACTTAACTTGCAGTGTGCGCTCAATTTATATTTCTTGTGCTATCTTTCACTTACCCATATTGCTCTTGCATCTAAGTAAGGAACATTTATTAAAGGTTCGTCCAATTTGATTTGCTATCTTTTCAACTTTACTTTAACTTAAGTTTATGATTTTTTTAAATTATTTTTCACTTTTTACACTACACAGTTATTTATCTCTTTCTAGATGTGTTTGTCAATTGGTATCAAAGTAGGTCTCATTGATTTAGCACTTAACAATCTAGAGAAAATGTCTTATTTTGTAGAAAGATGACTTCACTTATACTTAAGGGAGCTTACTTCCAGGAAGAATTCTCCATAACTAGGCTACCATACTTTAATGACAAATATTATTCTTATTCGAAAGCAAGGATGAGAAAATATATTCACTCAACTAATTACCTAGTCTGGGAAATAATAAAGAATAGCCTTAGAATGCCTAAATCCATAAATATTATGATAGGAGAGGTGATGGACAAGCCTAAAGAAGAGGGGACAAAAGATGAAATCAAGCTAATTTAGTGTAATGAGCATGTCATTAATATTCTCTTATATGCTATCAATGATGAAGAACACGATAAAATATCCAACTATAAAAATGCCCAACAAATGTGGAAGAAACTTAAGGTCATTTATGACAGAACCTTAAATGTGAAGAAGAGCAATTTCAACACTCTTATATATGAGTATGAGATGTTCCATATGAAGGACAATAATGTATTGAAGAAATGTATGCAAGATCTACCAAATTAATAAAAAAGCTAAAATCCCTTGATAAAGTCTGCACTAATGGCAAGCTAAATCGCAAAATCCTTAAGATTCTTTCTGAGAAGTGGCAATCCAAAGTAGATTTTATTGAATACAGTGGATGTCTCAACACTATGACCTATGATGAGATGCAATGCATCCTCATTGCTTATTAAAAGAACTATATTAAGAGGCACAAGTAGAAAAAGTAGGTAATGGTAGGTTTAACTGCTTTAGCTATTGAACGATAATTAATTGATGAAGATGATAATGATATTGATAATGAAGACTTGGCATTCTTTATGAAGAATTAGAAAGGTATGCTAAGAAAAAGAAGCTACATTAGAAGAATAAAGGAAACACATCAAAAAATCCCTTCAAAAAAGAAGAGCCAAGCAAAGAGATAGTAATATGCTATGAATGTGAGAAGAATGGGCTATAGGAAGATGAAAGCAATGGCAGCATAGGGTGATGATGATACGAAGCTAGAATAAGATATGGTGAATATATGCTTTATGGCTTTTGAAAATAATGAGGTACAAGCTAAACTCTCTTTATCTTATGATGAACTTAATGAAACCTTTAATGACCTCCTTGCTTACTTTAAAAAGTTATTCTCCAAGTATAAGAATTAAATCAAAGTGAACACCAAACTTGAAAAGAATGCTCGAATTCTTGAAAACAAGTTGATGTTAGCTCTTAAAGAGAATAAAATGTTAAAATGGCGAGTTGAAACCTTACATAAAGATTTAGATAACTTCGTGAAAGGAGATGAGAATCTAAAAATGCTCTTAAAAAAACAAAAATGTGTGTTTGATAAAATAGGAATTGGTTATAAAAATTTCTTTGTTAGATCCTCATCCTCTATTTCTTATCTCTTCTGCAATCAATTTGGCCATGCTTGTTATAAGTGCAAATTTAAGAAAAGAAAAATGGTTCAGGTCTCAAAGGATATTATTAGACCTAAAACTAATCCTAAACGACCCAAAAAGATTTGGGTACATAAAAAAAATTGAAATGTCTATAGGTATGTTTAAAGGGAAGGATATGAAAGTATGAATGGTTTCTAAACAATAGTTGCTCTTGGCATATGACTAAAACTCCCTCTAAGTTTCTATCCTTCACCTATAAAGATAGTGGAATAAACATGTTCGGTGATGGCGGTAAAGGTAAAATCATTAGGAGTGGTAAAGTTAAGATAAATGATAATTATTGCATTGACGATGTTTGATTAGTTGATGGTTTGAAACATAATTTACTTAACATTGGTCAATTATGCGATAAAGGCTACTAGTAGTATCTAAGTCCATATAATGCATAGTTTATCATGATAGCAAAGGCCTATTTGCGGGATAAAGATTTAAGAATATTTACATTCTTAGATTTGGTTCCTTGAGTTCAAAGAACGTGACATGCCTTTATTCTATTTGTAATAATTCATGGTTGTGGCATAAAAAGCTGAACTATATAAGTATGCATACTCCATCTAAATTATCTAAACTTGGTCTCATAAAAGGACTTCCCAAACTATATTTTGAAAAATATTATTTATGTGATGCATGCCAAATAAGAAAGCAAACAAGATCTTCCCTTAAAGCAAAGGAAATTGTGTCCTCAATTTAACCTTTTCAGTTGTAGCACATGAATTTATTTGATCTTATGCAAACTTAAAGCTTTGGTGGCAAGAGACAATTAAAGAATTTAGACTTATCTCCCTTTGCAAAGTAATCTTTAAGATTATGACGAAAATCATTGCAAATAGATTAAAAAACTCTCTCAACAAGTTGATTAGGCCTAACCAGAGTAGGTTTATCTTAGGACATCAGAGCATCGACAACATTATCATAGCTTAAGAGATTATCCATTCCATAAGGCAAAAGAAAGGAGGCAAAGGCTGCATGGTAATCAAAATGGACCTTAAGCAAGCCTATGATTAGCTTGACTGGAAATTCTTGAAAGGAACATTATCTGAGATTAGACTTAATAAACACTTTGTCAGATTTATTATGGCTTGCATTTCTAGTTGTAGTATGCAAGTCCTTTGGAATAGAATGCCAACAAAATCTTTTAAGATGTCCAGAGGGGTTAGATAAGAAGACCCACTCCTTTCCTACCTCTTCATTCTTTATATGAAATGACTTGGCCATTGTATTAACTAGGCCATTGGGAACAATCTTTGACATCCCATTAGGTTAACATGTAATAGCCCTCCATACGCACTTGTTTTTTGCAGATGACTTGTTCTTTTTTGTAGAAGCCCTATTGGAACAAATCAAAAACATGAAGCAGAGCCTTGATGTCTTTTGTAAAGCCTCTGACTAACGTATGAACCTAACTAAAACTAAATTATGCTACTCCAAGAATATCCATATGACAAGATCTTCTCAAATGCATAGCACCCTAGAGTTTGGCTTAACAAAAGATCTTGGCAAGTATTTGGAATCCCCTTTTTGCATAAGAGAGCCTCATGTTCTACATTTGGTCACATTTTTGAAAAGGTTAACAAACAACTTTCAAATTAGAAAGGCAAACTCTTCAATCTTGCAAGGTGCAATACTTTTGTACATACTATATTATTGGCCTTCCCTTCATATTCCATGCAAACAATGTACCTCTATGTGATTGTTTGTGATGAGTTAGAATAGCCTAGTCGTAGGTTCCTTTGGGGGTCCATGGATAATGAGAGAAATATTAGCTTAGTGGCTTTGAGTGAGGTGTACAAGTTGAAGCATGAAGGGGGCCTAGGTATCAAAATTCTCTAAATCCATAATAAAGCCTTTCTCATAAGATTTGTTGGGGCCTCACTCAGAGAAAAAGATGCCTTTCTCATGAAGATTTGCTAATGACTCACTCAAAGAAAAGATGCCTTATGGGTCTAGCTTATCAGAAATAAGTATAAATGTGGAAAACTCCTAAGAGCCTCGAGTCTTTGGATTGGCGTTATGAAGATTTGGGATGAATTCTATAAGGGGCTAAGAGAATTAAAGATGGGTCTCAAATTAAGTTTTGGCATGATTTATGGACTCCCTTCGACCATGAAATCGCTCATTATGTTCTAATAGGCATACCTATGGATCAATCCCAAACTACTGTCTGAGACTTCTTATCCCCCTTCTGTGGCTAGGATTGGGAAGCCATCAATAAGGTCCTACCTCCCAATGTTTAGAAAGTCATCACCAATATTGTTCCCCCTACACCTCTCACTCCAAGCAGGATGTCGTGATTTGGATGAAAGAACGTGATGGATGCTTCTCTATTCAATTAGCATACCACATGATGGCCATAGGTGATCATGATATTGATCAGAAGGTTTTGCGAAATGTGTGAAAATGGATTGTACCTAAAAAGATTAAAGCCTTCCTTTAGTTGCTAACATGTGATAAACTCCACACACGTGAGCTAAGGATGATATGGGGCCTAAGGGGCATTAATGAGTGTCCTTTTAGCAATGAGGAGATCAAAACTTCCTTCCATTGTGTGAGGGATTGTAATAGACCTTTGGATATTTAGAAATGCTTGGTAGATGAAACTCAGTGGAATAAGTTTGTGTCCCTCCCACAACATGAATGGATGGAATGGACCTATCACAATGAGCTTGGGAATCAGTCCTGTGATAAATTCCCTTGAAGGAAAATCTTTGCATACACTTGTTAGTGTTTGTGGATCTCCTATTGTGACCAAATCTTCTTTGAAACTTTAGGAAACAATCTCAGCATTGTACATAAGGCTTTCTAGCAATCTAACGTTGATGTGCAGCTAACTACTTGTCATGCCAAGCTACGAAGCAGAAAGGGAGAGAGCCTTACTTGTTGGAAACCTCCTCATCAGGATTGACACAAATTAAATACTGATGATTCTTAATCTGCAATAGGTGTTACATCCTATGGAGGGATCATTAGAAATAGCTTTGGATGTTGGAAGTCAGGTTTCATCTGCAATCTTGGATTTGGCACCATTATGCACGTTGAGCTGTCAAGCATTCCATGGGGACTTTGGATAGCTTAGGACCTTGATATCAAAAAGTTAATCATCAACCCAAACTCGAGCTGCCATAACCCTCATAGAGAATGTGTGCGGTAGATTGCACCCCTACTTCAATATAGTGAAGGAGATTTAAAGCTTCCTTGACAAGCCTTGGACGGTAATGCTCGCACACTGCTATAAGTAAGCAAATAGATGCACCAATTGGTTTGCTAATTTGGCACATGACTCACTTCTTGGCTACTAGAAACTTTTATTTGCTCTAGTGGGCCTAGTTTCCATCCTAAACAAGGATATCTGTGGCATGGCTCTTCCTTGCATTGTTTGCTTGTAGCCTTCTCTCTGTTTTTGCCTTAGGCTCCTATTCCCTTTGTATCCTACCAAAAAAAAATTGAAGGTAATACTTATATTTTTCTTCTTTAAATAATGTTGTGGGCATATTGAGGTATTTTTTCCCTTGCCCCAGTGTGTGATTAAAGAACATTTTTATAATATATAATTAGCTTCCCAAGCAATGCCTCTTTTTTTTTGCATAATTATTAATTTAATCCCTTCTTTTTAAGAGCTCTTCATCTTTTTTTTTTAATTTGTTCGCTTTATTCTATTTGGCTAACATATTTAAATACAGGAAAAGTGTGTAAAGATTTTTCTTCAACTTTGGACATTTATAAATAATATTTTCATTTTAAAAATTAAAAATTTCTTCCTCAACTATTACTTTTTATAATTTAAATCCTTGTGCGTATTCTTTTTTTTTCTTTTTATTAATTTCGTTAACAAAGTTGTGACCTCATTGGTGACATGATAAATCTATTTGTCCAAAAACAATAAACGGCAGAATTTGAAATAGTATTTCTATCATCAAGCTTAACAGAAAAATGGATAAAAGGACATTAAATCTTGAAGTTGAAGGCAGTTTTTGTTTTCAAAATTGAGTAGGATGTTTGTCTATGATTCAAAATTGGAGGGAATATTTATATTTTCCTTCGCTAAATAATGTTGTAAACAAATTGAGTTTTTTTCTTCTCTTTTTTGCCCAGTGTGTGATTAGCGAACATTTTTATAATATATAATTACATAACTAATTATTATGTAATTAGTTACATAATAAATCTTGAAATTGAAGGCAGTTTTTGTTTTCAAAATTGAGTAGGATGTTTGTATATGGTTCAAAATTGGAGGGAATATTTATATTTTTCTTCTTTAAATAATGTTGTAAACAAATTGAGTTTTTTTCCCTTTTTTCCCTAGTGTGTGATTAAAGAATATTTTTATAATATATAATTAGATAACTGATTATTATGTAATTATACTCGTCAGGCTTTTTCATGGCAATAAATTAAAATAATGACAATAACAAATGTGAGCAATTTGAGTTTCTTAGGTGTATATAGATGCCAGCCACACCCGCAACCAGAGAAATCCTTGATTCTTGGATTTTATCTTAATTTTTACCAAAACTCCATATCGGTAGACAAGGTGCATGCACGTATTCCCCGCCCTTCAGTGTCCATAATTCTATTTTATTCTGCTTCGGGTTGCTCAATGGTTATATTCTGTCTACACTATGATATCCCTCTGGTTTCGTATCGAGATTCTGATTGGTTGTTCAGAAACTGCTTATCTCTTCCAATTCAAAATTTTTTATTCCATTACTCGCGATAGATGCATCCGGCGGCGGAGTCAGTAATTATTTCTCGAGGAACCCGAAATTCATATTATAAATATTGGTTTAAAAATTACTATATATGAAATAGGCTCCATTTCATTTAATGATCTCACTCTCCTCATGGTCCACAAATGAGATTAAAAATTTTAATTGAAAAAATTAAACTTATCCAAAATTCCACATAGATATGAAAAATTGAAGCCTACTTGATTAATTAAATACAGAATATTTTCCTGTGTTGTTTTCACAAACCACATAAACTTTACAGTATATATTCAGCCTGATCTTTTTGAAAGACTACTTAGGTTTCTAACTAATTTTGTCTTGATGAATTGATCACATGCATAATTTGTATTGGCCAACCATTTTTTTGTTTTGACAATTTGTATGTTTTCATATTCTACGACACCTCAATATCCTTGAAATCCACAACTAATAATAGAAGAGATTGGCTGTTCAAGTTCATCAGTGATGTGATTGGTTCTTGTTTTGCTTTCAAAGCTCCTCCTTTTAATCTTACCATATGAATGTGAGATCTGTAACCAACCCTCTCCAAAGGTGACGGTCGAAGACAACTAGTTTAAATGATTTATTGCGCCTTGTTTCTATCTTCGTTCCTTTCATTTGGTTTTTTTTTTTTTTTTTTGTAAGAGAGGGCGGGGGGGGGGGTGGGGGAGGAGAGGGGAGAACACAGCCTAACGTTGGAGACCAAAGAGTGGAAGGTTTTTTCCTAATAGTTTATTTTACTAGTTGGGCAACCAGCATATGTAGTTGCATCGCAGCAATAATTCACCAAGTTCTTTACGGCAGAATTTCGGGTAGGTTGTGCAACAGTGGGACTCGGAAACAGAGATGGCAGGTTTGGATTAGTAAAGCCACATTCATATCTCCACATACACGTGATGAAAATTTTCAACTTTTAATTAATCAGAAAAAAATTACAATTAAAAATAAAGATGAATAAATAATTTTTTTATTTTATATTGTTTTTCCTGACTAAATTATCCAATGAGCAAGATAGAGAGAAAAATAAATCCTCCCCGATAATATGTGATATACAAAGTAGTTACTAGTAAATGGTGATTGGTCAGCAGCGACGGCGCAAAAGACCAATGTCGAAACTCAAAAATGGTGGCTTTCGACAATTAGAAGACTCAACGAACCCAGTTTCCACTCCATTTCGCTTCCTTGGATGCCGTGAAAGGTCCCCAAAAGAAGAGATCTAATAGGGGAAAAAGAAAAAGGAATAATGGACGCTAACTGCCCCAATCCAGCAACCATGATCCTCTTTGGATAAGTGATAAGTATTAAAATAATAATTAGCATATATATATATATATAATGTTTAAAATTATTTCCTTTTGGTGATACATATTTTGATGATATCTTCCTCCGCTATTTTTATTCGTTTGCAATTTGTTTTTATAGCAAGTCTAGAAGAATTTCAATAGATACACCCAAAAGAAATCTAGCATATGAAGTTTTTGACCTAGAAGAAGATAAAGGATGATATAACAACGTTTAGACCAAGAAAAAAACTACCACCATTTTTTTTCTTTGAGACCATATTTAATTTTACAAGGATTTATATACAAATTTTATTATCTTTTGAAGCCATTTCAAAATTTTACCAAACTGGCAAAGGGGGCCCTCGCCTCCACCCCTAGTATGATATTGAGGGTGGTAACCAAGTAAATATATGGTATTGGCCTCAATTCCTAGTTTTAAAATTGTATTTTTTGAGATTGAGGATAAAAATTAAAATTGCCTTCCACTAATTATTTTTCAATTCTATGGAATTAATATATGGAATTGGAAATGTAATTCTAAAAATAAACCAAACAAAAAAAATTGAATTATTAGGTCCAATTTTAATTCCAAACCTCAGTTACAGGTCCGATTCTTGATGCCAAACGGGGTCTAAGTATAATTTAACTAAATTTTAACAAAAATTTGCTTTAAGAAAAAGAGAGAAAAAACCATAATTTTAAATAAATTAATGGATAATAATATTTTATTATTATTAAAAAAAACTTTATTCACTCGTGGGTCTTCAGCTTACAAGACAGACGAGGAACTAGAAATCCAAAGTTAACCAAGTAGTGACATCTGGAGGCGCGTGAAGATCACGCAATAAGGTGGAAATGAAGAGCATATGCTTAATTTCCGACTTTATAACCATATCTATTAAAGCATTAGGATTGGCTGCAACAATCAATTTTATTGCACCATGTGTAGAAATTAATTTTTAGAATTTTAGTTTAAAGAATTAAAAATTAATATAAAATTTATAAAATTTATAATTAAAAGGATAAAAATTTCAACTGTTAAAGAAATTATATTTTAAAAATTTTAATTGTATTGTATAATTAAAATTTTTTAAATATAATTTTTTATAATTAAAATTTTTATTTATTTTTAATTATAATTTTTTAAAATAATTTATATTATTTGTGTAATATTTTAAAAAAATAAAATAATGATAAACCTAAAACTGATTACGCCGTGCAATAAAAATATTTATTGCAGACAATGCTAATGCATTTACTAAGAGCATATTTGATAAGGTCGTTAACCGCCTCTCCGCTGAGCGCCCCCCCCCCCCCCCTTGTCGTCTACACGACCGAAAGCACGGTTAGCCTCCACCGAGGCACGTGCGCACCTAGCTGACGAAAGGCGTACTTCAGCTTCTTGTTCAGACCTCCATCCCCATCCCCATCTGCTTCTTTCGGTATTTTCTTCATCTAATCTTCCCTTTTCTTCACTTGCATACCTCCTCTCGCAGCTGTGCCTACCAAAATAGCCATTCTCCTATCCCTCTTTTGTCTCTCTCACATCAACTATTGCCTTGGCTGCCACAGTACCACGCCATTGTCTGTTCACCATGAACGCAGGATATTATATATACGCAGTTTTATGGTCCTTCGAGGGTGTTGGGCCTAATCGGTTCCTCGTTTTTGTCCACTTAGCCCCACTTTTTTGTTAATGGCTATAATGGAGTCTATATCAAGCAGATGTACAGATGCTGGATCAAATCACAGTAGCTCTTTGATTCAGCGAATAATTAATGGATACTGGATAATTTTGAAATTGAATCGAATTCTAAAACATAATAATTAATTTATTCACAATCGTACAAATAATTAAATGGACTTGATTCAATATAGTTTCAGGAGTTTGGGGCCCAAATGTATGGCCCAAAATTTTTGGTGTTTTTATTTTTGATTAGTTAAGTATCTTAATACAGTCTCCGATAATTCGCTTTCGGCCGTTTGGGAGTGAAGTATCTGGTAGCCGAAAGAAGAACAAAAGTAGCGTAAAGAATCTGGTTATTGGAAAGCTGCTCCGCTATACATTTTTGACAACCAATTTCTAAAATCTTTGTCTCGTCCAATAATTAGCTTTACTATATATATATATTACTTTTCTTTTCCAAATGCACCAAAGTGAATTTGTAGCTACCCCATGCGAGTAAGGGCGAACAATCGTAGCATCTAGTTAGTTATGTCTTAATTTATACTTGTTGAAGACAATTTGATTAACCTTCTTTAGTTTTATCTGTAATTGCACGTTAGAGCAATAGTTGGATTAAGTCTAATTATTAGCTTTGTTTGTTACCATCAGTGGCTGCACGTTAGAGGGAGGTTTGCACGTAAGAGTCAATTGCTTAGTATATATTTGGATTTTTGTTACAAAATTACGTTTATGTAAAGAATTTTTAATCTTTTTTTTTTCTGAAATGTGGTTTGGGAAAATCCAAATGAAAATCCAAATACATACTTAGTCTACTAATGCACGTTGGAATCCACGTGGGCTAAGTTATAAGGGTTAGTTCTATTGGTTCAATTTGGTTGTTTTTAACTTGGTAGACTAGATGTATTGCCTATAAATAGGCTTGGTCATTAAATACCATAGTAAAGTATTAATTTTCATAATCTTTGTAGCTCTTGTCTACTATTTATTTATTTATTTATTGTTGGGCCTGAGCTCTCGTTTATTATTTATAAGTTTCATTTTTTTTCTCTTATATTATAATAGAGTTATTCGGGAAAAGAGAGAAAGAGAAAGAGAGAAATCTTATGAATATAAGAAAAAAGTGAAAATGTAATAGAATTTTGTGCAACCAATTGTTTTATGCTTTGATGCAGGGGTGTTTACGGGTCTAATTTGATATAGTTTTGGACAAAAACCAAAACTAAATCGACCTATTCAATTCTTCCAAGTGATGGGCTATTTTTAGTTTTCCTTAGTAATTAGTTTAGTTCGACTTTTTATTGGTTTAGTTTGGTCTAATTTATATTAATTCTATTTTTTTCCAAATGTAATTTGATTTTAAAATCCATTTACACTATCTTATCTCTATCATATTAGATCACTTTGTCTTCAACAATTTGTTAGTAAATTAGAAGAGGAACAATGCTAAGTAATATGCTTTTTATTGAATAAGATTATTTTATAAGTTATATAGAATTCTTGTCTCCTAATATCATTTTAAAAAATTAGTATTTTTAGGTTAAATTTTATAATAGGTCTTACATTTGTATCAGTTATCCTTTTTTATTGGTTTGTCAATAGGAAATAAAAATGATCATGTATAAAATATAAGTAGGATAGTATAGTCCTTATCTCTAAATTCATAACAGAGAAAAAGCTAGGGCGGAGGAAAACAAAAATAACAAAAGAAGCATGGATTCAGTTTGGTTAGGTTAAAACCAAACCAAACTTAAAAAAATTGACAACTAAATCAACCATTTTAGTTTTGACAAGCCAAAAACCAATATGGACCTTATTTTACTTAGGTTTGATTAGTTTTTATTAGCTTGGTTCAGTTTTCAACACATATACTCGTATAGTCATTATGATTATTGGAGCATATTGATGGGATTTTCTTCTATCCAAAGAATATTGGCAGGTGGTCAATGATGATGTAGCAAAACCAAGTGTTGGTACTATTTTGTTAGACGTATACATAAAGAGCAAGTTTTCAAGGCTTTAACCTAAAGATTTGAGGCAAAAATCTTTTCTAAGCCAATGATTGGTCAATTATGGAAACAATTCTTTGCAAGGACACCTTATAAAAAATTTAGGACTCTATAAGGAAAAAGCACCAAGGAAACCCAAGGGCAAAGTGGGCACAATTTCAAACTCTTTGTGGTGAGTTTGAGACCCTATTCATAAAATTGGGAGAAGCTGATGTGAAGTACTTTTTGAGGACAATAGCAATTGCAAATAAGATAAGGGTTTATGGAGACAAGTTGAAGAATATTATTATTGTTGAAAAAAATTCTTTGTTCCATGCACATTACCTAAATTTAATTTTATTATTTGGTTTATTAAGGAGCAAGTTTCACAAGCAAACTGCAAATAAGAAAAGTTCTTGACATGAGAAAGGCAAGTGGAAAGGGAGGAACTCTAACAACGAAATTGAAAACAAAAGACAAAATCATACAGTGGCAATCATGGTTCAAATGATGGAAAATCCAAGTATGTAGACAAATAAAAAATTGAAAGCTTTTTATGCCACAATTATGTTTGTTATGGTTATAATTTTGTACAAATTTAAATAAATGGATTGAAGAAAAATCTAATTTTGCAAAAGAAAATGAGAAGGAAAAGGAAATTTCTCTCTTAATGGTGTGTAATTTAAGATGATACTAAAAAAAATTATGGTATCTCGATACAGGCTATAGCAATTATATGAGTGAAAATAAATTTGTATTTACTAAATTAGATGAAACCTTTAGTCAACTTTGAAGTTTGGTAATAATTCCTTAATTATAGTAAAAGTAAAAGGAAATGTATCAATCCAAACTAGTTATGTCCAACTATGTTCAAACTATTTCTAATGTTTTGTTTATACCAAATTTAAAGACAAATTTAATTAATTAGTGTGGATTAACTCCAAGAGAAAGGTTTTGAAGTGATTATATTCAAAAGTAAAGTTCACAAAATTCAAAATTCTATATAGGAGTTGATTGTTATAGTCAACATGACTACAAATATAATAATATTCCCTTTACATCTATAATAAGTTGGTCAATATTCTTTTATAGCAAAAGTGAATGATCCAGCGTGGCTACGACACTACCCATATGGGTACTTGAATTTTAAAAGACTAAAAACTCTACAACAAAAGAAGATGGTAGCTAAACGTCCTTACTTTGACTCTCCTATAAAAAATTGTAAAGAATGTGTTGTTAGAAAATAACTTTGTGATAGTTTTTTGAAAGCAAAATCTTGGAGATGCAAGCAACTATTGAAATTGGTTGACTTCGACATATGTAAACCAATAATCCTAACATTCAATAGACGTAAAAATTATTCCATAATGTTCATTGATGATTTCAGTTAAAAGACACGAGTTTACTTTTTGCAGGAAAAATTTAAAGCCTTTATAGCTTTTAAAAGCTTTAAGGCTTTTGTTAAAAAGTCAAGTATTTAATAAAGACTCTTTGCAATAGAGGAAAATATAATTCATGAGAATTTGTAAATTTTTGTAAATCATAGGGGATCAAAAAGAAACTTACAATAGCTTACTTTTTGAAACAAAATGGTGTTAGCAAAAAGAAGAATCACACAATTCTAAATATAGTTCAAAGTCTCTCATAAAGAAGTAGTGTTTCAAGGGAGTTTTGGCCCAAAGCACTTCATTGGAATGTTTATGTATTGAATAAATGTCCCATTTATTCTATTTAAAACATGATAATAAAGGAAGCTTGGAGTGGATGCCAGTTGGATGTTGATCACTCCAAAATATTTAGGTGTAACTCCTATGCTCATGTTTAAGATCTAAAAAGAACAAAGCTCAATGACAAATTATAGGCTGAAATGTGTGTTTTTCTTAGTGTTAGCCATCAGTCAAAAGCTTACAAGTTATACAATCTTAAAACCAAGAAAGTGATTATCAACTAAGATGTAGTGCTTGATGAAGCAAAATTCTGCCCATAGGGTGAAAAGTTTGGAGGAAACTAGTTTCTTACAGATTTTGACAATGATGATGAGAAAAGGCAATAACCAATTGAACGACAAGTAGTTTAAGCAAAAAGTAGTACAACACGTGAAGTTTTATATTAGCAAATTAATGCACAACCCTAATACATTAGAAAACGACTAACATGAATGATAGGTTATGAGGTTAGTTATGTCCAATTTGAAGATGACGATTTGCTCACGTAGTTTGCAATTTTTTCATATTGTGGCCTTATAGGTTTTAAAGATATTGTTAGAGAATACAAATGGCAAAAAAGTTATGGATGATGAAATTGCATAAATCAAGAAAAATAATACTTAGGAGTTGAGTGAACTTTCAAAAGGCATAAGACATTTTGAGTTAGGTGGGTGTACAAGAAGAAACTTAAAGAGAATGGTGAAATTGATAAATATAAGGCTTGCTTGATAGTTAAAAGAAGCTTTTTTTTCTATTGCAAGGCTTGATATATGTACTATTAGATTGCTAATCATATTGGCAACATAAAATTCATAGCCTATTTTCTAATTAGATGTGAAGTTAGCATTTTTACATAAGACTTGGAAGAACAAGATTTTGTTTATCAACCTCCTATTTATGTGAAGTTAAAGCAATAAGTATAAAGTGTATAAATTGAAAAATTCTTTATATAAATTAAAACAAGCTTCATGAGCTTGATATAACTAGATTGAAACTTATTTTTTGCAGTTAAATAAAATTAGAGGTGAAAGAAAATTGTTCATTATGTGCTTTTATGTTAATGATCTTATATTCATTAGAAATGATAACCTTATGTTAAAAAACTTAAAAAGTCAATGATAGATGAGTTTAATATGTTTGATTTAAGTATGACCATTGCTTCCTTGGAATTAAAGTTAATCAATCTATTAGTGGAATTTTTATTTCACAAAGTAATATGTATTAAAACTTTTAGATAGGTCTAGAATGAAGAATTGAAATTCTAACATTGCACCAACTTAAGTGGGATTGAAGCTAAAGAAAAATTCTAGGGGAAAGATGATTAATAATAACACACTTTATAAGTAAAGCTTGATGTACTTAACAATTGCCAAGCCAGATATAATGCATAGTGTAAATATTATTTGCAATACATGAAGCACCCAAAGGAGATGCATTTTCTGATGCTAAAAGAGTTATAAAGTACTTGCAAGGTACCATTGATTCTGGAATCTTATACAAAAAAGAAGAAAACATATTTAATTAGGTTTAATGATTGTGACCATGCAGGGGGATCTAAATGATAGGAGCATTTTTTGGATTTTTGTTTATATTGGATTCAAGAGCCATTTCATGGTCATTCTAAGAACTAGTCAATTGTCACTCTCTTAACCACAGAAGTGGAGTTTGTAGCTACAACTTTTTGTGCTTGGCAAGTAAGCTGGTTGAGAAAATTAGTTAGAGAGACCCTACTCTAATTTATTATGACAATAGCTTGGCAATAAAGCTTTCAAAAAATCTAGTTTTGCATGGAAGAAGCAAATTAATGTGAAGTTTTAATTCTTGACAAATCTCATAGAAGAGGAAACAATTGATGTAATCTATTACAAGATTGAAGAACGAGTTGCTAATATTTTAACCAAGCCCCTCATGTTGGCTATGTTCATGAAGCTAAGAAAATTTCTTAGCGTTTGCAATATGTTTAATCTAATTTGAAAGAAGTTCTAGATCATACTATTAAATTGAATCTGTAGAATTTCAATTTAAGGGAAGAAATGTTGTCAAAGACAATTTGACTTTGATATTAAATAGAAAAACTAAAGTAGGAAGTAAAAAAATAATAGTAAGTATTTCATTCATTCTCTTTTACTATAGTGTTTTCCTTTTTTGTAACTATAGGAACTAACCAAATTAGTTACTTTAACTAATTTCTCTTACTAATTACTTACTTTAACTACTTAACATCATACATCAATTACACCCTCTGAAAGAATCCTTGTCTTTAGGATTAGGAGTATTGGTTGTAGAAAAAGTAAGAAATTGTAGTTGTATGGCATGTAAGTCCTCTCAAGTGGCATCATCCAAATTCCTATGCTTCCATTGAATCAACACTAAGATCATCGATAAATTACCTTATTTAACCACTTTCCTTCCGAATATTTCTATTAGTTTTAAAGTGGATTGCCCCTGCTCATCAACATCTGGTAAGTCTTGACTTATAGGTAGTGATTGTCCTACATGCTTTTTCAATAAGGAGATATAAAATACTAGATGAATTTGAGTGTAGGCTATAACTCTAATTGATAAGCCATTTTTCCTATCTTTTTTTCAATTTTGAAAGGGCTAACATAGCAAGCTATTAGTTTATGTAAGGATGAGTTATTGATTGAATTTTTTTAGAATATGTGCAATTTAAGATATACCCAATCTCTAACTAATGTTCTCTCTTCATCCTCTTCTTGTTGACTTATTGAAACATACGGTTTTAGGCCTTATAAAGATGTTGCTTTAACATTTGAATTATAACCTCTCTGTCAATACAAGTTTTGTCCACTAATTCATTAGTTGAATCACCTGCAAGATAGAGTACATATGTTGGTGGTGGAACCTTATACACTGCTTGATAAGGAGACATGCCAATAGACAAATGATATGTAGAATTGTGCTAAAATTCAACCAGAGACAACCATTTCACCTATTGTTTAGGAGAATCTCCAATCATACACCTTAAGTAACATTCTAAACACCTATTAACAACTTTAGTTTATCCATCTAATTGAAGGTAATAGGTTGAGGAATAAAGAAGCTTCACTCTATATAAACAATAAAAGTTCTTTCCAAAATTTTCGACAAAATAGTGGGTCTTTGTCTATTATAATAATTTTAGGGAATCTATTGGGCTTCACAATGCTATCCACAAAATTAAGCATCTTCAACCATTGTTAAAGATGATTAGGGGTATGAAGTGGGCTACCTTGCTAAATCTATCAACCACCATTAATATGACTAATTTGTTATAGGATTTTAGAAGATTCCTAATGAAATCCATAGACAATTTTACCCATATAATGTCTAGAATAGGAAGAGATTGTAATAGACTAGATGTTGTTGAGTTTTTTGGTTTATATCTTTGACACATAACACATTCTCAAATAAAATTACACATATCCCTTTTTAAGCCTTTCTAATAGAAAGTTGATGAAATTTGCCTGTATGTCATACTTGAGTGACTTATCATTACATCCTCATAGAAAAATTGTAAAAGTTACATTCTTAATTACTAATTAGCCCCTACCACTAATTTACCCTTTCTCTTCAATATCTTAAGATTGTAATAGACTAGATGTTATTGAGTTTTTTGGTTTATATCTTTGACACATAACACATTTTCAAATAAAATTACACACATCCTTTTTTAAGCCATTCCAATAGAAAGTTGATAAAATTTGCCTGTATGTCATACTTGAGTGACTTATCATTACATCCTCATAGAAAAATTGTAAAAGTTTCATTCTTAATTACTAGTTAGCCCCTACCACCAATTTATCCTTTCTCTTCAATATCATATTGTACCATGAATACTTTGGCCAAGATGCAGGATCTACCTATAGTTGTTCAATAAGATGCTAAATTTGATCGTCGTTTTCCCATGACTACTGTACACTTCTAGTAATATGTTTTTTGAAGGGCTCTTTTAGAAAGGGCATCAACAGCCCCATTCTCTCTATCTTTCCTATACACAATTTTATAGCTCAATCCCCATAACTTGTGCACCCACTTATACTGATCTAAAGACAAATTTTTCTACTTTAAACAATACTTAAAAGGTAGATAATCAATTTGAATGATGAATTTCTACTCTTGGAAATATAATCTCCATTGTTTAACAGTAAATACAATATTAGTAACCGTCTTTCATACATAAATAAATTTTGTTTAGATGGACAAAGGACTTTACTTATTTGTGAAAGTACTACACTTATCCCAACATTTGGAGCATCAGTCTCTATCACAAACTTCTCCTTAAAATTTAGAAGAGTCAAAACTAGAGTTAAATTATGGCTATTTTGAAAGACTAAAATGCTAAATTTGTCCATTAATCTATAAAAATTTCTCATCCTTCTTCAATACATCAGTTAGGGGCTTACTAATACTTCCCTAATGTTTTACAAATATTCTGTAATAGCCAATAAGATCTAGAAAACTCCTTTATACAGCAATGGATGTTGGAGTTGACCAGTTGGTGATTGCTTTTATCTTCTTTGAATCTGCCTCCAAGCCTTTTATAGACATCAAGTGACTTAAATAATCAACTTGAGTAGCGCTATAAATACATTTACTCCTTTTAGCAAAAAGTGTATTCCATTACAACGTTGCTAATGTACACCTGAGATGCTCCAAGTGTGACTCATAATCCTTGCTATAAACTAGGATGTTGTTAAAGAAAACCAAAATGATTTTTTTTAAGAAGGGTTTAAAAATTAAGTTTATAAACTTTTGAACGGTGACGGGAGTGTTAGTGAGCTTGAATGGCATAACCATGAAATCATAAAGGCCTTTATAAGTTCAAAAGGTTGTTTTACGGATGTCTTCATTCTCCATCCATATTTGATGATATCTAGCTTATGAATTCAACTTTAAGAAAAAATTTGCACCTTGAAATTTGTCAAGAAATTCTTCTATTACTCAAATCATAAACTTATTCTTTACTATCTACTTGTTTAATTCCCTATAGTTAATAAAAAAACCTTTAAAAGCCATCTTTCTCATTAACTAAAACAACTAATGATGCAAACGCACTACTATTATCTTTTATTAATCCGTTTCTCAACATCTCTTGCACTTGCTTCTCAATTTGAGATTTTTGAGCTAGGTTAAATCTATATGGTTTACAACTAATATGCTAGTTCTATTTGAGGCGAATGGGATAGTTAAATAAGCATGAGGGTGGCAAGGTTTTAGACTTTTAAAATACCTCTTTAAACTTCTCTAAAAGTGCATCTAATTGTTCTTACTATTGTACCTCCAATTGCCCTATTCCATTATGCAAAAATAAAATCACTCTATTATTTTTGTGCTTGTAGTAGGAAGGCCTGTTGAGTTGCTATGAGCTGGTTCCCCATAACTCTGGCTCTTTTGTTGACATTATAGGTGATGTAGCCTTTGTAATGTGGTAAAACTTATCATCTATGATAAAACTCATCACTTTTTCTTACAAATCCTATAGTATCTTCCCAATTGGGGCAAGCCTTTTAGCCTTTAAAATCATATCATACCCTTCTAAATTCATGACAAGGAAATTAGCTTTAAAGTTTTTTGTTGTATTGGCCACTTTAATTGATGACATTGCTTGCTCACCCTTAATTGTTGTCCATTAGCAACTGTTATATTACTCCATTAGCATCTTACAATTTTAATTTTAATTTATTGGCTATTGAGAAGTCCAAGAAATCATGGGTATCCCCTGTATCCACTTGAATAACAATGGAATGTTTCTTGATCTTCCTATCACCCTCATCATTGAGTACTCTCTGTGACCCCTAATGGCATTTAAAGAAACCATTGAATCCCTTTAGAAATAATGGTCTAGTGACTCCTTCATATTGTTGTTGGCATCCTAAAACTCTTCTTCCTCCTTTGCCTAAACCACTAATGTAACACCATCATTCCTAACTCATATTCATTATCCCTTACATGCTTATGTGAGATATAGTAAAAATAAAGTGAGAAATTCCATTGGATTAATGCACTTTCTTGTGTTACATCATAGTTAAAAATTCATTTCAGTGTCACATAGACCATGTGAGCTCATGCTATGCATCATCATATTTAATTGCATCATTACAACTCATTTGCCTCATAAAAACATGCTTTCAACCCATGGAAACCAAAAAGAGACATGGGACATGAATATTCATTCTCGGCCAGACTTGGCCTCATTTCTAGGCAAATTTTGAAAAATTATAACTAAATCTAAAAAAATCGAAAACATATAATCTTAGTCATTCTGGAAAGTTTGGGATGTCTACCTCATGTTAAAAATATGTACAAGTCATAACATCCCACGCACAGGGCGTTTGACACATAAAATAGTCTGGAGGTCGGACTAGGTTCTGATGCTATCACAATTTACTAATATGAACTTCAAAAATGTCCAACTAATTCTACAAAAATCCAATATGTGCAAATGATACTAATATGGAAATCTGTAGATATTAAATAGAGAAAAAAATATCTCCAGATCAGTTCATCAAGCCAAGCTCTCAGAAATTGATGGAACAGTATTTCTGGTCAGGAAGATGACTGATACTGGGCAGAAATTTCAAAAATTCATATCTTCCTCTATAAACCTCCAAATGAGGTGCTTCTAGTTGCTACAAGTCTCTATGAATGTCTAATTTCTTTCTATAAGATTTTGTAGCCATTGGACCACGTTAACTCTCGGATGATACAATTACACAACTGACCAAATAAACAATACTGGTACAAATTCGAAATTCTGATACCATTTTTGAAAAATCATAAAAAATTTCACAGACCTCCAAATGACCTGATCTTTGGCTTCCCAGAAATCTCTAGGCAAGATCTAATCACATGCCAAATTTCAAGGTAAGAAGAGGTCATTTGGTCAGACTTTGACATAAGAGGGCAAAGTGTCAGTTTCTTTGTTAAAAGAGAGCTCCAAGGGTTCAAATTTACTTCTCCTACTCCTAAGGCTCTATGAGCACATGGAAAAGTATCAACATAGGCTATCAAACATGGCTTAAATTTCTAACAACCCAGATTTTCAAAACTCACTCTCCCACACCCAAATAGACACCATGTACATAATGCCAAGAGCTATTCATACCAAAAACTTGCTACATCATGCACTATAGTTCTAATTCTCATACATATACAATAAGTACATCCATTTACAAGTATTCATAAGTGCACACCCTATGTACATCATTAGATTACATCTCTTAACAACAAAATGGTGACAAAATGGCTATTTCATAAATCCTTTGCCGATTTTCCTAGCTTCAAGCTTGGTAGCTCTCATGTCTTTGCTCACTTGGTCCATCTAGCATGTTAGGATAGTGGAGAGAAGGAGATGAGATTTAAAGAATCCCAATAGCTCATCTCTCATTCAATCATATATAATATGTGTAAAGCAAGCTTTTCAAATGCATGTATAGAAAAGTGAAAGTCATAGACATTTTAAAAGCAACCTTGACATGTGAATCAAGCATACAAGACATTCAAGGGTTCACCAAGTGTTTGGATTGGCCTCACACTTTTTCTCATAGATTTTGGACTTGCCTCATCCACTCTTGAGCACTTTAAACTCAACCATACTCTTGGGAGTCCACATTGCTTTTAGGAGACCCTTTCTTTGTTTCAACCAAGCTCAAGGGTTTTTGGCTCATCTTCACTTAAGGGAAGAGTTCTTGACCTTTCCACACTCAAGCAAACTCATACAAATATCATGGATTCATTTAACACATAACATAGCATCAAGGATCATAACATGTAAAGGCATGCTAGCATACTTTTCATAGCTTGAAAATACACATACATATATTCTAGAACAAGTTAAACACATATCCATGTATGAGAGAAAGGGAAGAGAGCTACCTTATAGGCTAATACAAGCCTTCCCTTTCAATTTGTCTTCTCCCTTCTTGGTTTCCCAATCACAACTAGATGGAAGTGTTTCTCTTGAGTTTAGACACACAAAGAGTATGAAATTACTCTCTCATAACTCAACACTTATTCACAAAGTTAGGGGTTTTTTTATAACAAACCCTACCAAACATATAAGAAACTAAGGGTTCTTTCTCTCTCTAAAAGTTCACCAACTATCCTTCCTCTCTCAAGCTCTCAAGAAAGGAAAGCAAAGAAGAAGAAGTGGAGATACATGAGTTTCTTGCTCATTCTTGACTAGAACAGAGCTTTCTTATTCAACAACCCATGGAAAGGAAACTTAAAAGGAGAAGAATAAAATCAAGAAGAAGAAGCATGAAGAGCTTTAAAGGTTCTTACTTTTCTTCCTTAACTTCCCTTCTTTCTCTCTTAGTTTCTCCTAGTTTCCCTCTCTCTCTCAAGCCTTTTTTCTGTGTTTAGACGAAGCTTAGGTCGGTTAAAGGAGAAAGGATGGATCTGGATGTTTTAAGAAGTCAAATTCTCTTTTTTCATGCTTTTTTGAACTAACCCTCGCTATAACGAAGAACAACCCTCGCTACGGCCAGCACATATAAGTCCTAGACCCCTGCTTTCGCTACGGCGCACGCTACTGCGAGCAACTCCCTGATTTTTGTATGGGATGCCCGCACTCGCTATAGCTAAAAGCATTTTTGCTATAGCAAAAAGACACTCTCGTTATAGTTAGACCCTTTCTCGCTATAGCGAACAGGTACATTCACTATAACTAGCCCATTTCTCGCTATAGCTAGCAGACTTAGAAAATTTCATAATTTCAAAAAATTTTCAGCTTCTTCTTTTCATCTTCTTTTTTTTCTCTTTTTTTGCTGGTTGTTACAACTAACATAAAGACTTGAGAATTCTTGCATTTATGATCCCTTAAATAATGCTTTAAACACTACCATTTCTTGTCTAGTGAGTTGCTTGGTCAGTTCGGTATTTGAACTAATAGAGGAGTTGGTATTGGACCTGGTCATTAGTTTATCGTTAGAAGATGTAGTTTTGGAAGATAGCATAGTGGGCTAGGAATTTTGGCTATTATGTGGGTTTGAATAAGCTCTTAAGGTGAAGTATAAGGCGTTAAATTGGTATTTTTTGGTGGCTATAGGGGCATGGTCATGTCAGGCTTTAATAGTGGTTTCTTGAGGCCTAGCAAGGTACATGATACTTGCTAGATTGGATGGCTTAAAGAGTCTAAAAGCTATTTGTATATCACTGCAAAGTCCTCCTACAAAACAGCTAATTGCTATCTCCTTTAGTAAATTCACTTCTAAAAGAAGTTCTTTGAACTTTTCTTGATCGTAACAGGTTGTCTTGCTTTAAAATTTTCAATTCCACAATTGCATCACTTTGGTAACATCTTTGAACCTAGCAGCCATACTCTTGAAGTATTCTTCCCAACTCACTTCTATCATATTCAGTTTCTTCATAAAATTCAGGTGCCATTGAAAAGCTTTGCCTTCCAAATAAACACAAAGTGGACAAATTCATTACTCCACAAGTGTCTTGTCAATGTTAAAGAATTGCTTACATCTATATGCCTAGCCACAAAAATCCCTTCCGTCAAACATTGGAAACTCAATTCTACAATGCTTTGTACAGAAATGAGTAATGGTTGTTATGGCCTTCATTGAACAAGCCAAATTGAGGACAATTGGGCATATGATTCATACTAGATGTAGCACCCATTCCTTCAAATTAGCTTGTTGCACCATGCCCATTCACTCCCATTCCATTTGCATGCAACCTTTGTTGTTAAATCTTGGCCTATCGTCGTCATCTGTGCCATCTTTATAGCCATATCTATAATAAAACCTTCGATACATGATACCGATTGACACAAGTTGCCCATCTTTGTTGTATTATATGCTCTAATTTCTATTCAAATTCAACAGAGCAATCTTGGCCATTGGAATGCGTCTCTGGTGACATCATGGGACCAGATAGTGGCTCTAATTCTGGAATGATATCAAATAGAAAGAATAGAGGAAGAAGTAAGAAGTAACAGTGAGTATTTTATTCATTCTCTTTGCTACAATGTCTTCCCTATTTATAACTACAGGGACTAACCAAATTAGTTACTCTAACTAATTCCCTGCCTCAACTACTCAACCTCATCCATCAGACTTGGTTATATTTAGTTTTACTAGCTAGTATAACTGCACGTTAGAGCAGTAATTTGATTAAGTCCTGACTGTTGGCTTTGTTTGTTACCCATTTGTTGCCACACGTTAGAGGTAGGTTTGCGCGGTAGAGTTAGTTGTTTAGTTTACTAATGTTAATGCATGTTGGAGTCCACCTAGGCTAAGTTATAGGAGTTAGTTTGTTGGTTCAGTTTACTTGTTTTTATCTTGATGGACTTGATGTATTGCTCGCAGATCCACGGCATCCAGTAAGAATTATTAAATGTTGATTGGTATACTTTCATGGTTCAATCTGTTTGAGTTTTAGATCGCTTGAAGGTGGAAATAAAATTTAATATCTCTGTTAGGACTGGTTTTATGTTATTTAGATGTCAGCATTTAATTTTTAAGGTAGAAGGTTTTCTGCTCCAGTTTACACTTTACAATTCACGTCCATAGCATAAAATTTTTCCCTTTTAATTGATGTTATGGTCACCATAGTGAATAATAGATTGCTGCTTAATTACTAAACTTTATGTTATCGTGAAAGCCTAATTAAGTATAGACTGTATGATTGAACTAATTATTTTGGTGCAAATATCTGTTGAGATTAACATAAGGAATCACAGATGTTAATGCACTTTGGAAGTTTGACAACCAACATGATTTAATGCATCGTCATTGAACATTGATACACTTGGATTAGGCATAGAAATTTCATCAGGATCATGATTTACTTAGACATCCAAACTATTCATGCTACTTTTTGTGTGCAAATTAAATCAACTACGGCTTATTACTAATTATATTTAGCTGCTTTATGTAACCAAAGTTTTATGTAATTCATAGTAAGTTTCTTGCTTGCATTGTTCATTTCATCTTCTTTAATTTAAGTACAATTTCTATTTCTTGCTTAGTATTGATCTATGTAGCAGTGTAGTTTATTACAAGTTTTTATTTCTTGCCTCAATTTTCTCTTTGTTTACTTTCTATTCCGTTTCCTTTTGTGGTCTGAATTGATATTTGTTGTGTTAATTTCTTCATTTAGTTCAATATATATGTATAGATTTTTTTTAACAAATACTTGAAAAATGACTTAATATGAATCGGGACTTTTGCATATAATTAACTATATGTGAGGTAAACTGTTATTATAGCACTGCAACTCTTCAAGGTTGCCAACATAATTTTTGACAGTGACATTAAAAAAGTATATAGGTTCTCATATTGTACAAAGCATGCTTAGCTACTTGTTCAGTTTAGGTTTCAATCCACTGGAGGAGCTGTTTAGTCTTGAGATGGAACTTAAGCTAAGGTTTGGACACTTTTCTTTTCCTAAAAATAAAAGAAAAAACACTAAAAAAAGGGGACTCTACCAGCGGTTTATTAGGTGCAGTTATGTTAAATGTCCCTAAATGATGATAGTATAATTGTGGCATTTGCATAACCGCCGATAAATGAATTCGTTTTGTGGCAGTTAGGTTATTTAGAGGCAGTCGAACCGCCTTTGTATTTATATACATTTTTTATAATATTTTTAAAAACTTTTAAAATTTTAAGGCAGTTTAAATGCATTATTTTTACAATTTTTGCAGAGAAAGCTTTACCAGAAACCATGGCTGCTAGGGCAAAAAACTGGTCCAATTCAGCTTACTGGTTTCTAAAACAATGTCGATGCTGGAAATAATTGTTGGAGATTGTGCCCTAGGCCAATCATTGTATTGCGAACATTATTTTTATTACAAAATAAGAGTTTTCTTTTTATTACATTATTATAATATTTGCATGTTTATATATATTAATATCCATGGATAAATCATTTTTTTTGAATTATCCAAAATATCCCTAATCAATCATCCTTGTGGGAACAACGATGAATTAAAATTAGTATGATTTTGATTAATTAAGTGTTAATCATGTATGATGATATGAATCAAAATCATAGGCGTGTGTTAGAGAACAAGACGTTGGATAGACCAATCATGAGATAAACTACATGGATTAGGTCATAAGTTTATCTCATATATAACCATGTCATTGATCCCTTGGACCTGAGATCACCATAGATTCCTACATAAAGGACACTGTACTTTGGCATAGTCTAATGTCACCTTTGACCGGGTGATTATAAAGACTATGATCAGGTATAATGGAATCCATGCAAAGAAAGATGAGTGGTCGAGATGGAATTTGTCCCTCTAATTAATAAAGAGATATCTCTGGGCCCCTCGATGAGTGTGACTAAGAAATGCATTGCCATGCTCAGATGGAAAGGGTTCCATCTTATATCTGTCTGCTTGAAGATCGAGAAAGTTATGATCGAACAAGTTGAGGATGACATTTCCATGTCTCATACTCGATCTAGATATCGTGTGACAAAAGGGATATGACAGGGTTATAAGATAGGTTGCATCGGATCACCGATTTTCTATGATTTGGGTAGTCACAATGTCTTGCTAGAGGCCGCTTGTGATTTGTGGGTCAAACAGTGTAGTTGGCGCACTGGCAACATCATATGGGCCTGTAGGGTCGCACACAAGAACGAACTAAGTCGGGCTAAAATGTCCACATTCATTGAATCAGAAATGTGTTTAGATTCAATGAATATCTAGGATGGAGGAATTATTTATATATATATAAATAATTAAATGTGAAATATTATATATATATTATATTTGATATTATATATATATGAATTAATTTAAATTTGATTTTATTAGATAGATTTAAATTTAAACTAATCAGATAATTTAAATTTGATTCTATCAGATAGATTTAAATTTAAACTAATCAGATAATTTAAATTAAGCTCTAAATATTGTTAGTTTAAATTTAAACTATAAGATAGATTTGAATTTAAACTAATAGATATATTTAATTAATTTTGATTAATTAAATATATATGAACTCTAATTTATAAATAGAGGTTTCCATATCAGAAAAGAAGAGTTAGAGCTGCCTCCAAAATCCTTAGAGAGGGACACCGTACGAAATTGTACGAACATTGTACGGAATTGTACGTACAGGATACTAGCACACCGTTTGAGTTGTTGAACTCCATTCGTGTGGATACCAGTAGAGGGAGCTGATCTGCGGTCAGTTCCTATGATCCAAACAAAAGTAAACAACAAACTCAATCGACAGAAAAGGTAATTCTCTGAACCTATTCAGTTTAAGCGATTTTGACGGATCCTTGGTGGGAATTGGAATAAAAATTTTAAATGTTTCCGCTGTGTGCCTCCCATAATTCCCAACAGTGGTATCAGAGCCACGTCAAAAATTACTTAAATTGAGTACTTGTGTGTTCTAAAAATTTTATCTTATAATTAATTTTTTTTTACATGTGCTAATATAAGATATGTATGTGATATTGATTTGATCAAATTATTTTAAAAGCATGAAATCTAAGCGTAGAAGTCCTTTTAATGAATTCGTTCATATATATGATATATGTATAGTTTTTAACGTGATTAGAAACATGATTATTAATCTGTTACATATGTATATATATTTTTGATATATTTTGTACAGATTATATTCTATTTTAATTCGAATTTGTTTCACTATGTATGTGACGCACTAAATGAATCTGCCATTGCTATCTAATCCTAGCATAACATAATATAATTTAAAATTAATTCATTAAATTTACAGCTTTTCATATGAGATGAGATGCTTGTAACATATGTGTTGTGATTTGCTTGGATAGGTATGATGCATGATATGGCCCTAGGATGTTTATGGTTTGTAATTTTTTTAAAAAAAAAAGAAATACGGCCTGCTTGTCGTGCCTCTCTCTATTCATTCTGAATGTACATTCTTTTCTCATCTCACACTCTCCTCGAATGTTCAAACGAGGTTTCTCTTTGTATATATATATATATATATATATTATCTTAGAGGAATCCTTTCATTGGCTTGGGAGGAGAATAATAGATGGGCCATATTGTGTCACATTTATTTTAAGACTTGTGATGAGATCATATATATGTATGCTATCGTAGTATATAATTATGTGACAACTAGTTTTATAAAATAATGAAATAAAATCCCTCGTGTAAAATTTTAAGTTACAATGCCGCCCACTAATAAACATCTGCCAAGACTTTGATCACCTGACTGTAGGTTCTACCAAAGTGGGATACATTTAGGTTATCTTAGTAAGGCAGCTTGGGTAATGGTGATACTCATAAGTTTCATAGTGATTTGACTTAATTGAAACTATCAAAACGGTTTTGAGTCTCAAGGCATTAGATGGGATTAAACATGATGAATCATGTGATAAATGAATCATATAAAAGATCTAAGAGTTACATGTAATGTAATTGGTAAACAAGTTACCTACCTAAATAGCTTAATTTTAAGCGTCTTGCCAAAGTAGACTTATAATTAAGTGAAATATGAGTCTTAGTCCGCTAAATTAAATTGAGGGTTATTTTTAGTGAAAAGTTATTAATTTGATTTTTTTTGCATATTCTGTTGTAGAAAAAAATGTCGACAAATAACTCTGCTGCACTATCATTGCGATCCGTCCTTGAAAAGGGCAAACTCAATGGGACAAACTTTCTTGACTAGTTTAGGAACTTAAGAATTGTTCTCAAACAGGAAAGAAAACTATATGTCCTAGATGAGCCCATTCTTGAGGAGCCTGTAGCCAATGCTCCAAGAGCACAGAAGGATGCCCACACCAAGCATCTCAATGATTCTGTAGATGTAGGATGCCTGATGTTAGCCACTATGGCCCCAGAACTTCAGAGAGATCTAGAACTTATGGAAGCTTATGAGATGATTGTGCATCTCAAGGAAATGTTCCAACAACAGGCAAGGCAGGAAAGGTTTGAAACCACCAAAGCCTTGCATTCCTGTAAAATGGCTGAAGGTGCATCAGTTAGCACTTATGTTTTGAAGATGAAAGGCTACCTTGATCACCTTGAGAGGCTTGGATTTCCTATAAGTCAGGAGTTATCTACAGATTTGATTTTACACTTACTCCCTGACAGTTATGACCAGTTTGTCATAAACTACAATATGAACAACATGGAGAAATCTGTTTCTGAACTGCATGGGATGCTTAAAACTGCTGAGCAAAATATTAAGAAAAATCCAATCTCTATTTTAATGGTTCAGAAAAGTAAAGGAATGAAAAAGAAAGGCAAAGGTAAAGGAAAAGGGCCCGAACAATAAATTCAAAAACCAAAACAAGCCCAAACCCAAGCCTGAAGCAAAGAAGGCAAAACCTCCCAAGGAAGGAGTTTGTTTCTTTTGCAATGAGCCCGGTCATTGGAAGAGAAGCTGCAAGTTCTACCTGAAAGATCTAAAGAAAAAGAAGAATAGCGGGACTATTCCTTCAGGTATCTATGTTATAGAAATTAATCTTTCTACTTCTCCTACGTGGGTATTAGATACTGCATGTAGAACTCACATTTGTACAAATGTGCAAGGTTTTAAAAGGAGTAGGAAGTTGAAAAAGGGCGAAGTAGACCTACGAGTTGGAAATAGAGCAAGAGTTGCTGCTTTAGTTGTAGGCACTTATGAAATAAATTTGCCCAGTGGACTTTTGTTAATTTTGAACAATTGCTATTATGTTCCTACTTTGAGTAGTAACATTGTTTCACTTTCTTATTTGGATAAGGAAGGTTTTATTTCAATTATTGGGAATAATAAATGTTCTATTTATCATAATGACATTTTTTACGCGGATGGTGATTTGCATAGTGGTCATTATTACTTAAATCTTAATGCTCCCAATAATCAAGATATCTATAATATAACTACCAAGAGGATCAAGACTAACGACTTGAATCCATCCTATCTTTAGCACTGTCGTCTAGGCCACATAAATGAGAAACGCATTTCAAAACTCCATCAAGATGGACTTCTGAAATCATTTGATTTTGAATCATTTGACACATGCGAATCTTATATATTAGGAAAGATGACTAAGGCACCTTTCACTGGATATAGTGAGCGGGCCACTGACTTATTGGGCCTAGTACATATCGATGTATGTGGTCCACTTAGTACAACTGCTAGAGGAGGCCACTTGTACTTCATTACTTTTATAGATGACTATAGTAGATATGGTTACATCTATTTAATGAAACACAAATTTGAAGCTTTTGAAATGTTCAAAACATTCCAAAATGAGGTACAGAATCAGCTTGGCAAATCTATTAAAGCACTTCGATCCGATCGAAGTGGTGAATATTTGAGCTAAGAGTTTATTGACCATCTTAAAAATTGTGGTATTGTCTCATAATTGACCCCACTAGGAACACTACAATGGAATGGCATTTCTGAATGAAGGAACCGAACCTTATTAGATATGGTTCGTTCCATGATGAGTCAAACGAATCTTTCACCATCCTTTTGGGGCTATGCATTAGAAACAACTACATTTACACTAAACCGTGTTCCATCTAAGGCGGTTGAAAAGACACATATCAGATATGGATTGGGAAAAAGCCCAGTTTATCTTTTCTCAAGATTTGGGGATGCGAGGCATATGTTAAGCAACATGCCTCAGATAAGTTAGCACCCAAATCCATAAAATGCCTTTTTGTGGGGTATCCTAAGGAAACAAAGGAATACTACTTCTATAACCCTAATGAGAATAAATTGTTTATTGCTCGAAATGGTATCTTTCTAGAAAGAGAATTCATCTCCAAGAGAACCAGTGGGAGTAAGATACATCTTAAAGAAGTTTGAGAGCCACAAAATCGCATTGAACCGGAGATGGAAAATTGAAAAGACTCACAACAAGTTGTTGAGTCTACTCAAGTAACACAAAACCCACGAAGGTCTGATAGGACACGACCTCAGCCTCAAAGATATTGTGATGTGTTGCTCATTGATCAAGATGAGCCAACCACCTATCAAGAGGCCATAATGGGATTAGACTCTGAGAAATGGCTAGAAGCTATGAAGTCTGAGATGCAATCCATGTATGACAATCAGGTATGGACCTTGATTGATCCACCTGAAGGTATAAAAGCCATAGGGTGCAAGTGGGTTTTCAAGAAGAAAACTGACATGGATGGCCAAGTGCATACCTTCAAGGTACGATTGGTTGCAAAAGGATTCAAACAAACACATGATATAGACTATGATGAAACCTTTTCACCAGTCGCTATAATCAAATCAATCAAGATCCTTCTCGCCATTGCTGCATACTATGATTATGAGATTTGGCAAATGGATGTGAAAACAACATTCCTTAATAGAAAGCTGCTTGAGGATGTGTATATGATACAACCTAAAGGTTTTATGCGTCCAGAGGATTCTGGAAAGGTTTGCACAGGCTAAGCATGATCGTTATGTTAGGTCAATGGGTATTAGAAACATTAATGATTGAACCTAGTACGAGTGGGAGTTGTTGAAGATTGTACCCTAGGCCAATCATTGTATTGCGAATATTATTTTTATTATGAAATAAGAGTTTTTTTTATTACATTATTATAATATTTGCATGTTTATATATAATAATATCCATGGATAAATTATTTTTTTTGAATTATCCAAAATATCCCTAATCAATCATCCTTATGGGAACAACGATGAATTAAGATTAGTATAATTTTGATTAATTAAGTGTTAATCATGTATGATGATATGAATCAAAATCATAGGCGTGTGTTAGAGAACAGGACGTTGGATAGACCAATCATGAGATAAACTACATGGATTAGGTCATAAGTTTATCTCATATATAACCATGTCATTGATCCCTTGGACCTGAGATCACCATAGATTCCTACATAAAGGACACTGTACTTTGGCATAGTCTAATGTCACCTTTGACCGGGTGATTATAAAGACTATGATCAGGTATAATGAAATCCATGCAGAGGAAGATGAGTGGTCGAGATGGAATTTGTCCCTCTAATTAATAGAGAGATATCCCTGGGCCCCTCGATGAGTGTGACTAAGAAATGCATAGCCATGCTCAGATGGAAAGGGTTCCATCTTATATCTGTCTGCTTGAAGATCGAGAAAGTTATGATCGAGCAAGTTGAGGATGACATTTCCATGTCTCATACTCGATCTAGATATCGTGTGACAAAAGGGATATGACAGGGTTATAAGATAGGTTGCATCGGATCACCGATTTTATATGATTTGGGTAGTCACAATGTCTTGCTAGAGGCCGCTTGTGATTTGTGGGTCAAACATTGTAGTTGGCCTACTGGCAACATCATATGGGCCTGCAGGGTCGCACACAAGAACGAACTAAGTCGGGCTAAAACGTCCACATTCATTAAATCAGAAATGTGTCTAGATTCAATGAATATCTAGGATGGAGGAATTATTTATATATATATAAATAATTAAATGTGAAATATTATATATATATTATATTTGATATTATATATATATATATATGAATTAATTTAAATTTGATTATATTAGATAGATTTAAATTTAAACTAATCAGATAATTTAAATTTGATTATATTAGATAGATTTAAATTTAAACTAATCAGATAATTTAAATTAAGCTCTAGATATTATTAGTTTAAATTTAAACTATAAGATAGATTTGAATTTAAACTAATAGATATATTTAATTAATTTTGATTAATTAAATATATATGAAACTCTAATTTATAAATAGATGTTTCCATATCAGAAAAGAAGAGTTAGAGCTGCCTCCAAAATCCTTAGAGAGGGATACCGTACGAAATTGTACGAACATTGTACGGAATTGTACGAAACGTCGTACGGACTTTACAGAATTGTACGGACAGACTGCTAGCACACCGTTTGAGTTGTTAAACTCCGTTCGTATGGATACCAGTAAAGGGAGCTGATCTGCGGTCAGTTCCTATGATCCAAACAAAAGTAAATAACAAACTTAATCAACAGAAAAGATAATTCTCTGAACCTATTCGGTTTAAGCGATTTTGACGGATCCTTAGTGGGAATTGGAATAAAAATTTTAAACGTTTCCACTGTGTGCCTCTCATAATTCCCAACAATAATGAGGCGTCCTATACTTTAGGCATGGTTAGTATTGTTTTGTGGGATATTATATGCAGAAATGTTTAAGTTTCAGATTGTGCAGTAATGTACTAATAATGGGTTTAGGTTCGGCTTTTGCTAACGTTTTCTAATGTGTTTTATTGATTGAAGTCATTGTAAGAGTATATCATTAGAGATAGATAGAGATAACAATGTCAGCCTTCCACTTGGGTTTAGGTTCTATCGCACATATGAAGAACTTATAGTCCATTTCCTTAGCAGAAAGCCTTCACTTTTACCTTGTCAACTGGAAGTTATCCCTAATCTTGAGCTCTACTACCCCTTTGACCCATGGAGCTTAATGGTACTATATTCTCAGTCTGTTCAATCTTTTTCATCACTTTGGTGTACTTAAATATATCATTATAGATAGAAATAGAAATTTTGAAGCTTATATCTTGTGGATGTTTGTGTTTATGGGTAGGTAAAGCTTTGGCTGAGGGAAACCAATGGGGCTACTATAACATGAGGAAGGGAACAAAATGGCTGATTGGGAATGGGTATTGGAAGGCAATGGGGATGGAAGAGTCAGATTGCAGTAAGCAATAACATAGTTGTAATGAAAAAATGTTGTGTTTTATGTGGGAGAAGCACCTTTTCGTATCAAAACCAATTGGGTAATGCAAGTATTGTCTATCACATTCTTCTCTGTTATGATCATATTTGGTTGCTGATTGTTTTGATTTTGGCACTGCCACAGGACACCATCACATGTATTTTTACCATAAACCAGTAAAGAAATAAGTTAGTTGTGTGACTTGTATGCCTGGCTCGATGTACAAAATGGTAATTTGACTTTTGACCAAAGGTATTCTTGTGATGACCTTATTGTTTAAAATTTACTTTACGCATGAAGAGTTTTTTGCTAGACCAATTGCTGGGATAATAGTTCCTCTACCTATAGCTATCTATCAGTGTCCATCTTATGTATTTTCTGATTAGAAGTTGCGATCAAAATTCGAAAGCAATTTCTAGCCCACATATATTGATGAGTTCTGTATAATTTCAGGATTGTATATATGAAGGGGAAGGAAGGATAAATTAAAAGCATATATTCACTGTCGTTACTGTCCACGTTTGTTCGCCAGAAAGAGTTTTGGCATAATTTTTTTTGAATAATTTGTTACAAGATAATTGACTTGTAATTGATTCCTTCAAACATAAATATATATCTATATATCATAATTTTATTAAAAACCAAACATAAACAAGTGCACCTAAAATTTTCTTTGTTCACTTTCAATTTCATTCTCCAATTTTTGTTTTATTTTACGGTTATTAATGTTCTCTAGTTATTGATTTTGAGAATTTGATGGAACCAGAAAGCCCAATAACCCTCCATGGTCCATGCTTTCCTATGAAAGCAAAATAAGATTAAGCGAAACTAATACACAATTTGTGATTTGGCTGGAAAAAAAAAAAACTCTCAATTACAATTTTTAAGTTTTTATTGTTGGGTGCGTGAATAAAATATGATTGTTATATCTCAATATGATATAATTATATTTTTAAAAATATTTTTTTAATATGTTATTTTGTATAAAACAAATCTAATAACAAATATTTAAAAAGTTCTATTTAAATCTTGTATTTATAATTATCGTAACAACATTTTACGAAAAGATGTTACTTGACTGAAAACAAAAACAAAAACCCATATATAGTAAGGACAAAAAACTTAAAAAGTAATGCCTAAAACATACCCAACTTAAGTTTAAATAATTGCCTAATCAGGTAGCTAATATAACCAATTAGCGACCGTGATGAAACAGGCTTTTTGTACGTAGCTCGTGAGAAAGGTATACAAAACTTAATTAGTGGGTGTAAAATAAGGGGAAAATTAAAGATGAGATTTGAGAGGTTATAGCAGAAATTTTGCATCATATATATTACAGTACAGGGGGATGAAGAGGATAAAGTATAAAATCCTCTTGTGCAATATGCTAACTAAAGTTAGAAATTAAAGGGGAGGCATCTCCTCCTGTAACAAAGGTAGCGTAGGTAACGGACATGAAGTGAAAGGAAAAGATGATGAGAGTACTTCAGAATTTATAAGCATACTTTGAGAAAGCATATTCGACAAGAATATCAAGCTCAAATCCGGAGGTTTCGATGAGACCGTCTTTATTGACATCGGCGTGGTGGAGACCGCGAAAGACTCTCCAGTCTGGGACATGTGCTCCAAGCTGACGGAAGGCCTGGTTTAGCTCCTCCTTGCTCAGCCGGCCGTCCCCATCTCTATCTGCTTTCTTAAACGTATCCCTTATTTGCCCTTCCGTTAATGCTCCTTCCGCAGCTTTGCGCACGAATATAACCATTCTCTCTTCAGTTATAAACACCTGCTTTTTCACTTCTAGTTCTGTTCTGCCTCTTTCTCTAAACTCCGGCTTTCATTTATAGCAAGCACTAACTGTATAGAAATACGGAGCATCGTGGACTTATGCAGTCAGCACAACACCCAAAAGAATCAGGTTCTAAGCACTGCACAATCACACACATTCATCCTCACAGGCATGATGTGGGAACTATGAAGTCACCTTGTTTACAAACGGATAAAGTCTACACGTTTCTTTGATTCCCATCAGTGTCATTCTCATCCTTCACCCCATTATCCATATCCAAAGAAATATCGTATATTGCTGGTTTGATATGTACTAATGCGCTTATGAATTCATTTCTTAACGCGTACTGACACGCATATTAATTTATTTTTTAAAAAATTTATACTCTGATTTGATGACATGTAATTGATACTCGCTATATAGTTCAAGCTATTATTGTCATACCTAGCTATGCTAATAGACTTTGGGGTAAATTACATTAACACCCCCTCAAATTTGGGCATCTACCATTCCCTTCCCTTCTAGTTTAGGAAATGTAACAGTCCCTACCCTAGAGTCTAACATCTGTTAACTCTATATTAAGTTGAAATACATTTTCTGCCAATTTAATCTTAACTTTTTGTTGATCTTTTTCTATCTTTTCTTTCTTTCTTTCTTTCCTGTTTAACATTTATATATCATCTCTATTTTTTCTTTTAGCAAAAGTAAATTACACTAATGCAAAGAATCAGCCTGCAATATTTGGCGTTTGGAACTAGGCAATACGTTGACCCTTACTACAATTTATTTAATATTCGCGATAAAGACAGATGAAACAGCCGAACTCTATGAATGATTGAAAAATTTACTCACTTGGATATTTAAGTACGGTGATAAAAACTGAGTATAAGTCTAAAGAGATTTTTTGTATATTTTTAAAGGTTCGGGAGATAGTATTATACTCCAGTCCTAGACTGTGTGTGTGTCTTAGAAAACAGTTTAAAAAGAAAAAAGGTACTATTTAAAATGCATTATGTGTATTTTGAATTATATCCATGGTTGCTTGAAACATTTTATTTTATTCTTGTTATTTTATATGAATAAATTTTATGTAAATAATAAATTAATTTGAGAAAAATTTATTAATTTGAAATTATTTTAAACAAATATGAGCTAATATGATATTAGGGACTTAAAGATTCAACTGAGAAGGAGACGTCGCTTAAATTTATATTACACGATAAAGAATTTATATTACACGATAAAGCATGAGTCTGACGGGAGAAACCATAGTGCCTTCCGTACTCATACCAATAATTATTCATAGATTTACTGTGCAAAGATATATCCTATCCTCTTTTGGAATGACAATAGAAATATAATTTGTTTGATATAAGGCATTTTTTTTAACTACAGTTCGTAAAATTTATTTTTTTATAAGAATATATGTATATATATATATATTTATATATATATATATATATGTACCCGTTAACAATAAAACGCTCATCAAAGTAGGCACAAACATCAGGGATGTACATGGACTGGGTTGGGTAGCGTTTTGGCTGTGCCCGATGCCTGGCCTGATTTTAGAGGTGTTTCAAAATTGAAATCCGTTGTCCTAACCTGAGCTCGACCCTACCTGATTTTAGAGAAGCTTCAAAAATTGAAATCTGTTGTCCTAACCTGAGTCCGACCCTGCCCGGCTTAATTTAATATAGGGCAGAGTTGGGCTAAACAGAGCGACCCGACATTTTTTTTTAATTTATCATAAAAATTATAAAATGACTTTAAAAAAAATTTATATAAATCTTTATATTACATTTTATCTTTAAAAAATTAAAATTTTGGTATAAATCTTTATAAAAAAAATATATTTTTTATTATATTTGATTAGATTAATATATCTCTTAGGGACAATTTAAATTTATTATGAAAATTGTAAAATAATATTTTTTTTTAAATTTTATATATATGTTTTTATAAAATTATATTTTATTCTTAAAAAAATTAAAATTTTGATATAAATTTTTATAAAAAAATATTTTTTAAAAAACAAATTTATTTTTAGGGTTGAGCCAGGCTCTTATTACCCTGAGGGTTGGCCCGATGCCCAACCCAACCCTAAATTTTTTTAATTTTCTTTTGGTAGTCGATTCCATTTCATCGGGTAGGGCTAGGCCCATCGGGCCTTTAGCCCGATGAACACCCCTAACAAACATGCTTGGTTTAATTAAGATGATGGAAAGGTGATTATGTAGTGTTGTACTGGGGGGCCCTTTAATATTTGAATTTTAGTTCCTAACAAGAAAATTACTTATTTAGGCTGATTGCAAATATCTAATGATAAAAATTGTGTTGTCTTCAAAAGTAAATTAGGCACATATCGAAGTAGCTACATTGACAGATGAGTATTTAATAAATGCAAAAAGTCAATATTTTTAAGTATTATTATATTTTAAAAATTCTAAAGCCAGCCAACATGGATAATAGATAATAGATTATGTGGTTTTGGTTTCAGATGAAAAATTTTGAATTTGTCCAGAAGCCAGAAGAAGTTTTCACATTGTTGGATGGTTTGGTATATCTGTTTTTTTTTCTTTTTTTCTGGATTTAGTTAATTAGTTAAAAAAAAATTTGAGAGGTCTACATATCATCAAATGTAGGAGGTAAAACTGCTTTTTATTTATTATAATAGATTAATGACAGGGAAAGAGAGAGGGTATTATTGATCATGTATTCATGTCTTACATTTATCTTGTATTTTTCCAAAAGAAAAATGAAAGGTTACTGCACCATCCACAAATATTTGGCAACCAATTTCCCTGAAAATGTTCTTAACCATCTACTTTTCTCAAAATATGCCTTGCATGCTTGCCTTCATAGGGAAGAAATGGGGCATTTTTTCCGCATGAGGAATGTACTTCTTGTTCCACTTTAATTGGCCAGTTGCACGGGGCTGCGCAGCAACAATGTCTATATACAAGGGATAAGGTTCACGAGTGTTAGCGGAACAATTGGGCCTCCCAGAGTTTCTCTTCCCCAATAATAAGATTCTTTGGTCAATTAATTGTGGTATCCTAGCACAGTCTCTTATGGAGCCACTCATCCCCCCCCCCCCCTCCCTTTTTTCTTTTTTTTTCTTTTAACTTTTTATTAGTCCAAACTCAATCATCTTTATCATTTTATGTTCGTTCTATCTTGTAACGGACTCTTTGTCAAAAGAGATCTTTTTTTCAACCAATTACCTAAATAGATCTGAGAATGACAGATTATATAACTTAAAAAAAAAGTAGATTCCATATAAAGGTTGCACTTATCCAGAAGAACAATGAACCATGTCATCCCAATATTGTTTCAGAAAATAAACCAGTAACCATCACGTTTTAGTGACGAGAGAGAGAGAGAGTACTGTTTATAATGCATAATTAATGTGATTTTTTTTGAAATTTTTCATTTTTTTAATGTATACAATTTCCGTATACCTAATTATAAGTGGTCCACATGTGTATAACAGTAGCGGAGTTCCTCACATTTGGACAAAGTCTTCTTTTCCTTATCCACTTTTGAGTAATTGCTAAAATGGAAAAGCTAGTTATAGTTATCTTAGATTAGAGGACTGAACCCCAATATTTATATTATTGACTGAACCCTAATATTTATATTATTGAAACTAAGTTATCTTCCCATCATAGTTACTTTGCCCTTGATTACCCTGTTTTCATAAATGAGCTGATCAAGTCCAACAAACTTAATTTGACACTTAAAAAAATTGTGATTTTAGCCACAGTTTCCATATCTACCATTAAAACGTCTATTATAGTGGCTTTGATTATAATTTTAACTAATTGTTGATCAAATTGTGGTCTAGCCACAGTTATGGATCACAATTTTTATAATCATGGCTAGACTATAGTGACTATGGTTTGGCTAAATCATACTCTGGCTACAATTTTATTATGGTTTAATCATGGTTATTCATGGTTTTATAATAAACTTTTTACATTTAAGGTAGTGATTTAAACTGTCGGTACAATTTTTTCAAATATATTATTCTGTCTATTTTCTCTCACAAATACTCTAAAATAACCAAACAATTGTATATAAATCAATAACCACTAAGAATTATTATATCAAATCAAGCCCCTTGTAACAATAATAATAAATTAATAATACCATATATTCATTATATTTGAGCATGTGGAGGATGAATCTAACCACATGACACAATCTTTCAATTCAATTTCACTAGGGAATTTATTCTCCTTCAACTTGGAGAATATCCACAATGTCCAATAAAGAAAATCATAAATTTTGAAAAGTAAATCAAAAGTTAAAGTCATAGGACTCTGCAGCAAATGCTTTTCTCGGAAGTGGTATGACTTTTGTTTCAACATTTTCCACTCTGCAGAATAAAAACTTAGTTACAAGGTACACAAAAACTAGAATAAAACTAGAGGCAAGAATTTAGTATCATTATGTAGAGAAGTTAGAACATCCAAGAATCAAGATTAGAAATCACCACATGCCTGAAATATATGAGAAGTCACTAAGTAAAACCCACAAAATTTATATTGTTGAACAATAGCTAATAATAGCAATCTATCAAGGTGAAACGCATTAAAAACATAATTTCAAATATTTGGTTAGTTAACTTGACATTAAAATCAAATTATATAATTTTATCATTATTTAATTATTCATAAATAAAATAATGTATAGATAAACAACACACACATATCAATGAAAGAAACCACAAGTTTATGTGCATTGCATATACTACTACTTAGAAGGAAATTAACACATTGATTTAAAGACAATTAATTTTTAATAAGAAGGGAAGAAATCCTAAGTAAGCCAATTCAAGTTACTAAGGAAATGAACACTTATATCATCAACTATGGTGTCCTTAAAGAGATTTTTTTTTTCATCGACCATTAGATTTATCTTCTTTTTTGTAAAGAAAAAGACTGTTGAAATAAAACTCTAATTAAGCATGCGAAAAAAATATAAAAATGGTAACTTCTAGAACAAATAAATTGATACATAAAAGTGTAAACATTAATTGAAGGAAGATATATAGAAATGTTCAATTCTAGTGACAAAGTTCTCAAGTTCTTATTCAATTTTAGTCAATTCCTTATATTATGAAGAGCTCATGCTCTATTCAATATGGCTTTGAATTCCAATTCAAGATGCAAATTAATATCTAAATCAACACAACCAAGTAAAATCTCAGAGAAGCTAATAAAGGTCAAATGAACTTGATAATGTGAAGATGATATTCCTTAATGAAAAACTAGATGAAGAGGTATATATGGAACAATATAAAGAATTCTCCTCTAATACCAGTAAGCATTTAATATGCAAGTTTAAAAAATGCATATTTGGATTAAAATAGGCTTCTTGCCAATGGTATTCAAGGTTTTATGATATCATCTCCTCATTTGAATTCATGAAGAATGTCATGGATTGGCATATGTTCTAAAAGGTTAGTAGAAGTGAAACTTGTTTCCTAGTGCTATATGTGGATAATATATTACATACAACCAATGATAAGGGATTGTTGTATGAGATAAAACAATTTTTTTGTAAGAATTTTGACATGAAGAATATGGGTAAAGCATCACATGTCATTGGTATTAAGATAAATATAAACAAAAGTTAATGCATTTTGGGACTATTATAAAAAATCTATATCAATAAGGTTTTAGAAGAATTTTAAATAAAAGATTATTCACCAAATGTAATATCTATTGTGAAGGGTGACAAGTTTAATTTAAACCAGTGCTTAAAGAATGATCTAAAAAGGGAACAAATACATAACACTTTATATGCTTCAATTGTTAGAAGCCTTATATATGCTCAAATTTACACAAGCCTTGACATTACATTTATAGTTGAAATGTTAAGCAAATATTAGAGTAACCTAGATGTGGATCAATGGAGAGTTACAAAGAAAATTATATGGTACCTAAATAGTACCAAAGATTGTATGTTAATGCATATATAGACTAATAACCTTAAAGTAGTCTACTACTCAAATTTGGATTTCATCAAATGTGTTAATTCTCAAAAATTAACATCAAATTACATTTTCATATTTGTTAGAAAGCCATATCTTGGAGGAGGATGAAGTCAACTTTAATTGTTTCTTCTACCATGAAGGCTAAGTTTATATCTTATTTTGTGGCAATTTCACATGGTGTATGGCTTAAGGGTTTTATTTTTTCCCTTAGAATTATGGATTCTATCTTCAGACCATTAAGGATGCATTATAACAACTCAATTGTTATTATTATTATTATTATTTTACTAAGAATAATAAGAGTGAAAATCAAAGTAAACATATCAACATTTAAGTGCTTAGTCATTTAGGAACGTGTTAAGAAAAATAAAGCCATCATTAAACACATTAACATAGAATTGATGATACTTAATTCTTTAACAAAAGTCATGCCACCAACAAGGTTTAAGGATCACATGTCTATAATAGAATTTGATTCCATGTTAAGTTTTTAATGTATATAATATATATCATTGTAATAAAGTTCTTATTCAATTTGAATTGTTTTCTCATTTTGTATGCTTGTTTATGTTTTTTAGAATAACAATATTAAGAAGATCTAAAATAAACATGGGGCTTATTCATAAAGTTATGGTAAGTTGAGAAAGTTAAATATATTGTGATACATAAAAGGTAATACTCACTTATAAAGGATTTGTTGCCATGATTCATGCATACAATTTCTTCTTTGGGATATATTTCATGCATATGAATTTTAGGAATCATCATGGATATGGTGTAAGGGCCAAGTGGGACATTCACCAAATTTGGCCTTCTGCCATATCTGCAGCAAATTTGTTGGTTACAAATTCAATTTTCAGATGCATATCATTGGATTTATTTCCCACCTCTCCATTGAAGCATCTTGGATGGGAAGATGTATTTCCTAATTAATTGCTATAAAATGGGTCCTTAAGCTCAACAAGGAAGCAAGCCACTGAGGATTTAAATTCATATACACCATCAAGAAGGAGAAACAGAGAGCTTGGAAAAAAAACTCTTTAGAGAAAAGCTTCAAGGTTTGACAATGGTTGGAAGTAACTTTCTTTCACATTGTGGTCTATTTAGATATTATTGATTACTTCTAGATATCCTACATAGTCTAACAATATATTATGAGGCTTAGCCACAATTATCCAAAACCATGGCTAAGCCACTAAAGGGTTTAACCACAGCCTTTTAAAATCATGGTAAAGCCTTGACTAAGTTTAACCATAGTTTCTAAGAACCATGGTTAAACCATGACATAACCATGGTTAATAAATCATGGTTAAATCTCATAATGGCTTAACCATGATTTTTTAAAAATCATGGTTAAGCCTTAATAAAACTTAATCATAGTTCTTAAAAATTGTGGTTAAATCATGGCATAACCATAATTTTAAAATAATTGTGGTTAAAATAGTACTCTAGCCATAATTAAGATAATTGTGGTTATGACATATCTTAATCATTGTTAAAACTATGATTAAGCCTTAACAAGGTTTAATCACAATTTCTTAAAACCATGGTTATGTCCTAGTTATGGTTAAAATAATTATGGTTATGCTATGTCTTAACTACAATTAAAATTGTGATTAAAACTTAACAAGACTTAATCATGGTTTCTAAAAATCATGGTTAAACCATGACATAACCATGGTTTTAAAATAATCATAGGTAGGACGGTGTCCTAACCGCGATTAAGATAATCGTGGTTAGAAACCAGGGTTATCATAATCTTTGTTAGGACACTAATACTAAAACATTGTTTTTTTGTAGTGAAAAAGTGCTTTAATTTGTAACCCGCATGTACTAATGACTTTTGTATAATTTCAGGATTATGCATATGAAGAGAATGAAGGATACATCAAAAGCACATATTTACTGTCATTAATTGCTTGAAAATTATCCAAAATAGTGTTTGTTGCTCTTTACCTAAAACACTACGTACCAACTTCTTCAAACTTGCTATGATCATCTGGTGCTTGTTGCTGGAAACAGGAAGCAGAGAGAAGGACCCAAGTGAAGAACCAAACAGAATAGTTATAGGTAATTTCTTCCCTTGTTTTGCTCGGCGTCCTTCAATTTTTATGCACTTAGAAATCTGGTTGCTTTGTGTAATGCTTGGAGATGAAGAGTATAAATTTTTCCTTCCATCTTTGCTCGCGGAACAAAATTTTGGTATAATTTTTGAAGTACTTGTTATAAGATAATTGACTTATAATTGATTCCTTCAAAAATAATTATTTATATTTATAATTTTGTTAAAAAAATAAAACATAAACATAAGTGCACCTAAATCTTTTTGTGTTCACCTTCAATTTCATTCTCTAATTTTTGTTTTATCAACAATTTTTTTTTGGAGTGGTTTTCGGCTGTTAGCGTACTCTAGCTATCGAATTTGAGCATTCGAAATCGGACCCAGAAAGCCCAGTAACCCTCCACGTTCTATGCTCTTCTGTGAAAGCAAAGTCAGATTAAGGAAAACCAATGCACAATTTATAATAAAAATAAAAAATTCAGTTACAGTTTTAAGTATTTGCTATCAAGTTAGAGTAAGATAGGATTGTTTCAATTCAATATAATATATGAAATTTGGTATTTCAAAAGCCTTTTTCTATGTGTGATTTTTTATTAAAAAAATCTGGTAGAAATATTTTAAAATTTTATTTAAATCTTATCCTTATAATTATCGTAGCAACATTGGACAAAATGTTAACTTAAAAAAAATGTCAAAGCCCATATATAGTAACGAATAAGAACTTGGGAGGTAATGCCTCAAAAATATCCTACTTTAAGTAGTAGACTAACTGCGTATCTAATGTATAGCCATGTGCCTGCAATTAAACAGGCTTTTTTGTACGGAATTTGTGAGAAAGGTATATAAAACTTAATAAGTGGACAGTAAAATGAAAGGAAAATTAAAGATAAGATTTAAGAAGGTTATAACAGAAACTTTGCATCATATATATTAAAGTACAGGGGGATGAAGAGGATAAAATATAAAATGTTCTTGCCCGATATGCTAACAGAAGTTAGAAATTAAAGGGGTGGCATCTCCTCCTGTAACAAAGGTAGGTAGGTAATGGAAATGAAGTGAAAGGAAGCGAAGATGAGAGTACTTCAGTATTTATAACCGTACTTTGAGAAAGCATATTTGACAAGAACATCAAGCTCAAATCCGGAGGTTTCGATGAGACCGTCTTTATTGGCATCCGCGTGGTGGAGGCCACGAAAGACCCTCCAGCCTGGGAAATGTGCTCCAAGCTGACGGAAAGCCTGCTTTAGTTCCTCCTTGCTCAGCCGGCCGTCTCCATCTCTATCTTCTTTCTTAAATATCTCCCTTATTTGCCCTTCGGTTAATCCTCCTTTCGCAACTGTGTGCGCAAATATAACCATTCTCTCTTCAGTTATATGACACCTGCTTTCACTTAGCTCTGCCTCTCTCTCTCTCTCCCTGCCTTTAATTCCCTAAACACTGGCTTTCATTTATAGCAATCACACTAATTGTATGGAGCATCATGGACTTAATTCAGCCAGCACGACACACAAAAGAATCAGGTTCTAAAGCACTGCATGCACAATCATACACAAGGCATCAACTATCAAGGCCGTCCTTAATTACAGGCATGACGTATGAACGGTGAAGTCACCCTTGTTTACCGACGGATGAAGCCTCCGCACTTCTTGATTCCCACTTTCCAGTGTTATGCTCATCCTTCACCTCAGATACATCCAAAGATATATCGTATATTGTTGGCTTGATATGTACTAAAGTGCATATCGATTAATTTATTTTTTAAAAATTATACTCTGGATTGACACGTAATTGATACTTTGTATATATTTCAAGATTTTATTGACATGTACTCCTAAATATGCTAATAAATTTTAGGATAACTACATCAACAACCACTTGATTTGGGTTTAGGGTGAGGGTTGGGTCACTGTAACCTTCCCTTCCACTCTCTATTAAGATGAATTATATTTTCCCCAGTTAACCTTAACTTTTTATTGATTTTTTTTCTTACGTTTATATATCATCTCTATTTTTTCTTTTAGCAAAAGTAAATTACACTGATGCAAAGAATCCACCTGCTATAATTGGCTACGTTGACCCTTGCCACAATATAATATTGGACTAAATTTATATGCAATTTTTTATATTATTATTATTAAGTTGTTTAATTAAAATATAACAATTATATAATTTTTTAATAATAACACGATAAGTATATTATTTAATTAAAAAATTAAACAGTTATCTACAAAAATCATACACATATTATTTATTATTAGAGAATTATATATTTTTTATATTTTAATTAAAAATTTTGACAATAAATATATAAATAACAGTATATAATTTTTTTTCTTATAATATCGGCAGTAAAGATAGGAGAACAATTAAATTCTTTGAATGCTTGTAAAATTTATTCATCTGGATATTTAAGGATACACAATGATAAAAAATCGGTATGGATATGAAGATTTTTTTTTTTAATGTATCTTTAAGGGTTGAAAAGATAGTATAATGCCACTGTCCTAAACCTGTTGTATTTATATATACATACATATATTTAGAAAACAATAAAAAGTATATATTATTTAAAATGTATTATGTGTATTTTTGTAATTATATTTATAATTGTTTGAGAATTTTATTTTATTTTATTTTATTTTATTTTTGTGATTTTAGATGAACAGATTAAATATATAAATAGCAAGTCCTAGGATGAGAAAGATAAATCTTGAAATTTTTCCGGACAAATAAGTATAATATCAGGGATTTAAATATTCAATTGAGAAGAGGAAAAGGCTTAAATTTATTACTCCTCAAAATGAGTCCGACATTAGAAATTATACGACCTTACTCATGCTCATGATTGTTCCTCGCGATAGCGATTAGTTTTACTGTGCAAGATATCCTATTTGACTTTCCTCTTTTGGAATGACATTTCGGAATATAATTTTCATTGATACAAGCCTTTTTTTTTAAACCACAATTTGTAAAATTTATTTTTATAAGGAATATATATATATATATATATATAAAGCATGTAAGGATAAGTTTAGAACACCATATAAAACTTGATAGTATAAACTAATACAATACATTATGAACTTATAATTTATTTAGTATATATAATGTATTGTATAAGCTTATACATCATAACTTTCTTATACATCAATATGATGTATAACCTAATCATGCCGTGGGAGGTGAGATTAGGCCTAATTAGGTTTTAATGTATAAAAACTTATCAATAATTTTCAATTTTAATCCATCACCTATGGAATATTTATTGGTTAGATTGGATCGGTTTTAATTAATATTAGTTGAGATCGGGTTAGTTGGGTCATTTTTAAATTTTTTATAAAAATTATAAAATAACCCTAAAAAAATAAAGTTTTCATATAAGTACTTATAAAATAATTTTTGATAAAAATTATAAAATGACCCTAAAAAATAAAATTTTTATATAAGCCCCTATAAAATTGCATTTTACCATTAAATTTTTTTATAGAAGTCTCTATAAAATAATTTTCTTAAACAAATTAATAGGATTGGGATAGATTTTGCAAAAACTAATTTAGTATTAAACTCAATCTAATTGGTTTAGTATGAGATTAGGTTAGATTGGTTTCTTAAACTAGTTAAACCACTTTTTTTTAATATTTGAAAAAAATTATAAATTTATTATAAAATTATATTTTAGCTATTTGGCTTGATGTGACCAAATGAGATCAGGTCACTCAAGTTACTAGGTTATCATGCACTATACAATCCTATTCACCTATACTTTTTAAAAAAAATTAATATAACACATAAAAATATAGTATATTTTTTAAGTAAAGGTTATTTTTGTTAAAAGAGTTAATTTTTATCCTATCTAGTGTTATATAGTGCATCATTAAATAAATGATAATATTATCTTATACGATACATTATCTTATACAGTATCATACCAAACACTGTATAGTATTAAAAATTTATCATACTTTATCCTATCAAGCTTTATACAATTAGGCATTATCTTATATATCATACCAAATGGCCCTAATACTCTTTAACAATACAGCGGTCATCAAAGTAGGCCCAAGCATATTTGGTTTAATTAAGATGATGGAAAGGTGATTACACAGTATTGTATTGGCGGGCCCTTTAATATTTCAATTTTAATTTCTATCAAGGAAAATAATTCATTAGGTTGATTACAGATAACCTAATAGTAAAATTTGTGTTGTTTTCAAGAGTGATTATGCACGTATGGAAGTAATTACATTGATGGATGAGTATTTTATCAAATAGTTAAAATTTAAGCGCAATTTTTTATATATTTATTGTTTGATTTTCTAATTAAGATACAATAAATGTAATGTTCTCCAATAAAAATATGACAACTATATAATTTAATTAGAATATTATATGATTTTTTGTAAAAACTATACACTTATCATGTTTAATTGAAAAATATAATAATAAAAGTATAAGAAATTGCATATAATTTTTTTTCTTTTACAAATTCACAAAGTCGATATTTTTTAAGCATTATTATATTTTTGAAAAATCTAAAGCCAGCCAATATAGATAATAGATTTTCACATTGCTAATTAATAGATGAAAAATTTTGAATTTTGTCCAGAAGCCAGAAGAATTTTTCACAATATTGTTCGATGGTTTGCTATTTATCTGATTTTTTCTGAATTATTTAATTAGCTAAAAAAATTTTGAGAGCTCTACATATCATCAAATGAGAGAGTACGTAGAATTACTTTTATATATTATACTAGATTAATGACAGGGCGAGAGCAAGGTTATTATTAATCATGTCTTACAGATTCTACTACACCACCCAAAAATATTTGGAAACCAATTTCCCCGAAAATGTTCTTAAGCATCTACTTTTCTCAAATTATATGTGCCTCACATGCTTAACTAATTAATGGGGATGAAACAAGGCATTTTTTCTGTACAAGGGCTGTATTTCTTGTTCCACTTTTATTGGCCAGTTGCATGGGGCCGGGTGTATAGCAATAATATCTATATATAAGGGATAAGGTTCAAGAGTGTTAGTGGAATAATTGGGTCTTCTATAGTTTCTCATTCCCAAAGATTAGATTCTTTAATTGGTCAATTAATTTTGGTATCCTAGCACATGCAGTCTCTTCTCGAACCACTCACCCCTTTTACTTTTTATTTGTCCAAACTCAATTATCTTCATCATTTTATATTCGTTATATCTTGTAACGGACTCTTCCCGAAGAGATCTTTTTTTTAAGCCAATTACCTCAACACATCTGAGAATGAAAGAAGATCTTTGTCCAAAAGGTGATCATTGGTATTCTTTTCTTCGCTTCTATAATTCAAAGAATGTAGGTTCCATGTAGAGGTCGTACTCATCGATAAAGACAACTGAACCAGGTCATCATAATGTTTCAGAAAATATAACAGTAACCATACACTTCACTTTCTATGATCTTTTCAATTCTACATACTAGTTTAGAAGCTAAACTACGGTAATTAAGTTTGTAAGAATTTCATATATATATAACACCCATACACACAAGGCATCAAGGTCGTCCTCACAGGCATGAAGTATGAACTGAAGTCACCCTTGTTCACCAATAATGGATGAAGCAAACGCACTTCCTTGATTCCCACCAGTGTCATGCTCATCCTTCACCCCATTGTCCATATCCAAAGATATATAGTGTATATATATTGCTGTCTTGATATGTACTACCGAGCATATCAATTCATTTTCTTGACACCTATTGACATCCATATCAATTCATCTTTTGAAAATTTATAATCCGTAATGACATGTGATTAATACTCTGTATAGTTCAAGATATTATTGACATCTACACCTAGCTATGCTAATAAATTTTAGGATAAATTACATTAACACCTCTCAAATTTGGGCATTTTCCATTCCCTTCCGTTCTAGTATAGGAAATGATAATACCTACGCTTGAGTCTAACGTCTTTTAACTCTCTGTTAAGTTGAAATATATTTTTAACAATTTAACTTCACGTTTTTGTTGATTTTTTTTCATTTATATATCATCTCTATTAATTAGGTTGTACGTTGATCCTTACTACAATATAGTATTAGCAATAAGGATATCTAAAATAGTCAATTACTTGCTTGGATATCTAAGTATGGAAACAAAAAATGGGTGGATATGGGTCTGAAAATTTTTCTTTTTAATGTATTTTTATGGGTTTGGGAGATTTTATAATATCCTCTGTCCCAGAAAACAGTTAAGAAAGTATCATCCATAACATATTATATGTATTTTGAATTATTTTCATGTTCATTTGAGACTTCCTTTGCTTTTTTTTTTGGTAATCTTATATAAATAATAAGCCTCAAGTTGAAAAAGACTTGTTAATTTTAAAATCTTTTTGACCGAATAAGTATGATATTAGAGCTTTGAGGATTCAATTAAGAAAAGAATGGGCTTAAATTTAATACTCGTTAAGATATAAATTTGAAGACAGAAAGTGTCGTACCTACCCATACCCATTACCGTTCCTAATTAGCAACTGGTTTTACTATGCAAGATACCCTATTTGCTTTTCCTCTCTTGGAATGACACAAGGAATATAACTTTTATTGATATAAGGCAACTTTTCTAACATTAGTTTGAAAAATATTTACTTTTATGATGATATTTTTGAACAAATCTTGGTGGTGGATCCATCAGGGAAGTGTGTCATATGTAGTGCCTTTCTATTAGTTTGACTAACGGAATGTTAGTTCAAAGGGTTAATGTGTAATGATAGTACTTAATGTAAGAGTAGGGAATGCCATTTTCTAAACCAAAAGGGAAGAGAGTGTCAAATGCTTAAATTTCAGTGGATGTTCATGTAATTTAATTTATCATAAATTTTAAGGCAAAACTATATTTGGTTATAAGGATGGAAAAGACTATTTTTTGTAATGTTTATTATATTTTTATTATGGTTATATAATAGTATTTGTTTTTTTTATTATTTTTTTAAAATAAGATTATGAAATTATCTCTTATTTATAAAATCATCTTTTACTTCAATTTTCTTTCCATTCTTTTTCATTCTGTGTATTAAATCGGAGAATGGAAAAGGCGGAGTCTATCACATAAAGCAAAGAAGGATATGGAAAGAAAAGTATTTGAGGGTCTTTCCTGCTGTAAGTAAAATACCAAATAAATATGGAGAATTTGTTCCTTATGAAGCTGCAGCCTTGGGGAGTTTATAGGTCTGTTGTCCAAAGTTTTAATATAAATGGAAAGGAGGGAAGCACACATTACCTATTTTATCCAAAAATTTACTGGTTTCAGTTGTCTATTTGTCCTTCTCAGCCTTGATTTTTAATTTGTAAACAGTTTTTATGATCTCAGTGAAATTTCCTCTATCCTTTGAACTATATAGCATTCATCATGATCTCTTTCAAAAGTTAACCACCAATGCAACCCATGATATCTAGAAGTTTGATTTGGTTATCCTTAACGTATTTTGCTGCTTGCCTTTCAAGAAGACTAGCAATATTTTGTGATTGCTTCGTTGAGTCATCACTAGATTCCGTATGATAGGATGAACTTATAGATATTTCCCTGATGATTCAAAAGAGACAATTTTCTTTATTGTCTTCTTTTCATCCAAATTATTCACAAATTAAAAGACTGAAAGTGACAATGATGTTCTTGGTTATTAAAAAAAAAAAAAAAGAGAGATAGGCTCATCAGGAATGTGTTGAATCATTTGATTTTACGCTATAGGCGCAGCTGGATCATGATAATTTTCATGTCTTCTTTCAAATAATGAGTTAAAGGTAACGTACTTTCTTCTCTCCTAATAGATAGTTTAATCGTTTAATTCTCTTTTCTATTATAAAAATTTAATTGAATCTTTTGTAAAATCAACATATACATTTCAATTATTTTTTTTTTCTGGGTTTTGATCCTTTTCTTGCCTTTTTATTTATTCTTAATTCCTAAAATCTTGTGCCTCCTTTGTAATCTAAATATAAAAAACGAAAGCTGCTGAAAAGTTTTCCCCCTTTTGGACATGAGACGAATACATTAGGGCCTCAGACCAGAACACACTAAAGGGAATAATGTGGTTACCCAAAAAAGAGTTAGGCCCATACTTTTAAGAAATTAAGAGCAGTTTAGGACATAAAATATTAAATATAAAAAATGAAAAACAAATATAAGTTATATTCGTATCGTTGAATAAATAATAGTAATAAATATTATTGATAATAATAATAATAGAGATATAATAAACATTATATATCTGCTTTTTGGTGTATTGTTATGTATCAAACAACTCGTTCAGATATAAATGAGAGACTCTCAACATAGAGCAAGATAGTGTTCAAAAACACAAGAAAAGCGATGTGGATCAGAGACTGAGAAAGTGCTTGTTTCATGGCCCAATTTCAAGGTCCAATCAATGATGGGGCCTATTGGGCCTATGGAACCTTCTCTTTTAATCTTGCACGTGACGCGGTCGTGCCCAATTCCAGCGAATTCATCCAAAGAGTAAGCGAGTTGTGGGCAAGGCAGGGTCACTGACTTCTCTCCCTGTTTTCAAGTTTGAAGATGGAGTCCTCGTCGAACCCCCTACTGTCGTTTTCCACCTTCATCCATCAGCACTGCGTCCGGCTAGGCGCAGAGCTGGCGAGCCGATTCGAAGAAACTAGGCGGCTCGCTGGGAATTGGTCGCGTCCTTCTCTTTCTCTGGCGCTTCCACCTCCATTCGCCTCTCTGGCACAGCCCAAACACGCCCTCGCTGCCACTTTGAGTTCAGAGCACGTCGCAAAGTCCCTTGCCGGTACATCTGTCTACACAGTTAGCAATTCCAACAATGAGTTTGTTCTAATTTCTGATCCTGTTGGAGTCAAGTCTATTGGATTGCTCTGCTTTCGCCAAGAGGATGCTGAAGCCTTTCTCGCTCAAGTTTGTATCCTTCTTTCTTCTTTTACCAGAGAAATAGTACATGGGAAACACGTATACAAAATTCGTCTCTGTCAAGTGCAAATGCAATTATCTTTTCTTGTTTTAGTGTTTGTTCCATTTGGACGCCACTAGATGAAGGGTTGTTTTTCGGTTGAATTCACACTCCCACATTTAAGATTGGAAATTGGAGTGATGATCTATTTAATTTTAAAACTTGTCCTCCATGATGTTAATTAGTTGCTTTATTTTTTTAGGTTCGGTTGCGGAAAAGAGAATTGCGAGGCCAGCCCAGGGTTGTCCCCTTAACTCTTGACCAGGTTATCCCATTGTCATATCTATCTCATGCTAATGGTGCTTTTGTGAGGTAGTTATTGCTATGCAAACTTTCCATCGTAGATTGCTTTGCGGAATAGTAGAATACTAGTTACTTCACTATGCTGATGACTGAGATGGGGTTAGAGTTAGTATATCATCTGTAGACATGACCCCACAAGGTATCTGGACGATAGAGCATTTTACTTGTTGCAATCAGATTCTGAATGCATTAGTATATTGGCATCTGTTACTGTTAATAGTGTAATACTTCTGTTGTAATCTTGATTTTTAAGATACTACCATGTTCTGTGGCCACATTATCTCAAATTTTTATTCCATATTTGCATTATTCAATGCTTTTAATTGACAACTCTTAAGGGTATATAAGGGATCCCCCATGCCTAGATTCTTGTGTTAACTCTTGACGCATAATAATAGTTTATACCTTAAGCACGCTCTTCCTTGAGTCCCAGCAAATTATCACCCTCCTTTGCATGGTTGCACCTAAGAGCAAATTGCTGATAAAATAGTTTGAATTGTGATGAAAAATCATGATGTGGTGAGAAAATCCATGTAGGTAGGGACAGAAACAAAGCTGTCCAAACCTTCTTTTGGAGGTAAATTACTCTTCCCTCCTTCAAGAGATGTCCAAATTATACAGTTTTTCTTTCTATTCCGAAAATCTATACTCTCATTCTTAAAACCATAATATGCACTATACTACTTCCTTGCAGCAAACGATAAGTTACACTTCATTTATTTTGAGCAAAATATTTTTATATTTATTATTTATATATTATAACAAGTCTTAAATATGTATTTGACCAATGTAAAAATAGATAATTTTTTAAATTTAGAATAAATTAAATTTATGGTTTCCAATACATATTAAAATTAAAATTAGAAAAAAAATTTGTTATATTTTTAATAAAAAAAATCAATATTATTATTATTGAGGGTATTGTGTTCATATTTTAGCTTCAAGAGGGTTTGTATATATTTTCATAATGGTGGGGGAAAATTGTATGAATTAGGCATCTTTAAGGAAAGGGGAGAGAAATTTATCCTTTTTCTTATTGAATATATATTTATTTAGCCTTTTGACCATTGGAAATTAGCATTATTAGTCAACTAGTCATGTTCTCTGGACATATGCCTGTGGTTTATACTTTATATACATCCATGACCTTATGTCCATCCTTCGTCTAAACAGCGGACCTCATGTCACTCGCTACAACTGAGATGAGCCTCATAATGGGCAATTTCCTTTTTCAAGCCTCTTTTTACATAATATTCTACTTCTTTGCCTTATAGGTATACATGTTGAAGGTTGAAGGCATTGCATTCCGATTTTTGCCTGATCCTGTTCAGATAAAGAATGCTTTAGAGGTTAGCATCTCTTATGATTCTTGTACACAGTTCAACTCACTCTGGTCCACACGCCCACACCAGTATTTTTGTTGACTGATTGTAGCAATATTTTATAAGTTAAGCCATTTGGCAAGAATAAAAATGATAAGAATAAAGAAGCTTCAATCTGATAAACATGTGACCTGCAGTATGTTAATTGGTGTTGTGACATCAATTAATACTCAATTGTAGTAAACGAATAATAAATATGTTATTGAATTGCTGAGCTGTAAGATTGTGTCTCATAATGTCCTTCATCTTTAACAGCTGAGAGCAGCCAATAAGAGTGGGTTTGATGGAGTTCCTGTTTTTCAGGTATGTTATCTTATTTGTTAAATTTAAAATCTTTAAATAAAATCATTTTGGTGCAAATATGGAGTAAGATTATCTATAAAGTAAAAGCCTACCACATTTTTATTGCATTATATAGATGGTGCTCCTTTTACTTTTTTTTTTGAGGGGGGGGGGGGTGTTTCATTTGGATAGGGGAAAAAGAGGGAGGGGGTGGGTGCTTTACAATGCACAAAGCGTGTATGTCTTTTTGTCTAATGTATTTATCAGTGTAAAGAGGGGAATATTACTATCACTAAGGACCCCAATACATTTTCATTTCACTCAACCTATTGTTAGCGAATTCACTTTAGCCAGCACATGGTATGTAATGGATAATTTTCTGTCCAATAACCTCTAAAACACGCACAGTGCCCTGTTAGTAATCAAATCTCTGGAAGTTCTCTCTGGTAGTTGTTAATTAGCCCTTTTCTTCCTTTGATTAATATTCATTCACACTTACAGTCAGACCTTTTGGTTGTGAAGAAGAAGAACAAGCGTTACTGCCCTGTATATTTCTCAAAGGTTTGTTTCACCCATTAATCTATTTTGGATTCACTTAATTTGTTAAGACATCACTGGGCTAATGGATGTATGGAATTATATTATATAGTTGTTATCTTTTACTGGTTAACTGTACAGGAAGATATTGAGAAGGAACTATCCAAGGTTTCTAGAGCATCTAGAGGACCAGGAATTTCTCAGCATATTATGGTATAAAATCTGCCATCCCACTTCTTTCTTATTTTCTTAAGTGTGTCAGATTGTCCAAAACCTGGAAAAAGTTTTGAAATTCATTCTAAGAAACGATTGTTATAATTTTTTTGAATCCTAATAAATTTGGAAGTTGTTTTACATCATCATCACAAGCCCCTACCAATTTTATCTTTGAAATACTGGAATTGATTATTTACTTTTTTCATTGGGAAAAAAAACGATAGTTGATTCTGTTTCATTAGCTTTTATGCAAGAACTGTCTTAAATAAAATATAGCCTTGGGGTTCTTGTTCTTGAGTCTCATCAAGACCTGCCGTTTGATTTTACTCTTATTACCTCCTATTGTAATCATACACACACAGGCATGCACGTTCATACGTCGTACTTGTGAAATTGGGGGAATGCCCTAAGTAGGGCTATTGGAGAACTAGGTTCAACCCAAGTAGACCAACCCAATTTGTAGACAAGGTTGGGCTATGACTTGATGGTTGGGATTGTTGGAGAATATGTGTGTGTGTGTGTCAAAAGGAGAAGAGAAAAAGAGAAGTCCCACATTGCTCAAATAAATGAAGGCCCAAGGGTATAAATATTAACATGTGATTATGGAAGAGCAAAATGGGCTTAGGAGGAGAATGGGCTCGCGCGCACAAAAGGCTGAACCAACTCAGTTGAGCTCAGTTAAAATTCGTCGATTTCCCCCCCCCCCCTGCGCGCAAAATATACGCGGTGTTGGACACTTTTTACCATTGCCAGAAATTATTTTTGAAAAATTAAATATTTTCTGATGGCTTTCCGAAATATCTACAATTTTAAGGCTTCGGTTATGAGTTCATGGTGGAAATGTTTCTGAATGTTGGTTATCCGTTTATTTGTAATTACTGGTCCGTTCTTTTATTTTTATTACCTGATTGAATTTCCATTAATTCTTATGTCGGAAACCGTCCAACGTTCAGAAACATTCCCATTAATATAATTAACTGTGGTCCAACGCCTCGCCTCACTTGAGCCTATAAATACCGCATTGCTCACTGGGTTCGACACACCACAGCTGCGGACAACATTCGAGCTGTTCTTTCCTCTCTTCTCCCTGAGTTCTCATTTCCGCTATTCTGCTCCCTGCGGCATCGCAGAAGAATCCGTTCAATCCTGGGGAGTGCCGTCTTGTGGCGGAATATCTCTCAAGGACAGTGTCCTTGCACACGGCTCGGATTTATTTGCTTCTAACCAATTTCTTATTTGGCAGCTAATTTTCTACAATCTTGAGAGATATGGAGTCACAACAAAACAACACCATTGCTCCCGATGGCCCTGCCGGTGCTACATCCTTTGGTCCGTTTGCACTGCCTCCGATGCCACTGTCTAGGCCACCTCCTGATATTTCAAAAATTGAGATGTTCGACGGAAAAAATTTCCGAAGGTGGCAAGAACGTGTCTACTCTATCCTTGACCTACATGGAGTTGCTATTGCACTCACACAGTCTGAGCCCCCGTTAGATATTGACCAAAATCAAAGGATGGCTTGGGAATATGCCAACAAGGTATGCAGAAATACCATCATTAACACTTTGTCTAATGATCTCTTCGATGTTTACTATGTATACAAGGAAGCAAGCAAAATCTGGGAATCGCTAATTGCCAAATATACTGCTGAGGATGTTGGGAAGCAAAAGTTTGTTGTTGGAAATTACTATAGATGGGAGATGACTGAGGATAAAGATATTAAGCTTCAAATTAATGAGTACCATAAGCTGCTAGAAGAGTTGAGGGCAGAAAAAATCAACTTACCTGACGAGTTTGTTGCTGGAATTTTGATTGAGAAGTTGCCTGAATCATGGAAGGACTACAAACAACAACTGAAACACAAACAAAAGCAATTGCCGCTGTCGGACCTAATCACTCACATCATAATCGAAGACACAAATCGAAAAGAGATGCAAGCTGCAAAAGGCAAAGAGATGGCTTCAAAAGCAAATTTGGTAGAGACAAAGCAGCCCGGCAAAAGGTATGACTCTAGAACAAAACCTGATTACAAGCCCAAAAGTTCTAACCCCAAATTCAAAAAGAAAGGGAGTTGCTTTGTTTGTGGAAAACCAGGCCACCATGCTGCTCAATGCAGGAAGAGGGCTAGAAATGACAATCCTCCTAGGGCCAATCTGGTTCAAGGAGATGAAGAAAATGAAATCATTGTAGCGGTCATTTCTCAAGCTCTCTTCGTATCCGATGTGAAAAAATGGGTGGTAGACTCTGGGGCTACCAGGCACATTTGTGCCAATCGTGAAATGTTTGCCTCCTATAATCCTATCAAGGAAGGAGAAGACCGTGTTTACCTTGCTGATTCCCGAACTACAAAAGTTCTAGGAAAAGGAAAGGTTGAACTGAAACTCACATCTGGAAAAACTCTGTCACTCAATGATGTTCTTCATGTGCCTGATGTTAGAGCTAATTTAATTTCTGTAGCTCTATTAAGCAAAGCTGGGGTTAAAGTGTCATTCGAATCTGACAAGATCGTAATGACAAAGAATAATGTGTTTGTAGGGAAGGGCTATTGTACTCAGGGGCTGTTTGTACTCAACATTGCTGATATGAATGAAAATGCATCATCTTCTGCTTACTTGCCTATCTTTATGATTGATACTTTTGATATATGGCATGCTCGATTAGGACATGTTAGTAAGTCATATTTAAAGAAAATGCAAAAACTTGGTTTAATTTCTGAAATTAAAAATGATTTTCTAAACAAATGTGAAATTTGTACAGAAGCTAAGTTAACCAAAAAGTCTCATTTTTCTGTACAAAGAGAAACTGAATTACTTAGCTTAATACATACCGATTTGGGTGATTTGAAACAAACTATGACAAGAGGAGGCAAAAAGTATTTTGTAACTTTTATCGATGATTTTTCTAGATATACAAAAGTTTATTTATTGAGAAACAAAGATGAAGCTTTTGATAAATTTCTTCTATACAAAGCTGAAGTAGAAAATCAATTAAATAAAAGGATTAAAAGAGTTAGATCGGACAGAGGAGGAGAATTTGTTTTATTTAATGACTTTTGTGAAAAAGAAGGAATAATTCATGAAGTAACCCCTCCATACTCACCTGAATCAAATGGAGTAGCAGAAAGAAAAAATAGAACTTTAAAAGAAATGATGAATGCTATGCTTGTAAGTTCTTCTGCGCCAGATAATTTATGGGGTGAAGCTTTATTATCTGCATGTTTTTTACAGAATAGAATACCTTATAAGAAAACAAATAAGACACCTTATGAATTATGGAAAGGATACACACCAAATTTAAAATATTTGAAAGTGTGGGGGTGTCTTGTAAAAGTTTTATTACCTGATCCTAAAAAGAGAAAAATAGGTTCTAAAACTTCTGATTGCATGTTTATTGGATATGCTGAACATAGTGCATCATATAGATTTCTAGTTTTAAAAAGTGATGTTCTTGATCATAACACTATTATTGAAACTAAAAATGCAGAATTTTTTTGAACATATTTTTCCTTTGAAAGTTCAATATACTTCTCAAACAGTAGAAAATTTTCCTTCTTTATCTAAAGTAAATGAAAGAGAAAATTTTGTTGAAAATTTGAGGAGAAGCAAAAGACAAAGAAAAGAAACTTCTTTTGGAAATGATTTTTATACTTATATGTTACAAGATGAGCCATCAAATTTCTCTGAAGCAATTTCATCTTTCGATGCTCATCTTTGGAAAGAAGCAATTAAAGCTGAAATAGATTCACTAAATCAAAACAAAACTTGGGTTTTGGCAGATTTGCCTCCAGGAGCAAGACCTATTGGTTGTAAATGGGTTTTTAAAAGGAAATATAATCCTGATGGGTCCATTGATAAATATAAAGCGAGGCTAGTAGCTAAAGGATTTACTCAAAAACAAAATATTGACTATTTTGATACTTTTTCTCCAGTAACAAGAATTTCCTCTGTTAGAATCTTGATTGCTTTAGCTTCAATTTACAAGCTTTTTATTCATCAAATGGATGTTAAAACTGCTTTTTTAAATGGAGATTTAGAAGAGGAAATTTATATGGTACAACCTGAAGGGTGTGTTGCTCCTGGACAAGAAAATAAAGTTTGTAAACTTGTTAAATCATTATATGGATTAAAACAAGCACCGAAACAATGGCATGAAAAACTTGATCAAGTCTTAACAAGTGATGGGTTTTCTACTGTTGAAGTAGAAAGATGTGTTTATACAAAAATTATGAATAATGGTTGTGTGATTATTTGTTTATATGTTGATGATATGCTTATTTTTGGTACAAGCATGAATGTTGTGATAGAAACTAAAAAGTTTCTTTTTTCTAAATTTGACATGAAGGATATGGGTGAAGCAAAGGTGATATTAGGTGTTAAAATTATAAGGAGTGAAAATAACATTTTACTATCTCAAGAACATTATGTTGAACAAATTCTTAAAAAATTTGGATTCTTTGAAAAGATACCTGTGAGCACTCCTTATGACGCTAGCACTAAATTAGTTAAAAATAAGGGTGACTCGGTAGCTCAATCTACATATGCACAGATTATTGGAAGTCTGTTGCATTTAATGAATTACACCCGACCTGATATAGCATATGCTGTGTGTAGATTGAGTAGATATACTCACTGTCCAAGTAGTGAACATTGGTTAGCTTTAGACAGATTAATGAGTTATCTGAAAGGTACCATGAATTATGGTATATGTTATAATGGATTTCCCGCTGTATTAGAAGGATACAGTGATGCTAACTGGATCTCAGATTCAGAAGAGACCAAATCCACTAGTGGCTATGTATTCACTCTTGGTGGTGGTGTAGTAACCTGGAAATCAGCTCAACAAAATATTATAGCAAGATCCACTATGGATTCAGAGTTCATTGCTCTAGAGCTGGCTAGTAATGAGGCTGAGTGGTTGAAAAACTTCTTGGCAAATATTCCATTAGGTGAAAAACCAACACCATCGGTGTCATTACATTGTGATAGCCAATCGGCAATAGCCGTTACTAAAAATAAGACCTACAATGGCAAAAGTAGGCACATTCGTTTGAGACATAATATTATAAGACAGCTGTTGAAAAATGAAGTTATATCGATCGATTTTGTAAAGTCAGAATTAAATCTGGCAGACCCTCTAACCAAACCTTTAGGGAAGAAACAAATTTTGGAAACATCGAGGGAAATGGGACTTAAGCCAGTTTGAAAATTAACAGTGATGGTAACCCAACCTCTGTGATTGGTGATCCCATGAAGGAGGTTCATATGGGTAAAAACAAGTCATTTGTTAATTCTGCTAGCACTTTATTATTTTTGGTTTCTTCCTATAATATGGAAAAGTGTTAGGATGCATTATTGGCGAGGCTGAGCAAAAGCTCTTAATGATTTCATATTCCTTATGGATGGTGTGATCATTGCAGTCACACTTGATGAAATCACCTATATGAATGTGGAGTGGGGCCGCTCCTATGAGATCATGGCAAAAATCTCTAGAGCATTCATTAAAACCAGGCACGCGCACGGCCGTAGTTTAAAGCGCAAAACTGCGATAATAGCGAAAATTGTGGGGGTATAAATTGACTCTTAAAGCCTCTAGTATACAACAAAGAATTGTTGGTTCATAGAAGCTATAAGCTTCACCTACAACTTTGTGTACTAAGCTTTATCAGTCTAGGAATGGTTCATAGTCTGCAAGACACCATATTCGAAATGTTTATACTCATATATATAACTCAGATGATAGTGATCTTTTGACACACATGTGGGGGATTGTTGGAGAATATGTGTGTGTGTGTGTCAAAAGGAGAAGAGAAAAAGAGAAGTCCCACATTGCTCAAATAAATGAAGGCCCAAGGGTATAAATATTAACATGTGATTATGGAAGAGCAAAATGGGCTTAGGAGGAGAATGGGCTCGCGCGCACAAAAGGCTGAACCAACTCAGTTGAGCTCAGTTAAAATTCGTCGATTTCCCCCCCCCCCCTGCGCGCAAAATATACGCGGTGTTGGACACTTTTTACCATTGCCAGAAATTATTTTTGAAAAATTAAATATTTTCTGATGGCTTTCCGAAATATCTACAATTTTAAGGCTTCGGTTATGAGTTCATGGTGGAAATGTTTCTGAATGTTGGTTATCCGTTTATTTGTAATTACTGGTCCGTTCTTTTATTTTTATTACCTGATTGAATTTCCATTAATTCTTATGTCGGAAACCGTCCAACGTTCAGAAACATTCCCATTAATATAATTAACTGTGGTCCAACGCCTCGCCTCACTTGAGCCTATAAATACCGCATTGCTCACTGGGTTCGACACACCACAGCTGCGGACAACATTCGAGCTGTTCTTTCCTCTCTTCTCCCTGAGTTCTCATTTCCGCTATTCTGCTCCCTGCGGCATCGCAGAAGAATCCGTTCAATCCTGGGGAGTGCCGTCTTGTGGCGGAATATCTCTCAAGGACAGTGTCCTTGCACACGGCTCGGATTTATTTGCTTCTAACCAATTTCTTATTTGGCAGCTAATTTTCTACAGGGATCAGGTTGGGGTTTTTGAAATTTCAGGATTAGCCGACTCAACCAAACTTTTATATAATTATATATGGATACATAATATATTAAACTAAATTATTTAACACTAAATATATGGTGTTTTGGCAGTGAATAGACCCAGCCCAAACCCAAAGTGCATAGTGGTGCTAGAGAACAGACCTGATAGCCCCTACCCAATGAACCCTATACTAAAAATACATTATCAGAATTGTGTTTTACATATCTTGGGTTCAAGAAATTTGGACCCAACATGTAGTCGGTGGAGTTGGGTTTGGGCAAAACCAATCCCTGTTAGACCTGTAGTCCTCAGTATAAAAGTGTGGTTAAGTTTAAAACTCTGTAACTTGAAAACCAACTTTGAAGTTGGTTAATTTTCACAGGTCTTTGAAAGACCTTTTCCAAAGAGCCATGAAATTGGTCCCTTGCGCATTAAGGTTTAAAAATTTAAAAGTTCTTGCATTCTACTTTGATTAAAATTATGTGGCCTTGAAAACAATTTATTTCATGTGGAATTTAAGGATTGAGTTTGACAAGGATTACAAATGAATCTTATAAACTCCTTTAACTTTTTTTCCGTGGAAAAGGTAATGGGGAAGAAGGGAAAAGTCTGCTGAATGATATAAGAATATGAAGTAGAATAAAGAAGTATAATTTTCTGCGATTGATAAAGTTGAAATCAGACCTTGTGAGAGAAAATTTTAATGGTTATAAGAATTAACTTCGTGTAGTAGATTTGTTTACAGCGGTCTTTTTTAATTCTTTGTTATTTATCATTCATTTGAAGTTTTTTTTTTTTTTTCAATAGGTTGGCAGTTTGGAAGATGTACTGAAAAAAATGGAGGTAATTAGTCTGCAAACAAGTTTCTTGCTCAAATTTTATGAAAGAATTTGAGTTTTACTAAGTTTTCAGTCCTCCTCGCTGCAGATGAGTGAAAGGAACTCAGGATGGGAAGATTTGATTTTTATTCCACCAGGAAAAAGTCACTCTCAACACATACAAGAAATTAATGCCTGAATCCAGGGTGCAACTTAAGCTAACCATAGTTTTATGTTGCTTCCACGAGCAAATTGGGTGTTTTTGTTCTCACGTTTCGGCGGGTAAGACGCCTGGACCTCTGCCCTTCAATTGTTGTGTTCTTCCTTTCTCCTTGTCTTCTTAAAAGATAGTCTTTCTGATGCAGAGATTCTCGGGATACAAGATATTTGTGTATGTGAGAGAACATAACTGCTGACATCCATTTCAATAAGGGATCGATGGGATGCCAGTGTTGTGTGTATCATATACTTCATGTATGAAAGGCGTTTCTACTCGTATATGTAGAGCTGAATAATTATTTCGGAAATAGCTGTACCTTAAGACCTTGAATTCTAGTTCAATGGATTCAGGGGAGATAGTGATATTTATATCCATTTGTTTTCCTTTCTGTGTTTTGAAGACTCAGATTTTAGAATTTTAATTAATTTTTAAATTTTTTGCGGGCATCTTTGGCGGGAGGGCAGAGGAAAAGTAGTTATTGTGAGAATTGATTCCCCAACTGAAGAGTGATTTACCGAAGTTCTAAAAAGTCATGGTTGACCTACTACGCGCCCATCTCTTTGTAGATTGTAGCCCACTGCTCTCTTTACGTTGGCCCCATTCGCAGTTAGTCTAATCATCAGAAGGATGGCTGGCGGCAAAAATATGATAGGTTACCCTTCTCCTGGGCTATGGTCGTGCAAAACATGTCCCGTAAGCGTCTTTGATAAATTTTAATATACTGACGCGCAACCTGCAAAACCTATTTTATATCAATAATGAACAAGATGAGCAAAAAGGGCTTATTATCATATATCGGAAATTGGTGAAGCCTCACCATTCAGTAAAGAATAAAAGCAACCTTTCTTTGCATGTCCATGTTGGAAGTTGACGCCCCAACCGAATAGTTGTTGGGCGTGCCGGCTTACCTGCCCATAACACCGATCCTAATCGGTCATTTGTCTTTTGCTTTTACTACTCTGCCCTTCATCTCTCAGATCTGAACTCAGCTCCCTTTGTTGGAATTGGTTGGATGGCGAGAATTAATTAAGCCAAGACATGGAAAACATGAGGATATTTAGGTAATTTTCTATGGATTTCCAGAAAGAGGGAAGACACATGGAGATTTATAAATGGTCCGCTTTGCTTTAAGATTAACTCTAATTCTCTAACAACTACCTCCAAATCCTTGCTTCTTATTCTAAATTTCTAATCATCGAGCTTAACTACTACTGCTTTTAAACTTATAAAATTGGGAAACCATTTAGATATTCCCCGTCTGAGGCACTACTGCTATTACTCAAAGGGATGGAAAGTTCGGGTCTTCAAAAGATGGTGAAGACCGCACCATCTAAAGCTTTAGTTATCAGAATCAATTTGGTTTTCCTTGCCTTCTTTCTGATTGTTTATGCAACATCTCTTCTTCGGCCATCTTCTTCAATCTACTTCGAGAATGCGGCCTCCCTTGTGAGGTGCTCCTTGCGTGAATGCCATCACAAGGTAAGGTGAGCCTACTGCAATGGCGTCTTTTTTCTTTAGGAAAGAATATAGATACATTTTTTTTCTCTTTATTATCATATTTTTTAATAAAAACAAAACAAGTGGATGCTTTTTACAATTTAATACCATATAATAAGTCTTTCTAAAAGTTTTCTCCACATATTATGTTTTTAAGTGAAAACCTTATGACAAAAAGAACCTTAGAAACTATACCAAGTCTTAGTCCTCACAATTTCTTTTCCTTTGCGTGTTTTGGTAAGCACACGAAACAAGTTCTCTGATGGGCCATTTGGTTGTGAACATTCTAGGCAGAGAAGAACATTAAAATGAAAGCAGTGTTGGAGCAGCCTCAGGCCAATTCACGGAGGCCAAAGGGTATTGCAAGTAAGATAGAGGTACCCAGCTTCTTTCGGGAAATGGGGAAAGGGATGAAGATTGGAATGGTAAACATGGATGAAGATGATGTGGATGAGTGGAGGTCACAGGGAGAAATAATAAATGTTTATTTCGACAGGGTATCACAGTTGTTCAATTGGACGGATTTGTTCCCTGAATGGATAGACGAGGAGGAAGAAAGCGATGTTCCATCATGCCCAGAGATACCAATGCCAGAGTTGGAAGTATACGAAAGCATGGACGTGATCGTGGCTAAACTGCCATGCAAGCATCCTGAAGAGGGGTGGGGAAGGGACGTGTTTCGATTACAAGTTCATCTAATTGTGGCAAATCTGGCTATGAAGAAAGGGAAGAAGGACTGGAATTGGAAGACAAAAGTGTTATTCTTGAGCAAGTGCAGACCAATGCTGGAGCTGTTTCCATGTGACGATTTGGTTAGGCAGGAAGGTGATTGGTGGTATTATGAGCCAGAAGTAAAGAGACTGGAGCACAAAATTTCATTGCCTATTGGATCGTGTAAGTTGGCCCTGCCCCTCTGGGAACAAGGTACGCCTTCACATCTCAAAATTTCGACCTTTCGTTTTCTTTATTTACATATATTCGGGTGGGTAAAAATAATTAGACACGCGCCAGGTAGGGGTTGAACCTACGACTTTCTGCTTAGGAAACAGACGCTCTATCCACTGAGCTACAGGCGCCCAGCTATCATCCTATGATTCCGACTTAATTTTCTGATGAAGTGTTTTTTATATTTTTTTAAGTGAAAACTTAGATTAGCTGATATTTCACATCAACTATAATTAAAGCTGTAACATCCATCTTTTCGAAAGGTGCTTATATTGATTCATCATAGAGAGTTTTTTATGAATAAAAGGTACAACAACCACATCATTAAAGAGCATCCATTATTAATAATATTTTAATATTTTTTATTTCTCTACAGAATAAACATTTATTTTTTGTCAATATTTTTAAAATTGGATTAATCATTAAATTAATAAAATTATTAATTTATGAATCATTAATTAAATCATAATTAAACTGATAATAATTAAATATTTTTTTAAAAATTTTATATATTAAATTTTTAATATAACAAATAAATATGAATAAATTTTAAATATTTAATTATTAACTTAATATTTTTTAAAATATTTAAGAGATTATTTTTTAATTAAAAAATAAAAATTATTGATAATTAAAATTTAATAGTATTTAATATTAAAATTTTGAAATTCTAAATTGTATTAAAATTTTATTTATCATTAAACAATAATAATTTTAGCTAAATATTTTTATATTTAAGAGAAATACTATTAAGAGATGAGATATAACGAAAAGAAAACATAAAAATAACCAATTATATGTTTTTTATTTATTTTATATTATCTTTTTTTGAATTTTTTTATATTTTAATATCCTCTTCTTTTTTAGTATTTTCTATTTTTTATTTGTCAAATTTCTTTAACATAAATTATCTTATTATATAAGAAAAATTAAAAAAAATTAGACTAATCGATTTTCAGCCTGTCTGATTTGACAGATTCAATCAATTTTTGATTAATTTGACTAGTTTTTTATTTGACCAATTTTTTAGATTAATCAAACCGAACCAGTGATCGATTCTAGGTCCAATTAGTTAAACCGGCCAATCCGATCCTATTTTTTAAACAATGTTTCTTGTTCTCATTCTTTCAAACTCCAACATGCAGACATAACAAAGATTTTTTTTTTTAGATTTGTTCACAGAATATATGACGTTATTATTGTTAAATTTTTTTTATAAAAAATAATATGGAGGAAGACAAAAAATATATATAGCATTGGACTGTTGGCACATGTAGTCGTGGTTGTTATGATTCTCAAACTAAAAGCAACTAATAAAGAGGTTTGCTTCCTTACTAATTTGCCGACTGTTTTTTTACCTTCTAACGAATCGTTTTCCTACCTTGCAAAGTAATAAGTTTAACTATCTTTTTTCGTTCTTACATTAGTTGTTACAATCTGACCTTTTTATTTTAATTTAATCCCATAATTTTTAATTTACCTCATTTTTTATCCTTAATTGTCAATTTGAAAAAAAAAAACTGAAAATATAATATTGATTTCAGGAATTGACGAGGAGTATGACTTGTCGAAGATTCGGAGAAGCGTGGGAAGCGGAAGGAGAGTGAAACGCGAAGCCTACGCCACGGTGCTCCACTCATCTGAATCCTATGTTTGTGGTGCAATAACCCTAGCACAGAGCCTCCTTCAAACCGGTACCAAACGCGACCTTATCCTCCTCATAGACAACTCTATCTCCGCTCCCAAACGCCAGGCCCTTTCGGACGCGGGCTGGAAGATCCGAATCATTACCCGCATCCGGAATCCCAGAGCCGAGAATGGCACTTACAACGAGTACAACTACAGCAAGTTCCGCCTATGGCAGCTCACCGACTACGACAAGATGATCTTCATCGACTCCGACATCATCGTTCTCCGCAACCTCGACATCCTCTTCCACTTCCCACAAATGACCGCCACCGGCAACGACCAATCTATCTTCAACTCCGGCATAATGGTGATCGAACCTTCTAATTGTACCTTCCATGTATTGATGGACCGGCGGGAGGACATCGTATCGTACAATGGGGGAGACCAAGGGTTTCTGAACGAGATATTCGTGTGGTGGCACAGATTGCCGAGGAGGGTGAATTTCCTGAAGAATTTCTGGGCGAATACGACGTTAGAAGCAAGCGTGAAGAATGGGCTATTCGGGGCAGATCCGCCGAGGGTGTACGCGATTCACTATCTAGGGTTGAAGCCGTGGCATTGTTATAGGGACTATGATTGTAATTGGGATGTGGAGGATCAGCGCGTCTATGCGAGTGACGTGGCACATCGGAGGTGGTGGAAGCTTTACGACGGAATGGACCAGAGATTGCAGAGTTTCTGTAGGTTAACGAAACGACGTAGGACTGAGTTGAATTGGGAAAGAAGGAAAGCTAGAAAGAAGGGATTCCCAGATGGGCACTGGAAAATCAATATTACAGATCCCAGACGATCTGGCTCTCTTTTGATGGATTAGAATTTTCAATTTTGGATTCTGCCTTCTTCTTTGTTTCTTTTTGTTACTTGTTTTTTTTTTTTTTCATACATACTTCACTTACATTTCACATGCACATGGAGTTTATTTATGTGTGAATAGAGTTATATCTTCAATTCCTAAATTCTTGGATATTACTTTTGGATATACTATCCTCATTTTTTCTTAAACCAGAAAATAGAATGCTGCTGCCGTTTATTATTAAGATTGATCCTCCCAACCCGAAGTCCTTTAAATTAAAAGAAACGAGATATCATATGTGCTATTTAACTATTTTTTAAGATGTGTTAAAGTAATTTTTATAAAATTATATAATAATTGTATTATAAAATTAATGACGTTAACAATAAAGAATAAGTGAGCCGAATGTAATGTTAATAATAATAAAAAAACCATGAAACATATCTATTGTCGTTTTCCTGACAAAAATTTGCCATATATATACAAGCAAAACCAGGATTTATTTAAAATAAATCATTTGGATATATGTAATTTTATTTTCTCAACATGATGATTTGTTTTGATTGAATTTAGAAGGTAAATTACTCAGAGGTACATTCATGCTCACTAAGAATGTACATTACCAAAATCAGTAAACAAAATTTTTTTAATTTATGCCAAATTATAGTTTTAGTAATAAAAAGTAGTTCATGATTTTCCTTTTGGTCTTGTAAAAGTAGTTCATGATTTACGGCCAGCACGCCAGGTTGCAAGAAATGTGTGAAAAAGGAAAGTAACAGAGAAAGAGAAACATTGGTCAGATATGTTCTGGTAGCAACGAATGGAATTATAGATAGATTCTTTTTCTATTTTTTTTGAGAAGGGTGCATAAATATGGGGTGAAATATTAGCTCAGATCTAATTTTATACTAAATTTTAAATTTGAAACCTATTATTCAGGCTGACTTACTACTCTGGATTGCTTGAGTTTTTGTTTTTGTTTTAAATTTTTGACATAAATTATAAATTAATACTTAAAAAAATAAAATTTTTATATAAATTTCCATAAAATTATATTTTAAAAAAATTAAAATTTTCTTTTAGATTATTATAAAAAAAATTACTAGGAGAATTGGGTTAAGTTGGCATAGGTATTATGCACCCCTAGTTCCCAACACTATTTAGTTATTCAAAGTTTTGGAGGTATGATACTATTATTAATGAAACGAAAAAGAAAAAGTATTATTTTATTATAAATGATAGTAATATTTATATTAAAAGATCTTAAATTTTAAATTTTGTTTAAAAAACTCAAGAATTGAAAATTCTCACTTGAAATTTTGAACTATAATTTTATTATATAATTAAAAAATTTTATCCTTAAGTCCCTAAAAATAATTTCAAATTTTAAAATTTTTTAATATAAAATATTATAAAATTATAAATATTTTGAATTTTTATTTTTACTTTTTTTTTAACTGTAATTAATAAAAATTAATTTCTTAATATTTTTTAAAATATTTTAGTCATTTGTTTATATTTTATTTGTATTTTTATACTATTTTCACTTTATCAAACATTAAAGTGTAAAAATATTTTTTATTTCTTTTGATGTAGTATCAAATGTTATTTTTTGTCAAAAAAAATTTATTTAATTCTATTATTATTATTATTATTATTATTTATTCTCTTAAAAATATTTTTATTTGATCAAACATAGCTTAAGTTTGACTGGTTAAGAAGCTTGGCCACCCACTACTCCTACCTCAAAGATAACGGAAGCTGGATAGTTATATGAATCATATCTTCCGCAGCTACTCATAATCTTTTTGTTACTTTGTGGATAAGCTTTGCTCTTAATTAATTTGTCAGACGAGTGGTCAGTGTCATATCCCAGAATTTTCAAGAGCAACAGCTTAAAAAATGATTGGGTGGAAGGCAAGAATCGACGAAAGAGAAGGGATTGGTCAATAAAAGGATGGTTGAGCAAACCCGCGTATCGGTACACCTACTCAATCAGCGAACCTTTATATTATTCTTCTAATTCATTTTATTATATCGTTTCGTACAACACTATTCTCACTAATCGACCAAAAATTATGATCACTTCTTCAAGTGAGTCGTCACAAAATGTCAAGAGTTGCTTCCTCATTCTGATTATGCTCTGTGCTTGCAAAGCAAACCCAGTTGTGGGTAAATTCGTTAAGCCAGGAAACCATAAACCACTTCATTTTCTTTTTACTTTTTTAATACCTTAGTTGCACCCTTCTCTGTTTAAGCATTATTATAGGTAGACGTTTGGACCATCTTGTGACATCAGCTTATATGTTTTGAACTTATATGCACAAGCTATAATTATGAGTTGTGGCAACTTTTACCGCCTATCACGGCATAAATTACATTGCTTATTACTGTAACATCTTTAAAAAAAAAAAAAATCTTGTTGCGGAATCCACAAAAGATTTGAACCCTACCCAGACAATGGTGCTAGTTTTGATAAAATTGCAACAAATGGTGCAAAACTAATCAAACAAGTATTTGCTTAACACTTTTGTGGTCCAACCATATTGGCGGACAAAGTGGAGAATGAGAAAATATTACAAGTGAACAACGAAGTAATTAACTGGGCTATGTACCTCGGGCCCCCATTTGAATTATTGGGCTTCACATTTAACGTAGAGCCCGCATGGCCTGTTTCATGTTCATATACCTCCTACATATGCGGCCCACTAGAAGTTGCCATTACATCAATTGAGATATTCATCAAGCTAGGCCCAAAATGTTCCTTACATTTTTTAGTCATCTCAATGGGAGTTCTATTATTGTCCCACCAAAAAACAAGGAGTTCAATACAGCATAGAACAAATAATAAAGAAAAAGTAAAAAGAGGAAAGGTGCCTCAGTTTTTAATGCAAGTGGAAGTAAATAACAGAGTAAATTAAAATGCATGTGATAGGTTTGAGAAAGGAATTTCACAATCAAATATAAAAATGTGATGCATATAATTCAAAACATGATGTCCACGTCAAATATTTACTTATTCGTTTCTTCTTTTGAAAAAGCCATCAAATATTTACATCACCCCCACCAAAAAGTGATACTTCCCCAAAAGCTAAAGTTTAAGGAAATATTATACTCAACGTTTAGTGTCAATGGAACCTTCGACGTGGCAAGCTCGGAATGGTAATGTCCACACCATAATCTTAAAAATACAAAAGATAGAATCGTCAAATGCCATTTTGAGAATTGGAAAAATATAAAACACAAAGGTCCCACTGAATAATTTGAATCGTGTGGAAGCAATTTGCTCCTCTTTGATGGTCCCATCGTTCATAATTCATGCCAGCAGCCTCTCATCTGCTAATCGGACGGTCCTAACATTGCCAAGTGGCCAGAGGCGAGAGATAGGTATGGATCCTGCGCCACAGCAAAAATGACAAACGGAAGGAGGGTCGTTTTGGTCATTTGGCATCCAACGGACTAGTGGACTGCAACGCTGCATGTGGTAAATTTACGAGGTACTAAACTTACCTGTTTCTTTATTACACCCTGAAACTTTTTTTTTGGGAAAGATTTAATTATATAATGGTCAATTATGAAAATGATATATTTATTATTTTTTTATAAAAATTATCAATTGAAAAAAAAGAATACGAAGGGCGGTGACTTTCTGAATGACGACGTCTGAACTCCACCTCAGGGCGCAGAGTGCGTGTCATAAAATCGAACAAACATCCTGTTTAAGCACTCCTAAGATATGAATTTGCGAAAGCATTTACGTGGCGGCCACTCTGACCACCTTTATATTTTAGACAATTTATAGAATAATTTTGTTAAATCTATTGTCATCAACTTTAAGAAGAAAAGCGAAAACAGAAACTACCAGGTTAAAGAAGAATAAAAGCTGGACCACCTTGGCATCGAAAGCAGGGCAACCAGGCTGTGAAATTGTGGTCAAAACAACTTTTGTCTTTTCTTTTTGAGTAAATTACATCTCTCCTCTAAACTTGGTTATAATTATACTTTTTTAAATTTCAAAATATATATTATTTTTTTAAAAAAAAAATTTATATTATTTTTAATTCAATTTTAAATTATTAACTAAAACACCCTCTATTAGTTTAAATATATAATTTTATTATTTTACTTTCACAAAAATTATGAGATATAGAATTTGATAACCTAAATACTCTTATTTTTATAGCTATTTTACATTAAATTATATCTAAATATATATAAATATAAATAAAAAAATAATAGATTTTATTTTTATTAAATTTAATAAAACCTTAAATGGATTATTTATCAACTAACAATTAGTATAACACAATTTTTTTATGTAAAAAGATAATAATTTTAAAATTATTTTCTCTTTTCTTTTATGTAAATTAATTAGCTTATGATTAATTGTTGCAAATAAAAAATTTTCAATTCTGAAGCATATTTTTTTTATATACTTGTTTAGATTCGGTTTATATGTGAATACATTTTTTTAATGTTAGTTTTAAATATAATTTTGCTATCAAATAATAATTTTTTTTATCACCAGATATACTCTCCAAATAAGAGATTTTAGTAAAATAATATATATATATATATATTTAGATTAATAAAAATTATTTTGGTCAAAATTTTAAAATTAAATTAAAGTATAACATTATTTTTAGTTTTAAGAGATGAGTTTTTTTAAAAAAATAAAAAATATGCTTATAATCTCAACATAATTTAAAAATTAAGAGTATAATTTGCTCTTTTGTTTTTGTTTTTTTAATAGGATTCCATCTAGCAGCATGACGATCATGAATCATGATCACCTTTCATGTAAATGCGGGTGTTTTATTGCAAGTAGTATAGTAAAAAGGATGGTGTAGGTAGAAAATACACAGAAAAGATGGGACCTAAGAAATTTTAACGAATTTTTTTCCCAAAAAAAAAAGATCTTGACGTTGAAAGAGAGAATGAGAGGCCGCACAGATGGATCTAGTCTGTGTGATGAGGTAGGCTCCCCTAACTGTGCACCGTCCCCGTTTTTTTCTCGATTCTATTCTTAGCTACAACTTTTCCACCTTAATTATTTTTGTTGACTCTAATTTTAATATTCATGATATTGTCTCCTCAATTGTCAGAGGTCGTTAATCTCTGCTAAGTTTCAATTATCTGATTCGTTTCTGCTAAATCCGGGTACGTTCTTCTCTGATTTCTTTCTTCCCTTTTCAACGCAGCTAGTCACTTAATCCGTTTTGTTCTTGATTCTTCTTGTATAATTAGTGCGTCCATTCCTCGTTGTAGCTTGAAATTTGAGCTTTAGCAGTTTTCCTTCTTGAGGAAAGTAAGTCTTCTAAGTTGAATTACTGTTATTAACTGGATCAGGATATGATATATTTCTCTTTGGTCGTATAATTGTCTGGACTTATAGGAAAGGAGACAGAGCTTGGGAGATAGTGGCTCTGCTTTAAGTGGGGGTTTCATGAAGTTTTTGTTTTTGTTTTCTCCCTCGATATACAAATATAAGTAGAATTTAGTTCTGAATTCGGGAGGCTCCGTTCCATGATATATTTGTCCAGAGAGCACTTACATAACCTTGTATTGTTGACAAGTTAAAACTGACATTTCTGTCTTCAAATGGTTAGCCAGTACAGATGGTGTATAATATTGGTCTAATTTTGTTTAAAAAAATCTCATTGTTAACCTGGCTTACATAATAAATTTGAGTGCTACTTTTGCATGAATATTTATTTTTCTAATGTACTTATTATTTACATTAATTTCTTCCCACATACCCAAGTTATGTTGTCCGTGATTGTAAAGTTGATTTCTACATAAATGTATATGAAGAAGGAACAGTTATTAGCTTTTCGTGTGTCATATGATTCTTTTTTTCTTTTTTATTAATTGATCTTGAAGCAGTAGGGGGACTCTTGAATAAGTTCAGAAGTGCAGCTGATTATGGTTGAATTATGAGAACTTTCGTAACAAGATCTCCATATATATTATTTAATAGGGGGCTTTAGAATGTTATAATTTCATGTATTTAGTTCATTTACCTTCCATTGGTTAGCTTAGTTTAATTTGAAAAATTTATAATTCTCCATAGAGAAGTCTCAAGTTGTACTCTATGCAGAGTGAAACTTTAAATAGAGCATCATTTTAGAATTTCAGGCAATTGACAGAAACTTTGTGTTCCAGTACCGTTTTCCTAACCTCTTTGAACTGCCCAATAGAGTTGATTAGAAGAAACAAATTTAATGATATATGAAGATATCAACCTTGATTTTGTGCTTAATCCTTGGGAGCAACAATCCCTCTTAATTTTGAAATTATATATGGTAATTTTGCATTTCTATTTATGATTGTAATATGTATGAACGTAATTACTGAAACAGTTAGGAATTTTCTTGATTACGCATTCATTTTTCACTGATTGATTTTGTTTATCACTTGGATTTTAGACACTTCATTGGCACTCTGAACTGCTTTTTTGAATGGAGGGTGCTGAAGAGAAGCCATCCCTCTCAGAATCGTCTTCAAAAAGTGCTGAACAGGCATCACTGGCAGATCTCCCTAAAAAAAATAGTGAAGTAATAAACCCAACAGATCCAACAGATAATCATTATCGCACTGAAACTCCAATCAACTCACCCAGTAATGGAAAAGGGGAATCTGAGTCTCATTTGCCATCAACTGAAATCTCTAAATTAGCAACGCCAAAAGATGCTTCTGATGGTCAGACTGTAGGACAAGATGAAATTATTCCTGTTGATGATTCAGCGTCAACCTCAATCAGTGATAGAAAAGAGGAATCTAGGACTCATTTGCCAGCGACTGAATTCTCTAAATTAGCAACGCCATCAGATGCTTCTGATGGTCAAACTGTAGGACAAGATGAAATTCTTCCTGTAATTGATTCAGCTTTAACCTCAATCAGTAATGGAAAAGAGGAATCTGGGACTCATTCAGTGACTGAATTCTCTAAATTAGCAACACCACCAAATGTTTCTGATGGTCAAACTATAGGACAAGATGAAATTATGTCTGTAGATTATTCAGCTTCAACCTCAATCAGTAATGGAAAAGAGGAATCTGGGAGTCATTTGCCGGTTACTGAACTCTCTGAATTTGCAATGCCACACGATGCCTCTTATGGTCAAATGTTGGGACAAGTTGAAATTCTTCCTGTAGATGGTTCAGCTTCAACCTCAAATGGTATGGTTGGCATGGCAGAAAGAAGCAATGAGGGGACTGTGATTGAATATGCTAAACCAGAACCTATACAAAATATTTCTGACAGGCATCAATCTCAAGATGGTTGTACAACTGTCACTGTTGACACTGATGTTGATGATCAGATTATCCTCTCAGCTTCTGCTCCTGCTCATGCCATGCAGCTCGATGCTAAAAGAGGCCTTATTGATACAGCAGCTCCATTTGAATCTGTCAAGGAAGCTGTTTCCAAGTTTGGAGGAATTGTGGATTGGAAGGCTCATAGAATCCAGACTGTGGAGGTATGTCTGTCACACAATTGTTCGCGTATTTTACATGATCAATTTTCTTCATAAATTTACCTTAATTGCTTGTTTTACATTAAAATTCACTGCTCCAATACTATTTCTGCTTCATCAGGAAAATAATCTTTTCGCTATTTTAGTTGCTTTTTTAAGCTAATCCGGATATCCATTAGAAGATAGCTAAAAGTTAAACGCATGCTGTGAGTGGAAAAGATGAGATTAATAGTTAATCAGTACCATTTTGATTATTAGCGGCAGTTGTGATAGTTAAGTTAATGCTATGCATTAAGTGTCACCTAGACACCTAATTTCAAGGGGAATTAATTATTATGTTCCTAGCAGTTTTGAATTTTAGACAGGCTAAAGTTGTTGGCGGTAATACTTTCCTCGTACTAATGTTATTGAAATAAGGAAACTAAGAATTGTGTGATTCTGAGAGTTAAATACTTCAGATTCAACTGTAATGCCAATAGCAGTACTTGCTTTTGTACATATTACGTGCTCTGTATTTTATGATTTCCTTGTTTATCAAGTAAATTTAGACAATAAAAAAGGATGAATTATAGTGCATATATCTTTTTTTTTCCCCCTCTTTTTGGGCACCTTTTGCCCAAGTTTACCAAGTTCTTGCCCTTTCTGATTTCCAACATTGATTTTATTTGCAATGCCAAATGGAAAAAATGATGAATTCCTGACTTGCTACCCGCCATCTTCAAGATATCTGACTCTTGACCAAAAATGGTATCTTTGTCTGCCAGAACCCCAATTAATTTATTTCAGTTTTGGATATACAGAAACGCAAGTTTGTCGAACAAGAACTTGAAAAAGCATATGAGGAGATCCCAGAGCTCAGAAAACAATCAGAGGCTGCTGAAAGGGCAAAAACCCAGGTACTGATGGAGCTGGACAACACTAAGAGACTAATAGAAGAACTAAAACTTAACCTAGAGAGGGCACAAACTGAAGAGCATCAGGCACAACAGGACTCAGAACTTGCAAAACTTAGAGTGGAAGAGATGGAGCAGGGTATTGCAGATGAATCTAGCATTGCAGCCAAGGCACAGCTTGAGGTTGCTAAAGCTAGGCATGCAGCTGCTGTTTCAGACCTACAATCTGTCAAAGAGGAGCTGGATGCATTGCATAAGGAATATGCTTCTTTAGTGACTGAAAAGGATGTGGCTATTAAGAAAGCTGAAGAGGCTGTTGCTGTATCAAAGGAAGTAGAGAAGACGGTGGAGGATTTGACTATTGAGCTAATTGCCACAAAGGAGTCATTGGAATCTGCTCATGCAGCACACTTGGAAGCAGAGGAACAAAGAATAGGAACAGTCATGGCCAGAGATCAAGATTCTCTCAATTGGGAAAAAGAACTCAAACAGGCAGAAGAGGAGCTCCAGAGACTAAAGCAGCAAATTTTGTCTGCAAAGGATCTCAAATCTAAACTGGACTCGGCCTCTGCTTTGCTGCTTGATTTGAAAGCTGAATTAGCTGCATATATGGAAACAAAATTAAAGCAGGAAGGCAATGAAGAAGGAACCTCAAAAGGAAACCTAGAGGAACCAGAGAAGAAGACACACACTGAAATACAAATAGCAGTAGCATCAGCCAAAAAGGAACTTGAGGAAGTAAAGCTCAACATAGAGAAAGCAACTGCTGAGATTAATTGCTTGAAAGTGGCTGCCATATCATTAAAATCAGAACTTGAACAAGAGAAATCAGATCTTGCCAACATTGGGCAGAGAGAGGGAATGGCCTCCATTGCAGTTGCGTCTCTTGAAGCTGAAGTGGACAAGACTAGATCAGAAATAGCTTTGATTCAGATGAAAGAGAAAGAAGCCAGGGAGAGAATGATTGAGCTGCCCAAGAAACTACAAGAAGCAGCTGAAGAAGCTAATCAGGCCAATTTGCTTGCCCATGCAGCTCGTGAAGAGCTTCGGAAAGTGAAGGAGGAGGCAGAACAAACAAAAGCTGGAACAAGTACCATGGAAAGTAGATTACTTGCAGCTCAAAAGGAGATAGAGGCTGCCAGGGCTTCTGAAAGGTTGGCAATAGCAGCAATTAAGGCATTGCAAGAGAGCGAATCAGCTAGAAGCAGCAATGAAGTGGATTCAGTTGCTGGTGTGACACTTTCCTTAGAAGAGTACTATGAGCTTAGTAGACGGGCCCATGAGGCAGAAGAGCGGGCCAATATGAGGGTTGCAGATGCTAATTCTCAAATTGAGATAGCTAAGGAGTCTGAATTGAAAACCTTGGAAAAATTGGATGAAGCTAATAAGGAGATGATTGCCAGAAGGGAATCTTTAAAGATGGCAATGGATAAAGCTGAGAAAGCAAAGGAAGGAAAACTAGGTGTAGAACAAGAATTAAGAAAGTGGAGGGCTGAACATGAGCAACGTAGAAAGGCTCGTGAATTTGACCAAGGATTGGTAAACCAGAATAAAAGCCCCAGAGCTAGTTTGGAGGGTAATAAGGAAGCGAATAACTTTCACCAAGCTCCCAATGAGGATAATTCTGGACATTACTTGTCAAGCCCAAATGATTATGTGCGTGCAAATAACGCTGAAAATGGATCATCCCCAGAAACAAAAGTTGGAAAGAAGAAAAAGAAGTCATTTTTTCCACGTGTTTTAATGATCTTTGGTAGGAGGAGATCACATTCAACCAAGTCAGGGTAATCCCTAATTGAAATCTTGCGTCATCATCCTGCAGTTATCTTGCCTCTCACCCTTCTGGAGATCTTGAAGTGTCCTAAAAATGCTGAGACTTCTCAAATTGTACTGAAGCTGTACATTTTGGTTATTATCGTATGTATGGTTGATTGGTTTATACTCCGTCTCAGTGAAAGGATCTGTGTGTGGTCGCCTCTGGTCGGTGCTTTATAAGGACATAAAATAAGTTCGCCATCCTTGGTGAAAAATGAGAGAATAAGATTGATCTGCTTTGTGTATAGGCTTTTGATATGCTGAACATCTGCTTTTGTAAAGCTTGTGAGATTTGATGAAATGAAAGAGTTTTGTTTTTTTTTTGGGGCAGTGGCTACTCTAGAAATTGGAGCTCCGTTTAAAAACCCAAGTACTTCGAATGGCATGGTGTGGGCATATTGGAAACGCCGTTAAACAGATACAGTGAAAAGTGATGTGAATTCGGAGATTATATTTGGTCACAAGAACCATTGAAGTTTTTATTCTATCATATGTATCACCTTAATATCATACTTCGATGAATGCATTAAAAACCTTAGTAATTTTATATAATTCGTCATTCTTCTGTATACTAGTAGTTGACTGGCTGAGGAGGAAATAATTTCTTTCCATAATTTAGTCGATTCGTGATGTTACATGCAACTGAGAAGAGCACTCCATGGAACTAAGAACTAGAGCTGGCAAGGGTCTGAATAATAGTTTTGTGCCATGGATTGGAAAGATGCTCGACAAGGTTGTCAATTGGTCCAACATGAGTCACTGAAGCTTGCACAAAGATGCCAAGCATTGCCACCATTGCAAGTCGCCCTGAAAGTACGAGATTTACCACTATGGAATTAAGCCTCCAAGTGTATATTAAATTACAAAGAACCGAGAAAAGCATACCGTTCTTAATCTCTTTAAGCTTCCACTCATGAGCGTTTTTAATATCTTTAGCTAGGCCAAGAGGATTTAGCAACGGACCTCCAGGGTACCTGGTTGTTTAAACAGAAACTATCAACCTCAATGTCTACTACTGTAAGTACAATACAAAGACTCAATTCATGCTTAGTACAGTAATTGAAGAACGCACTCACGGAATCAAAATTGAGAAAAAAAGAGACAAAAGATGAAGCAGATGTATTTTTTTCAGTTATAAAAGATACCCTGGCTCTAAACCTTCCAGTGCAGCTTCCAATCCAAAAAAGGATCCCTCTTTCGCTTGAGATCCAGGACTAACGAAATCCATGTACCTTTTTGTTTCAACAAAGCTGCGCAAGTAAAGGAGATGATAAAATGACACACCCTCCGAGGCAAGAAAAATATATAAAAGCCCCAATTTTTCAAGCAGAAGTTGCCAGGGAGAAAAATTCTACCCCATCAAAAATAGCTGGATAATGAACAGAGTCTCTGTATTGGCAAAATATTTTCCTGCCCCGGCTTCATACCAAATTGGTATCGTTTTAAGTCCTGCGAAGCGAAGTGTCTGCATAGCAGTGTTAGAGATCGCCAACAAGCTAAGGGAAAAATAAATTACCATTACAATTATGGGTATAGTGTAAGAAAATGATACTGAGTGGAATATTAAATTATGAATTCTTTTAATGTACAAATATTACAAATTAATACCCAAAAAAAAAATAGGAGTTATGTGACTCACATCTGTCAGCAGAATTCCGGAGACCCCAATCATTGCAAAGCGAGCATGAACCAACTCTGCTTGCACATACCACCTCAAGCTTTTCGGGTCCTCTCCGAGTCCAAGCGGATCGAACCCAAAATCTCCAGCCAGACTGTAAAACTTACCATGGTGTTACATTGAAATCATGTGGGAGCAGATTTGGAGAAGATGATGAATTAGAGTGATAACTGTTAAAGCAGAAAGGTTGAAGGGCTCACGTTCCATCAAGATAAGGTGGAGGATCGAGCCCTGGGAGCCATGTAGCTCGCTGTTGAGCTGCAATACAAGTTCGCCTACAAGGCTTCGTAATTTCGGCACTAGCATGCAGCCACGAGGGTGTCCCGCCTGCTGAAGATTTATTAGTGCTCGCATTTTTAAATAAAGAGCATGGCTGTAAAGGGAAGCTTCTTCCTATTGCTAAGGCCATTCTTCTTTATCTTCTCGCACTCAAGGACTACAAATTGAGCGCTCAAAAATTCCAGTACCACATAATCATTGGCATATTTGTTTGTGTCAGTTTAAAAAAGAAAAGAAAAAAACATGGCCCCACTTATCCATGGACATTGGACAGTTGGATAAGAAATGTCTGCTTCTAAGGCCAGGGCGCCGCCATACCAACACCTTCTCCAACCTTGAGACACCCGCTTCACCACTTTCCTCCAACCTTCAGGGTTAATTTTTCACAAATCAGATCCAACTTTATTGATATCACTAGGACATTTCACCCAGAATATGAATAAAACTCAAATAGAAGAAGAAATGAATGTCATTGGCCTAATTATTCTTATTCTTCTTTTCTTTTCATACATGGCTTATGGGCAGTAGCCTTTTATAGGCTAATACTATGGACTAAAATATAGAAGACTTATAGATGAAGCAATGAATTAATAACAAGTGGTGGCAGTAAGATTTGAACAATTCAAAAAGCTGCAAATGGCAATGTAACATGGAGTCATCCTTTTCGATTTCGCAGGTCAGGCGCTCACAATTTGCATATGCTTGATTTATAATTTTGACATTGCCTCCCTTAAATCAGGCTTGTAAATTTGTCATTCCGAATAATTTCTTCATCTTGTAAAATAATTCAACTTTTAATGATTTTGTAAAAATATCTACAACTTGTTCTTCATTAGGACAATATTTAATCATTACTTCATTCTTGGCTACTAGTTCTCAAATTTTGTGAAATCAAATATCTATGTGTTTGGATCTCCTATGAAAGACTAAATTTTTACATAATGCAATTGCAGACTAATTGTCACAAAATATTTCTGTTGGAGCATTTTGCTTTTGATGCAACACTTCAAGAATTCTTTTTAACCATATTGCATGTGGAGCACAATTGACTTTTGCAATATATTCTGCTGCGATTGTAGAGAGAGCAACAATTAGTTGTTTCTTTGAAGACTAAGATATTGTGCCAAATTCAAGATGAAATACGTACCCTGACGTGCTTTTTCTTGTTTCTATATCTCCTTTCCAATCACTATCTATGTAGCCTGTAAGTTTCACATCAACTTTATTAGCATAAAAATTTCCATAAGTCAAAGTACCTTTGATGTATCAGGGAATTCTTTTTGCTCCTTGCAAATGGCAAGTGCATGGTTTTTCCATGAATTTACTAAGTAATCCAACTCCAAAGACTATATTTAGTCTGGTTGCAGTCAAATATCGTAAATTTCCAATTAAGCTTTTGTAAAAAGTAGGATCCACAACTTTGTCTTTACTTTCTCTCATTAGCTTCAACTTTTCTTCAACTGGTGTGGAAATTGGCTTCAAATTTTTCATCTTGAATTTCTTCAAAATATCACCAGCATATTTCTTCTAAGAGATAAAAATTCCATCATATCATTGATTTACTTCAATTCCCAGGAAGTAAGACATCAAGCCTAGATCTGTTATTTCAAAGTGGCTTATCATGGCCTCCCGAATTCTGTAATCACCTTTAGATTGTTGCTAGTGAATATTAGATCATCAATATAAAGGCACACAATAAGAATATCTCTAGGGTTGACAAATTTAATATATAAAGTGTGTTCAAATGGGTATCTTTGAAAACCATGTTGCACAAGGTAAGAATTAATCTTCTTGTACCACACCCTTGGTGTCTGCTTCAATCCATACAACACCTTATTCAATCTATATACCTTATCTTCTTTTCCTTCGATTACATATCCTGCAGGTTGCTCAACATATACTTCTTCTTCCAAAGTACCATTTAAAAAAGTAGACTTAACATTCATTTGATATATTTTCCAATTATTTTGAGTTGAGAGAGAAACAATCATGCGAATTGTATCTAATCTTGCAACAATAGCAAATATCTCAAAGTAATCAATACCTAGCTTTTATTTATAATCTTTTGCAACCAACCTTGCTTTAAAATGATCAATCTCACCATCAGGCTTGTACTTTGTTTTATAAATTCACTTCACTCCAATTGGCCTTTTATTTGCAGGTCAATCCATCAGTTCCTATGTTTTATTTTTCTTGATGGCATGAATTTCATCATCCGTGGCTTTTCTCCAATTCTGATCATTTGAGGCTTCTTCAAATGTCACTGGTTCACAATCTGTAAATAAAACAAAGTTGATGATCTCTTCATTAGATAGATCATTATCATTACCAACAACATAGTTCTCCAATCTAGTTGGTAATCGTCGTTGTCTTTGTGGTTTGTTGGATGATTTTGGCTCATTAGGAATTGGATCTGCTTGTCTGTCATCTTTTTCATAATTGTTGGAAATTATCATCGGCTCCTTTTGGAACTTTGAGGGCCAATCCCACACTCTTTTTTCATCAAACGTTACATCTCGACTGATAATCACCTTTTTCATCTCTATATTGTAAAGCTTGTAAGCTTTTGAGTTCGAACTATACCCTATGAAGATACATTTTTCACCTTTATAATCTTTTTTTTGAAGCTGATCTGGTACATGGGCATATGCTATACACCCAAAAACTTTAAGGTGTCGAATTGAGGGCTTCCTTCCACTCTAAGCTTCTTCAGGCGTCTTGTCACGAACACTTTTTGTTGGACATCTATTTAAAATATATACCATTATAGCAACTGCTTCTATCAAAATTCTTTAGGTAATTGTTTGGCCTTTAGCATGCATCTCACCATGTCCATGATCGTTCTGTTCTTCCTTTCAGTAACTCCATTTTGTTGTGAGGTGTATCTAGTTGTTAGTTGATGATGGATTCCATGCTGCTCAAAAAAATCTGTACAAGCAAGGTATTCTTGACCTCTATCTATTCTTAATGCTTTAATTTTGCTGCCACTTTACTTTTCTATAAACACCTTAAATGTCTTGAAGACATCACAGGCTTTTGATTTTTGTTTCAGAAAATATACCCAAGTTTTTCTACTAAAATCATCAATAAATGTAATGAAATACTTGTTACCACCATATGTTGGCACCTCAACAGTACATAAATCTAAATGAACTATTTCCAGCAGTTTTCTCACCCTCCAAGACTTTCCAGTTTGAAATGATTCTCTGTGCTTCTTTCCTATTTCACAAGTTTCACATACAGCATTAGGAATATTCACAACAGGAAAACCAGAAACATATTCTTTCCATGACAGATAATTCAATCCAAAAAAATGATAATGCCCAAAACGCATATGCCACAACCAATCATCATTTAAAATCACAGAACTTAAACAAGACAGCTTTTCATGGTAGATTTTTAAAGGGAATAGGCGGTTTGGAGTCATTTTTATCTCAACAATAAATTTTCCATTTTTGTTAATCAATTTACAGTAGCCATGACGAATCTGCATATTGTAACTTTTCTCTTAAAGTTGTCCCATACTCAATAAATTGTAATGAAGACTAAGAGCATAGAAAACATCAAAGATAAAATTTTGAAAATCATCTTTCATCCTTATAGCAACTCAGCCTTTTCCCAAAATTGGAATATTTGCATTGTTTCCAAATTTTATAGTAAATTTAACCGTTTCATCCAAATAAAAAAATAACTCCTTTTTACCGCACATATGATTACTACATCCAATATCTAAATATCAGATATTTTCATCTTCTAAAAAAATATTGTTTACAAAAATAAACACTGTAGGTTATCAGAACTCTCACCAACATTTTGGTACTAATTTTTTGCCATGTTTGCCTGATGTCTGAATCTACAATCTATAACTTTATGCCCAAATTTTTCATAGTGAAAACAATTAAAATTATTTTTTTCTTCATAATTGTTACATTTTCTTCTTCCTCGGTGGGCAACACCAAAATTATTTCCACTTCTTCCTTGATTGGGTGATCTGAAATTGTTGTCTCTCCCTTGGTTGAAATTACCACGTCCTCTTCCTCTGAAACTTTCTCGACCTTTGCCTCTATAATTTCCTCTTCCTCTACCATTAAAATCACGTCCTCTACCTTCAGCATTTTGACTAAATTAGGTTACATTGTTGAGATTCACCTGAATTTTCAAAGCTTCTTCATTTACTTTTTTTGTCTTCTCCAAGATTCTGCTCACATGGCTTTCAATGCTTCATTGCAACTATGCAACTGTCATGGTATCTGTATCATGAGACTTTATTATTGTAGTCACCACATGATCAAATTTCATTGGCATAATGCCTTAAATTTTCTCTACCACCTTATAGTCTGGGATGTCTTCTCCATACACTCTCAACTTATTGACAAGATCTATGACACGTGAAAAATATTGTTCTACAGTTTTTGAACTAGACATTTCATACTTTTTATATTCTCTACGCAAAGATTGTAATTTTGATTTTTGGGCTTTTTCTACTCCTTTGTATGATAGCTTCAAGATGTCCCACGCTTCTTTGGCTGTTTTGGCATTTGCTATTTTGCCAAAAATTGTGTAATCTACACCTTGATAAATTTATGATAGCGCCAACTGTTCCTTCCTACAAGTAGTTTCATCAGCTCCTTGTTGTAATCCTTGTTCAACAAAGCTCCAAATATTGTGAACCCTTAAATGTGTAGGCATTAAGATTTCCCAATAACTAAAATAGAGTTTCACATCTAGTTTGGGACCGGACCAAATATTGTAATTGGTTGCCATATCTCTCTCTTAAAAAAAAACATTGACTCTAAAAAAAAATTTTAAGTGAGAACTCTTTTATTCTTCACACACTCAAAATATTTTGACACTCACACCCTCAAGCTCTGATACCAATTTGATATCACTAGGACATTTCACTCACACACAAGAATATGAATACAACTCAAATAGAAGAAGAAATGAATGTCATTCGTTTAATTGTTCTTCTTTCCTTTTCATACATGACTTACAGGCAATAGTGTTTCATAGACTAATACTATGGACTAAAATATAAAAGACTTATAGATGAAGCAATAAATTAATAACAAGCGGTGGCAATAAGGTTTGAACAATTCAAAAAGATGCATATGGCAATGTAACATGGAGTCATCCTTTTTGGTATCGCAGGTCAGGCGCCCACAATTCGCATATGCTTGATTTATAATTCTGACATTTATAGTCTCCAAGTTTCATTAATAAAGTCAGAAGTTATTTCAATAGATTTCATAATCAACAACAGGTAAAACATGGAGAAGTGTTAGAAAACCAGAAAGTTATAACTATTATAACCATATGATACTTCTCTTAATTTGTACAGTTTGCGGTCCTTTTTGTCTCTACAGACCTCAGGAGTCATGAGTTCAATTCATAGCAATGTAAAGGACGAATAGAGGATGATAAATCCCTCCCGCCACACTGCACAAGCTCAACTTAACCAAGAGAATAGTAATAACGAAAAGAGACTAAAATGAGAATACTGGGATTCCAGGTCCAACTAACATTACAATTTAAGAAAACTTGGTGAGTACACTGGTACAATTTGACAACAACTATCTCTGATTTGCCATTCAAACAAACATCTTACGTACAGTTGAGAAGCTCGAAATGAAACATCTGAAATGTTTACGTCATTAATTAAGCTACAAAAAAGCTGACAGCTAAATTAAAACGCGTGTCCAGGGTATCATCGCCTGCTGGATATGCTGAATGAGCTAACTTTCATTGGGGTCGCAATTACCAATGGAGCCTCAGGAGAATCAGTGACTGCAAACTTGTCGTGCATGAAACGGCTGTCAACGATGGAATCGTCCTTAAGGACAATCTTATAACAATAACAGCTCTTCAGACCCTGATGATTATGGTAGCACTCATGAGAACCGTCCTTGACTTGTTGGAAGTTCCATATCACACTGAACTTCCCCACTGTGGCCACTATATGGCGCTCCTGCTTTCCGTTCTCTGTGACCTAAACAACCGGTAAGATTAAATTCATAAGGATATATATACATGCCCATAGAAATTCAATTGACATATAATAAAATCCTACAACTCATACATCTCAAAAGTTTAAACTGCCGAAGTGGTAGATTACCTAATTACTTTATTGAAAATGATCTAAATCCATGTCAGACTAGCTTATCTGGTAATGAAAGTAAGCATTAACAACGAGTGGGAAAACAGAATAATCAAAAGAAAAAGCGAGCAACAGAAGATGCAAATTTCATACAGCTTCTATATGACGTCCAAAGCAAAATAGGAAAATAAAAGGTTTCGTGCAAAAAAGGCCTAAGCACTAAGCACTGTAAGATCCACAGACGAAGCGTAACTTCAATTAACTAAGCAGTTTTATCAATTATCAACATACGAAATCTAAATTTTTCCATCGACGAGTTAAACATTCGCAGACGCAGGGCAAGTTTGAGTGACTGTTGGACACGAAACAAAAATTAGCGTTTCGAATTCAAGAAACACAAGACGGGAATTTGAGATTGAAGAATTTACTAGTCCTAACACGGGATATATTATATCAAAAGTGAGCAGTAAAGAAAAATACTGTCCTTACCCATGAAAACTGAGCATTACGGAACTTGTTATTTGCTCCAGCTAAATGTGAATCCAGAGGAGTCAGCTTCAGCAACCTTGGAGCCGCGATCCTATTTCCCATGCGTCCACTGAAACCAGTTTTTGTCTTCCCGTCTTTGCCAGTGAAAAGAGTACAAATGAGGATCAAGTAGGTGTCGGTTGTACCCACAATCCACTTCCCATCGAACGTTACATCCACATGAGTAATGGGTGAACCAAGGCCAGGAAAAGCTGTTTTCGCCTGTCTCATAGAATTGATTGAATACAAACGGATCTTCCCATCAAGAGATCCTACTACAATGGAACCATCACCAGTGGTGGCAAAGCACTGAAAGTTGGTCCCCCGTGAGAACTGATGCCCCTGGGTCCAATTTAAGACAGGGGCATTAGAGTTAGCCAGATTCTGAACTACTCCATTGCGGTCGCGCATATCCCACCTACAAAGCCTATTATCATCCAATCCCAGAAAAGTAGATCCTGAAGGATCCAACTGAGCTCCCTTGCTATCATTGACGATATCTCTCATTGTAACGTCAACCCCATCCTTTCCAAACTTCCACTCTGTTACAATCTTCCCAGTCTCAATATCAAGCTGATGAAGGCTGGTTGAATGAGGCTTCCCAGCACCTATTGGACTCATGAGGAGCATGTTGGTCTCGGCCTTCATTAGAAGAGCCTTTTTGGGCGCAGAATGTGCCAAAGATGAACTGCCATTTTTATATCCACTACCAAAGTTCACAAAAGCACCTTTCCCATGAATTCCATGAGCAAAATTCTTCACAACCTGAATGCCAGAATCACCAACCAAAAAACTATTGTCCAATGCTCCCAACGCCAAGCTCTGTATCCCACCATTTGCTGCTTCCTCAAACTGCTCCCTCAAGTCTTGGTTTGCTCTTATTGGCGTTGCAGAGCCAGGGCTTTTAGAAAAGCTATCCTCCGCATCTTCCCACATAGAATCGTCAGCAGCCTCTGGTTTGACCCACCCAATAAAATCCTTGCCATAAATCTTAAGTTTGCTTTCTTCCGTTGCCTCAATGCCATACGTGTTTTCAAACAGACAATTCTCAAACTGAGTGACAAACGCCTTACAATCTTCTTCAGAGAAGAACTTCATCGCCCAAACACCCTGTGCAACGAAGTCAACACGACGCTGGTCCCCGAAAGTTTTTAATTGCATCTCGGTAGCCACCTTCACTCGAATTTTTGAACCAACCTTCAAAATCCACCATGATTCCCCTCCTTCCTCACCTTCATCTTCGTCAATGTCTCCATCACCACCGTCAACTCGGCACGTCCTAACAAAAGAGTAAAAAGTGAGCTTTTCAGAAGTTACCCATTTAGCCTTTGGGGTGTTTCCACCGACGTGGAGGTAGAGCTTGACGGCGTTCTTCAGAGTGGGGTTCTGGGGAGATGAGTATTTTAGCTTCAAGGCCTTAAGCTTTGCCTCCACATCATCAAGCGATGACGGAGTGCCAATTTTCCGGTCCGCCGAATTTTGGCGCCCTTCTTCCGCATCTTGGTAGTTTGCTTCTTCATCACTGTGGTTCTCGGAATCCTTCTCTTCGTCAGAGTCGGAGATTTCTAAATCTTCACGACTGTGAGACCCACCCATCTTTGCTGCGTCGGATTGAAAAGTGGAGGACTAGATGACCTGAAAGATGGGATCTGATTCAGACTTTCGGAGTAGAAGATCCCGGATGTGTTGAGCGCGAGTTCAAATTTTGAAAACGGAGCGCTTATTTTAGTTTTGCGGCTGAGGATGGTTGAAATTGAAAACAAGGAAACTCCCTTGGACTCACCGGCTACCTGGCTTGACCGGTTACCCAGCGCCCTCCTCGCACAGTATCATCATGTGCCTAAATAGGTCACGCCAAACGATCCCTTGGGCTTTCACCATATTTGGGTTCAATGTCAAATTGTGGCAGTCTCTGTAAATCAAGGCACCTGTACAAAGAAGTCCAATGGATCATAATGATGCTCATTCCGTGAATATGTACCAATGAAAGCGTTCTATGCAACATCTATACAAGAAATTGTTATACGTAGAGGCAGCACATATATTTAATGGTCAAATTTTATTTTATATATGTACACTTCTTGTTTCATACATGTACAAAACATGTGTATCTACCCTTTTGTATCTTAACATTTTTCCATCTATACGACACATTTCTTCAGGATTCAAACAGTGGACTAGTAGCCATGCATTAGTTGTAAATCCTATATCCATATAGACATGAAGAGTAGTATTTAAATAAACAAATCCATTAACGCACATTTCAGATTGGCCCGAGCCTTTTTACTTTCCTTAGCTCGTGGTCAAATTCAATGTTATTACCAAGGTACGTTCAGAAATGCTTTCATATTTCAAACGCTATTGTGTCATAGGTAACAAAAAGTTGTTATTTAAATATGGTAAAAATAATATAACTACAACATTAGTGGTTCAATCCATTTTCATGTCAAATAGTGGATAATGTGGTTACTGGTTCAATCAACTAAACGCGCCGTTTGGTTGGCTTTTTTTTTGGCAATTTTTATTATATTTTTATAATTACTACTTAATAATTTTTATTTTTTATTATTTTTTAAAAATAAAGACATAAAAATTATTTTCTATCTTTTTTTTTTTCGTTCTATTCTATTCTATTTTGTTATACCAAATGGGATGTATAATATGCATCATGCAAAAGCTTTTCCATAAAATTGCCTTTCAACTTCTTTTGCCTCTGACACTTGTTTTTTTTTTTTTTTGCTTCTATACTTTTCTTTGGTCCATTTATAAGGTTAACGTGAAAAAAAAAGAGAGTAATGATATTATATTTTTATAAAAATTATATTTTTAATTGTGAGATATTTTATTATTAAATATAGAATATTATTTTATTAAATAATTATTTATAATTAATATTTCTCAATATAATTAATTTAATTTTTATATAATTAATATTAATATTAAAATAAACCAAGTATTATTTAATATTTAATAATATTTAATATGATATTCTTAAAAATATAACATCATCGCTAAAGAAGAAAAAAGAATTTAAAAAAAAGGTCAAAGCATTGATAAGTACCATCACAAAGCATTGATAAGCAATTATGCTGTATAATTATTGTTGTTTTTCTTGTATAGCCATAAGAAATTTACTTTATGGTTATTAATGGGAAAATGACATATTATTCAATATTAATTTTATTGGAGGACTGTTAATGGAGCTTTGAGTTGTCAGTGGAGTTCCCAGACGGCGTAGTCTTGTCCACTGGTAGCGAGCACCGCATTTTGGGGAAGAAGGTTCTTTAGATCGCCGTTGGGTCCAATCTTGACCACGATCTTGTTGTCAATCTCAGCCATATACAGATCAGCATCAGCTGCCAGAATATTCACGCCGCTTGTTGGGTTTATCCCATTCTTCTTCCTTAACTGCGTCAAATTCTTTATGGGCACCCGTTGTTCTTCCCAATCGATGTAGTGATCGTAGAACTGCATACAAAAGCAAAAGCAACTTATTACTATATATATATATATATATATGTATATATTTGCATTAACTCTTCTGAAACAGACAAAACCTAAGAAAACGAGGTACATACAATTGTGGGATGGCCTGGGTGGGTGAGAATGTAAGCGTATCCAAGCATGACTTGGTCCCTTGGGAAGGGCCAGGTTAGCTGGGACCAGGTGTCATGGTTGTCAATGAAGGTGACAGCGTTGGATGGTTTTGTTCCGATCATGCCCGGTGGCTTCCCATTCGCATCCTTCATCCTCCACAATTCCCCTTGTACCGCAGCTCCCAACACCATTTTGGTTGTGAAGTCGAAGGCTGTGACGGCCCCACCTGCGTCTTGCACCCAGTTCGCCAATCTTGCACGATGCGGGTCTTGGTTTGCCAAGGGTCTTCCATCTGAACCCCTGCTCACATTCTGATAAAGCTCCCCGACTGCAAAATCCGGTGTGGTCTGTTCCATGTAGATTTTGGTGAACCTCGGAGCATACCCTACCACCATGTCAAACCTCCATCCTGCGAATCCAACATCTGACTTCAACCAATTCATCCAGTCAGATAGCTCTCGCTGCACCCTGGGATTGGTGTGGTCGATGTCTGGTGCACCCCACCAGTCGTCCCCGGTGTCGGGATTTCCCGTGCCGTTAAACCTTGTATCTGTTCCACAGATTTCGGACACGTTCCAATCAAGACGGTCGTCTGGAGTGCCACCTTCAAATATGCTAAGTCCTCTTTCATCCAGCCTCTCTGCAGTTCTATGGTTGATGACTATGTCGGCTATGCATTTCACTCCTCTATCACGGAATGCCGCTATCAGTGACTTTAATTCCTCCTTGTTGCCGTATTTTGAGGTGTCAAGATCATATAATCTTTTAGGCAAGTACCCTTCCACATTGAATGCAAATTCAGTTGTGCAGATTTTGAAATAAACAAAAATTCACAACCCTTGATCGATCAAAAGAGTTTTAGTTTGAGGGTTACCTACCTTGGGGACCATCAGGGTGAGAGTTGGAGGGAGGAGGAAGCCAAACATAGTCAACTCCGAGATCTGCAATCAAAGGCACCTGGGTCTTGAGGTAGTTGTAATATCCTCCTGCTTTATCAATGGATGCCCAGTTGAACCCCTGAAGATATACATCGTGTTAAACCCTTTCGACTACATACAGTGTGTAGGCGCTTGTGTTTGTACGTACATATAGAGAGAGAGAGAGAGAGTCAGAGTGAAGTAATCAATAAATATGGTGATACCTGAAATAGTATGGCAGAAGAAGAGAAGGATGGGAGAAGTGAAATGCAGAGGCAGAGGAAACAGAGTGAAGTAAGAGATTTCATGTTTCTTCGTTTTTGTGTTGAAGCTGGGGGCACTTCTGCAACCTTTTAAAGGCATCTTCCATGGCGATGTTTTGAAATTTCAAATGATCTACATGTGTCCTCTCGTACTGTTAGGCAAGAAATATCAGATCATGTCACTACGCGGAGAACGACTGAAGCAGATCCTAATCTCTAACTTGACTAAGTTCAATAAAAGTTACTAATTATGGCAAACACGTCACAAAAATCTATAAATACGGGTGTGTGAAAGTTTTACCCATCCCAGTGTATGCGAACACTTTGTTTTAAACCATATAATTGTTAGGTATAGGAATAAAAAGAAAATAATCATATAAATAGAATGAAATAATTATATTTAATATAATATAAAAATAATAATATTATTTTATTTATATATTTAGTGAGATTAAAAATAGGTTGAAATGAAAAATAATGATGCAAAATAATTATCGCAGTCTTACTTAAAAAACAAGGTACTAAAAATAATAAGAATAAAAGATAATAAATTTTGCATAAATTAAATGTAATAATTATTTTTTCATTTGTGTACTTTTTTTAAAAGAACTGAATTCTTTCTTTCATTATCGCATTTGGACAAAATTTGATTACTAAACGAAAATGTAGAAAAGGATTTATTCTTTATCTCTTTCTAACTCATACTATCAAATAAAGAATAAGAGTTTGAACACCTTCAACACCGCGAACTAAGTTTAATTTCACAACCTAAAGTGTAAAAATGCTCATAAAAAACCAAAAAATTAGAGTAGGCCTAAACATGAGGCTAGGCTTTAAAAAGCAAAAAAATTGTGATCGATTTCAGTTTGTTTATTGAATGAGCTAAGTTCATACAATTCACAAATAATACTATAAATATATTTGTATTTGTATTTTTTATAATTATATTTATATGCACATATAAAAATTAAACTAAGTAAAAAATTACGAATTCTTATATTATGTTTATGCATGTGTGTAAGAAAATTTTATAACAATATACATTACAATGCTCTATAATGCATAAACTTTTGTATTTATCTATAATTTTTAATAAACTCATGTATGTTATATAAAATGATATTTTATTACTAACTAATTCAGTCAAATATCAAATTAAACTTTTTGACAAGTTGAATTCAAATAGTTCACAATCAGTTCAATTCATTTTCATCCTAAAGTTAATGATTGATATTTGCGTTGAATTATTGTGAAAAATATAGATAAAACGGTCAAAGACGCACAATGAGAGAAGAGATCCAATCAACAGTTATTAAGGCAAGACAGAATGCAAAGAATTTTTTTTTCTAATTTAGAAGAGTATGTAAAAGAAATAATTTATATGGAATTCTTTATATTTTTATTATCAATTTTTTTAATTAAAATATAATAAATATATAATTTTTATAATAAAATTATACATTTATCATATTATTATTAAAAATCTTTACACTCATTATATTTTAATAAAAAATTTTGATAACAAAGATAAAAAAAAAACTTAAGTCTAATTTTTATGTAAATTAATTTTTTGAGTTTTAAAAGTTGATTATAAATTTCCCCGACTTTAATTTTGATCCAACACAAACCCCGCCTCCCAAAACATTTTATACTTCTTTATGTTGAACAAAACTAAAAGTTTAAAGGATTTATTGTATACCCTTAAAATTAAAAAGGAAATTTGTTGCATTTGGTCCATAAACCAACAATCTGTTTGTCTAATATGCACAATATAACATCTACAGAGTTCCAAATTTGTAAGGAAACATTCAGAATACAAGACAGGCTGCAACGAAGAAAAACAAAAAATGAATACTTATCCAATTCAATGAGATTGAGATGGGAAACAGATGTATAAGATGAAAAACTGAGGAGCATGAAATCATGGAGTGATTAAGGGGGATTGGCAAAAGTCAAAACTGAGGGCCTCACAAACTTCCGATCCACATTAATTCGTCCTTGTTTTCTAGAAGTTAGGTTTGCTAACATGCCTCTAACACAAGAAACCAAACAAAGGAAAAGTAAAATCCAGAGTCTCCTAAGCACAGTGGAAGGAGCAGTATCCGCCGGAAGGCTAACACTTCAAGAGGCGGCCTCTGCCATCTTGTTATGCCCAATATGATGATTCTTCTGTCTTATTACCTCATTTTATTATAAGGATTTTATCGTTTCGGCCTCATGCTTCCTTTGTGAATCTTGTAATTGCTTAGAAATTGCTGTAAAAGAGTTGCTGTTTGTGTCTGTATCTAATATTTGGGAAACGATAATAGCAGCAATTTGTATTTTACTAAAAAAATTATATACATATATATAGTGACATTTTGCAAGATGAAATTTTTATAAAACTTACCATTAGATTAATATTTCTTATTATAAAAATATTCTCATAAAATTTGATATTAATTAAAATTTTTTTAATGCCCCCATCGCTTCCATTTATATTTCAAGTATAAGAAACTTTTAACCATTTAACTGCATACTTACAATTATCTCATTTTTATAAAATTTGATATTGTGCCATGCTTGTGATCAAGCTAACTGCACTAATTCATTTGACAGATATAAGAATTTGAAATACATGTTTAAATACTTAACAATAAAGAAAGTCTAAGCTATTCAATAGTCTTTATCTTTGTATGCTTGGTGTGTTAGGTTTTGGTTGAAAAAGAGAGGGGAATTGGGAATAGATTTAAAGTTATTGTTTCTTAGTTATATTTCTGGTGTTGCTTGAATTGTGAACTACAAAATTCCTATTCTCTTATTATTATGTGTTCTCTCTTATCATGAAGCTGGTATTGGCACAGGCAGTGGCGGAGCCACGTTAGTGTGAGAGGGTGCACATGCATCTTCTCATTTTGGACAAAATTACAAATAGATGATATAAGTTTTAATATTTTGCATCTCCTAACTTTAATATTTTGCACCCTTTACTCTTTATATTTTTATATTTTGAGAGTCTATTTAATTTTTGATCCAAATCAGATTGAATCTAAAAATTTTTTAGATATGTGATAACTTAACTCAAACCTAAGAAACTTTAATAAAAAATGTTAAACTTATATATTGATATTAATATTAACTATCATTATTTATGGTTTTATTTTTATAATAAAATCCAATCTTTTTAAAAAAAATTATTATTTTTAAAATTACATTGCTGCTCCTAACTCAAGATTTTTGCTCTGCCACTGGGCACAGGTGTATGCAAAAGTGGAGTGAATTTTGTCATGGTTCTCTTTGATTAACTTACAGCTATTCTGCTATTGGTACTTCAGTCGTGTGTCATAGAATGTTCGTAACATGTTAGTCTTTTATAAAGAAAATAAATGCATATTACTCTATTTAACTCTGAGCCTTTGGCAAACTACCACCTGATTTATGAAGAAAATAAATGCATTTTCCGATTAATATCTTGAACTTCGAGAGGTCTCCTAATAGGTGCTTTCTTCCAACTTCCTTTACCATGTATATACCCCCCGGTTTTAAACTGTTGGTGGAATTTGGACATATGTGCCTGTTGGGAGATTTTTCAAGCTACAACTGTTTAATTGCCACAGTTAGAAGTTCTTATAGTGAAATTTCTCAAGTTCAAGTGATTAATTTTCCTTGAGTTAAAAGCTCAAGTGGTATTTTGCCAAAGGGCCAAAGTTGAATGAGGTACGATGTTTCTTTTCCTTTTTGAACTGTGAACAATATAATTCCTATTCTATTCCTCTATGAGTTCATGCCGTGATGTGCTCATAGGATAGTCTTTCTTTTCTGTTTTCTGTGAGAAAGAGAAAACGTTAATGATGATTCAAAAATGCAGCCAAGCCCCTTTACATACAAAGTGAAGATTCAAAGAGAGAAATTCAAGTGAAGATTCTATTATGGCTTGTGGCTGTCACGGGTACTACATTATTTGTTACATGGTTGGATCATGGTATTTATTTTACCTTAAAAGCTTCTACTGTTGTAGCCTGATGTAATGGATCATGATATTTTTATAAATGGAGGAATCTTACTTTGAAAGTTCAGATACCATGAGTTCTTGATGAGTATCATACTCTATTTTCTTTTTCCTTCTTTCTTCCTTTCCCTTTTTTTTTTGTGGGAGGGGGGGTGTTACTTTGTATTTTCGTTTCATGAATGTCATTAGTATTGCAATATATGAATTAATATTTTAAAAATACCCAGATAAGAAGCTTCCCTTCCCTTGAACATATAAGCAACAGAAAGTTCAACACTGTTTTCTATTTTTGCAACCATTTTCTGCTTTCCTGCCAATAAGATTAAAAAGCTGCATATACCCTTTTAGATTATTAACGGAAAAGAAAACTTCACCTCCATCCATTAAAAAGCTTCAACACCATCATATGAATTAGTGTTGCATTTTATGATTAAGAAGCTCCTGTACCATCCATTAGAAAGGGTAAAGGGATGAACACAGGCTATTCATCACAATATTGTTAATTTTACACATTTCCACAAAAAATTCTTTAGCTCTGTTCCCTTGAATTGTTTGACATGAAACATGAAATCCAGATATAGTTTGCTCAAGTTGCAAAAATATATATAGAGTTGCAGTACAACTTCCAAAAACAGTTGTTGCGGAAGACAAATAATTTGTTCGAACCCCCATAAGGAAGACAAAATAATACATAAATAATGCAAATGGTAAAATAACAGTGAATAAGAAACTAAGTTCCACTAAATACCACTGAGAAAAGAGCACATCCAAACACGAAGCTCCCAGTCATCTTCTGCAATCATTTAGATACAAAGTTAATTAGCATCTCAGCATTTATGATTTCACAACAAAGTAAAAGAGATTTTGTTTACAAATTTCGTGCAAAATCTTTAATTACAACGAAAAATTATATATTATTTCGTTAAATTAAAATTTAATTACAACTTTGGTGCAAAACCTTTAAAACTTATGCATACACCATAACCCACTTGAGCAGACTTATAATATGCAGAAAGAATCATATGTGGATAACCACTTAATCGGTTAACCTACTAATATATGTAGAAAAGAAATACATCAGTATCCACATATTCTTAACCACTAAATCAGACTCACGTAATAGCTTGAAACATATTAGAAAATTGATAATTGGTTCAAATTATATTAACAGTGGCTACCAGCTGCCACCAAAGGACATATTGTTAAGAAATGAAAACGTGACATGTCATAAGAATGATTAATTTATGTTTGATTTTTTTTTTAAATGTTTTGACAATAATTTTTTTTTGGGAATACGAAATAAAATTTTAAATATGCAAACAAATTAAGCAAAATACACTTTTAAGATCACACAAGAAAAAGACTTCGTATAAACAAAGTGTAAAAATATAACTGATTGTAATACCAAACAATCAAGGGACAACAATTGCCGCCTATTTTACTTGTAGAGTGTTAGGATTTAATTACATTCATTAAATGATTGTTATTTCTTTTCTGATTCTAGTTTGTATTATTTTTTGTTTGTCCTTATTTGTTATTTAGTATGAGCTACCAACTGTATATAAGTGAGTGTAGATTTGATTGTTATAAAATCTTTTATTTCTTGCCACTTGATAGCTTTTCTTGTATTTGACTACTTATTATAAGCAATGTTTTCATCACTCTTTGGATTCAGTGGTTGAGACAAAGTATTACAATAAATTATCATCTTCTCATCTTGGTATCAGAGTTTCCTAAGGCTCATGCCATGAAATTAACAACTTCATCTCTATTGACTAATAACCAAGCTACTATGGAGTAGTTCACTATTTGATTCCCTCAATCAAGTTTGCTTTGTCAAACTAGACAAAAGTAACTATTTATTGTGGCAATGTTGGTCCTTCCAATCATTTGATGCACAAATTAGATGGATTCATACTAGGAATGAAGGCATGCCCACTGGAGATTATTTCTGAAGGTGCAGAGACAAAGGTTAATCCTAAATATGAGGATCGTATCATTATTGATCAACTTCTTCTTGGATGGTTGCTTAACATCATGAATTTGGACATAGCCTCTCAAATGATTCATTGTAAGACTTTAAGGGATCTTTGAAAGGCAGCCAAAGAACTCTTAGGTGCTCATACCAAGTCTATAATTACTTTGTTTAAAATTGAGTTTCAAAGAATCAAGAAAGGTTCAATGACTATGGGAGATTATCTTAACAAGATCAAAGACATTGTAGACAACTTGACTTTAGCTGGAAATCTTATATCCTTAAGTGATCTACTTACTCAAAGGCTTTGATTTTGAATACACCCCTATTGTAGTTCAATTGTTAGATAAAGAAGGACTTACTTGGCTTGATTTTTAGTCATCATTATTGACTTATGATAATAAATTGGAGCAACTGAACAACATGAACTTAGTCTTTACAGATTTGGCTAGAACTAAAAACAAGGGTCCTTCAAGTCATACTCAAGCTCAATAACTTGGAAGAGGACAGTTGGGAGGTTCTTTTTAAAAAGATTCTCGTGGTTCAAAGGGTCGTGGAAGAAGCTTTAGGAACAATAAACCTATCTGTTAAGTGTGTAGCAAGACTAGACACATAGCTGCAAATTACTATTTTCAATTTGACAAAAGATTTACTAGACCATCTAATTCAAACTACAGGAACAATCAATTTTCAAATAATGCAGGCTTCAATAATCCAAGCTTTTCAAATAACAATGATGGCTATAATAGTGGTGGTTTCTCTACTCACATGCCTCACCTAACATATTCAGTGACAAATGCTTGGTATATGAATAATAAGGCGAGCCATTGTGTGACACATGATTCTAATCAACTTGACAATTCAATAGCTTACTCTAGTAAGAAAAAACTATTTACGAGAAATGGTGCAAAACTTAAAATTCACAATATTAGTTGTTCTAATTTACTATGTCATATAGGATAGAATTTGTTAATGAAAGATATTTGGCACACACCTAATATCACCAAAAATCTAATGAATGTCTCCAAACTGACTTGTGATAATGATATTCTTATTGAGTTTAATTCTTATGACTACTATGTGAATGACAAGTTAACAGGGAGGACATTGTTGTAAGGGAAAATTAGTAATAGTCTTTACAAAATCAATGGTCCAAGTAAGCAAAGTGTTATATCATCAAGGAACTTCCACTCTCAATCATCTCATCAAGAAGGCATTAATAGTAGTCCAGTTACATTCGTCTCTACCGTAGAACATTGGCATTATAGGCTAGGCCATCCATCATAAAGGATTTTATCTCATGTTTTGAAGAATTGCAATGAAAATATTAATATTAATGAAAGCTTTTAGTTTTATGATGCTTGTTAATATGAAAAATCATATGCCCCTCTTTTTAGACTATCCAATTCTCAGGCTAATAAACCCTTAGAGCTCATTTACACTAACTTGTAAGGTCTTGCACCAGTAACTTTTATGAATGGTTATAAATTCTATATACATTGTTTAGATGATTTTAGTCATTTCACTTAAATTTATCCACTAAAAAGTAAAAGAAAGGCAATAAGTGCATTTATCCAGTTTAAGAAGCTTATTGAAAATCAATTTGATTGTAAAATTAAAATATTGCAAAGTGAATGGGGTGGAAAGTTTAGGAATTTTAAAAACTTGATACAAGAGTTTGGTATTCACTTCAAAAATTCTTGCCCTCATACGCCTTTTCAAAATGGTAAAGCAGGACAAAAACATAGGCATAAAGAAGGGCTAGGCTTAACACTTTTAGCTCAAGCAAAAATGGCTTTGTTTTATTGGTAGGAAGCTTCTCATACTACTGTGTATTTAATTAATTAGTTGCCTACTACATTTTTAAAGGGTGTTTTACCATTTAACAGATTATACAAGGCAAACCATATTACAAAGCTCTTAAAGTGTTCGATTGTGCATGCTTTCCCTACCTTAACCCTTATAATCACCATAAACTTCAATTTCATAATACTAAATGTGTTTTTATTAGGTATAACAATTCTCACAAGTGCTACAAATGCTTAAGTTCTACTGGATAAATATACATATCAAGGTATGTAGTTTTTAATGAATATGCTTTTCCTTTTGAATCTGGTTTTCTTAATGCTAAATAACTAATACAAGATAATATTATGCATGCTTCATTCTTTCCTATATCTTCTAATAATTCTGTATAAACCTCTAAACTTCTTAGCACAAAACCAAACGATACACAAACAAAGTCAATGACTCTAGTTCGAAGTGCACATGATAGCATTTGCTTAACCCTTGTACTTGCAAATTCTTTTAATAAGATTATGACAGAGATGGGGATACCTAATAGTAGCAATAATTTTGTTACCTCTCACTCAATAAATGGCCTAGATTCTATCAATGAACTCAATAATCAAAATCAAGAGGATCAACAAAAAGTTTACTCAAAACCTACTAATAGAGCAACTTATGGATACCACATGATCACCAGAAGCAAGAAAGATATTTTCAAAACAAAGCATCCATTTATTGGTTTAACTTCTACTAAATGGAATTTAAAACCAGTGCCAAATAATGTCGTAGATGCTCTTAAAATGGCACACTGGAAGGAAACTATGATCAATGAATATAATGCTCTTATTAAAAATAATACATAAGTACTAGTTCCTTATATTAGGCAATAAAATATAGTAGATTGCAAATGAGTTTTTAAAACCAAATACAAGTCAAATAGTACCATTAACAGACATAAGGCCAAGTTAAAGAGTTTTTTTGACATCTTGAAGGGACTATGTTTCATGAAATTCATATCAAACCTTCAGAAGCCTTGAATCTTACTAGTTATTTTGATATCGATTAGGCCTCATGTCTAGATGATAGAAGATCTATAAAAGGTTTTTGTGTCTTTTTTGGTGATTCTTTAGTAGCACGGTCTTTTAAAAACAACAAATTATGGCTCAATCAAGTACAAATTTTTAATACAGGTCACCAACAAATTTGGCAACTAAACTTGCTTGGATACAATTGTTACTGGGAGAAATTGGTTTTAATTTCAAATGTGTGCTAGTCATTTAGTGTGATAATACAAGTGTTGCAACTTTGGCATCAAATCCAATTTTTCATACTCAAACAAAACATATCGAACTCAATGTCCATTTTGTACGGGATAAAGTTTTAGTAAAACAACTTGCTATTCATTATGTTCCCTCTTCAAATCAAGTAGCCGACTACTTTATAAAGGGTCTATTGCACACTTGCTTGTGTCAATTACAAGCCAAACTCAGAGTTTGCATTACACCTTCTTGTTTGAAGGGGGTGTTAGGACTTAATTACATTCATTAAGTGATTGATGTTTTTCTCCTGATTTTGGTATGCATTAATTTTCTTTTATCCTTATTTGTTATTTGATAGAATACTCTATCTTAATGTTAACTAAAAGTTATAGAAATAATTTTTAAAAACTCCTATTTGTGACCCCTTAACAAAGCACATTTCGAGCCCTGTCCTATTTTTGTCTATAGCATTTAATCTCCTTTAAAAGTCACTTAATTACCTTAGCAAATGAATTTCAAATGACCCCAAAATTTTCAAACCTGAGTTTTTGGGTGTTAACTTCTTTCTTATAAAATTTCATGCATAAATTCCTTCGTTTACCTATTAAACCAAATTCCTTATTAAATCTATTTGAAGTTATCCTATATTTAAGTATGGTTTTGTTGGTGCTTGATTTAGGGACCTAACCAACCTACAAATTTCTATAAATTTCTAGCCCACAATTTTAGAGAGCTATTGACTCATCATAAAAATTGGAGCTCAAAATTCAGCCTGTAAATACCTCAACAGAATCTAAAGGTTGGATAGTTTAGGCTACATCCCAATTTTAAGTATTAACTTATTATCCATTATCTTGCCTAGCCAATATCATGTTGTTAAATTCTCAAATTTACCAAAATAAGTCATAGGGATGTTAGTTATATATGGCAAAAATTTCAAAGCTAATTAAGGTCCCTCACTATTGGTTTTACACATAATAATCACATAGATCAAATTTATTTCGCAACATAGCATTTCTAGTATTTATAATGATACAACGAAGCTAGTGATCATCTACTTGTATTTATAACACAAAACATACACACATATATCTCTGTGTATGTGTGTGTAATTTCATAATCACTAAAACTAAATTAATTCATTGATATTTACATTGGCAAAGGATTTACAAAGAGGTTAACTATACAAACTATACAAAAACTAAGCATTTTATTTACTAACTTTCTATAAGCTTAGCTCTGTCAGCTTCAGAACTAATTCTTGAAAAAAAAAGTTAGTCATGTAATGAGATAACAATCCCAATAATCAACATCACATTTAAAGAATATATAAATGACATTGAATCAAAATTTAAGGTCACATGAAATGCACAAATCTCAACAGAGAAGCCATCGTATTGTTAAAAAGTAGCTTTAATTCATTTCTTAGACTATCATATTTCAATTATTGGCCAATAACAAAGGGACTAGTACCCAGAACATCCCTTTCATTTAAAAAATAGAGATAAGTGCAACCAAACATTTAGCATATTATAGTCAATCAATCAATTTAGTTTAGTGCATAAATAGATATAAAATAAATATACTGCTAACTACCTGATCAATTAACACTTAAAAGTTCTGTCAACAAGCTCTTATTTCTAGCAAATCAATAACCCAAGTCTAATTCAATTAGAAATACACACGAATGTATATAAATCAGCCATAAACTTCACATAATTTCTAACTTGTTTAATGCAATCAAATTTATAGGTGTTGGACGGTCAGACGAAAGTTTATCTAATTGCAAAAGTCTAATCAATCCAATCCTCAGTTCTTGTTGTCAAAAATTCCTTCTTACAATTACTTTCATATAAACATGATAAGCTAATAATAAGTTATGACCAAAGCTCCAAAATAAAATGAAATCACTAATTTCAAGTGCCACAAATTAAGATTTACTTCTTATCAATTAAAAATCAAAATTTCCAATCAAAAAACCATTTAAATTTTTTTCCCTTTCCTTGTTAGTTTGATTTCATTGGAATTCACACTAATAGATTTATAGTCATAAAGTCTAGCTCTTAAACATCATTTCAAATGACAATTTAAGCTTACCAATAAATTTTTCTCTTTGCCTTAATGCTTCTTTTCAGCTATGACAACAAAGTAAACTTACAACCTAAAATTGAAGCATATATAACATAATTAATTATCAATATAGACAATTACACATTTTGCACCTTCTTCCTTCATTCAAATCACAATTTAATAAGTCTACAATCCATTTTCGTAGCATATAATCACCAACACAAACATATACGTTCTCAGCTAACTATGTTTAGATAAAAGATTGGATTCTTTATCTTATATGATTTCTTCCTTTCACCAATTCACTTGATAGTCCGCAAGAATGATTTCTTTCATTCTTCTCATTCCATGACAACCCTCCATCTTCCACCTTTGATAGCCCTCAAGAATGATTTCCTTCATTTTTCTCATTTCATAATAGTCGTCCATCTCCCATCTCTTGACTAAACTAGAACCATGAGATTAGCAACCAAAAATTAATTGGTGAAGGAGGAAGCTCTCATTGTCTATATCATTTTTGCTTTCTACAAGTTTAACTAAAAATTCTTATTCTTCCCTCATACAACCATGTCTTTTCTAGCCCTCTCAAGATGCTATAATAGCCATGGAAATTCTCTCTCTTTCTTGCAAAAGTGGTCTCAGTCTACTAGGAAGAAAAGGGACAAAGTGAGACAATTAAGTGGCTTCCCAATTTTGGTTTGCTGGCCATGAGTTGCATTAAGGGAAGTCAACATGATTTAATTTTTTTTTTTATTGTTTCTCCTTGCTTCTCTAAATGCCACCGGTCATCTAAGGTGTCAATTGATCCATTTATACATTAGGACAAATCATTAAATGAAGCTTAATGGGTTACACGACTAGAGGATCACCTAATACAACATAATCATAATCGAATTGATATAGTAAGATAGTCAACATGATATATTTGTTTATTGATTTAAATAAAGAGTGATGTGCCAATTCCAATTTAATAAGAGAAGGAATATCTTGATTTGATGCCTTAGTATAAGGTGGTCAAAGAATTGCATCCCAAAACAAAAGCTAATTTCCTATATTGACACTTGTGATGGCTGGTGATGCTAAACCTTCCTAAAGATCATTCACCCATGATGCATAGCCAAGTCCAAACTCTCTCCAAATTTCCATTAATCTTAGAATAATTAAATTAACTCCTAATTAATCATGATTAATTCTTTAAGATTTGTTTAGATTTCTCTTTTAAATTTTCTTATTTAATTAAATGATTAATCTTGATGATACAGCTCAATACTCTCATTTTAGTTTGTAATTCAAATTTTAAAAAATTAAGATGTGACATTTAATGTAAGAGATTAATAGTCAAAAATTTAAAATTTAAAATTTTGATTTTAAGCTTTGAAGAGTTTATGTGCAACAAAATTAAAGTTTAAAAAAAGTACGTGCACCTTAACCATAAAATATTAAAGGCATACAAGTGTTAAATCTTACACTTCCTCTGTAGAACAATATAATCCTAATTGTAGTAGATCTTTTTTTTTTTGGGCCACTAATTGTAATAGATCTACAATAAGAATATATCTTAAATTTAGCTAAAATAGAATTGGTATATTAAGCATCTTAAGTATATATATCAATTATGTAGGAGCTAGTCGCATGGCTAGGCCCTACCCTTCTGATGGCAAGGTTTAATTTGCATGTTGGTGAGATTTTGTATGTGTGTGTGATATAATATATATAGACATTTCACATGTACACATACTCATGTTAAGTAGTGTTGCTACTTGTCTCTCGAAAGTGTGTGTTTGTGTGTACATGAATTACAGTTGTGTCTATATCTCTATGTGTATGTGAGAATTACAGTGCTTTTAAAAGCATTTTCTAAAATACTTCCCAAGAGGCCTTTACAAAAGCGTTAAAAAATTATAAAAAATTTAACCAAATATAAATTTATAAGGTTTACCACAAAATAAAAGCAACAGCAATTCTAAACACGTTGATATGACTCGTTTGGCCAAAACATGTTAAATAAACGACTAATGTTTCAATAAATGAAAAAAAAATTCAAAATTTTAAAAGATTATTGTAATAGACTTTTTGCTCTTTTTTATAGCTAAAATTTTTATGCAATTTTTTTTATGAATAAAAGTTTAAAAAATCTTGTCTAAACAAGCCAAATTAGAATGCCTTTGCCCTTCGAGTGCAGACATATTAAGCCTTACATAGAGAATAATATGAAAAATATATATATTGCAAAGAAAATGAATTTATTTATACATATTTTTAACCAAATGACATAATTAGGGCTTGACTGAAAAAATATGAAATATATTTACAGTTGCAGTTATCTTTAATTTCAATTATCATAGTTTGTTCATATAAATGTTAATCCAACTATTATCTCAAGTACGTGATTAGGTTCAATAGAAACCTTTAAGCTTGTATCATAATTTTTTTAAAAAAAATTAGTAAATTTTTAAAACAATACATGTGATATGGAATTTATGTAAAACAAGGAGACTGTTACGAATCATGGACTGAAACAACAAGAGACCAAGGCCCATCAACCAGCAAAATGGGAATATCAGAATGTTCATCCATTGTGTTTGTCTTGTCTGAATTGCAAAAAGATAAACATTCTGATATTCCCATTTTCTAGTTGAAGGGCCTTGCCTGGTTGATGGGCCTCGTTCTCTTGTCGATCCCGTCCATAATCCCTAACAGAGATTGCCGTGGGAACATACAATTTACAACAAGACCTTGATGACTAATTATGTGATCTTTTATTCCCGTTTTAAAATACGTGTTTTATTTTCCTGACAGCGAAAGAAGCATAGAAAGATAATCAACATAACAGAACGAGTGGATGAAACAGCATATAAAGTCATCTTATAAATTAGGGAATATTTATAGTCTATTTGATACTTAGAAAATTAAAAATAGAAAAAATATTTTTTTATAAATAAAAAATAACTCCCAATCTTTATTTTAAAAAATAATTAAAAAACATAGATATAATCAAATAATGATTATTAAAATATAATAGAGATTTCTCAAAATTTTTATTTTTTAATTTTATTTTATATTTGATACCATCCATGCCCTTTTAAGAGTTGATGAAACAGCGTATACAAAACATCCCACACATATAGTTCAATATTTAAAAAAAAAAAAAACAGTATGGACGTGGAAAATTCCATATCCCCACACTTTACAGGAGCTCAATGGAGTAAATTTTAAACAGCCGATATTTGTAATTTGGTGTCAATTTATTCTCTCCCACACAGCATAGTCTTGGCCAGAGGTAGCAAGCTGAAAATTAGAGGGAACGAGTCCTCCAAGATCCAGCTTGGACCCAATCTTCATTATGACTTTGTTATCTATTTCAGCCATATAGAGGTCAGCTTCAGCTGCTAAAATGTTCACACTGCTATTCACATTGATTCCTTTCCTCGTCCTTATCCCACTCAATTTCGAAATCTCCTCCTTCAGGCCCCAATCCAACAAGTGATCGTAGAACTACAAAGCAAAAAGTTGCAGACAGCATTTTCTGTTAAGCATTCTAAGCATATTCATGAACGCATATAGAATTAAAAACAAAATTCTAAGAAGGCGGAAGGTTGGAGAAAGAAAGTGTACTATTGATGGGGTCCCAGGATGCGTTAGAATGTATGCGTATCCCTGCATGACTTTGTCAGAAGGGAATGGCCAGAGTTTCTGAGTGGAACCCGTGTCATGATTGTCAATGAAGGTCACGGCATTTCGTGGGTTTATCCCAATCATTCCTGGTGGCTTCCCATTTGAATCCTTCAACCTCCATAGCTCCCCTTGCACAGCAGCTTGAAGAATCCCTTTGGTTGTGAAATCAAAGGCAGTGACAGCGCCACCTGCGGCTTCCACCCAATTAACCAACGCACCACGATGAGCGTCCTGGTTATACTCAGGCTTCCCATCCTGCCCATAAGAGAGAGAGTCCCATTTTTCACCAACTGCGAAATCTGGTGAGGTTCGTCGCATATAAATTTTGGTGATATTGGGAGCATAACCTTTTACGAAATCGAATCGCCACCCATCAAACCCTATTTCGGTCTTCAACCAATTCATCCAATCTGACAATTCTGCCTGAACTTGAGGATTGAGATGGTCGATGTCAGGAGCGGGGGGGTATCCCTCTCCACTATCAAGATTACCGGTGCCATCAGAATAGGCAGTGTCGTCTCTGCAAATGAAAGATGGACCCCAATCAAGACGTGAATCTGGAGTGCCGCCTTCGAAGATGCAATAAATTCCTCTCCCGTCCTTCCTCTCTGCAGTTCTGTGGTTGATGACTATGTCAGCCACGCATTTAATCTCCTTTTCATGGAAAGATGCAATCAGTGACTTCAGTTCGTCCTTGGAACCATATTTTGATGCATCCAGATCGTATAGCCTTCCCGGAAGGTATCCTTAATTGACAATCAAGGGAATCATAAGAAGACTGAAGGCGTAGGCAATACGTGACATGGGTATGGGACAAAAAGTCAAAAGCAAAGCTTCATGGGCAAAAATTGAGTGAGAGATAGGGAATATTATCCATTAATAGGAGTTACCTTGAGGAGCAACAGACTGAGAGGGAGGAGGGAGCCAAACATGGGTAATTCCGGCACTGGCTAGGTCAGAGATGGAGTTCTTCAGCGAGTTGTACCATCCTCCTTTGTTACTTGATTCCCAGTTGAAACCCTGCCACAACATAAGTTAAATTTGTATATGTGGGTTTTGTGCATTTGTGTGGGTGAAACAAAACAAAAAAGATGTGAAACCTGAAAGAGCAGGGCAGGGGATGCGGAAAGGGGAAAGAACCAAAGGCAGAGGCAAAAAATGCAGAGCCAAGGGAGGGAAACCATGGCCTCAATTCTGTGTTGGTGCTACTGCTGAGTGCTTGCGTGGGTGTGGCCTTATATAGGCATTATTTGGTTGATTTGTGGAGAGAATTGGGTTAATTAGCTGGAAGCAGATTTTGTCAGGTCATTTTTCTCACGCTAATTCGATTGAAATTGCTGAAAAGACTCGTATGTCAATTCTCTTATTTATGGTGAATGCACCGTAGTCTGAAAAATGATTTGAATTTATTTTAAGCAGACTTTTTTCTTTTCTTTTTTTGGGTTCTGTGTTGTGAGTCTTTCTTACTATTTTCTATATTTTCTTCAATTTGCATGTTAGTTTTTTCTTTTGGTCAAATTTTTCCCTCTTATTTTGTATCTGAGTAACAAGTTCAATGAAGGGAATTAGGATACTTGTAGAGAAGCGAATCTTGTCAACTTTTTGTTTCACGCGGTTTGGATTAGAATTATCAGAAAATTCAACCTCTTGATCACAATGAATGCATTATAATTCAGAGAGTGGTCCAAATTTGCTTTGAGAGAACTCTTTTCTTTCTTATTCTATGTTTTGAATCTTTCTTGCTACTATTTTCCTTTCCTTGATGGAATTTTTTAACATATGTTTTTAATTTGTAATATTTAACTCGTTTAATATATAGAATATAAGAAGAATATAGGTACAGAGGGAATAAAAATAAATAATTTTAAAGATGAAAATGACTTTTGTGTTTTTATTTTAAAATAATTATAAAATATTATTAAATAATAATTATAAAAATATAATAGGCATTACCCAAAAATTATATAAAAAGATTATTTTCATATAAAGATTACAAAACAAGTCTTTAATTTTCTTTTTGTTAGTTTTTTTCCCTCTCTTATTTTATAAACCACAAAATATTGTTTTTTAATTTTAAATTTAAATACTATTAATTAATTAATATCATTGAATTATGTGTTAGTTTATCATAAACACCTCAAATTCTAACAATTTGAAATTTCAAAAAATCTGAGAGTGCGCATTTATGTCAATCAAGTAAACCAATTAAAAGTGTGAATACAAGACAGAAATTTTGGAGTTCTAGGAGATAAGGACCACACGTTTGGCACTGCCTATTATATGACTCTAATAAGGCTTAAATTCTATAATGATAATAAAGTTGATACCACTTTACAAAGTTAACGTTAAAAAAACTATTTAACGTGACCATTTATGTGCCCTTCTTTATCTTATAGACGATAGTATCCCCCAAAGTTTTAAAAGACAAAACAAGAGGGTCTGCTGTGAGTATTGGGGTATTGGGAAACAAGGCGAAATAGTCAGAGTTACACATTTATATCAGTGTTCGAGCCAAGACGTGCCTAACAAATGCCTTCCTAAAGCTTGTAAGAAGGTCATGCCTCTGGATTTTGCCAAAAAATTCCGTTCACTTCAAACCCAGTATGATTAAATTATGAATAATAGATTTGACACAAATGCTTCTTAAATTATGAATAATGTGAAAATAGTGTTTCAAGAACATGTCTATGGGGAGGCCCAAAAGTCCAAACACAGGGAGTCGTCAATGGAATTTATTATGTTAGCCTGTGAGAAGTAACATAAAACTTAAGAAAGAAGGAAATGGGATGAAGTGATGAACCATATCGTTTGGTGTAAAAATGAAAAGAAGGGGATAGGAAACAAACAACAGCTTGGCGGTTGTGAGCGCAAAATATCCAAATCATCTTCCATCTTTGACACAAAGCTTCCTGGCAATTGATCGGATGGGACGCAACCCTTATCGTGGCAGCAAGAAGGGTTCAGGTGTTCATATTGGACTCCGTTTCTCCATGTTCCATACGCAATCAACTTTCTTTTTTGTAATTTTCAAATCAGACAATATTAGTATAATTTAGACACATTATTATAGTTTACCCAAAAGCGATATCTTGGTGGCTGATTGCCAAACTGCGAGCCTTGCAAGAAAGGGAAAATGATTAACAAACGTCAGATTCATCTTGAATAGTCGTATACTGCATAAGTTAACTTTCTGACGATTTTTTTAAGTTCATTTAAAGATAAATATTAGTTTTGGTACATTTAAAGATGAATCATTGATTTAGGAAAACGATGAACGCTTAGAAGAAATTTAGGATCGTCTAAGAGGGATCAAGGAAGTCTTCTCAGCTTCTCCTCTCCCCCTGCGTTTAAGTTCCAAACCTGCGTTCACATATAACAATAATTGAGGAGCACCGCCACTGGATAGATTCGCATCCAACCGTTAACTTCCAACACGCGCATGTTCAGCTTTTTTTTCACTCAAACTGTGATTTTGGCCAAAAATTATAATTTGTTTGGCCAAAATTATAATTTGAGTAAAAAAAAAAACCCATAATTTAGGTAAAAAAAAAAGCTAAACCAAGCTATATGTCCTTCCATCAAAGCAAGTTTCAACGCGGATCCCGTAGTCATTGGAGCGTCTGCAAGGGTGTAGTCCAATAAAGGCTTTGACATGTTTTTTTTTTTAAGAATAATTACAAGAACAAAGATTTTAACTATTTAAAAAATAATATTTTATATTATAAAACTCATAAATTTCTTTTAATATTTACCTTTAGTTTTTCTACTCATTTTTATTTATTATAGCTTAAAAAAATAATTTATCACAATTACAATTTTAAGAAAAACTATACTTTACAATGAATATTTTAAAAATTAAATCAATTATTAAATAGGAATAAAAATTAATTTACTATTTAATAATTTGATTGTGGTTGAAATAAAATGAAATTACATTTTAATATATCTATATAAAAGTTTAAATATAGACAATATTTTATAGTTAAATGAATACATATATTGCAAAATAATATTTTAAATAAATAGACGTCATTTAAAAAGGATGAAAAACACTAGTACAAAGCCGCGCACTGTTTTCACGGTAATTGGGTTCTTTAATATCAAATTTTGGTTCTGGGAATATTGGCGCCAAAGTCCATCTTTTTCAACATTTTTCACAAGCACAATTACAGGCATCTTCATCTTCATCACCTTCCCATCTTATTTTGCCATGGAGTTTTCATCTTTGTAGGTAAGTATGGCTTTTTTCTTATTTTATTAATTTTATTATACTCACTTTGGAGAGTTTAAAATCTAAATATTCTATTCCATTGAATCTTTGACCATAAGAAGCAAGTTTAGATTTACAAGCAACATTTTGAAAATACAAGGCCAAGCTAATATGTGAAACACCATGTTTTTATCGTATAGAAAAATTCTCCCACATCAACTAACTACAAGCTTTTTTGGTGCATATTTTAGAATTATAATACTGAATATGTTAAATTCTTGTGACATGGTACTTTTAAATTCTTAAAAAAAATAGTTTAGACAAAGTCTTTAAAAAAAAAAACCTAACAATAACACAAAACAAAAAGTTCACCATCTATTATAAAAGTTTAGATTTACAAATTGTGGTCAAGATGAAGTTTGGGACAATTTGTCTTGTGCATCAACTAATTTTTACTTTTTTGTTTTGTTTTTTTGTTTTATGTTTTGAAGAACAAATTGTAAACTCCTTTTAGTATTAGAGCCTTAAAGGAAAGTGGAGATATATTAATTAAATTTAAGTTAAGATTTATCTGCTTAAGTTTTATGTTAATGTTTTAATATTATCATAATGCTTAGTTTAATAGTATGTATCACTCCTTGAGTGAATGAATGTTTCAATATTTTACAAAAATATCCATGATTATTGTGAGGTTATGACAGTAATTCCCAACAAATAGAGTGGTAAATCCAAACTTTAGTAGAGATTCACAAGGATAGAATATTTAAGTATAATATTTTACATTCTAATGTTAGTTGCTAATAAATATTTTGCATTCTAATGTTAGTTGCTAATACTAAGTATTAATGATTATATTAAAATTTTAACATACAATTCAATTGGTATATCTTAACTAATTTTTACTCTTTATATATCTATGGAACCTAATGATTATGGTATCAAATGGAGAGGATTTTTATTAATATGTTTAGAAATCTTTCTTTTTCTCACAGATCTACTAATCCAAGTTCTTTCTCACTACTTGATAAAGGGTTATCCTCTTCATCAACCAATATCTTAAAAAAAAACGTTTTAAAGATATTAACACAGGGATAGACAATTCAAGATTCCAGAAGTTGCAAAAGATGTCCTCTATAAACAGAAGGAGTTTTTTTTTTTAATACAAATCTGATTATATCATCTGATATGGGGAAGATGTTGTTCCTATAAACCCAGTCGAAGAATTTTATCTTCTATTTGATCCTTGTATTTTTAGGGTCAGGGAGTGGTATGTACTATCAAATTCCTAATAAGCATTTTATTTTGATACCAATACATTTTATGGTAAGATCTAGAAGTTGGATCAAAGTCTTATCAAATTCCTAATAAGGTTTCGCAATACATTATTTAAACCTTATCAAATTTTTTTACAATTAAAATTTTTAAAGTAGAATTTTAAAATTTTATCCTTAAAATTACAATTTTTATTTTTCATATTTATTTCTAAACCCAAATGATAAATGCAAAATAAAGGTCCCAATCGCTTACCGCATAGTTGCTTGCAAATCACCTACTGCAAGAGATCTATTTTCCTGCAATCACATTAATGACTACAGAAAACCCTTGTCATTAGTTCACGTATAATAATTTCCTTTTTACTTTTTCATTACACCTTTGCATTGAGAGCAACTTAACCCTGGCAGTGGAAACCAAAATCAATAAAATGTAAACTGAATTCTTGAACTATATGTTTATCATATGTTTTTATCAAAATATAATATGTAAATGAATAGTTTTAGAAGGTTTCAATAGTATGTTATTCAACTAAACTTTTTTTTTACTCTTCAGAAAGTAGAAATCCAGATATCGGTGCCGGTATAGGCTTAATACGTGAAAATTGTAGGAAGAATTCAAATCTTTGTCGACGAAGAAACCATCTTAGAGCAACCTTTTTGGGCCCTCATTACCCCTTTGCTGGTGAAAGGACTTAAAGGTCCATTTTGTAGCTTAAAATTGCTGGGAGACGCGTTTCCAAACTTTTTGTTGTCTAGGGGTTTCTCTATTTTAGATGAGTTATGTTAGTTACATGATCTCTTTTCACAAATTATGTACAACCTTGAAATTTAATTTCATTTGAATTTAACCAAAAAAATATTATAAGTATTGTGAAACTAAATGAACTGAAGTGTACTCACATCAACAACTTGTAAGAACAGAGAAAGTAGCCAGCAATTCTCCTTTTTGGATAAAACGTTGGCTGGTTGCGGGCAACATATGAGGTGAACAAGCATCCCAAAATATAAGGTTTTAACCAACAAATGAGGGTTCGGGTACATCTAATGAAACAATTTTTACTCATTGACAGGTTTTACCACTCCAAGTCGAGATGGCATCAGAGATAACATTGAACAAAGTATATTGAGGGCGACAACAATTGATAGGCAGTGCTCAGTAATACCTCATGCACTGTTGTCGCAGTTAAAGCATCCAAACACCGACTCAATAGAATAGGTAGTATTTAAATGGGAAAGTTTCAGTTTATTACTTAAGTTATATTTAAATATCTTTAATTTTAAAATTATTTTGAATGATTTTAAGACAAAAAATTTAAACTGTAAAAAAAAATTACAATTCAAAATCCCATATTAAAATTTTTTGTCTTAAAATCTTTCAAAATAATTTTAAAATTTAAGATTTTTTAGTATAAATATTTTCAACTTGTAGTTCTAAACAATAATTTTTGCTATTTAAATTTTTCGACAGATTTGCATAACATTACCTCAAGGTACCTCAGAACAGAAATACATTTATGAGCCATCTACTGTCTTATGAATGATGATGCATGTAAATTAAAAACAGATATTTAGCTTCTAATGTTTTCTACTTTCTTTGATTGATGCCGAAAGATAATTCAAACAATCTAGTGCAAGTAGTCATTGCCATATTTTCTCACATCTTGGAAGGCTTTGGGAAGATATCTGGAGTGAATTTCTGGGCAGCACTCAAACTTCCCTTAATCTTCATGGCACCCCTGAATTCATAGATCACCACAAAAATTGAATGCACACAAGTGAAGGAATGAAAAAGAAATGGTAGTTTAGATTCACTTTGAGATTCTCATTTAAAAAAAAAATTCAATTGAGAATCTCAAAATAAATCACCCAAAAAGAAAAGCTAAACATTGAAGAATCCACTGAAAGGTCATACCTCATAAAAGCTATCTGTGGATTCATTTTCCCCAAGGCAACTTTCACAAAATCCTCATCCTTAAATGAAAATGTCGCATCAGGCTTCCCTCCTTCGTATGGCCCTAAAGATCCATACACCCAAATAATCATACCACTCAGCTGGGTTCTTCCCAAAATATGAGTCAATTAGTCCGGGAAAATGGTCAAATGCACAGCCTAAGATCAATAAAATATGTAGAAGATAATTTTGGTTGCTTGAGAGAATTTTAAATCTTAAAATTCTCATCCAAGTAAAAATGGCACAATATCAAACTTGTCTTGGATCAGTACAAATTTTTAATTTGCAAGATTCATTTGACAGATTAGTAAGTAACAAACTTTGCCGCTGTGATAGAAACATAGTTTTGAACCTTATAAATAGGTAGTAGTGCATAATGCAAAGCATGCTAAAACACGAATTTTGCTGCTATAAATTTCATATGCTTCCCATGATTACAATGCTAATTTGATTCTCCCGTTCTCATCTTTGCTGTCGTCAGACGATGTTCTTCTTCCAATGGTGACAGAGGTATGTGCTATAGATTCTATAAAATTTGATTAGGTGGAGAATATATATGGTAGACAAGAACAATCATTCAACATTTCCTCGTAAATTAAAATGCACAGTATGATCAATTTTTGCTACAGCTCAAGTTCTTGACCGCTGCAATTATAAGATAATGCCTAATGAAATTATTATAAGAAGAAAGAAATAACGAAACGTTGTAATAAAAAGAAACGAAATTGAAAAACCTAACCTTTTCTGACCTCCCCTTTCTTGAGATCAACGGTGTAGACGACCTCATCGACTCCAATTTTCTGTAATCCATGGAGGATAAGAAGAATTAAAAAAAAGGAAAACCTAAAAAAAGTGAAAGGATAACGATAATAGGGGCACAAGAATAATAATAATAACAATAAATGGAGGAGGACCTTAGGGGCAATTTGAATCTGATAAACGAGACCAATCTTGCTGGTGAGGTGTTTGCCGGCGTCGCTGGACAGATGCTGTTTCATCTGCTCCAAAACAGCGTCGGACTTTAGCTCCAAATTCGTGCCGGAATTAGCCATTGCCTTCGCCTGTCCTTACCTGCTCTTCTACAAACTTCCTTGCTTTCTTATTTATTTCGTAAACGGGACAGGTGAGAGTGAGATCCAGGACAATTAGTTCGGCGGATCGGGATCGGATCCGATGAGGAACTCTACACGCTTTCCAATATTGTGTTTTAGCTTACGTGTCTTGTGACTAATAAGTGCCGGAATTTTTAAAAGCCTAATAAGTTTGTCTTGAAAGAATTTTTTATTTGTTCAGCAAAAAAACGGATTTTTTTTCTTGATTTAAAGTTTTTTTCCTTTTGAAAGAAATTTTTTAGAAAAATAAATTTTTTTAAAATACTAGATTTAGAAATAAATTTTTATATTAAAATTTTTAATTAAAATATAATAAATATATAATTTTTTAATAATATAATAATAAATATATGATTTAAGTAAAAATTATATACTTGTCTATAAAAATTATATATTTATTTTATTATTATTACAAATTATATATTTATTATATTTTAATTAAAAAATTCATAGTAAAAATATAAGTTATTATATATAATTTTTTTAATTAATTACTATCTACTTCATATATACATATATTTACACATGTGAGTATATAAATACATATGAATATACATATATCTATATAAGTGAATACACATGTAAATACACATATGAGTATGTGCCTACACACACATAAAATTCAAACAAAAGAATTTTTTTAATAAAATAAACAACAACAAAATTTTGTTATGGAATTTTTTAATATTTTTTATAAAATTTTAATTTTTTTAAAAGGAAGTTAAGAAAGAGAAAAAAAAAAGACTAGAAAGGAAAAAAAGGTTTTGAATTTGTTTATGATATTCTATTTATATTTTCTTAACAGATTATCCAATACAATAACTAGTTGGGCTGTATTGGCCCAAAAAAGAGTTGGGCTGGAGCTAGGCCTTTTCTGATTTCAATTCCGAGTTATTACTTGGGAGTCCCGGCCAATCCTAGACATACAACTGTCAAGTTGAAATTGGGCCCAAAAATTAATCCCAAAGAATTATAATTGATTTTTATCCCCCATTTATAACTTATTTTCGAGGTGACAAAATCTTTAAAAGGAAAAGATTTAAAATCCCTTGTGTGCTAGTCATTTTCATATTTGTTTTTGTTTTAGAGGAAAAAAAAATCAAAGCAGAAGGAATCCCAGTCTGCCTCAAGAATTAAGCAAACTCTCTATATGAACTATGACCAGTAAATTACAACCACAATCTTCTTGTTTTTGTCCCGGTCAGTGTAATGCATAATTTTTATTTATTTATTTTCTTAGTGTGCAAGACTGAGACTTTCCCTGTAAGCATCTTGAAAGCTTTTGCAACCACATATTTTATATACTGTGTTGCCTACACTATTTTTCCTTCCAGAAAAAAAGAAGAGTTTAGTTTTAATTTATAAGTTGATCTTAAATTGATCGCTGAAAATTCAATTTCTATGGGGGTTGTTGCGGCGGAAAGCATTGACGGGGGTAGAGAGAGAGAGAGAATAACACAAAACAAAGATGATATGGTGATTACGTGTCTCCTCCCCATTTGAAGTTTACTGAACAAAGTTATCGCCAAGGCCTGGTTTTCAACAGTCGCCTGGAACGGGTAGGTAGCCTTCCCTTCCCTCCTTGCTTGGTGCTCTGTATCACTCCGAAGCTTAGCTCCTGTGCGTTGCTACCACGCATCGTCTTCCCTGAGCCTTTTAGTTTTTATTTTTAAATAATATTAGCATGTTAAATGTTTATGTCTTTCCATTGTCTGATTTTCTCATTTTTATTTCACGAGTAGAAATCAAAGGTCTGGTTCTGTTATGTAATTTGGATTTTTACAAGAAGGCAACGCTTATATATTAGAACGAGATATAACAATGTTTCAGTTTGATGGGCTGCCAAACTTACCCAAATGTGTTTAATGCTTTCATTTTTAAAAGACAAGATTCCATTGGGAAAAGATCAATATTATTTTGTTCTTCCTCAAGCTTTCTATTTTTCTCTACTTTTAAATGATCAAGAAACTTTTTCTTTCAGTTTGTGTTGCTGCTGGGAGCATAGGAAGAACCTTATCCTCACGAGACAAGTAAAATGCTAACGTACGGCTGCTGTTTTTCTGATCTTTCATTTTCATTTTCATTTTATTTATTTATTTATTTATCTTTTCCGCACTCAGACTGGGCTCCAGTTGCGACTGGCTGCTTTTCGAAACATGCAATGTCATGGTGTGATAGAAGTTACGTACTATATTTGCAAAATTCCGAAGGATCTCTCAACACACGGTGCCGAACTTCTGGTGGTTGTCCCAGTTTGACAATGCTTGATTTAAAGATGAACTGTGTCTCAGAAACATTCACACTACTGTAATTGTTGCTAAGCTTCCTGTTTTGTTTAACCTCTATTTTATTCAGTCAAAATTGCCATACACATAGATATTTTTATACACTTTTCCGTTAGATTTGATCACATTTTGAGCCCTTCCTTGAATAGGCTCCCAAGCGGAGTCTCCTTGCCTACCAAAAAAAAAGAAAAAGAAAGATATTGTTTAAACTCTTACTAGGAGAAGTCATTTAAGTTGTGGGTCGTTATGATGACGCTTTTATTAACTTAAAAAACAGATCTGAACAAAAAGAAATGAATGAGTGAGAAGCCCATTATTTCCATTCTATTAGGCACTACCTACCTTTCCAAAATTTCTTTCCAATACATACAAGATTTTGTCTGGAACGATGCCGCAGGTTGTCGTCCACAGGCAGAATGTTCTGTGTAGCAAGTCCTTTTTCAGTATCAGACGACACTCACAGAAACAACTAGCTTCTAGAATTTCCTATGTAGTTTCCAGCTTGGTTACTGGACACTTTCATGAGAAATTATGTCTTGGTAGAGCAAAAATCGCACCCGTGATAAAAAGTAACCACACATTTGGCCCTTGTAACATAAGAGTTACTGATGAGTATCCAGAAGATTTGTCTGAAGAAGATGATGATCTCTGTCCCGTTGAATGTGTTAGAGAATTCAAAACTGATGAAGAGTTCTGCAGAATTCTGGACAAGGCTAAGGAAACTGGATCTTTGATTGTGGTAGATTTCTTCCGCACCTCTTGTGGAAGCTGCAAGTATATTGAGCAGGGTTTTGCAAAACTATGCAAGAAATCTGGTGATCAAGAAGCACCTGTAATCTTTCTAAAGCATAATGTTAGTGTGGTATTTCTTTAGCTCCTCTCTATTGCAGAAAAATGTTAGTTATGTCAAAAGGGAAAGGGCGAGTGAGTATAAAGGGTGAAAAGAATACTATTATCTCCCCCCCCAAAAAACAGAAAAAGAAAAAGCCCTCTTTCTCTTCCCCTACCCTTCCAAGTTTTCACACAGCCATAAGAAAGCAAGTTCTTATCGAATAATATATACTGGTGATTTGGTAAACTGATGTTTACCTAATGTATTTGACTCTCAGGATCATGGGGTGTTGGTTGATTAATTGTAGATTGTGCATGTTACTCTTTTTATTTTTTCAGAGGGACTTATAATGTCATTGGTTGCAGGTAATTGACGAATATGATGAGCAATCTGAGGTTGCTGAGCGACTTAGAATCAGGGTACTTCCCTTAGATTGACTGATGAGTAATTTAAATTAAAGTTTTAATCAGTATGATAGAGGCCAGGGAGATAGTTAACCATCAGGCTGATCTGCACCTCTAACTATATTTTTGTGATTGAAGTCTACATTTGAATGATTCTCTATTGTTCAAGCAACTTAAATGGTGCAAAATGCCCTTTTCTTATTTGATTTGAGCTCCTCTTGCCATTCTCAACCATAAACTAGCTTATCTTTAAAACCATTTTCTCTGTATCTGCACTAGATATCCCTTGGTGTTCATTTGTATTTTTAAAAAATTATATATAATCATTGCACGTCGAGCTTTTTGATCCACCGGATTTAAAAAAAGTTAAATGAACTGATGCAGAGTGTGCCTCTTTTCCACTTCTATAAAAATGGGGTCCTGTTGGAAGCATTCCCTACCAGGGACAAAGACAGGATTGTTGCAGCCATTCTCAAGCATTCATCTCTTCAACTCCAAGATATTTTGAGTTGACCTTTAAGCGATGGTGGAAGTTGGTATTGATGCATACGTTTGTGGCCGAGTTCTTTTAAACATGAATAAAACACAGAATAATTTCCTGTTATTGTATATTGACATCCGTAGTAAGATATCAGTGTTTCTATCACTCTTGTAATAATGTCATTTTATATTTGATCGAGGCTGTTGAATGATTGTAGATATTTTACTTGAGCTTTTTCATTTATGGAAAGATTTTCCTGTAAACCTTCATTTCTCTATCTGGATTTGCTTAAATACGATAGACATTCATAAAACTATTTGAGTAGTACCTGTCCGTTTTTGCAAGAGAAAGTAAGGAGTGGATTGCTCATATACTTCCATTATAGATGGTCCATTCTTCAATTACACTAGTAGTGAAGTAACTGAACTTGCTGTCAAGACTTGAGAAACACAGATCATCTGGTAAGCACAAGCAGCTTCTTGAGCAGACCTTGTCCTTTCCGTGGCTCATATGAAAGGGTAGGACATGAAAAGGGGATAGGTCTTGACTCCCAAGCTCTGAATCCCATAGGGAGAAGGAAAATGAGTCACTGGTGACAATGCGTCGTACATTCTGTGTCCCTTGGTATTTGTCATTCAGGTGAAGGAAGCAAGCAAAAGACAAGTGATTGGGATTAGAAGACAAGGTAAGTCTAAGGTGGCTTGGGTTAGGAGGTTGGTCCTCACAAGCAAAATATCAAAGCAGTAGTAGATGAGACAGAAGCACGGGGTTTAAGGGAACCAATCCTGGTGGGGTCCCTCTCCCTGACGACCATATACTCCAAACAAGAGGGTGTGAGTCAGGGTGCCTCAAATGCGGCATCATGAATTAATATAGCATCACTCTACCACATGAATCATGAATTCGCTGGAAGCCAGGACATGTGTCGTTTTCTCGCCATGTATGTTACTTGACACATACAAATATCGAGCTAGGAATAGGAGAGCCATTCGATTTTTTTTTTTCAATCGCAAAGAATGCGTTACAGTTTTTATAGCTTTGAAAAATCAGATTGTTGGCTAATTCTGCTCCATCATCCCTTTCATTTTCAAATTTAATAATACATAATGATTACCAGATATCATGCTTGAAGAAAAGGAATCGCCATTCCCCGTTTGGGGCCTTTCTCTTGTAGGCTTTTTTTTTTTTGGGAAGCCCTGGGAGAGCGTTGGAAAATGGGGATAGAAGGGCAAAAATTTTATAATGGCTAGGGAAAATTACAGAGGAAAAATTGGAATAATAGAGAAAGTGGAAGGCATCTCAGGGATTATCATGAGACGCTTCCATGCTGCTTTCTAGCTGGTAGATTCTCTCCAAAATCTGGCTGGCAGTCCATCCACAGGCACTGGAAATGGGCCATACTGAATCCCACATTGCGATCCTTCCACTTCCCACCTACACACTCAGGCAAAAAGTTACCGTCAACAATCATAGGTGTAAATATGTAAATACCATCTCCCCTATCTTTTCTCCTCTCCCCTAGCATCTACCTCTTCAAATTACTTTCTTTTTATTTTGTTAATCATTTTATTCTTTCAAGCACTTGGTTAATCCTTGACTACTAGTAGACATCAAACTTGTGGTTCCTCAACCCTGATTTTCAAATTTTTAGTTGGTATTTATTTAATGCTTTCTATTTATTTTTTTTTCCAACTATATCTCCTTTTCTAGTCGCAGTACCTAAACTTAGTGACCAAATGGTGGATCATAATCAGCATCTCCAGCTTAGCAAGTTGATTGCCGGGGCAGGCATGTACTCCACTACCAAATGGCATGAACGTATTGGGTTTTGGTGCCACCTAAATGAACAAACAACAGTAAAAAACAAATATTAAAAATAAATATATTCAGCTATCTTAAAATGTTGAAATGACTTTAGCTCTACACACTGATTTGAGGAAATTAGACTAATTCATGCGTCATCATTTCATTTTTGTCACCTAATGGACTGTTCAGACAAGCATACCTCAAACCTAGAAGGATTAAATTTCTGAGGATCAGGAAAAAAATCTGGATTATGATGAATGTTTCTGAACAGAGGCATAGCTTTCCACCCTTTTGGTATCAGGAACCCTGTTTCAAATACTCCCGTCAGTTATTCCTTTAGATATGATCAAATTATTCACTATGGACCTGTGCAGTTCAATATTTTTCATTTTTGGTTATCAGAACTCAAAATACTTCCACTCTGGATGGTGCATTTTAGACCCAAACAATTTCCCACACTTGAGTACCCCACATGGGCTGTTAGATTTCTCTTACCCTTGTACTCTACGTCAGCCACTGCCTCTCTGAAAGCGAATGATATAATGCTGGCCATTCTCAAACTCTCTAATACAACCTGAGCAAGTCCACAGTTTTCCCATTGTTAGCCACTCATGCAACAAAATCACGTCTGGCACATCTTTAACCACGATATTCAGCAGAAATTTCTTTCATTTAATTCTTTCCTTTTTAAAGGCCCCTTCTTATTAGGCGCGTCAACAGTATTGTGTCCTTTTGTGCGTTGTAACATACAGGTCCTGAAAAGCTTATATTGTTTAGCTTAGTGAGACAGCGAGACACACCATTAACTGCGTACCTTATTGGTAACTCGCATGCTTCTAGTCTGATTCCAACTCAGAGCTAGGTTACCTTCATCATTTGACCTGTGAACAGCCTTCTGTTCCGCCTGCAGATGGAGCAACGAGCATTACCACAAGTTATGGCATTATTGACAAATTTCAACATATTTAATTCAAATCGTTATAACCCATTGACCATACCGTTACAGCCTCCAGAAGTTTGGGCTCATCGTGCAGGTATTTTATGATCCATGTCATGACACTAGCTGTAGTATCTTGAGCAGCAAACAGCACTCCAATAATGTTATCTGAGATTTCCTCATCGCTTAAAACTTCCCTATTCTCATTTTTCCAGCCCAATAGGCAGCCCAAGAGATCTTTTTCGGGTAATTTCTTCTCTTTCCGCTCACTAATTAGATCTCTTATAATCTTGTCAAGTCTCTTTCTTGCCTATATATTCAGAGTTCAATGAAAGAGGAACATTCGAATGTCATAACACGTACAATATTTAGTATATTTATGACATAATTTATAAAGTCAAAGGAGTTTTTTAATTAAAAAAATGCTTACCAACAGTGCCTTTTTGAATGGGGTTCCCGGAATGCTAGTGGGAAAGGAATTGTAGCCTCTGTCTACTATACAGTAGTTCTTCTTTAGCTCCTCTTTAAACCGGGGCTCCAGATGGCCAAAAACCGTGAGGATACCCACTTCGAAAGAAAACTGCAAGCATTCGAACCAGGGGTGACCACTTGATTATTGACCCTTATTAATTTATTAATTTATATATGATGCACTTTTAGTTTATATATATATATATATATATGTACATAAACAAATGTTCGAATATATACACTTTTAATAAAGAAATGACAGAAAAAGCATACATAACAATCAAATATTCGAATATAAACAACAATATAATAATCGTTCCAATGATTGGTATAAAGCTAGGTAGCCAAGAACCTACTCTTTTCATTTCATTAAATGTGTTAACGATGGAGGCGTCACCCCAAGAATTCATGGCAGAAAGAGCCAAGGCTTCAATATGGGGCACCAATTTGCGAAGTGATTCAAGGGGGAGGGAATCCTGAACGAGCTTCCTCAAACGCAGATGGTAGTGACCTTGGTGGAAAAACAGAGCAGAGGGGCCAATTAGGCGTTCCTTGCTTTTTGGGTATGTGGGCTTAAACAAGTGAGCGTGAGTCACAAGTACAAAGCGTGCAGCCTCTGGGCTAGCCAACATCACACAGGGGCAACCAAGAATATTGGTCTTGAATATTTCACCATACCTATAATTGAATTATTACATTAACAACTCATGAAATGAGAAGAAAGAAAGAAGTTGGAAGAGGAAATAGAAGTGGCAGGAACAACCTTTTCTGTTTGGCGGCGAAGAAAACATTTGGGTGCTGGGTGTAGAGTTGAAGAGTTTCTCCTATGTACGGCCATCCCATTGAACCTGGAGGAAGCTCTCCCCCCTTGTGGGGTTTTCTGTTTTGTTTGTTTAAGAATAGGAAGATGGATGAACATAAGGTGAGGACAAAGAAAAGGGTGTAACCAAGATACGCATCCATTTTGTATGACAAAACTCTTGTTGAGAAAGTGATAGAAGGGAATATTAATACCCTGTGAATTGTGAGTGATGGAGGGAAGGGTGGGGAAGAAGCAACTTATATAGAAAGAGCCAAGGTCGTCGACACACCTAGACTTGGCTCGATTGATTCAATCGGTGGGAGAGATGGATAAAGATGCGCTTCTCATTTTCTCTAATATACGATAAATAGAGTTGGGCAATTAGCCGTGGAGACAAAAGATACACGTACGTACGTAGCTTAATAGAATTTATACATAAATAAATGATAGAGTGTGAGTGTGAATGGAACAATTTTATTTTACTTATTTTTTTGCACAATTTTATTTTATTTGATTTAAAAGACACTTTACTATTTACTAATTAAAAGCATCCAAATTTAAACTGGATAAATATGGTTATAAGAACAACGCTATAAAAATCAGAGATTATGTCGTAATTATGCTGTCGATTTTCACACTCTCAATCCAATTCACATTTATGGGTATGAAAGCCTCTTTTCCTTCTTCCAATGAACCTCCTCTTCCACATGTAATCATTTACTTTGTTTTATTAGGTAAAAAACATGTAGTTTAATTTCAAGATATGATTGAATTAGATGTTAAATTTTTATTTATTTATCAAAATATAAATAATATTAATATAAAATTTTTTGAAATGATATATAAAGATATCGTAAATATTTCATCTTGCTTAAGCAGAATTATAGTTTCCACTGAGAATAAAAAAAAGTTTTAAGGTGAAATTTGGAACATGAACAAATGTATTTCTTTGTAGGTACATATAAAACTATATTATTATAAAATAATATTTAAACACCATATATAATATTTAAGGCTTCATCAAAGTAGAAATATTAATACAATTAAAAAGAATAAGATCCACTTAAACTGACCTAAGAATATAATTAAAATTAAATTCAATATTATGCTAAAAATAAATTATAATATTTGAAGAGAGAGATAAGGATGGAAGAAGAAAAGGTAAACTGCAGATTCAACTATTTTTTTCTTTTTACTTAAGAGTTTACAAAAACGAAAGGTATAGTTTATCTCATTCTTATGAATGTCAATTCTTCTATTTCTATTGAGATTTAAATCTAGATTCGTAACGTAAATACATTGCAGTTTTAGTGCTTAACTATTAAAGAGTTCCTTTATAAATACGATATATTTTCAGTATATTATCAACTACAATTGAATTTATAAGATTTTTACCTAAATTTCTGTCTACTATAACCAAGCCAACCTAGAAGGAAAATGCCATAAATGTTGTAGATTTGTCCAAATGATATATATATATATATATATTAAATTATATCATGTCGTATTATATGAATAAATATATAATAATAAGATACCTTGATTAACAAGTGATATAAGAAATTTGCAAACTCGTGCCACTATATTCTCAAATGGTTATATGGCGAAATCTAGTGGTGACTTTCGAAGTACTACCTAGTACTTTTGTATGATTGAGAACTTTCAGGATTAGAACACAGTTTATATGTAGACGATAAACTAATTAAATTAATAAGAGAAGAGTTACGTAAGCGAGAGGTGATATATTCGAATGTACAGTTGTCAGCGTAATGGAAAAAGGAATCCTACGTAATTGAAAAAACAACCAGCAATTTCTATTGACTTTGACTTTATTTTAGGAAGAGCAGAGACAGGCGGAGGAAATATTGACAATTCCAAATTATTATAGTAATAAGCATACATGATACTTCCATTAATCTACTTCAAACTCGTCCTAGATGTATAACTAAATATCCGGAAGGGCTATCATTTTCTCATTTGTTGATTGACACCTGTTAAGTTACTTTTCATTTGGAAATTCCCATATCTGGATGTTAATCACGTTGGAGTCTTGGACGGAAATAAGCTGAAAACTTTTTTTTTTCCTATTGTTTTTAACTCTTTAAGCTAATCAAATTGAAAAGCGGATTCACATATTTTCATTTTTTTGGTTCCTTTTGGCAATTTTTAACTGTTGGTTTTCATTTTATATACTCTATATAAATGGAGACAAAGTACATTAAAGAAAAAAAAATAATGTAGAGATCAAAGTTGACGAGCCAAAATGTTATTTCAAATCTTATAATGAAATGTATGAATGGGTTGGAAGTGTCGTATGTAGTAAAATAATATTTAGGTAACGGATGTCTGAAAAGCGATATCTTAGGATATGGTTCCCAAATTGGATGAAACGAAAGACAAGGACTAGGAGCTATCGACTTGTGCGATGATGCCTACGTCCCTATGGACTACGTATTTAAGAATTAAGAGGCAGCATCTATTGCTTGCGATAATCTTCATGATTAAGAAGTTTCACCTTCCAAGGATGTGTTTATTGTCAACGGAGAGCGTGTCTCTTGAATTTAACATATTGGAAATATATGACAAACTTTTGTTTATGCAGGGTCTAAAATTAGTACATTCTCACCCATTGTTAGAGTATTTAGGTAATTTCAGAATCTTTTATTTTTGCACATTTATTGCATGCGAATATCTTTCAACATATTGATGTTAGGATTTTGATTAATTGTAAAGAAACCAATGAATTTATAATTCAGTGCCAGTCTCAATTTTTAAGATTGGGTTGGACATGATGATAAGAGTTTGATTGCTACTTTGCTTTTTTTTTTCTTATTTTTAAAACTGTGTCTTTTTCTAATTACAAAAATGTGATTTGGACTTCTGAAGAAGTAGTAAAAAAGACACTGTACGTACAAATTTGATACTTCTATTTAGTGGGTAGATCAAAGAAGCAGAAACTTAAAAAAAAAAAAAAAGAAGAAAGAAGAAGAAGAATAAAGAAATGAAGAGAAAAGGCGAAATTAATGAGTTAATATAAACAGAGACAGTATAATTTTATATTATTGTAATTATGGATAAAAATAAATTATTTTAAGTATATTTTGATTGTTCAAATTATTTGAGAAAGAAATATTCTATAATTAAAAAGTAAATAAATATTTTAAGATATTTTGAATAGTAAAAATTGGTTCAAAATAAAAATTTTTCCCATAAATTGAGACCAGTGGTGGAATCTTAATGGAAAAGAGAAAAAGGACGGGGGGCGGGCGGCCGCAACGCAGTGGCATCCAGCTAAGATGTCGGATATCGGAATTCATATGATATCCGATCCTCTACGTACAGAGCCAGGTAGGATTGGGTTCTCGGTCCATGGGCCTGATGGTGGGCCATGAGTGATTCTTGTGGGCCCAAGGATGCAGGTGATTGTGAAGTGGAAGTTTCTTGAACATGGGACCTACTAACAAAAAGCCTAATTCTTCTTTATGGGATTAAGCTGGTGTCTCATCTGGATCACAATTTCCCTTAATCTCCTGAATGCCAGTGCAGGTAGAGTTTGAATTTGACAATTGGGATGGAAGTCGCCATCAAGAGGCCAGCTGGATTGATACTTGTCAATATATTTGTGGCCCATTTCCAGAGAATTCCAGCGTTTGAATGAATATGGATTTTTTATATTTGGTAAATAAATATATTTATAAAAAACAAAATAAAATAAAGTATAAATGGTGGAAAGAAAAAAAGCAAATTCTATATATATATTTATATTTTTTTATATCATTTTCTCACCCAAATGTACAATGCATTCTTGTAAAAGATTGCAAATGTTTCCCCACCCACTTCACTTGGTCGCCCTTCCACCCTGTGCAGCTCAAATGCTCATGCTTTCCTTCTTTCCCACCAGATTTTTCCTCCCCTTTTTGAGGGCATGGAGTCAGCAAACTTTTATATATATATATATATATATATAGTGAGAGAGAGAGAGAATCTTGTAATAAATATTTTCTGGATCGAGTTTTTATAAAATAGAAACTTTTCTTTGTTATTAACGTGAATTATAAGAAAAGAAGGAATATTCGAGTTCCACATTTTATGTTTTGGTTTTTTTCAATTCCCAGTGACATGCATTTTGTTTTATTCATTAGACATCTCAATTTCTTTGGTTGGTTTCATTGTCGTCGTTTTATACAATTTTTGTTTTCAACACCTCTAACTTTCTTGACACATATATTTTGAGATACTAATGCAACTGTTATTATAATTTGCGTTTAGATGACGCTGGTCCCCAAGCTCGTCCTTGTCGTCTCTGACACATATATATATATATATATCAATTCTTGTAATTCATCCATATATTGCATTTTCGTATCCTAATCTATTTGGGAAGAAGGTAACTTCCTATCATAAAGTTATTCATTATTAATTTAGTTTCTTAGAAAGCAAAAGCTTGTATAGTGTATTTAATTATATTCTTTATTGTCCACTCTTCATTTTCATCATCATTTATTGGTTAAAATATCTTAAAAAGATGTTTCTTTCGAGTCATATTTATACTGGGATCGCAGGAAGGTTTGAACTTAATTAGGGGACACATATTGAACAGGTCAGCAACCAAGTGTAGCGTTTCTCTGATATATACACATGCAGTAGACACATAACGCATTAATGTTATTTTTAGAATTGGTAAACTTGTAATCAATATATAACAGGCAAAGTCGTAATTCTGATATGTGGCCATGAACTAACAATGAACTTACAAGTATCAAGTTTGTGTAAGGATGGAGAATGGAGATCGATGAAGCTTTATCCAGTTCGCATATTTTGCTTATGTAGTGGTCTCAAGCCATGGGTACGGTACGTACTAAGTACCAGATACCATGAACCAATGAAAACTGGACAGGATAAAAGGTAAGGGGCATGCGCAGAAGAGATGTATCCCACAACCTTGAGAGTAAAGAATAAACATAAGTATGGTCCATGCAATGACAGAAGTTTGTGCCAAACTTGTTACGAAATGACACCCGGTTGTGTGTACCAATCACATCCCCATGTACCAAACCCCACGTGTTTACATTTGAGCATGTTCGAAGGAAATGACGTATCCACTCTCTCAGATTCCCTGCAAAACCCTCTAGATAATAGCCATGCCCCTCTCTCTCTTTCGCTGCTTCTGGTTTGCTCCTTTTGGGGAAACGCCGTATCCTTCAACGTGAACAATCATGCATGGCGCGATCGCTACTTCTTCTGCTAGTACGACACACTTTACAGGTGTTGTCCATTTGCTCTGGTCCTTTTCTGGTCGTTCGAAACGTGTTTAGCCATGAATAACTCCGCGAGGCTCAACGTGACAGGCAAATCAATCTAAGATACTTGGGCTTTCAATTATAAGGGGCACGTGTCCATTTCTCACAATTCCTCTTGGGTCATGAAATCACCATGCAACAGTGATATACGTATATATCTTTACATACTCCCATTAGTGTGGCTTTGATGTTCTTCAAGTAATTAGTATATTTATATGTATTTATGCCAGGAAAAAAAAATATAAGCTGCTTGTAGAAATGTGTTTTTAGGTAGTTATTAATTTCCCCACCAACCACGTAGTTTAAGTAATTTGTTTATAGCAACACATTAAAGAAAATATTGCTGTGTGGTAATAATGTTTGCTGCGAAGTAAAACTATACAACCTTTTTTTGTTTGAAGATGCGTCTTAGATTCTCTCATATATCCTTTGGAATACTGGCACTTGTAATTAATAAGAAGACAGAATCTAGTTTTGTTAGTGTTTTTACAGAGTTTAACCGCATATAACGTAAAGACACAACAACGAAGGCAAGAATGATCGGCAAAAGTCTAAATAATTACTTCATATTCATGACAAGTGCTTAAATACATTAAAAAAAAAACCGAAAAATGGCAATGTTTATTGTACCCTTTACAATATTACCGCAATTTTGGCTACTTAAAACTACTATTAATCAGTCACTAATTAAGCAAAACAACTAAGAAAATGCCTAAAATAATAGAATATCACATGCAATCCCACCAACAACAAAATTTCTTAGAGAAGTTGAGGCGCACTCTATAACAAGATGAATTTTAAAATGTTATAATATATATTGCCATAATTTTATACTCATATATCACATACAACAATATAATTCAGGTATGAGATATATGAGAATTCAATAAATTAATATTTAAAAGAGATAGTGAGTACTAAATTACTAATTAAATAGTCATCACCTATCGGTATGTGCCAGTATGTGCTTATAATGGACTAGATTGTCTGTTGCGCCGGGTTGTGCAGCACGTTGTCAGCATTCTAGCCCTTCATCTTTTCTTTTCTTCTTCTTTTTTATTTTTTTTTTGGGGGAATCTTGGCCATCCATTTTTTTTCATTCAATAAATTAATATTTTGTTCATTTTGATTTTATTTTATTTTATGTTTTCTAGCGAAAATTTTAAGACTCTTTTTATTCTATTATTTGTTTCTTTATAAAAAAATCAAAAGAAAAAAAAAGGATGGTTAGGATTACTAAAACAAGGATATACCGGAGGCTCCCAATAGTGATGGCAATGTAAACTCATGCTCAGCATCAATGTTACGAGAATCAGACTGAATCGGTCATAAAGCAGGTTTATTTGACTCTCAAAACTAATTAAAAAAATTCTGTCAAGTATTGGCTAAAACAATAAAATCGACCAATTTGATATTGAACCAGTTAAACATTTTTTTAAAATTTTTTAAAATAAAATTTTAATATTTTGTGATAAAGATTTGTAATATTTTATAAACTTTACTCAATCTATTTTTTCATAGATTTATTATCATGTATAACATACCTTAACTATTTTATATTTTAACTTTTTATATATTTTTTAAATATTACTTTATAATATATTTGTTAATTTAATTGTAAAATATTAATATATAGTTATACTTTATATAAATATAAATATATATTTAAAAATTAATTCTACTCTAATTTAACCAAGTCAATTATTAAATTGTGAACTAACTCCTAATTACGATTGAATGTAAAACATTTATAAATATATAATATGGTCCTCATGAATATCGTGGGATTCGGGGGTTGGCGCAAATTAGTCTCCCCATTCTCACAAATTCGTTTGACGATCTGTCGCTTCCGTAATTTGGATGTCTTTTGTTTCATGAAGTCCTTCTCTTTCTTTGACTGTCTCCCCCCTATGTGCACGGCGCAAACAGTACAATCACACTAATACACAAGCAGTACCAAAAACTCCAACACGAGTTTGAATGCCACATACATATATATATATATATATATATATCAATATAAAGGCTCGATGTATCATCATAAGTTCATACCTATAGAGCAAGCCAAAACCTTTAATCACCTTTGGGCAAGATAAGATCCTTACAAGATCTTTGAATTCATATTCAACCATTAACTAACTATTAATTGTCTATAATTAAAAATTTAAGTGTATTCCACAACTAACGTTTCTAATCTCAATATGTACCTAATTATTTAATAGTATTTGTAGAAGATACAAAATAAAATTTTGATAATCTGTGCACAACTTGGTCTGATAAATATATATGTGGGGCTAAAAAGATATTGATTAATACAAAAATGTACAAATTAAATAAATAAATGGAGTATATATAGATTTGGTTATAGCTAGATATATATTTGAAGAGAAAGTTGATGGCAAAAGAAAATTAAATTCTTTATAATCATGCAGTCATATATTTAAAGAGAAAATAAAACAAAGAAGTAAAAGTATGTATAAAGTTTATCTTTTCTCTTTATACTCATTATATATTTCCTTTCTATTTTTGTCAAATTCTGGTATATACAACTAATTTATAACTATAAAAAATCCAGACTTATAACTATAGAGATATGGTTTATAAAAAAGGCGTGCAGCAAGTTGGGAGATATGTTCGCTTGTGAAAGAGCATTTGGTGGCTGGGAAGACCGCGTGTGAAATAAGGCTACGGCGGGTGGCTGGTGGCGCTATCTAATTCTTTGAGAGGCTTCTTGACCTTCCATGTCTTTGTCGGTATAACTCGCTCATATTTAACATACCAAATCCTCTTAAGCCAATTGACCCAACCTACATTGGATAATTAATAGAAAATTCGAAAATATATAATATGAGTGCTGTCTTCCTAAATCTAATCATATACCTGTTATCTCACGAAATTTAATTTGCGTCTTTTTAATTAATTTTATAGTTAATGGGATTTGCATGATCCGAATGAAGAGAACATAATACAATTCTGAAACCAAGTAGCTGAAAAAACCCACAAATTTTGTGATACTTGAAAGATCTATAATCAAGTTTTGCCTCCGAAAAAAGGCTTATACAAACAGAGATGTATTACCTTTCAGCTCGGATAGCTCACAGACAGATATAATGCAAATGAATAAATTATGACGACTAGGTGCAAATAAAACGCTCTAATGTTCAGTTCAGTTGAGTGAAATGGGAAAGGGAAATAAGGGATGGGAGAGAGGTCATAGTAATTAGTAACAAAAACAAGCAGAAGCAGGGATTTAAAGTCCATATGTTTCTGTTAGTTGTTTTGTTAATGAAGATGTGATGACTTTCACCAAAGTAATGATGACATACTGGGTAAAAGCAGGTGCTCTACGTTCGTCCTTTCAGTATACTTTCGTATGCAAATTAATAACATGCTTTGGTCAGTTCAGTGTGGACTATGGAAAGTGGGAAAGAAGAACACGCTTATCCCCCCCCCCCCCCCCCCATCGGTTTAGCGTTGTTTCAGTGTTTGGCCTGAAACAATTATAAAGCAAGCATCACTCAGAAAAAGGAAAGAAAAAAAGAAAAAAGAGGAGCGAAAATGGACTAATTAGTGGGGCAAAGCCCGATCGATCGAGCCTCATCATATTGAATCGACCAATGAGTGAATATGCATTACTGAAAATTGTGGTTAAGAAATCAGAAAACAGACCTTAATATTTCTGTCCAAATCAACTAGGGTAAGTCAAGGGACCCCATTTCATACAAAAAAAGAAGCAGTAAATGGAACCACATATAAACAATATTAGTGATCACACATCACCATTTTCCCAGCTGGAGGGATCTTATAAAGTTGATGAATTATTGGTCGAATCCCATTCATTGTCCATGGGAAAGGCTAAAAAGGAAAACAGACATTATGAATGGGATATATGGCGGCCACCAATTGAGGCGGGAGCGGGAGAGGGACATTATCAATATGATCTGCATAGTACTGGTCAAATGGGCCTCCTTTAATATTATCACTTATCCCCGCATATTCATCAAATTCAATCCTAGTGTCGGTCGCTCTCCAAGTTGCCACTTGCAAAATTTGACGTCAATTTTTGTTTAATATCTCGAAAGTCTCTGTTAGTTAATCTAACATAATCTAATTTCAAAAAATAGATTTGATTAATATTCAATTTAGTCCGCATATTGAAAAAAAGAAAAATGGTCTTAATATGCTGTTTGCTTGTGTAAGACAACAAACGTGGAACGCAAAATTGTTAGATATTTAAGGAGAATTATCTACACTATGTAATCTACCTTGTCTGCTGCTGAGGACAGGTCAGTTCATATGATTATGGGATCAAATATTCTACATGTATTGACCATATTATGGACAAAATCGTGGAATAGGTGAAGGTGAAGAACGTCATGGATGACGATGAAGCTAGAGGGGTGAAACTTTCAGACGGTCACAAATTGAGTATTCCGAAATGAAAATGAAAGGGGATGGCTTCCATTACGAAGCCGATCTTTTCTTTGCGTTCACTCTCTCGTACACTTTTTTTTTCTAAACGTCTTCATATAAGATAATAATAATTAAAATAAATTACTCAATATTTTCTTGAAAAATATGTAAATTATATAACCCTTCATTCTATTATGAAAACTTATAACCTCCTTCCCTTAAATAAAAAACTATGCTAATTGATCTTTTTGACAGCAAAAAAAAAACTACAATTATGCATATTTTAATTAAAATATTTATATAATATAATAAATATTAAATATATATTTGACAAATATATAAATAATCAATTTTTTAAATTCAACATAAAATTAAATTTATCTTTTTAACATCAACTAAATAATATTAAAGTAAACTTCAAAAATATTTTTTAATAAGTTATATTTTTAATAAAAAATTAATATTATTCTTAAAGATATTTTTATCATATTTTAATTTAAAGATAGGTACATTTTTATAATAAAAAATTTATAATTTAATCATCTCAAAAAAAAAAATAATCTCCCCTAATAATTAGATTTTAAGCCTGTCATCCATTCAACCATAGCTTTAGCAGCTTTTTACCCAAGGAATAAAAACAGAATAAAGGGAAAATGAAAAATTTTTAAATACTTCTAAAATATTACATCGCACCCTCTTCAATTAAAGAAAGCCTAAATCAAGCAAAATAATATCTACTTACTAATAAAACTATACTAAATTATATAATTAAGTCCTATATTTAATTATACACTATTATATTATCATATAAATAAAATATTACATAAAATCTATATTTTATTACTTACTATAAAAAATTTTAATTTACTAGTATGTAAAATTTATTGCATTTGATTTAAATTTTTTTCAATTAAAAATAATATAAAGGATGAAGGATCGAAGCTTCATTCACCACACTTACCAATTTCCACTATCGACTCTGCTTAATCAACTGCCGGCTGCAAAGGCATCATAACCCAAACCTAGCATTATCCACCCAAGTATATCCACACCAATGAACCTACTGACTAGGAAGGGAATATCTAGACTTCATCGATTTTTTTGATTAATAAAATAAATAATACTAGTCAAGAAAGCTTTCCCCACCCCCCCCTTCCATAAAGTGAAAGCAGTCAACGGTCCACTTTCCTGCTCAGTGTCAACTCTTGGATTGGCCCTGTGAGGATAGGCCCATACCTGGATTTGTTAATCTGAGGCGACAGACAGAGAGGTACCCCAAAATCATCCTTCGTCAGATAGGCCAAGGGCCCAAAAAAAAAAAAGCGGAAGGCCAACAGCAACAACTCTGCTGCCCACAGCCGCACAGTAGTTTAATTATGGAGCCACTAGCCCTAGACTCTGGACCCTTCCAAAGATGTCCACTCTCCGGGCCATATATTGTGTTTGATCTTACCCACGACGGGCAAGCAGATTCCTTTTGTTGTAGCATATGCAGAGCTCTAAATGGAAAACAGTACATAAAGCTTTAAGACTCTATACAGGTATTTAAAAAAAAAACAAAAACCAAAAAACACTGCAACCAAACCAGGAGTGAAAATGGTCCCTATCTGCTTTTCACCCTCGAAGATTAAAGCGAAAACTTCAGGACATCCGATTCCATTTTCCCCCGCACTATTGACTTCATATATATAGAGAGCAAGTTATGATCTCTAAACTAAAACTAAATAGGTAAATTACAAAGATTGGGGTTGGAACAGGAAAAGGCACAATCGTTAACCTTTGAATTACAAAAACTATAAGATAATCAGCATTGAGGAGCAAACAACCAAAAACCCAACCCAGTTTATGCCTAAACTGTAAATTGATCTTAATTATATTCTAACTGCAATGTGCAGAACAACTTTTAAGCCCTTTTTCCAAATGAGTCAACAATGACTGGCAGCTCTGGTCCATAAGTCAAACGGCAGCGGTCAGTAAATGAACCAACCATTCTGAAGGCTACCTCCTTAAAGAACATAGATGCAATCTGATAACCAGAAAGTCACAGTCAAAATAATATTTAATAATATAAAAGAATATACAGTATTACAACAACCTTTATGAATATTAGAGAAATCTAGTCGTAACAAATTTAACAGACATCCTTTGTAATTCTTAGTCAATACAGTATCAAGGCTCCAATCCATACAGCTATCAAAGCAAATGAATTCGGAACATAAATTAGAGAAGCATACACAGGCACACACCAAATACATCAAACTACCTTTTAACCATGCCAGGTCCACAACTAATTCAAAGTTACATTTTGGTTGTTAAAAGTTCACAACATAAAGCTCGAAACAGAGTGGTTAAAATTTCAGGCAATAGTTATAAAGAGCAGAAAACAACAAAGAAAATGGCCATTAACTTGAAAGGGTAAACAAATAAGGCAATCACGATCGTAACACGTAGTAGTTTAGCTAATATATCAGGTCTATTGACAATAAGTTTGGGTGTTAATATGGAGAGGAAACAAAACAGGAAAGAAATGGTTGAAGAAACAAATTATTTCTAAAACATGATCCTAATTGGGCTGACAAGGGAAAAATCTCCATAAGTTAGTAGTCGAAAAATTATAGTGTACAAACAGAAATTCAAGTTCTGCTGGATGCCTGAACAAAATATTTGATAATTTTTTATGTGCGGACAAGAGTTTGCCTATTGGACGAAAAGCTAGGCATAAAATAAGTATCAACTGTAAGACCATGAGCTCTCAGGTTGGCAAGAAAAATTCAGAAGTAAGATAAAGTCATAAACAGGCTATGCAAAATCCATTTTCATGAATTTGACCTCTCAAAGATAATAATATAAATGGAGGTAAAAGGATTGTGTACAATGGGACAAGTTGAGTCACAATCCTCTCACAAGTGGACAGTGAGACGGAACATTCGTAAAGCAAAAAACAATATAGGATATAGTTAAGACCAGAAAAAAATTGGAGCAAGGTGAGATAATAAAACTGGTTTAAATGAGGTAGGAGGCTCCCACCAACAACTCAATTATAAACACAGTAACATTTTTTTAATGTTTGGAATTTTTAACTGTTGTTGCAAATTATTGCCAATGCATTTTATACTGAAAATGATTATGTTTAGAATGATAGTTTAGTTTAAAATTAACGGCGTTCATTAGAGATTGAAATAAATGCAAAGTTAAAAGCTTCATTATTCTAATTCTTAATATATATATATATATTCAGGTAATCAATATATATATGTTGTACTCTAATACTATTAAAAATTTAAAAGTAAATTACATAACCTCCCCTAAATCTTTCTAAAATCACACAGATATCTCTCTATACAAACTTATTCTAAAATAAAAAATCACTTTATACTTTATTTTAATTTCAAATTTTTAAACCAAAATACCTTTAATTAACTTAAATATATATTTTTAAACTAAAAAATTTAAATAAAGATATTTTAGCTAAAAATTTAAAATTAAAATAAAGCATAAAATAACTTTTTATTGCCAAAAAAAATTTGTGTATACTTTTAAAATAGATGTGAGATTTGTATAATTTTAATAAAATTTAATAAAAATCTATGTAATTTATTCAAATTTTAAATATTAGTATTTATATTTTTATAAATAATTAGTTTTATTTAAATATAAAATATAATACAGTCATAATTTTAAAAAAATAAATTATGTGATAATATGTAAATAACAGCTGATACCATATAAGGACCAAAAAAAAAAAAAAAGGTCCTAAATCGGAGTATAACTGGCTTTTCTTCAAGTAGTAAAAATTGGATAAATATACAGAGTGACAGAGGAAACCTGTCTGTAAAGTGGAGACTGAAACTTGAAATCCACTAAGAAATAAAGATTGCAAGTTCCTTGAACTGGGCCTGGATTGAATTCCCATATGTTTATCAAATGGTCAAATAGAGTACTCCGTGATACAGCAGTCAGGAAACACAAAATATAAGTTAAAAAAAGTAAATAAAGGTAAGCAGAGACATGAAGATTGAAACCAATAAACAAAGAACAATATCCATGATAATAACCAAATTGAACCACCCACAGATGTGTACATAACAAATCTTTGGCTCATCATATACACAACATTCAATCTTTTATCAGAAAGGACCAAAGCAACAAAGGCACTGCAGGAATTTCCCCTAACGGGTCCTTCAAGGTAAATAGATAAACAGAGAACACCATAACAAGCAAAAGAATGATGACAAGAACTAGATGTTCAAAACTCTGTTGTGAAAAATTTCAATGCCTTGCCAAATTTACAATGTCTAGTCTCATTTCTGCATATACATCATATCGCTTTAATAAAGTAATTCTCTTTAAGATTTCAACACTCTACAAATAACTTATTCAGGCCACAAATGGGGTTGTTCTTATGATGCTCAATCAGTAAATGCACATGGATAAGGCAAAAATTATACTGCTGCATCTTATCAAAAGTCATCAAGCAAAGCTAATGTCAGATACTACCAGGGAAAAAATCAATGATTTTTCTTTTTTAAGAGGAGCATATCTGAACTTGTTAAGTAGTAAGTACCCAATATAAGCCATTGGTTATGCCAAAGGACAAGTAGACAGTATCAAACATTAAACTACTGGTTTTCTGAATAAAATGGAAGCTGAAATTAAAGGTAATGCCAAACTTTGGCGTGAATAGGTTTATAAGTCTAAAGAAAATTTTAAAACTTACGGTCATAATAACAACTGCCTATAACAATCATCCTAAATACAAGCCCAAAAACAAAAAAAAATGGTTAACTGTTGATCAAGTAAAACCTGTAAAACTATCTAACTGTCTTACCATAGGCTAGAGAAGGTTAAGTACCTTTATATGATTTGGTCTATCCAATTCGACATGAGAAATATAACTTTCAACAAGAAATTTAAATCCAATCTCCAACTCAGCATCAAATGATCCATCTGGATAGTGTTTAAGTATTTCAGACCTCTGACACCATGGGACAAAACCATGATACAAGTCAACAGCCGCAACAACATCAAATAATTGCTCTGGAGAAAACCTAATAGTAACAGTGTATCAGCATATATATACAAGAATGACAAGATTGGCAAAGTATTATCTTCAACAACAATGCTTAGTTGTTTTTTATACTCGGGATAAGAAGACACTTCAATTACATTTATCCATATATATTTCATACAATCAAATATTTAAAAAAAAAACATGTATTAAAAAAACACAAAATATATCAGCACCTAAGTTTAAAAAGTAAGATTGTAAGAAATCAACAGACAAATAATAAAAATCTGTAATTGGGCAAATTGTCTGAAGAAAGCCCAAAACTAACTGGTTATATATCCAAAACGCTTCCCTTTTTCTGATAGAAAATATATATAACACTTCTAGAAGGAGAAATAAGTCAAGTAAGAAACAAGTACAAATCATCATAAGACTATCGTGCATCAAATGATTAAATATAACAAAAAGATAATGAGTAATCAGCAGAATTGAACAAGGGATCAACTAAAGTCCACCATAGCAATAGATGGAAGCTTTGCTAAAAGACATCTAACAATCAGTTAATTCTCAAGGATTTCATCAAGGAAGTTTCAATTGACACAAAAATACTAGAAACACGGCAATAATTCCATCAGAAAAAATTTACAGAAGTCATCTTTGAAAACGAAAGTCGGAAAATTTATTAGGAAAGAACAATCTTCAAATAGAAACAAACAACAAGCTCGGCCACTTAGACAAAGACAGAGAAATAGAATCATGAACTCATCAGAAAAAATTCAGACAAGTCATCTTTGAAAATGAAAGTCGGAAAATTTATTAGAAAAGAACAATGTTCAAACAGAAACAAACACAGGCTCGGCCACTTAGACAAAGAGAGAGAAATAGAATTATGTTACCCCAAAATGCGCCTCTCCTCATAAATTTTGGATAGAACACCTTCTTCACCATCTCCGCATCCAAGAAACTGCCTCGTTTGGACTGCATTATTATTACACGGACCATCCATAAATGGTGTAGAATGAGTGCGGCAACTAAGGGGATTATGAAAGTGCCGGTTCTGAATACCCGCCCTGGAATTAAGGCATCGCCATTGATCGGGTGTCCTGACCTGCGCATTACTCTCTGCGCGCCCTATCAAACTTCTGAGACCATTTTTACGCGATATGATGTAGCAGAGTGCTTTTGAGGTCGACAAAAACGGTGGCATTATGATGTCCTTGGAAACCTTAATTTTCAAAGGGTGAAGCTCAAATGGTACAAATCAGATATGCACCTTTCACCACAGAATTGTAGCAGGAATCATGAAATCCAAACTTGTTGGAACTGTCGGAAGCTGAAAGTCGACATTAAAACGAGCACAGAAGGCGAAACCCTAGGAAACGAATAATCTTTCCTGGGAAAAAAATGTCAATGCGGATCCGACTCCAGATGAGTGATAAGGATGTGCAGAAGCTCTGCAATTGTGAGGAGACTTCTTGCGCTGTAGCCCAGAGGAGAGAGGAGATACGGAGGTCGTTCGTTAAATTAGAGCGCAAATAATTTCTTTTTAAAAAAAACAAATTGAAAATAAGACGGTCCAATTTTTGGGTGATAATAAGAAGACGGTTCTTTGACGATCGAATCATGAACCTCTCATGATTCGTTAAGCCACTTTTGTATTTGATCATAATAAAAGAAGTAAATCGGTAAACGACGTCGTTAGTTTAGACCCACCGCTCGCAAGGAGACACATTTGAACTTGACGAGCCACCATCCCCGCCAAGAAAACGGGAAGCCTGTCCTCCGCGGCTGAACCTAATTGGTCCTCTACTGATTTTTGTTTCCTTTTCGCCCAAGCCATTGATTTTGATATAAAATGTTTTCTTATATTTGTTTTGTTAAATTCTTTACAAATTTTTCTATAATTTAAAAAAAATTCACTTTTTCAAAAAAAAAAATCTCTTAAAGGATAAGAAAATTATTTTTATTTTCTCTTCAATTAGCTACTATAAGTTTGTTATGTACATATATATATATATACATAAAAAAATATATATATATATATATTCACGTGTGAGTAGCATACACATATATGTACACAAGCAAGTGCAAACATACACTTATACATATAGACACATACTATATATTTACATGCACATCACACACATGTGCATGCACACAGACTTATCCACATCGACATGCATATACATACACATACACAGGCACATGCTCACAAACACATTTTTCACCTTTCTCTCATATCCCATTCACGTAGTTACTAATATTGTTTATCATTTGCAATCTTTTTTTTTTATGTAATTCAGAAAGAAAAAAATAAGTATAATTTTTATATCTTTCATATTAAATTTTTTAATAATAATATAATAAGTATATAAATTTTATAAAAAAATTATAATTTTTATAATTTAACATCACAAAATTAAATCTTTTACTAACATTATATATATATATATATATATATCTTACTCTTATTAAAGAACATATATAAAGAAATGCACTTAAATTTAGTCTTTTAAACCAAAAAAATAAAAAAATCAAATAAATTCTACTAAAATAATCATAGGAAATATTGCTATAAATTTATGTTCTTAAATTTGAAAAATGTTATTTTTCTGCAAACGAACTTAGTTTTTGAGGTTTGTTAAGCAATATTTACCAAGGGCGATCTCTGCCAAACCAGTATCAAATATTAATCGCTGTCAAATAAATAATTCTTTTTTATTCTCTGTTTTTAGCCTTTAAACCAATTTTATTGATAGGAATGATGATACAATAAACTTGAATTTATTATGAATTCTAATTATAATGTAATAATTATTATATATAAAATAATATTTTTATTTTATTGAATTTATTATAATAATTATATTTATTAATTACATAAGAATTAAATTAATTCTACAAATATCACCAATAAGTTTGACTACATATAATAATAAATCTAATAAAATCAATAAAATATTTTTTCAAAATTAATAATTTATTACGCCATAAATTATAATTCAAGATAGACCGAGTTCATTGTATTATCATCTTTAATAAGAAAGAGAGAGATTAGATTGGAGACATCTTTCTTTAGGCACCGATGATAGATGATCCAAGTAATGGCTATTATTAACCATAGAACTGCTACAATTATAACTACAAGAAGCTTACATATATATATATAAATATGTAGACACCCACACACACATATTAACAAAAGCCAAATATCGCTGGCATGTTTAGATGTTCCACGCTAAGCCAACCCCTCTTTTGCTGGCTAGGAACGTGGTATTTGGCACTGACCCTGCAAGTGATGCTGTACTCTAAGCAGCAGAAACACAATCGTCGGTCACATCTCCACTGGGACACTACTTGCTCATAGGAACCATCTAAAAAATAGCATTTTGAAATTGATAATACACAGTTCTAGAAAGCACCCCACAAATTTTGACGTCCCAAGCAACTAGAGTCGTATGCAAAAAATTACCTGATCATTGCCTGCACCATCAATTTTCAGCGATTTCAGCCTTTTCACATTGCTGCTTCTCTTGCTTTCCTTTTCGCATTCCACTTCTTCATCCACGAAATTCTGATCTGACATCTCTGTAAGAATCAGGTTGTCTAATTAAAATACTGATGTAGAGGGAACATTTTGTATGTGGGGTTCATAGAGTTGATACAAAACATGGTAAAGCTAAGACATAACGTAAAACAAGGAGAATTAATCACGTGAATGGACTTGCAACATCTGAATTATCACAACAATCAAAGCCAAGGAATTGTAATGCAATTGATACCCTCCTTCATATATGAAATCAGCAGCTAGGGATTATGTGCGCCAGGAAACCTCAGATAATAGAGCAAAATTTGAAAGATAAGATTTTAAAGAGGTGGAGATAGAAGAAAATTTTGGAGCACCTGCATCATCGCTTAACATGTCCTGCTGAGATAAATGAGATTTACAGAGGTGAAGGTGCCCTGAACTTGTAGGTGATCCAGAGATAATTCCCCTCCTTTGGCCTAAACCGGCCACTTCAACTGTAGAAGTGACACTTTCTTCAATTGCAGGAGATGTTACACTTCGGTGTTTGCTCGAAGATCTGAAGTGCTGGATCCAAGGATTTCCTTTTAAATCATGGCACTCATTAGCCCTACTTATCTGAGGATTTTCTCTTTTAAAATTGATATTGTGCCAACAACCACCTCGAAGCACCTTGAACTGAAATTGGGCAAATAATTTAGTACAAAAAGAGAGAAAATGTAAAACAGATCTATGAATGGATAGAACTAGTCTTCAAATATTTGCAAAGAACAAGAGAAATAGTATAGACCTGGCCAGAAGAGGTAGTAGAGGGGGAGAAATTGCCTTCACGGGATCTCCAACCAAAAGTTTGCCTGGAATCATATAACTGGTTCACAAATGATGCTTCCATGGATTTAAGATACAGACTGTGTTTCTCGTTTGTCCACTCCGCCGCCATTGACATAGGTTCCGTCCCCGTTTTGCCCTGAGATGGACACCCAAGGATATGGAAAAAAATAAGCATAGATTACCACGTAATCTACATTCAATATAGTTTCTTCTAGTGAAAAGGGTTTCCATAGAAGATATATAAAGGAGAATCGTAAATATTAAGAAGAAATAATAAAGAGTAGCCCACAAAAGCTTCTACCAAGTAGAAGGAGTTTTATTTAATTTAGAAAATATAGTTGTTTATTATGAATGATCGTATAGAGTATAAACACAATTAAATGAAACCGTAGTTGTCACAATCTACATTAATTTTTTTAAAGTTCTATTTCTTTAATAAAAATATTATAAATCTCTTTTCATGATTGGTATTACATCCAAACTAATAATTAGGTTATACAGCAACATGCTCTCAAGGATACTCTAAAGCCTTTTATTATAAAATTTTTATAAAAATTGAATAAAAATAATACAAAAATCATATATATATATATATATATATATAAAGCCCACTACCGCTTTTCCCACTCACTCCTACTTTCTCTTTTTCTTTTTTCTCTTCAAACTCCACAAAAATTTTACAATTAAAAACCTTCAGACAAACTATACTCAGTTCCATTTCTCCCTTGTACAACTATATCTAAATTACTAACATAAGAAAATTATAAGATTGGTATAAACTAAAATTTCAGAACTCGAATGATTTGGGAAGAAGAAAAAAAAGTTCCTAACTGTTTAGACGAAAACATACATGATAAGTTATAAAATCCTTCTGAATTCATAAAGGATCGGAACCGTCATATCAAGATCAGGAGAAAAAAAAATATTGCTGTAAATTATACCAAGACAGCTTTGCGCAAGTCAAGTATTTAACGATTTTGAAAGAAGTTTGTGAGTTTTCAAAATGGTAAGAGATACTGAAGCATTCTGCTCAGATTTCTTTTTTTTTTTTTTTTAAAGAAGAGAAAAGAAAGCTTTACCATGGTGAATAAAATATTGCATTTTGAAGATTGGGATTATACCGCTATTTAATATTTATCATGTAGAATGTCTAAAACGGTAGAAATTGCCATCCAAATAATGATTTAAAAAAAAAATACAATAGAGTTGTCTCTATTCAAGATCAAAGAAGGACACAACTTCATGGCGCTATGTTCTTTTAAATCAGTTGGTTTTCTGAAGCCATGGAGAAACAACATAAAACCTAACACCATAAATAATCCTATATTCTTTCCGATTCTTCTAAAGTAGACGATTCCTCTGTTCAGATGAACAAGCGAAAAGAATAACAAGAGCTAAGAAGAGGAAGAAGCAATTCGGATGTAGAATGGAAGTTACCTGCGTCTGCTTGGCTGGAAAAGCCGTAAACCCGGTGGAATCGTTGTGGAGGGGGGGTGGAATCCTTTGTCTGGTATTCTTCATTTGCAGGGAGACGATTGGAACGAGGAAGAGAATGGAGGGGAATGGAGTGAAGGAGAGGGAGAAGGAGAAGGTGAAGGAGAAGAAGATGAAGGAGGTGGGGAGGCGGTGTTGGGGGAACAAAAAGAGGTTACAGTTGTCAGCACTTTTACACGTGTCGTGGGACCATCGCATCGCCACGTCAGCGTCTGAGTTTGATTAGAGCGAATGCCAAGACAACGCACTAGATATTTTATAGCAGCATCCAAAATATCTGTTATCCTCAATTAAGAAGGGCAAGGCCGCTCCTGGCCATTATTTTCAATGGATGGAATAAATCAATTTTTTTATTATATTTTGCTCAAATTATATTTTTTTATTTTAAAAATATACATAATTTTTTAAAAAAATAATAAATTATCTTACACGTTAATTTAATTTTAAATATTTTATAAAAATATTTTTAAGTTAATAAAAATTTAGAATTTAAATAAAATGTAATATATTTTTATTTTAAAAAATTATTTATTTTTTTAAAAATAAAAATAATATCTCTATAATTTCAATAAAATTCAAAAAAAATTTATAATTTACTCATTTTTTATCATTTGTGAAATAATATTTTATTTTTATTTTTAAAATTGCATTATATATTTTACAAAATTTTTTATTTTAAATATTTTTTCAAAGAAAATAATTTATTGTATAATATAAAACTGTAATTTTATTTTTTGATATGATAATATAACTAATTAAAAATATATAATATATAAAAATTTAATTTCTTAATAAAAATAAATTAATAAATTTTTATAATAAAAAATAATTTGACAATTTCAAAAAACCTAAAAAAAAAGAAGATTGCTCCATGTGCCACTTGACTTTTATTTTTACTTTTACCCCCTTTCTTCTCCATATGATCTTTCCATAAAAACTTTCTTTTCCAATACGAGTTAATATCGCATTTACACAGAGAGAGAAAGAGAGGGGAATCGTGTGAATATCATTTGAGTGAGACCCACGACAACATAAACTCTGTTGGCCGGATCTAAATCGAACGACAGGGAAAAAGACATATTGGATGATGCGGAAGGCACAAGGCAGAAGCAATAAAATATCCAGAAGCATCGGTAAAATTCACGACATATAAAAATGGAATTCTTTTAGTCTGAACATATTCTTAAAAGAAGAAAAAGGAATAAATAAAATCTCGTCTATCCTTCGGGCTACTTGGTCACTTTCGGTGATTTCCATATTTGACCTACCACGCTCGTTCGGCTTAGAATGTGTTGTGGGGCCTCATTCCCCTTCTTTAAAGCACGAAGAAAAATCACTCCTTTAATCAACAAAAAAAATTCGTGATATTTTGGAGCACAAGTGTTCTTTAAACACAATGAAACCATTGTAGATAATGTTGGTATGGTCTGGTTATTGTCCTCCGCGCCTTGCCCCTCCCCGTTGAAAACGTGAGTACATTTTTATACAAATATTTTTAGAGTAATAATACAGTGAATTTTTCACCAAAAGAAAAAAAAAATACAATGAATCTAACAATATCATGCGTCTTAATTATGATATAATAATTATTAAATATAAAATAATATTTTAGATTTAATTGCTTTAAATTTTAATTTAGTTTATAATTAATAACTATTATAAAGTCAATTTAATTTTTCTATAATTAATTAGTATAATTACAATCATAAGTCTAATAAAATTGGTAAGATATTATTATATATTTAATGATACTCTTTGCAGTCTCATATATAAGAGATTTTTTTTTAAGTTTGATTTAATCTAAAATATAATAAACAAACTTCTAATATTTGGTATATTAACTATAGTATTTCAAGTGTATCTTCCATTAAATGAGTCCTTCAAATTATAAATAATAGTTGTCATTAATTTTAAAGAGAAAATACATATATTAAATAGGAGTATTTTAAAAAAATAATTTTTATTTGAAACAAAATTAAAAAAATTAATTATTTTTAATCAATTTTCTTAATTTTTGTAAGTTAGTTATTTGTTTTTTATATATAAAATAGGAAGAAATATTTAATAATTATTGTATAAAATCATCACTCATATTTTAAATGCTTAGACTTAATGCAATTTTTTACATATTTACTATTAAAATTTTCAACTAAAATATAAAAGATATATGATTTTTTAATTAAAACATAATAAATATATAGTTTAATTAAAAAATATACATTTTTATATAAAAATTTAGTACTTGTCTATCCTATTTTGATTAAAAATTTAATAATAAATATATAAACAAATGTTTTATGTTTTTTCCTATTTTAAATCCTAATATGTTTGTTTTATTGTAAGAACATTACAGAATTCTTTAATATAGTTAGACATGTTATATAAAAACAATTTAGAATACCACTTTCTATGAAATGCTACCACAGATATTTTAGAATATATGATATTTGTATCAGACGTGATATAAAATTACAAATTACTTTTTGTGATAAAGGTATATTCGAACTAATCTATAAATTAATCAAGATTACATGCCTCCTGGGACAATCCTAAAAGGGCATCTAGTGTGTTTAAGAGAATAAATTCTTTAAAATGTTGGTCCTTTGGATCTTAATTAAGGAACACACTTCCTTAGCTATTACACTAGCTTTTCGGTATTACAATATTAAATATTATGTATTGATAAATTAAATTTTAAACTTGGCCCAATTGTTAGTCAACTCACTTTAAGTCTCATGTATTCAAAATTAAATCAAACCAACTACGACTAAATAAAACAAAAGAAATGGATACTCATTAGTTTTCTACTTATCAAAACCAATTAAATTGACTCAACTTTTTATTTTTAAAGGTTTAACTGAACCAACGCTACTTTTTCCTCCCATTAAGGCTAACAAATTTAGTCACTTTACATATTTAGTGTGCAACTATAATAGGTATAATAAAAGATTATGTAATAAATAATAAATCAAAATTAATTGTATAACTTTTTGTACAAGATTTAATTTGATATTTGCAAGCAATTGGTTTAATTATAAGGATAATGGATGATTGGGAGAGTTTAAGTTATAAGGAGTTGTTATTTATAGAAAAGGAAGAGCAAGTCGATGAATGTGAACACCGTATTTTATCCGGACAAGCTACAAAAATAATAACAAAAATACAAACAAAAATGAACAAAAGAAAGAAAATAGAAAAATAGGAGAAAATAAAAAAAATTAAAAAAAAAGCTTTAGAAAACAAAAAAAATAATAAAAAAAACATACATATAAAAAAAATGCCCAAGCGATAAAAAAAATCAAATCAAATCAAAAAAAATCAAAAGGAAAAATCAGAAAAAAAAGAGAAAAAGTAAAGCAAAAAAAATTAAAATCAGAAAAAAAATATATAATACTTTTAAATAAATAAATAAATAAATAAATGGGCCAAAATGTAACATCCTCAAAAAGTGTTAGTGACTTTAAGAAAGGATATGAGATTAAATATCAGGCTTAAAGAGTAGGGTACAGGATAAGATAAGGGAAAAGTCAAATTTTCACCTATTTAAAAATTTATTTATATATATAATTTAAAAAGCCAAAGATTTAAAAGTAAAAAAAAAAACTAATAAGATATATATCTTTAGTTAATTTTAAAATATTTCAAATTATCTGAGAGTTAACTTAAAGTTAGTTTTAATAACTAATAGAATAATAATAAAAAACTAATAAGATATATATATCTATTTCAAATTATCCGATAGATAACTTAAAGTTAGTTTTAATAGCTAATCCGATAGATAACTTAAAGTTAGTTTTAATATCCAATAGAATTTTAAAATATAATAATAAATATATATATATATATATATATCTAAAATCTAACATATTCCTTATTTTTCACTCCTCCATCCGTTTGCTCTCTCTCACGTCGCCAGAAGTTTTTTTTTTCAAGTAATTCTAACTTGTTCTTTCAATCCCTCTTCGAACATACATCTCCACACCAGATACGAGAGTAGCTTTTGTTCTTGTTCTCATATGATTATATATATATATATATATATATGAATACACCTTACGCACTATTCAATAAAAATGATATGCAATATGCATCTTTTCGTCCTTTTGTGAATTAAATAAATATATATAGTTATATATACAACCTTCATCCCTTATATATATATTAAATAAATATATATAGTTATATATACTACCTTCATCCCTTATATATATATATATGTAATTATAATATATATATATATATATATATTCTTATGCAGAAACGCATCCTTTCATCCGTTTATTTTTCTAAAATAAATACACATATATATATATTTAATTATATTATATTATATATATATATATATATATATTTGTAGGTATGTATATAATATGAAATTAGGAATATAAATTTAATATAAATTTTTACACATAGATATATGTGTGTGTGTGAATTTGGGAATATAAATTTAATTTATATTTATATACTTAAATTATAAATTTTAGATGAGAAAATTAAGATTTAAGAATTTGAAAATTTTTGTAAATTTAAGTTAATATAAAATTGACTATTCTAATGAATTAATTAAAATATAAAGAAATGTAGATTTAAAAGATAATTTTAGGTTCTCTATGATAATTTTTAAGTTTCTAAAGTAGTTTTAGAGTAATTTTAGAGTAGTTTAAGATAATACATAAGTAGTTTTGAATTATATATTGATGTTTTGTTTATATGTGTGACTTTTGTAGGTTTTCGTTAAAAGCTCTTACTGCTTAGATTTTCTTGTCGTGTGACTACTTGTGAGCCAAAAGAGAACAGGTAATTTGGGGTTTTTCCATATGTATGCAAACTGATTTGTGGTTGAATTTTTAATTAAATAAATAGTTTATCTTGTTGAGTATGGTACATGTAAATAAGCTGTATGAGATTATGAAACAGTAAAAATAAATGATTGTGAAATTAATGAAATTGCTAGAATTTTGTTAAGTATGCTTGCAGATATAATAAAATTCTGACGTAGTGTTTTATTTTTCAAGCATGTTTGAAAGGTCGAATTATTGATGTAAAATTTTAGAATATTATATTTCTTCCAAGCATACTTGTATGAATTTTAGATAAATATGACATACATAAATGATAGGTTAAGGAGATGTTGGTGAGATATATATGATATGATGACCACGTGGTTTTCCTCCACCTCGCGCAAGTGGTTGGCTTTTTGTAGAGCCCCGTTCCTCAATACTTACCTGGCCGGGTTTGTAAAGGGAGAATGCGGGACAGTGACACCTCCTAGTTTAGTCTTTTAAGGAGGAAAATCATAGTTTGGGCTTGGGCTCTGTACCTTTGGTCGGGTACATCTCGAGCACTGGAGTAGCTTTGGTCGGTCCAATGTGTGGGCCAGATCGTGGATAAGCCTGTGGCTTTAGTCAGCGGTATAAGGTTGGACGGAGCAATAAGGGAGGTTACACATATTGCATTTTATCATGTTGTGCATATAACTATTTCGAATTATACCTTATGATCTTTTGTGTTAATAATTAATAATAGTGATGTTGGATTTGCATTGAGACCTATTGGATATGATTGTTAGTTTGTATGCACATGGTAAGACTCTGGGTTACTGAGACGTTAGTACTCACCCCATTCTCTTAATATTTTCAGGTGAAGGGCTGAATAAGAGGCAAAGGAAGTTACCGGAAGAGTGAGCTATTGACTCTTATACTCCTCAAGCTCATGTTGGGTTAATATTTACTTTTTTGCCATGATCATAGGATATTTTTATTTGATTTTACTATTTTTGAATCTTAAAACATTATTTAGCAAGCAGTTTGATACTTATAGACCTTTGAATTTAATTTCCTAAATATTCTAATATATGTTCGAGATGTGAACTGTGAGGTCCTATGTTTTGAATTGAATAAAATGGGTAGAGCCCTTATTGTTATATAATAACTTTAGCATGTATTATTGCCTAATAAGGTTGAGCCTTTTTAAGTGAGTATTAACTAGTGTGAGGCGACGTCTCAAGAATTTATAACTATATAAGTACTTGACATATATTTAGGGGACGGAGTCCCTCGCCCAATGATTATTAGAGTAGGTGTTACACAAAACGCAGGTAACCCTGCGTTTTGACCCAGCCCCTTTTTGATCCTGCGATCACTGCCATCAGCGGAGAACGAGAGGGGCAGAAAAGAAAACACTGAAGCAGAAGGCAGGGAGACAGGGCGCACAGAAACACGAGAAAGGGAAATAGGCAGAGCCTGAGAAGATCAAAAGAGCAGGCTACAGCGAGAGGCTCGAGGGTTTGACCTCTTCTGAGGTCTCTTTCACCGCGGGAGGAACGAGATGCCGAGAGGAAGAAGCTCTAGATACAAATGGACTGGAGGGAGAAAAAGGCGAGGGGAGAGCCTTCTGATTTAAGGGATGAATTCGGAGGAAGAAAGAGGGAGAGCGAGAGATGGAGAGGATCCAAAAAAAAATCGATGAGGGAAAAGGCGAGGCAAAGATTTTCTGATTTAGGGATTCGAACAGAAATCAAAGGGGACGGAGAGACCAGAATCGGGCGAAGTGGAGAATAGAGACCGAAAAAAAATGGAGCGCAAGAGGGAGAGGTTTTGTTTCTGATTCGGGTTCAAGAGTGAAAACAAGGATTCGGAGACTGAAAGTGCGAAGGGGAGATCACCATTCGGGGGAATTAAGATTCAGGGAAGAGAACTGCGAGTCGAAGGAGCAGGAAAGGATAGAGGTCCAGGGAAGAAAAAAAACTGAGGGTGTATCAGTGAATCGGGGAAGAAGAGAGGCTTCAGTTTCTGCCAGGTTGGAGGGACTGAGAAATCGAAGGATTTGAAGCAAGAAGAGGAAGGGTCGAACGGAGACGAGAAGAGGAAAACATTCCGAATTTCAACAATGCGACTAGCTGGGTATTCTCCTGATTTCGATTTGTCTCTGATGAATGGGCTGGTTGGTTTCAGATTGCTGAATAATACTATATTGTCTGGTTTTGTCCCTGTAATCGATTAGCCGTCTTATTAGATAGCTTCGCCTCTGCAAATCCCATTTCTATACTTTTTTTTTCAATGCCCGGTATACGCTCGACGAAATGCTCAAGAGAAGTATGCAATGGACATATGAGTTCAATTGTTGTAATTTGTTGTTGGTAAAAGTTACTGTGTTGAATCTGATTCTTTACTTGAGCGTTTAATCTAAAATGGACATCTAATTTGAATCGAAGTTTACTTGAACATTTCTCTGATTCGTTATTTCACAGTCGATAGGGATTTCAATAACAAAACTTTCTGTGAGCCATCTGACACATTGAACCAAGGATTATAGTTTTAGGAATTTATCTACTTATTTGTTTATGTTTTTGGGTGAGGCCTTGTGTGTATGGTTCTATTTTGTGACACTCTTGCTCAGCGATGTGTGGTATTGTCTGCTTACTGCCTGAACATCATGGGGAAATAATGTTTGAGGGTAGGTTTAATTTCGAAGTGCCTTCTTGCGCTGTTTCTTTTGCCATGTTTTTGCTGGTTTGTTGTGATTATTAAGTATGCGATTTGCTACTCTGACATTATGGAAAAATAACGCTTGAGGAATCGGATCTGCAACCACAAACAGAAATTAGACGCTGATTCAACCAGAAATATAGGCACAAGTGTATATGTGGGGCATTTTATGGAAAACTTAGGCAGTAGAGCCTCGGGGAACTGTTGTATGGGGTAAAATTCCGGATGTACTGAATAGTTTCGTCCCTCTCATGTAAATGTATTCGAACATAATGTAATATTGAGACAAGAAATACACTAAGCACACACGGATCTTATATATAGCCAGTTCTACCTTATTTTTCAATTTTATTTTCATATTAGTCGCTTTCGATTCGTTTGATTTTGTCATGTGGGATCTTGTATCCCCTTTTGACACACAATAATAAACCCATGGACCATGTGACGTAATAGGCCTCCTTGACATTATTGGGTTACAAGTTTACGTTTTATATGTTTTGGGCTTTATCAATCAACATCAAATTGGTTCCTTTTTTTTTAAAAAAAAAAAGAGGTTTTCAAAAGGGGAACCAAATGAAAAATAAATAAATAAATAAATAAACAAAAATAAAAAAAAAGGCAAAAAGAAAAAAAACAAGAAAACAAAAACAAAAAAAATCATAACGAATCAGATAAAACTAAAAAAAAAAAGAGATGCAGAAAGAAAAGAAAATCGAAAAAGGGAAAACACAAAAATCGAAAATGCAAAGAAAGTAAAAATTAAATTCACTCTTGACAAATCAAAACATACCAATCAACTTCTAAATTCGTTTTATTTGTTAAAGGGAAATTAAGTTTTATTTTCTTTATCTTTTCACCAAAAAAAATAACAATAAAAGCATGGTCACTTAAAATAGAAAACAAAAAAAATCAACAAAAATAAAAATCGCAAAACCTAAACAAAAAAAAATAAAAACACAAAAATCATAAAACCTAAAGAAAACAAAAAAACAAAAAAAAATGGAAGAGGAAAGAGTAAAATTAGTTCTGCCTTTTGCAAATAAAAAAACACCTCAAAAAACAAAAATGATTTTTTTACTCTTTCTCTCTCTAAAAAAAATAAAAAAAATTAAACAAACACAAAAACAAAAAACAAAAAACAAACACTAAACACCTTTTCCAATCGAACTACGTGGACTTTGATCTCCTTCAGAGGGTACGTAGGCCCTGAGCTTTTATCGTAGGTCAAATCCGCCCTTGTAAATAAAAGTTTCTATTCAATTTTTATTTTCTTAATTTTTTTATTTTATTTTGTTTTCTAATTTTGTTTCTTTAATTTCTTTCTTCCTTTTTAATTTCATTTCTTTTATTTTTATTTCTTGTTTTGCATATAATTTGTTAGGGAGAATTGAAATAAAATAAATGTCATTTTATTTTTGCACAACTAACTTAGGGTAACCGTTTCTAGCAACGGGTATTGTGGGGCGTCTAACACCTTTCCCACTCACAATCGACTTCTGAATATATTTTCTGGTTCACATAACACATTTTTTGATATTCCGAATTAAAAGATTTTTTTTTAAAATTTTGTCTTTTCAAAAATAAAAATTTGGTGGCGACTCTACTACTTTTCTACTTTCATTTTAATTTTGATTTCGATTTGGCGCCGCGCGATCGCATTTTCGAGTGTGACAATGAAGATGATGAATATTTGAATTAAGTCATATAAAAGTTTTTATTATCACACAAATGCTTGAAAAACAAAAAAAAAGTCAAATTACATTTTTAAAAATGACATAATCAAACTAAACTAAATCCAAACCAAAGGAACCATAGACCAAAATTAAATAAATATTCCATTTTGTAAATCAACTAGTTCAATTCAATTTAGTTTCATTTCAAAACCAAATTAAACTAAATCTTTGAACACCTTTACTTTAAGCCAAATACACCTAAGCTCACAATTGCTTCTAAACTTTTGCCAACAAAAAGAGAACTTATTGATAAAAAACTAACCCACAATTAGCCATTACTTACATAAGGTCTTATGTTTCCAGAACATAAGGTTAATGGGACATGACTACTCACTGATTAAAAATAACCACCACCATCATCTATAAATAGGGAGATTGTCCTCAATCATAATATGCTCACATTGGGCCTCCTTGTTACACTACAAAATAACTCCGAGAATCCTTTTAACTTAAGCATTACTCATATATTCTCTTCGTTGCAATTTTATTAGTCGAACTAGCACGGCGATCGTTAAATCCCAAAACCAATTTATCATTGACATCATCTGTGGGAAACTTATTAGCCTCTACAAAGGAGTTTTTTTTTTCACAATGTACCAAATGTAAGTCAATCACCATTATTGTTGCTCATAAGAAAGGCAATGATAAAAAAAATCTCACACAAGAGGTAGCAGACACGATCAAGATTAGCAAAATGCTAATAAGTATGGCAATCATCGCTTATGAAAGTTCAAACAAAGCTCTATAGCTATGGCAATCATCATTAAAATCAACAAATTCTTGCTTAAAATATTTCTTCAATAAACATATTTCATTTTTTCCACATTTTCTTTATTTCTCTTGTTCAATATAATTGAAAAACTATATCAAAATATAGTGAATAAATAGAAAACTTGCATAAATGCAGTCTATAACTAAAGAGATTCTGCTAAGATATATTCTTTTTACAATCTAAAAACTTCTCTCTCTCTCTCTCTCTCTCTCTCTCTCTATATATATATATATATATATATATATAACATATATACTTCACTGCATAACATTCCTTGTTCTAGGAATATAGCAAACCACATTAGACATTATACCACAAGAATACCATCTCTATGTAATTTCAACTAGGGTTGCAAGGTTTTTAACTTTATTAAGGCAAGACATGAACCAACTTTTCATGAAAAGGAGAGGCCTCACTGTGTATAAGAAGATGGAGATACCTTTAAAAATGTTTTGTGCCCCTCAACTCTATGCATAAAGTAGCACCAACTAGTAAAACAAAAACTAAACAAGATGACAATAGCCATACCCATGTACACAGTTGTGTTGATATACTAAGTGAATAGCTAGAATGCTTTCAACAATGTAAAAGTGGGCAACATCTTCATAAAGAATATATTCTCTCATTAATAATGTCATAATATCACCACTAGGTAAATACTCCATGATGAGATATAGCAAATATGAATCTTGGGATGAGTAATAGAGTTTTACAATGCATTAACTACCAACCTCTGCCAGCAAGTTCCTCTCGGACCAAATGTTCTACCTAAATTAGAATCACATCATCATGTAAAAAGAAGTATTCAAGTTCATTCCAAAGGTCAGTAGAATGACATCATCATGTAAAAAGAAGTATTCAAGCTCATTTAAAAGGTCAGATGACCTTGTAGTATGTACTTGCAATTTAAAATTTCTAACTAATAACATTTTCTTAGAAATTTAAGCACATGCATAATTATTAACTTTATTCCATATTTTCCCTTGTACATGACATTAAATATCAAAAGAAAAATAAAACTTTGGAAGTACTAGAAATAGCAAAAAAATAGAAGGAAAAAACTTGTACTAATCATCCAATACCTATTAATAAGGGAAAGCAAGGTAGTTTCAAAAATAAGTTAAATGATGTCAAGCAGATATTATGTACTGATCATAGCATTTTCCTTTATTCAATTTCTCCCTTGAGGTGTAATGATCCGCAATCAACTAAATTTGCAAACATAATTATTGTAAGAATTTCATTTATTTAATTAAATTTTGATTTAACTCAATCTATCAACTAAATAGGTTAACCATTGAGCAAACATTATAAAATCTGCAACCATATTATATCTACCAAAAAACAATTACTTACTAATACCATGCAAATTAGCATAGGCATCCCAACTAAATCAGTTAGTATAAATGGTGAACTCTCAAATCAATTAAGCAAAGGAAAATTGTAAGAGATTGATAAATTTCCATTTATTACATTTTTCACATTCATTAGCATAAAGAATACTGCACTGAAGTATCATGTATTGTTGAAGAAACACTTGTGTTAGAGTATGTATTAAGCTTGACATCTATAACCTGTCCGTAGCTAAACATATTTGATTTCTTCAATTTCTCCATGGTAAAAACCGCTCCTCTACTTTTAGCACAATGTAGCGCACCTACATTTTAAAAATATGAACTTATAGTGATGCATAAATGTATGTAATCTTATCACGGTAGGTGATACAATTGGAAGAATTCAAAAGTTATTTCATAATATTTTCTTCATGGTGTAGCTCACTGAAGACACCTTTACCAATTATTGTTAATTGCTCAAGGTCATCAATTCCAACTTTATGTCTCTGCATCCTCATATATTTAGTTTCTCAGCCCTCTAGATCCTTAAGCATTTCCTCCTATTCTTTAGCTGATATATGATCCTCTTATGCTTTCCTTTGAAGTGCTCTATGTCAAAAATAGAACCATAATAAATTGTAATGCTAGTTAATTTACCAAATAAGACAATATCTGATGATATTTGAAAATCTAAAAAATGCGTAATAACTTGGATATTTGGTATTTGCAAATAAAATATGGTATGGTAAAAGTATTGAAAGGAGAGAGAAGAAATTGAGTGGCGTGAATGGATACTACACTTTATTGCATAATCTGATTGCTAGCCATACATTACAAGGCAAAACCTATCCTCTATTTATAGAAAAATAAGCCAGTGGGTGTTTCTTCAAGAACATAACTTCCAAAAATATAATATTACATCTTAATGCCTATAACTAGTTGCCCACCTCCAATAGCATAATTATTTCATTTTACATTAAATAAGATTTTGCATCCACTACCTCTTTTTACCTCATTGTGAAGCTACTTCATTGTAAAGGTAATAATAATATATTTTCTAGATTAATAGATATTGTAGCTACTTCATTGTAAAGGTAATAATAATATTTTTCTAGATTAATATATATTTTAACACTCCCCCTTAATCTAGAAAAAATTTGAAACTCCAAGTACTTTTCTAAACTTAATAAATTTGTCAACTGTAATTGGCTTTGTAAAAGTATATGCAAGTTAGTCTTTGCTCCTGCAAAACTTCAACCCGATTTCTTTCCATTCCATAGGTTCTTGAATAAAATGATGTCACAATAGAATTTTTGTTGGCGTGTTGGTACTTTGATGCAAATTTTCTAATATCTTCTTAAGCCAAATTGCTTTATATGCTGCACTTGTTGTTGCCATATATTCTGCTTTTACTGACGAAAGCGCAACTGTCTTCTGCTTCTTTGATGCCCATGAAATTACTTTGGAACCACAAAGAAAAATATATCCATTTGTGCTCTTCCAGTCATCGACACTCCCTGCCCAATCACGATCTATGTAGCCGATTAAGTTGCAATCATCTTCTTCTTAATACAAGACATCGAAACTTTTCATATCTTTTACATATCTCAGGATTTGTTTTGCAGTTGTGAAATGTGACTTGCTAAACTCTCTCATAGGTCTAAAAACAATGCTGACAGCATGCACTATGTCAAGCCTAGTATTTATGAAATAAATCAATGAGCCAACAAAGTTTTGATAAGTCATCTTGTTTGCCTTTTCTTTTCCATCCTCTTTTGATAGCTTCTTATTAGTTCATATTAGTGTGGATGTTGTCTTACAGTCTTGCATCTTGAATTTGTTCAACAAATCATTAGTGTATTTCTCTTAAGAAATGAAAATCTGGCCCAACCTTTGTTTTACTTGCATTCCAAGAAAATACCTTATAAGGAAAAGATCAGTCATCTTATACTCCTTCATCATGGCCTGCTTGAAGTCTTTATATCATTGCCAATGTATATCAAATTATCCATGTACAAGTAAAGGATGAGGAAATGATCTCCTTACTTTTTATATACAATGATGGCTCACTTAGACTTTTGGTGAAACAGTGATCAAGAAGATGCCTATCTATTTTACTATTCCATGCATGCGATACTTACTTCAATCCGTAGAGTGCTTTCTTTAACTAATATACTCTATCTTTTTTTCCTCGGACCACATACCCTTAAAGTTGCTCTACATACACTTCTTCAATTTTTCCATTTAGAAATATAAACTTTAGGTTTAATTGATATATTAGTAGTTTTAATTGGGTGGCCAAAGCAAGTACCATTCTAATTGTCTCCATGCATACTATGGGAGCAAAGGTCTCATTAAAGTCAATATCTAGTTGTTGAGAAAATCCTTTAGTTACAAGCCGTTCCTTGAACTTTTGGATTGACGCATATTTGTTATACATGTTTTTGGAGATCCATTTTAGCTCAATGATTTCTTTTTCTTTTGGTTTCTCCATGAGCTTCCATGTATGGTTCTTCTTGATCATCTTGATTTCTTTGTCCATGACTTTTCTCCATTCTTCTTCTTTTGCAGCTTCTTCATATTTTTATGGTTTACAAGAAAATAATACGACATTACAAGTTTGATAAATATCTTACAATGATCACATTTTTCTTGAAAGAGATTATTCTAATGACAAGCATTATTGTCTTGGTTGTTGGCTTATGCTTGGGTCTGATTTATCTCTGACATTCTCCTCAGCCTCAAGATGTTGAATTCCTTCAAATGTTTCATTACTCCATTTTCAGCTAGCTTTTTCATTAAAGATGACATCCTTAAAATAATTAATTGTTCTGCGTCAGGATTGTAAAGACGATAGTCTTTGGATTCATTATTGTAACCAATGAGGATAAACTTTTCTCCTTTTTCGTCCAACTTGTTTTTATGTCCTCTTAGGATGTGGGCATAGGCAATGCTCCTAAAGACTTTGAATAGATCAACATTTGGCTTAGATCAACATTTGGCTTTCTCTTAAACCACACTTCATATGGCGTTCTATTTGAAACTACTTATGTAGGAGATTGGTTGAGAATATAAACTACTGTGTTAATAGCTTCGACCCACAAATATTTTTACCTTTAATCATAATGAGCACCATCTCAACAATAGTTCTATTTTCTCTTTCTGCAACATTGTTCTGTTGAGGTGTGTGATAAATTGTGAGCTCTTTCTTGATGTCGTGCTCTTTGCAAAATTTGATAAATTTTTTATCAATAAATTCTCTCCCATTATCAGTTCTTAAAATTTTAAAAGAGTGCCCATTTTGTTTTTCAGCAAAGGCTTTAAACTATGTGAAATAAGAGAATACATTTCATTTCTGTTCAATAAAATAGACCCACATCATGAGGGTATAATCATCGATAAAGAGTAGAAAATATCTTTTTTCCACCAAGAGTAGGGTTTCTTGAGGGACCCCAAATATCTGCACACATCAATTCTAGTGGAGCTTTTACTCTCCAAGATGATTTTGGGAATAACAATCTATGCATTTTTCCAAAAATGCATCCTTTACAAACTTTCTTTTCAAAATGCACAGGAGGTAGGCCAAGCACCATTTCCTTTTAATTTAATAATTTAGTGCCATAAAAATTCAAATGGCCAAATCTCAAATGCTGTAGTGTGGATTTATCCACATTTTCATATTTCATGACATTTTTTCCCAATGGCATCATTAAAGGAAAAATTTTATTTGGGGCTATTTTGATAGTAGCTATAAATTGCCCTTTATTTTTATTAAATACAATGCATTTATCATTATCAAAAATCAATTTGTAGTCTTTTTGAATCAATTGGCCAATGCCCAATAAATTTTATGTAAGAACCAAAACATAATAAACATCATGAATAAATTTGTATTGGTCATTTTTTGTCTTGACAGCAATAATACTTTTGCCTTCTACTTCTTGCATTTTTCCATCATCAAGTGTAACTTTGAATTTCTTACTTTCATCTAGTTTGACAAAGTAATTTTTGTTGCTTATCATGTGATTTGAACACCCACTATCAAGATACCAAACATCCCCTCATTCTTGAGAAGAAAATGTATAATAAAATATTGGATCAAATGATTGATCTTTTTTTTGTAAAATTTACTTCTTTTTTCTCCCGATACCAACAATCTTTTTCAAAATGAATGTACTTTTTGTACCTCTTGCATTTGTATCAGCAATCTTTTGTATCATGATTATTTTTCTTGTATAGGCTACAATAGGAGCTTGATTTATCTTTGCTCCTTTGATTTTTATAATTTTTTCTCCCCCTTTATAGTAATTAGATGATCCCTTATTTTAAGAATTTTAACCTTAGTCATTTTTTTTATCTCCATCATTTTTAAAAATATTTATTTTTGACTAAAAAGCTTGCTCTAGTGGTAGCTCAAATCTTTGCATTCTCTCCTCATGGGCTTGGAAAGATCCCATACGCTCCATTAGAGTAAGTTTTGATAAACCCTTGGCTTCTTCAATTGCGATCACCACATGATCGAATTATGTTGGAAGGCTCCTCAATAATTTTTAAATAATTTTTTATCTTTTATCTTATCTTTATAACTTTTAATTTGATTAATAATATTAGAAATATGAGAGAAGAAAATTTGTATTGATTCACCTTCTTTCATCATTAAAATATCAGAATCTCTCCATAAAGATTGAAATTTGATAGCAATTACCTTATTAGAGCTTTTATACTAACTCTTTAAAATTTCCAATGCCTTTTTTGCAGTTTTGGCATTTGTGATTCTTAGAAAGATTGCATTGCTTACCCCTTGTTGAATGACGAGGAAAGCTTTTGCAACTTTTTACATACTTTATTTGTATTCATTTTGCTTTGCAGTTGTCCATGATGCCTGCTCTTTTGGGGTTGATTCTTGAAATTCTTCTACCATCGTTTTCCACAAATCTTGCAAGATGAATAATAACTTCATTTTTAGACCTAAAAAATCATAAGCTTCACCCTCAAATATAGGGATTAAAGTTTGAGTATAATTGAAGGTGGTTAGGTTTAATGTAGATGTGGAGGCCATAAGAACTAATAAGAGAGGTGGAACAATATAATATTAAGGTGGCTAAATATGGATGGGTGTTTTAGAACCAAGGCTCTAATATTATTGATGATATTTGAAAATCTAAAAAATAGGCAATAACTTAGATATTTGGTATTTGCAAATGAAAGATGGTATGGTAAAAGTATTGAAGGGAGGGAGAAGAATTTGAGTGGGGCGAATGGATACTACACTTTATTGCATAATTTGATTGCTAGCCATACATTACAAAGCAAAACCCATCCTGTTTATAGGACAATGAGTCTATTGGTGTTTCTTTAAGAACATAATTTCCAAAAATATAATATTATATCTTAATGCCTATAGCTAGCCGCCCACCTCGAATAGCATAACTATTTCATTTTGCATTAGATAAGATTTTGCATCCACTACCTCTTTTTATCCCATTGCCAAGCTACTTCATTGTGAAGTTAATAATAATAATTTTTTAAAATTAATATATATTTTAATAATATTTGCTTTCACTTTCTTGAATTGGATTCATCAAAATGCATATTAAGAATATCTTCCATTGCTCCGCCAACTCGTCAATAAGTCAGTATTCAGTATACAATAACTCAAAGCAAAATAAAGACAACCTAGTAATTTTACTTTCATTATTTCAGATGCAAATAAAATAAAGAAATTAAGGAGGGAGGAACAACAATATAGAAAACTTTCCTTTAATTAAAAAAATATAGAAAAACTTAACTAGAGGCACCAAGCAGAGTTTAAACAATAATCATGGAACAAACATTTGAATAACAAAAATTATACTAGCGGCATATCTCCATTGATGAAACTAAAGAGTCATGGCCAAGTTATAATGCCAAGAATATACGACTATCTGAAATAGGTCAAGAAAATTTAAGGCAAAAGATGGAGAAGGGGAAAAAAGGTGTACATATGGAAATATTTTAAAAATATAGATACATAGTGTGGTTGGAGACTCTAACATAAATCAGCAGTAGATAAAACCAGGAAGTGCTCAAGGATTCAATGTGATAAGGAATTGCCACGAAATAGCCAAAACTGGAATCAGATGGAAAAAAAATGATGGAACTAAATGCAAGAAGTCATTGATAAGAAATGACCAAAGAATAAAGTTGCATATGGAATATGAAAAATGTATGCCTATCTTTACGATCATGCAATCCTTGGAGGTAATTCTTGTGATGATTTTCTACAAAGTGATTGGCGGAGAGCTATCTTCTATCTAGTAATCAGAGAAGAAATAGCTATATCAGGCTTTAAATCAAATTCACTTCGATGATACTTCAAGTTCAGAGCTTCAAGCCTCATAGGTCCCTCGTAACCCCCTAATTCTGGGTCAATTTGGAGGAGTGAATAATTAATCAAAGATCGACCAACTCTTGTAGAAGCCATGGAAGCTTTAAAGTCACAAGGTTCCTATACAGGAGAGATCTGGGAGTGTTTGTGAAAATGACATAGAAAAAGTGCAACTACAACTATGCAAAGCGTCTATAGTGGGATAAACTTCTTCGCTTATATATAGCTGTTGCAAGGCCGTTTTACCTAGTACTTGCCATACTTTTATAGTTTATTCCCGATGAAAAAAATATAAAAGGAATATTTTGATTTTATCCTAGTCTTAGATTATATTTACAATTTTGTAATAAAATTTTGGGGTAATCTACATTTTGTTATTAAAAAGTAAATTACTTTTCTTATAACATAGAGTGGGATAGCCATACCGTTTTCGTCCCATGAACTTGTGAAATCTAGGGAAGCATTTCCCATTATTACGAATTTTTTTAGGGCAAGAACGTACAGAAAGAAACAAGGATGCTATAATTGGCACACCATGAGTGATTAATCTTTATTTCCTTTTTAGGTGAATCTCTAAATTCTTGGATTTTGGATTCATTTATTTAAAAAAATTTTAAATGATTTTTTAAAATTTAAATTAGTTACATAAAAATAATCATATAAAATAAATAAAATATATCCTAACTATTAATATTATTTAAACATTTTATTAACATAATTTAAAATTGTATAATTTCAATAATTTTGTCCTTAAATATGTCTCTAACACAACAATTGATATATAAATATGATGATTAACACATTTTTATTTAAATATTTATTAAATTTCAAGTAAAAGACAAATATAAACAAAAATACACACATAACAAGTTTGAGGTAGAATGAATATTGGGTACCACCCTCTCTAGTTCTAGATTGGAACCCTTAGAATTCCCAAACAAATCCTCACTCAAACTCATTTTTTATCCCAACAAGCTTAAATAAATAAATTTAATGAGCATCCATAAAATATAAGTACTTTAGTAATTCTTGATCAACAAAAGATAGTTGAAAGGAAATCCTTTACAAATATTACAATTATGGAAATCAAGATGCATTTATTATAAAATTTGAATTCCTAATTAATTTTATGACAAAACTTATAAGTTAATATTTTTTAGAATTACATGAATGATTTTTAAAAAAAATCGCATATTTTGTTTTGTTAAATAATAAGCATTAAAGAAATCTTACTTAAAAATTTAATTTGTAATTTTGATTATAAAAAATTAATGTTTAGTTATAATATCCGGCATGTAATATAGTTAGACATACTTCTAAATTTTTCTTTTCTTGAACCAAGACATACTTCTAGTTATGTAGAGTACAAACTAATTTTATCTTTATACTCATAATATTCAAATGATTAATCATTTTCATTTAATCTTTTAATGTGAATTTTATTTAAATTTTATGCTACACTTAAATGCATTATGGTATAAAAAGTTCAACAAGAGTCAAACCTTTAGAAAATCCTGAAGAGAATCCTAAAGAGGTTGCTGCCACTGTTGTCTTCCTCTTCCATTGAACTTCCTTTGTCCCCGCCTTCTTGCTCCAGAGCTGCTGCACCTCTGAGCTCAGCTGCCATTTCTACCCCATCTGCTTTCTTCATTGATTTCCCTACCTCTCACTTCTTCGTTTTGCTGCACACAAAGCCCAGAGATTTTCTCCAATCCATTATTTGACTAAACAGGCATAGCAACAGGCGAAGCATTACTGATGTTCCCTGCTGCTGCACCCCTAACCATTACCTTCTATTCAGACACTTACCAATACCCCTTGCTTTGCTATTTAATCTTATATTTGTTAAAAATCAATCATTTCATCTTGCTGCTTTTTCTCCACTACTCCTTTTCTATCCTTCTTTCTTCTTGGTGTTTAGTCACAAAGGAGTGAGAAATCTTGAAATGGAGGAGTAAGGAAAGTCTTCTCATTTCACCTTCCTTATATCTAGTATGCAATCGAGCATTCTAATCAGCGAACTTTACTTCGCTGGTGTTTGAGACCCTCCACCTCTAAATCTTAAAGCCACGTTTTTTTTTGCCCTATGTCATTACCCCTACTACTTGTCTCACAAATCTAGGTCCTGGCTCTTTTCTACCTCTCTCGCAGCATTGTCTTCTCCCAAGCCTTCGCCAACATCGCAGTGTGGCATCCCTGTGTTGCTATCGCTTCTCTTTGAACCCCCGTACCACTGCAATCTTATCCAAGATTTTGGTTTTTTTGAATCCAATGGGACAAACTCATTGGGAGTCGTCTTTCACAAATCTATCGTCACTGCTCCACATCCTCCTTGATCTGCTGAGCCTCAATCATTGAAGATGAAATTTTAACCTCAGCTACCTACCGAGAACAAAAATTTTCTTCTATTACGAAAGCATAGTCATTTCCATCTATCTCTAGAGAGTCTACTGTCAATACAAAGCCTCTTTCCATTCTCTTATATAGTTATCCTAAGTTGCTTTTGTTACCTGTAATAGGGATCATGAAAATCTAGCAAGTTATGGCATGTTGTCTTCACTCACAAAAAGTGATTCATGCAGTTTAATACACTTAATTTTTGTCGTTGAGGAATCTCTGCATTATCAGGCACTTGAACCAGTTAACTGCTAGCTAAAAGTCACTTGTGAATCTCAGTTGTTCTAATTGTTGTTGTTGTTATTGGTTACTTTTGTTTGTTCTCTCATGTACTTGTTTGTAAACTTTCTTGTAGAGAATGTCAATATCATTTATTTCTCTTTTTACTAACTTATTTTTTTTATATTTTTAAAAAAACTAATAATGCATGGATTGAAATAGAAATACTCTCATCTCCATACTATCTATAGGAAAGGGTCGCAACAGTGAAATATTCTTGTGTCCATTGACTACGTTACATCTCTTGGATAGGCCTACTCAACCTCTTGTACCTTGATTCAACGTTTTGCCAACCCTATTCCAAATTTTCCCCTCCCTCATATTCGTGTAATGTTTTCTCTTTTTATTCACTCATTTATGTAGATTAATGTTAATGTTAATTAATGTATATATATATATATATATATAATCTAAATGTTTTAATATTATAAAATAAATATTTATCACAAAATAAAAATTATACTAGATAATTTTTCTTTGATTTCCTTTCATTGGTAAGATTGATGTGACATACAACTTAATTACAGTTTAGTCAGAGAAAGGCGAGATGCATTATGTTCGACTAGGCAGCTAAAGTGACTTTCTTTCTATAATACGACATCAGTATCATGATTGTTAGTTCTTTGTGGTAACTCAATACTAACTGTACTTTGCTTATTGTTAGCCAATGTGTGCTGTGGGTTATTTGTTTTGAGGGAAGGACACTTCTTCTCATACGCTTATGTTTCCAGTTTCGAATGTTTTGGATGTTCTTTCCCACAAAACCAATAAAGGCAACTAATAAAGCAAAGATGTCACGTATCTAGTTTATAATGTTTTGAACATTCCTTCCCATAAAAGCCAATAAAAGTGACAGATAAAACAAAGTTAACAATGCCTTTGGATATGTAAAATAGGCCAAAAAAGGGATGAGGACGTAATTGCTCATTTTGTATCTTGCTGTTTAACAATCCACAATTTGTGTTAGATAGAATTTTCAATTTTAATTGTTTCACTTCTCCCCTTTTTAATGCTTTAAAACTTCAAGGTGGGCCTGCTTTGATGTAATCTTTACAATGGGTATCGAGGAAGAGCTGATCATGAGGGGCAATAATGAGAGCTGCTAGAATTTTATTGTTATCAAAGGCTCTCGAGAAGTCGATGATGGAGTCAAATTCCCTGATGCTCTCAGGCTTGAATTTCAGGTGACTAGAAAAGTTTTCTTGTTGCAACCTACCACTGCATTTGTCTTCAGGAGGGTCTATATATCTGGGATGGAAGGTTCAAGTTGAGACACTATCATCATTAAGGATAGGCTCGCTGTAGAACCAGCCGACATTATGAGAATTTCAAATAACCAAGGTGCCAGAGCAACCTTGACCAAGTTACCTCTCACGGGTTCTCCAGCGTATGAAAAATTATATTTTGTTACTTATTGCAACTAGTGAGATATCAGTATAATGCGACCATAGGAACATAGTATAACTCATGAACTCAGCCATATTGTTAATTTGATGAAGTTGTTGAGATAAAGAAGTTTGATTGTTTTATGTTAGACATACTATGTACAAAGAACAATATGGTGACAGAAAAGCAGAGTATGGCCCTGAATCCCCTAAGTTCTGGATTGTCTTCTTCAATGAACCAAATGACAAATCATATGAAGAGACGCATCATTGCCATTAGTAATCACGTTTCTTTTGTGAAGGCATCCATGAACATCCATGTTTCTTTGGATCTATCTGGCTTTACTTTTACCATCATAAAAATGCCAGATTCAAGGTATGGATGACTAAACTCGACATCAACATATCAGTTCTCCATTATTGGTATATCTTTGATTGCGGCATGAGGAACCTATATTAGAAGCATAATAATTAATAAACTTATGCTGCTCAACCTTGGTATTTTTAAATTAATAAGAAAAGAAGTTCTTACATACCAAGATCACATTGTGTCGTATATAGATGGGATTAGCAGAAAAGACATAGTAGTGTTTGGTATTTACCTTTTTATTAACTTGCTCAACTAATTTGTCATAAAAGCCATTAAAGGAAAATAATTCATAGGGCAAGGGATAAGGCAAGTGCTTCACAACTACTCTAAAGACATCAATTGAAAAACTGGTGACACGAGTGTCATTCTGGGGCCTGATCGTCGCTCACGTTCACAAATTGAGGACATGGATCCTTAGCAGGAAAACCTGTCTTCAAAGGCTTTTCTTCATTACTGTAAACCCAACCCTGTGGGAGTTTGTAATCCTCCTGGCCAGTACACTGCACCTACAACTCTGGCCGAACCAGCACTAGTTGTTGCCTCCATTACTTGATACTTGATGAGCTTCTCTGAGAAACTAGAGACCGGTGACCAATATGCTAATTCTTTATAACTTCTTCCAATAACATTAACTATCTTATAGATTGGCACTTCCAATAATTTACGATCTTTGAAGCTTACGTTGATAGCATGAATTAATCAAGATTTAATGAAAATATGTTGATAGTATGAATTAACTAAGATTTAATAGTCAAAACAAAATAAAAGAGCTTGCATACCCGATGAGATTTGATAAGGAAAGGAAAGAGAAAGGTGGATCACATAACTTACTTTGCCCTTTAAGATTTCAAAATGGAGAAGAGGAGGAGCGGTGGTAGTTTCTAATGTGATATATTTATTTATAAATTTTCTACCTCCTTCATCTCTTTTCAAATTGTAAAAGAGATTAAATTTTTCTTATCTTCTCTATATGAATCAGATTTGTGATAGAAAATTACTAGCTACTAAGAGGTTAAATGTTAGGCTTCTACTCAATAGATTTATATATAATCTAACATATCATGAATTACGCACTTTTAAACAAGACCTAATCAGTTTAGAATTCAATATCCAAAATAAAATTGATTGTTTAAATTATAATATATAATTATCTTATAATTAATTAATGCCAATCCATATTTAAATATTAATTTATAAAATTAATCTAACAATCTCCCACTTGGATAACATTAATTAATTATGCATAACTCAAATATCAATAAGCAATTAGTGTATATTAAACCATAAACAAAATCAAAAGAAAACAACTCAAAATCACTTAATCCAATAGGGAATCAAGTGATTTATGGCGCATTGACAAAAATCATTGAATCTAATAAGGAAACAAATGATATGAAGTGCATTAATCAATATTTCAATATCCAAATAGAGTGGAATAAAATTGTATAAGTGGTCTTAAACCAAATGAGATAATTATATTCCAGACTCCCACTAAACTAAGGTTATATCATAAGATTTAACATGACCCATACAAGTTACATAATCTTGAAATACTCATATTAGTAAGCCTTTAGTCAACGGATCTGCAAAGCATATCCACACTCGGGATGTGTACAACTCGAGTTTGTGATTCAGTATACAAGTTACATAATCTCGAAATACTCCTATTAGTAAGCCTTTGGTCAACAGATCCGCAAAGCATATCCACATTCGGGATGTGTACAACTCAAGTTTGTAATTCAGTAATCTTTTCTCTAACAAATAAGAGTTTGACATTAAAATGCTTTGTACGACTAGAATTCTTATAATTTTGAGAGAAATACACAGTAGATGAATTATCGCAAAAGATGGTTAAAGATCATGAAATAAAATCAACTAAACGCATGCCAGAAATCAATTCCCTTAACTATATTGCCTGATAAGTAGCCTTATAACATGCGATATACTCTTCTTCCATAGTGAAAATAACTGTGAGTGTCTATTTGACATTTTTTTCATGAAACAACTCCTCCAGATATCATAAAGATATATCCAAAAGTTGACTTGTGATTATCTATATAAGAGGCAAAATTTAAATCTGAATAGCTAACAATTTCAAAGTATCAGATTTTCTGCAAGTCAATATATAGTTTTTAATACTTTACAAATACCTCATGACCTTCGTAGTAACCTCCCAATGAATCATACCAAGATTATTCAAGTATCTACCTAACACACTAATAGCAAAAGCAATATTTGGATGAGTGCATACTTGCACATACATAAGATTATCCACAGCAGAAGTATAAAGAATCATATTCATTTTAATCCTCTCAGCATTATTTTTAGGATACTATGATCGAGATAATGATTCACTTTTTTGAATAGGTGCTGGACTAGATGCATAATTTTTCATTTTATACTTCTTAAGTCCCATACAAGTTTCTTAAGACAAGCTCAAGGTTCCACAAGATCTATCACAATGGATCTAGATCCCTAGGGCAAAAGATATCTCACCAAAATCTTTCATATCAAAATGGCATGACAACATATGTTTTGTCTCATTTAGAAAACTTATGGAATTATTGGCTAATAGAATCTTATCAACATAGAGTACTAAGATGACAAAATTGATCCCATCAAATTTCTGATAAATACATTAATCCAAATCATTCTCAATGAACTCAAGAGAGGTAATGACCTTATCAAACTTTAAGTATCATTGTCTAGGGCTTGTTTCAACCCATAAATAGATCTCCGTAGTCTGCATACTAAATGTTCCATTTTAGGTTCAATAAAATCATTTATTTAAGTCATGTATACTTTTTCATACAAGTCTCTATTAAGAAAAACAATTTTGATATGCATTTGGTGAAGTTTAAGATCAAACTGTGCAACAAAAGCCATGACCACCCTAAAGGCATCCTTTGTAGATACTAAAAAGAAGGTTTCTGTATTGTCGATACTTTTTTTCTGATTGTACCCTTTAGCTACAAGTTTAACTTTATATCTTTCAATTTCAACACAACGAACATGGTTTGTTTTATAAACCTATTTGCAACCAATTGGTTTGCACTTATCTAGTAATTCCACAAGCTCCCACACATAATTTTGATATATGAAGGCAATCCCATCAATTATAGCCTCCATCTATTTAGTAGAATTAGGACTAGATATTGTTTGTTGAAAGGATTCGGGATCTGTTCCATCAATAGTATCAGATTTAAATTCCTACGAATAAACCATGTAATCATTCGGTATTGCAGGCCTTTGGACTCTTTAAGAATGTCTCAATTCAATGACTAACTCACTTGTTTCTTCCATAGGGAGTTTTGCATCTACTCTAATTGAATTCTCCACAACTTCATCTCTATTGGACATATAAAGTGTCATAATAGGTATAGGCAAAACGGTACTCTTATCACGCAAATTGATGACTCTAGGTACAAAACTCTCACTGTCTAAGTCATATTTAAAATAAAGTGTCTGATCAAATTCAATGACCTTGATAGTGTAAGTAGGGCAATAAAACTTATATTCCTTTGAACCTACACAATAGCCAATGAAGAATCCACTAACTATTCTCGAATCTAATTTCTTTAATTAAGGATTATATGATTTAACTTCTACTCTACAACCCCATAGTCGAAAATGTTTTAAGCTTGGCTTCTTTCTAATAAAGAGTTCATATGTAGTCTTTGGTATTGTTTTACTTGGTACCTTATTTGAAATATAGACTAAAGTCTCAAAGTGTCATCCCATAATAACTTTGGCAAGGAAGAATGATTAATTATACTTCTAACTATAACCATTAGAATATGATTACACCTCTGCAAACCCACTTTGTTGTGGGGTTTTAGACATTGTATATTGGATTTCAATGTCATGTTTATGTAGGAATAAAGCAAATGGACCTAAATTTTTGTCAGTCTCAATATACCTTTCATAATACTCTTCTCCCCTATCTGGTCTAACATATTTTATGGTCCTACTAGTCTTCAATTCAACTGCTGATTTAAAATTCTTAAAGGCATCCAGTGATTCTAATTTCTCACGTAGAAGATCAATCAAACCATGTTTAAAATGATTATCTTTAAAGGTAATATAGTATTTGAATTTTTCTATAACCGTAGGTGTAATGGGCCCGCATATGTCAATATGAATTAGGTCCAAAATATTCTCAAACCTATTTCACCTCTTGTTTCTAGTTCTAACAAGTTTTCCTTTAATATAATCAACACAAGTTTCAAAATAAAATAAAAAAAAGAAATCTAAATCTTGCAACACACTTTGTCTGACCAATCCCTTCAATCTATTTCTAAAGATGTGGCCCAAATGCTGATGACACAAAATAAAAGAGTTTTCATTAATTCTTAGGTGTTTATGCCCAATCATAGTATCAATAAATTAAAAGATTCAGTAGGACAATCTTTTAAATTCAAATAATATAGGCTAATGAGTTTTATAAAATGTCCTTTGACCCTAAATAATTCATCATAACGGGCGTTTATCAAACAACGAGAGATAATAAACTTTTTGAGTTTTACTAAATCTCATAAATTTCTCCCTAACTACATTCATTTACTCTAATGCAGTGTCTTTATTTAAAATGCTCTCTCTAATTCCTTTTTTAATAGTGTATTTAATCACCGCTAGACAGATCTAATTTGACTTATACCTTACTTATGATGGGTCTTATCAACAGAACTAGATTCAGGTGTAAGATTTTAAACTTAAATTCCTGAATGCCAAATCTTTTTTCAGAAATTGTCAAGTATATATTCAAGAACTCTTTTCATCATAATTCGTTCTATCAAGAGTCTTCACCACAAATAATTGTTAGAAAGCAGGAACTGATATATGACCACAAATTGGGAAATAATTAATTATGTGTGCACAATATAATTATAATACAAGATTCCCAATCAAAATTCAGTTAGGCAACTATACAACAAAGCAGTGTCAAGTAGAATTTATATATACTATAAAGATTTGGTCTTTACAAAAAATCTATACAAAATGCGTTCAATATATTCATATTGAGAGGGTATAAGAAATATTGAAAACATTTAAAAAAAAAACTATTTGCCTATCCAAAAGAGTCAAATCCAATAGATTACATGAATAATGTCATACCGATAAGGTGTATCCATTGTCAATGTAATGCATACATATGCCTTTACTATTTTCTTATCCAAAAGATTACATGAATAATGTCATATCGATAGGGTGTATCTATTATCAATGTAATGCATACACATGCCTTTACTATTTACCTATCAAAAAGAGTCAAATCTAAAAGATTACATGAATAATGTCACACTGATAGAATGTATCAATCATCAATGTAATGCATACATAGGCCTTTACTAATTAGAATACTTCAACGGTTGGACCCATGATAAATGATATAACCATTAAGTGAAAAAAAATGATCTATTATATTCTGAAACATCTGCATTTAAAGTTTAAAAATTTATTTAACATGGCTACACTTATAAGTAGAGAGAGTGACCCATCACTAAAATGCAAAATATTAAACTAAAATTCAATAAATAAAGTTTATTTATTTATTGTATAACTTTTCTAAAATTTAAAATAAATATTTTTAGACTCAATAAAATTATTAAAAAAATAATATTTAAATATAATTTAAAAATTAATGGACCTGGGCCTACAGGGCCAAAAGGCCCACTCCCAACTCTAGCCATGCAACAATTGAGGTTTCATTGTCATTGTTGAATTCTTCATCTTCTAAATGACCCCTTTTCGCAGATTAAATATTATAAAACTCTTCTTGGTAACGATACAACCAAGATGTAGTAAACAATTAGAGAAAATAAGTACTAAAATCCTTTGAATAAAGAACTCAGAATTTTTGAACAAGGCTCTTTTCAATCTGCATCTTTATAAGCTCTATTCTTTCAATTAAATTATGCTTCTAGTTCGTATAAGTGTATGAAAGATTTATATAATATTTAATTTGATTTTCATGTGAAGGAAAAAAAACAAATTCTAAAATATAAGCGGTAAGCACAAACTTAAATGCCTAATTTGAAATTACTAATGAGGAAACTTGAATTAATTGAAATTAAACATGCCAATTACATTATTGATCTCATATACCATACAAATTTCGTTTAATTTCATGAAATTAGTTTGCAATTGAAAATTCCCAATTCTTAAAGTTCTTAGATTTGAAAAATTGAGATTCTAAAATTGCTAATGAAGAAGTTCGAATTAAATGAAATTAAACATGTCAATCATATCATTAAACTCATATATAATATAGATTTTGTTCAATTTTATAAAATTAGTCTATAATTGAAAATTTTCAATTCTTAGAGTTCTTAGGTTTGAAAAATTAAGATTATTGTTAATAAATAATTAGATTAATCAATACAATGAGATAAGAAATCATACTATCAACATTGCTCTGATATCATATATTGATAGCATGAATTAACCAATATTTAATAGTTAAAACAAAATAAGAGAGATTGCGTACCTGATGAGGAATCCATAGACACAGTTATTAATCTAACAGTAAGAAGAAGAGAAAGGTGGATCACATAACTTACTTTGCCCTTTAGGATTTCAAAATAGAAAAGAAGAGGGAGCAGTGGTAGTTTCTAATATGATATATTTGTTTATAAATTTCTTGCCTCCTTTATCTCTTTTCAAATTATAAAAGAGATTAAATTTTCCTTATCTCTTTCATATGGGCTAGATTTGTGATAGGAAAATACTGGCTAATAAAAGGTTATAGGTTGGGCTCCTACCCAATAGATTTATATATAATTTAACCTATCATGGATTACATATTTTTAAATAAGATTTAATCCGTTTAGAATTTAATATCCAAAACAAAATTGATTACTTAAAATATAATATATAATTATTTTATAATTAATTAATATCAATCTATATTTAAATATTAATTTATAAAATTAATTTAACAGCTTATCCTACCACTGAGACCCTCGAGATTAGTGGATAAAATATGTTCAGATAATTCTTTCGAGGAGAAGTTTGCTTGCCTTATCCCTTGCCCTATGAATTACAGTCACCTTCCTCCACTTGAATTACTCGACGATGGCCGCAATGCACCAAAGGCGAAGGCTAACATTATAGGCCACATGGATTAAGTGTGGGAATCGATTTGGTGCTAATTCTGGACTCACAACTGATGTTAGAGATATGATTGGGATGCTCATCGAGGGTTTATCAATCTCGGCCGCCAAATTTGCTTCATTGCGTTTTGCTCCTATGACAGTAAGTTGCACTTGTTTGCTATGTGCAAAAGCAAGGTGTTACCCTTCTGTTTTTACCATGAAGAAAAATGAATTTTCACAGTAAAATTATTATTGGGATTTTGTTTGAAAATAAAACAAAATGTAGAAGTTCTTTTAATTTTCCCAATTTATCAAATTTATTGTATTATAAATAATAATTTGTATAAATTATAATTAATAAATTTAAAAATAAAATAAAAAAGGACAACATTTATTTCATAAAAATTTATAGATTATATATATTTTTTTAAAAAGTTCCTATTAGGTGTCAGTTCAACAGTCTGACCGATTTTCATTCCAGTTTTTTTTTTTAGTTTTCGTTTTGTATTTAATAATATCTTTTACTAATTTAACTAATTCAAAAATAATAAAATATAATTAACGTAATATATGTTGTATTAATATATATATAGATCATTATTATTTTAATATATGATTTTTTATAATATATATTAAAAATATATATATATTGACTATCATAAATAATAAATTTATTACATTATATATGTTTAATTTTTTTATTAAATCATATTTTAAAAAAATAGTGTTACGACTGAAAAATCAAAATCAGTCAAGCACACTGTGCGACTTATTTTCGGTTGTCCAATTAATCATATGATATTTATTTAAATTGTATTATTTATTTAAATTATATGACATAAATGATATCTTATTAATTTTAAATATATTTCATATGATAATTTAATTTTAAATAATATATAAAAATATATATCCAACTTCGGAATATGTTAATTAAAAATATATGCAAATAAATATATATTTAAATTTAACGTAATATAATTAAAGTGCACTATGTGTGATTAATATATAATCATGGATTATGTCCGTAAAACTGATAATAATTTACTTTTTTTCTTGGTTTTTTTATTTGTTAAAATTTTATTTCGGTTCATATATATTTTTAATTTTATGTTCACTTTTATTTGTTTAAAAAATTTTATTTAATATTAAAATACACATATAATTTTGAAAATAGATATGTATATTGAGATGCATATTAACATATTTATATATCTATTTATAATTTATTTTATTTTATTTTTTAAAATAAAATTTAACTTATCTGGACAAAGCTCGTCTCCTACTAATAATAATAATACTAAGAAAAAAATGATAAGTTATTTTTTCTTTAAATGATAAATCGAATCTAAATTAATTTTAATTTTATTTAGGTCATAATTAATTTTATTAATAATAATTTTACTGTGAAAATTCATTTACCGAAATGAATTCATTTTTATTTATGGTAAATTTCTCTCTCTCTCTCTCTATATATATATATATATAAATGAAATGCAATATTTTCTACAAAGTACTCCGTTTATACTCCAACTCAACATTCCATTCCTTCCTTTCAGTGTCCAACATTCGACCTTGTACAAAGCATTGATGAACTCGGTGGCACTCCAATGAACTTCGTGGCAATACCTTCAAATTTCAAACAACAAGTGATAATATCGAGTTTTTGAAAATATTGAAAAGAAGCCAAAAATATGGAAAATTCTGTGATAATGTCACCAATTTTTTTAAAAAAATATAATATATGAGTGTAATACTTTTAATACATATAGATTTGACCAAAATAAGAATTACAATAACAAATGACTCAACATCTCATAAAATCATTCCTAAAGTCCTAGTGCAAATTCGGCTTCTGAAGTAGATACAAAAAGATCGGCTGTGTCTCTTTGATTTGGCACTTTGAAAATACAATTTCATAATTTCATTTAATTAAATAGATCAACAGTTCCTTCTAGCTTGTATCTAGACTGTCAATAAATATTGTCACATCAATAATTTGTGAAATATTAAATGTTATCTGAAAGTAATGAATAGTTCAAAGTGATAAAAAGGATAGAATCGTTGTGACTTTAATTAGTATTCTTAGCACTTAGCACTTTATGTCCACTGTTTAATTTAAATTACAGTGAATGACACATCTTTTACCACTGCATGTCAGTATTCAGATTAAAAAATTGAATGGAGATATTTTTACATAACTAGAGTGAGGCTGGTTTGCAGATGGATGGAGATTTTTGTATCCATCAGTCAAATTAAAAAAAATGAACCAAAAAAAATTGATATAAACAATATTTATAAATAGTGTTTATGAAAAATGTTTCAGTTTAAAGATTACATATACATATAGACTGTTAAATTATTGAGAGTTTTTTTTTTAATTTTTAATTTTGGGGCGTTAGATTTTGGATTACCCAAAGTAACTATTATTACTAGTTACTTGATATGCACTTAAACACATGTTAATATTTTTAAATAAAAATTAAGTTATAATATTTTTAAGTTTTTGAAATAGCAAAGAAAAGAATTAGGAAGTTTAATTCTCTACTACCTCCCACATACATTTTTATTTCTTTTTTTAATTATAATTTATATTTACATTTTAAAACATTTATTTTTATATTAGTTTGAGAGACCAAAAAGACTAAAAAAATTCCGAACGCTTATATAATAGTACAGATTACATAGTATTTAGTGACTAACTAAAAGGTTAAATTAAGATATAAAATGTGCAATTGGAACAGATTCTTGTGCCCGTTACCAGCAGCAGCAGGACTGGGAAGCGAATTCTTGAAGTTGAAAACGCGTTAATTGCCTTGAATTTATGTTCCTAATAATCACTACAACAATATTGTTTTTTAGTTTCTATATGGATTGGATTCAATTGTATTATGTACCAATCAATTGTCATTGAGATAAGGGCGATGTGTAAACTAGTTTGGTCATAGAGTTCCACGTCAATCAATTTTGTATTCCATTGAATCATAATTAAGAAAGGATTTAATTACATTAAATTTTAATATAATAAAGACAACCTGACTACAGAATTATTTTTAATTTGATCAAAATCACTGTAGGATGAAGATAGACTTGAAAGGTCTAGAGAATATCCATCGGCCTAACGCCTTACTACTTCCGATATGTAATCCAGGAAGTAATTACAAGGCCATTTACTATTGAGCCCAGTTTTTTTCTGGGTGGTGTTTTTAAAACAAAAAAGCAACTTTTTTTCCTTCTTCCCGAGAATTGGAAGGCGTGTCAGATAACTGAGAATTAAACGGTAAACCGCAGTAAGGAAGTGGCGGGCAGAGGTGGCTATGGCTTCATTATCTAAATCACCACCACATGTCCACCCTCCTCGCACAAACCCTATCTCTTTCTACTTATCTCCTGTGATTCTGTCTCTCCGTTTCTTCCGGAACGCATCCCTGCTTCACCCTCATCGTCTTTCTGCCTTAAAAACTGGAGCTGATGGCGACAAATTGCTGAAAAAGCCGGTCATTTCGCCAGGTGAGGACGTCTTTGGAATTTTGGAGGAAGATAAGGACAGCCACAGAAACGAGGACTATGAGGTTGATAGTGAAGAGGAGAGATGGGTTGACTGGGAGGACCAGATTTTGGAGGACACCGTTCCTTTGGTTGGCTTTGTCAAGATGATTCTTCACTCTGGAAAGTAAGCTTGTGTTTTTGCTTTTCTCTAATATTTGAGAACAAACTGTTCTTATATTCAATTGTAGTTCTCAGAATCTCAATCGTTGAAACCAAATTTCTCAGGGCCCCGGTGAGGGGAGGCACTGTGCAGATATTGGGAAAATGTCGATGTTGTCTGTCATATTTGAAAATCAATCTCTCCTCATGTTTAAAGTCCAAAATAAAGTAGAATTAATTGCTTGCAACGAAAAATCAAAGCTCCGAGTTATGTGAAATGCCTTGAGGCCAGCGGGCGCATGCAATGCATGCAAGAGATGAATTCAGTCTAAAGTGTGATAGGCAAATGAAGTCAATCAATTAATCAGGAACTATAAAGAGACAAACTTTTGTTGATGACCTGTATTTGTGCGGTAAATATACGGCTATGTTACTTCTAAGTTATTATCACCACCAGTCACACTATTGGCACATGTCTGTTCTTATGAGAAATGATTTTTTATATAATTCTGACCCTGATATTTTGTTCATATCATGTATATGTATGTTCTTGACGGGATGGTTTAAATGCATATTCTTCCCTAACTCCAAAAAATCTATCCCTGAGGCTTGCGCCGTGACTGTGAATAAGAGTATCCAGGAAGCTGCTAATGGTACAATTGATGAATACGCTAACTTGAAGTGGACCATATCATTATGTAGCAGTCATCATTAGGTTCATTACAGTGTTCTTCCTCATATCCTTATTGGACCCTTGTCTTAAACATTTGTAATTGCTACCCTTTGACCAAAAACAAAAAGGCTAATATGTCTTCTCTGTTGATGTCATCCTTGGTCCATGCTCACATGGTTTACTTGCCCAGTTGGCATTCCTCTAAGAAGGGGAAGAGGGGTCTGAAATCAATGCAACTTACCTATAACCTGTCTCCTTATGCAAAAGAAGCCTGATACGTCCAGTGAAAAAAAAATTAAATAATCCTAGTCTTATAGACATATGTAGTGTTCTGTTTTCCTTTCGTTCAAGTTACATATAATAATAATTTCCTTTAATGTGAATTCGTGTCATAGATATGAAAGTGGAGATAGACTGAGTGCGGAGCATGAGAAAACCATTCTTGAGAAGCTGCTTCCCTTTCATCCAGACTTTGAGAGGAAGATTGGAAGTGGAATTGATTATATAACGGTATCCCCTCTTTCATCACACAATTACCTACTGTACATTTTCTTATCAATATTGTTATTTTATGGGATGAGTCCAATATTTGTAAATTTTGTGGCTTTAGTAATTTAACTAGAGACATAATCATGACATCAGATGTTGCCCATCGCAAAGTATTTTTCCCTCCAATTAGAATGGGTCTGGAAGGTTATATTCACCTAACAGGGTAGTTCATATACCAAGTGATGCACTAATAATTGCACAGAAATAATGCTGTGGTTTCAACTTTGCAATTTATTGAGTCTGATCTGGTCCTGAGGTGATTTCAGTATCTTCATCTGGAAACTGTCTTCATTTTGCCCTTTCTAACAGATCAATGTCTTTTATGTTTAAAGTTGACTTCTTCGGTTCATTTTGCTCATCTTATGGTAATTATGGATTCACATGATGAATGCATTTAGTATTGTCACACCTCTCTGACTTCTCTTGTAGGTACAGTAATTGACTTACATTATTTTCAAACCATCAAATTTACACATCTACACTTCTATCATACAATATTTTACTGTGAAAACAACTTACATCATTTTTATTTTATATTAAAATCAATGATAACAGGAAGCACTAGAGAAAGTGTGAGGATATTATTTCTTGTGTAAATTTTGAGTTTAGATCTTCTAAAGTGTAAAATTTATAAAATGCCTTTAAAATGAAAAAGAAATTGAAAGAAAAAAAAAAGATTGGGTGAAGAGAGAAAAAGTGAGTTTCATACATATTTCTACTTCCTGTGTTGCTCTTTATCTTATTTTAAAAACACTTTACAAGTTTTATATTTTAAAAGAGCTTAACTCATAAATTTGGGCTTCTGATCTCTAGCCATCTTGCGCTGCTTTTCAACATTATTTCTCGCCCACTATGATTTGACCCCGCTATTAACATGTGGGGGCAAAGAAACCATCATTAGGTTTTAAAGCAGGCTTCTTAGCACACAAAAAAAAAAACAAAAATAATAATAATAATAATTAAGGGAGTATAATTTTTTATTTTAGACTAAATTGGGCAAAATCTCCTTCAATTTAAGAAAATTGTGTAATTTGTTCCTTTCAACTTTAAAATTGACTATAGACCTCATAAACTTTCAGAGTAACATAACCCCTCCACTAAGTTTTTCGTTCAAAATCTTGAAACCACTTATCTATGTAGACTGAATGATTAAATCAGCCAAAACAAATATATCTTAAAACCACAGATGAAAAGTCACATGTATTTACTTTTCATCTCAAGTGGCAAATAAGAAAAAAAAATTTGGTTCATTTCGTTCTACCTTTTTTGCAGTAGAAAAGCCTTTGTTGCTTAGGATGACAAGTTGAATATTTTTTTTTTATTGACTTGACATCTTTTAGCTTATATAGATAATTGGTACTAAGGTTTTGGACCAAAAAAAAAATTGACAAAGGTTTTATATTGCATGAATTTTAAAGTCTAAAAGTTCTATAGTCATTTCTTAAAGTTAAGGGAAATAAATTATAACATTTTGGCCTTTTTATTTTTTTAATGATCTCTAACAATCTGCCACTTTCATCTACTTCTAAAATTCCAAACTATGGTTTTTTTTTGGGGGAGGGGGGGGGGGGGGGGGGAATGTAGGAGGGAGTGTGCGTTGAGCATGACCCTGGGTTTACAAGTTTTATTTGATACTGATATAGATCATTCATCGTTGTTTCTCTTTCTCCTCTATGAGCAGATTGGATATCATCCTAATTTTGAAAGCTCTCGGTGTTTGTTCATAGCACGAAAAGATGGAGAACTGGTTGACTTTTCGTATTGGAAATGCATCAAGGGTCTAATCAGAAAGAACTATCCGTTATATGCAGACAGTTTCATTCTTAGACATTTCCGACGGCGCAGGCGTAATTTTTGAAGGGATGACTGTCTTCTGCTTTCTCAGTTTATATCAGAATAGTTTTTCTTTCTTTAGGCTTTTCATTTCTCTCATTGTGGGTAACATACCATTTTAATGCGCTGCTGGACAAAACGGATATAGAAGACTCTTGAGGTTCCGAGGAGGGATTAGCAACTTACTTCAAAGATGGCCGTCAATGCAGGAAAATGACACCTTTTTATTGTTGATATTGTTCTTATTAAGTATCTCCGAATGTAGAATATGTATATAGTGGTATGCTCAGCTCCTGTTACTTACGTACTTTCCGTGATATTGTTCATCATTATTCGACGAGTTTTCAATTTGAAGGAAATAAAGTTCATTTCTGAAGTTTCTTTTCCATTTGCTTGCCATTTTCCGGGTCTAGATGTTCTACAAAGAATTTGTTACTAAGTAGATTGTATGATTATAATGGATGGTATCTTGATAGGATGCTTCTAGAATAGCTGTTATGGTGTTACTTGAGCTCCGGCAGTCTCTAAGGAAGGCTATAAGAGCTCCCTCAAACTATCTGATACCATCAGTAAAAATTTCAAATAATGGAAGAGAATTAGGAGAACGTGGAACATGCCTGAGAGTCTTTGGGTTTTTTAACTTTTTCACGGCCAAAAGTCAAAGGGTAAAATAATAACTTCACTAGGATAAATGGGGACAAACGGTGGGTAGGCGGGAGGTGACTTGGTTCGATGAACAAATGTTATGAGGTGACTCTTATATCACCTTTGGCACGTGGTAAAAAAAAAAAAAGAAAATAGGAATAATTTTAAAATTTTAAAAATGTGTATTGTATTTTGTAATTATTACTTAATAACATCAATTTTTATTATTTTTTAATAAAATTACAACTTGTTTTTTTCTTTTCATTCGTTTTTTGCGTTTCAAACGTGGTCCTTTTAGATAATAATGCTCGAACGAAATGCCATTAGCCTGACGGAAATGTTGATGTCCGTTGCGGTTTGTATGTGGTCTTTTTAGGCATTGTTTGGTTTGAGAGATTTGGAGGGGAGGAGAGAGTCTTTTCTTGTTTGGTATGAAAATAATGAAGGGAAGGGGAGGCAAAATACTCCCTCCCCTCCCTTCCAAATCCTCCCCTCCAAAAGTGGAGGTTTTTCGAGAGGAGAAAAAAATTTTTTTTTTATTTGACTAAATTATCCCTCACTTAAAATATAATATATATCTTATTTTTTTTAATAGGGTTTAAGATAATTTTTTATGAAATTAAAAAATACTTTTAAATAAAAATAAAAAATTATTTTTATAATACAAAATTAAAAAACTTTTTTTATATAAAAATATCTTAAAAATAAAAAAAATTAATTCTAATATCATAAGGGTATAATTATCCATTAATCATTCCCTTCCCCTCCCCAACCAAACAACATATCATTAAAATCTCTCCCCTCCCCTCCCCTCTAAATCAACCAAACAACATATCATTAAAACCCTTCCCCTCTCCTCCCCTCCATTAAAATTCCTCCCCTCCTCTCCCTTCTATTGAACCAAACACTACCTTAAGTAATAATCTCTGATACGTATCGATGTCTTGTCGTTTATAGAGGTCTAGGATAAAGTGAGCTGAGCCCATTGCTCAAGTAGGTTGAGCTATGAACTGTTGGGAACAGCATTTTTAAAGGTAGACTGATCATTAAAAAAAGGAATAGTTTCAAGAAGTAGGAACCCTATAAAAAAATTGTTTGAGTGCATTCACGGGTAAAATTGAGTTTGTAAAGGTATAATTTATATATAATATAAATAAATTAAATTTTAATTATTAAGTATATAAATAACATGATACACTTAATATACATAAGAATTATTTTTGTGTAGGGGCTTTCACGTCTCTTTTGTTCCATATAATGAACTAATTTTATTTTTCAAAAAAAAGAAAATCTTATTCTATCATAGATTGAATGTCACTCCTTATAGGTCCATAGCAGCCCGCACCAACCCATCTAGCTATATAGCACTAAGTATTACAAAATATTATGCTCTGTGGGGAGTGAGATTAACCAAGTGACTTGATGCAACAGGCTGCATTTGGCTCCCTAAAATAGAAAAAATGGATAGGTAATTGTGAAAGTATGAACCATAGCTGACAATGATATTATTAACTAGGATAGCGGTATATTTTAAATTCGAAATATTCTTTAAATAATTACTTGACTGGGAAATTCAAGTAATTATCATGCTGCACTAGACCACTCTATAAAATAGTTTAGATCCTCTTCTTCTGTAAAGACGTCATCAAACTCCTAACATTTTCTTTTCGACAACTTTTAAAAATTGTTTAAATGTCAACATTGAAAGTTAAAAAACAAATCAATATTAAAAATTGTTTAATTTATTTCTTTCAGCAAAATGACATAGCGCTAACAAAAAGGCATCCGAACTCCCCCCCGTGGATGGGATCACGTGGAAATAGCAAAAGTACTTATCTTTTGCAGAGTTGGCTTCATCCATAAGGCAAAACCCCACCCCCATCGATATCCTCTTCCAATCTTTGAATAATACATTTTGGAAGATAAAGATCACTACTTTTTTCAACTCTTTGTCGGCATCAGGTGAAAATGATGGCAAAATTTGACGTGGCTAAATGGCTATGCAGTTATCCAATATCATAAATTAA